>JARFXV010000753.1:157500-805113 GCA_031761425.1 Cosmopolites sordidus | reverse complement strand
ACTCCTCGTCAGGGATCAATTCGCACAGCTCCCAATCGTCACCCGTCGATCTTCAAGCATTACCCTCTCCACTTTTGCAATTGTTTCGTCCGAAACCGAAGGCCCTCCGGCACACTGTTCATCATGGACTTCTGTACGTCAATTTTTAAACTCTCTGCACCATTTTCGCTCGTTTTTATGTCCATACACTTCAAATAATTGATGATGAATTTCTATAGGCGTAGTGCCCGTAGCACACAAAAAAACGAATCATAGAACGTAACTCACATCTGGCAGTAGTGGGGAGTAGAGGCTCCATCGCGAAGGACTGCCAAACCAAGCTATACGCCAGTGCTGCCGGATCTTGCTTTAAAGCGTTCTTCGCGACTCCAGCGCCTTGGAGACCTTAATTTACGGATAACTTTCGTGTATATAAAGTATAGCCAAATAAGTGTGAAAAGGCCTGCCTAGTGCCTTGACATTGTCAACGAATTCTTATTATCGATTTTGTAGCTTCTGATTTTCATCTGATTATTTCTTTATATATAAATATATTTTCATATAGTTACTTATATATATACATATATATATATATATATATATATATATATATATATATATATATATATATATATATATATATATATATATATATATATATGTCCAAAAGTTAGGAATATTTACAAATACGATATCTACCCCTATAATACCCCAAAAAATTGTGATGGATATTTATTTTAGATTGTTGATATTGCTGATATTGGTATTATTATTGGTACACATTAGTTCAGTTCTTTTTTCAATTTTAAATCAATCCGTTTAGAGATGCCTAGAAACATGATATTTAATTTTAACAGATCAAGAGTAATTGCTTTGTTACAACAGGGATTTAATCAAAGTGATATCGCGGAAATTGTAGATGTTTCCCAAAGTACTCTATAGAAAATTCATAAAAGATTCCAAGAGATGAATTACGTAAAAGATCGCCCCAGAAGTGGTAGAAAACGATGAACAACAGCTGCATAAGATGCAGATGAGAGAGAGGCAGATGAGAATGATAGCTCGAAGAAATCGTCTGAAATCTACAATATCTACTAATCTACTAATATCAATAGAGCTTGTTAGGCTTGAAGGGGTAAATGTTTCACGACAAACGATAACACGCAGGCTAGAAGCAGTAAAATTTGTATCGCAGAAGATCTTTAAACAGACTCTCACTGGTCTTGGAGAGAAGAGTCACAGTGCATTCCGAAAATACTGAATGACTAAATACTGAATCAGTGTAATAAGTTAAAGTCGGATTAAACCCCTGATGCATGAAGTTAAGTGCTACCCAATAGAGGCGATAGAATTTTGACAGCTAATGGCGGCCATATTTTATATACAATTCTTGACATTTGCTGAGGATTGTTTTCATTAAGGTTTGCCTTTTCACCATAAACAAGTTTTCTTTGCCACAACATTTGAAACTTGTCCAAACATTTTATCAAAATTTAAGAAATTTTGTTGCTGCTCAAAGAGCATTTCGTTCAAAACACGCTTGTCATTCTGCTCCTTCTTATCAAGCCATCCGATGTATAATTGATAAGTTTGAACGTGAGTTTAGTCTTCATGACCAAAAGCCACCGTCATGACTTCCTAGTGGCCGTAGTGAAGTGTTGTCGTGTGTGTCGAAAGTGTTGCCGACCGCGATGACCACTTGACATATTTTGCGTTTGGATCTCGGTTTACACCCATACAAGATTGTATTGGCACAAGAGCTGAAGCCAACTGACCATCGATTACGTCGGAAGTTCGCAGATTGGGCGTTGGAAACAATGGAAAACTATCCGGATTTTCATTGCAAAATCATCTTCTTCGATGAGGCTCATTTTTGGTTAAACGACTACGTCAATAAGTAAAATTGTCGTTATTGGTGTGAATCAAACCCACAAGTGATTCATCAAGCCCCATTACATCCCGAAATAATCACTGTTTAATGTGGATTATGATACGGTGGCATTATCGGACTGTATTTTTTCAAGAACGCCGAAGAACAGACCATCACTGTAAATGGCGAACGCTCGCGTGCCATCTTATCCGATTTTGTCTTTCTGAAAATTTATGATATTGATGCGGACGAACTATATTTTTAATAAAACGCCGCAACACAGCACGCATTCCGATGGACTTACTGAGTAATCAATTCAGAGAATCGGTAATTTTACGGAATGTATGTCTCTATAAAACGAGACGGCCATCATTAGAATCCATCAACGCATTGTCAAGTTATAGCGGCTTAAAGTGACAGTGCCTTTTGTCACCTCGTCACAAAAACTATGCAACAAAGAGCTAATAATAAATTTTGTTTCAAGCTCGGTAAAACTTTGACAGAAACATTTGAACTGATGAAAACAGTTTATGGTGATGATTACTTATCCAATACACGTGTGTTGGAGTGGAATAAGCGATTCCAGGACTTTGGAAGACAACTCGTAGCCAGGCCGGTCAAAAAACAAAAATCGCGATGATTTGGTAGAAAAAGTGCGTGAAATTAACCGCTACGATGCAAATACGACTGTGAGATGTATACCGGAGGAATTAAATATGACTAAGGACATGGTTCACGGAATTTTGACAAGGGTTTTAAACAGACGCAAAGACTGTACTCGATTTTTTCCTCAGGACTTAAATGAGAACCAAGAAATTGCTGGCGTTGAACATTGCATATTATAAAACACCTAGACGGAACTGTGCATTACTGGAATCGATTATAACCGGTGATGAGTATTGGTGCTTCAAGTACTACCCTCAGACAACGCGCTAAAATATTACGAGGAAGTCTCCAGGCTCTCCGATATCGAAAAATTGCATTTTCAGAAGTCACGAAAGAAGACAATGTTGATTTTTTTTACAACTCTAAAGGTTAAACTTGAAGAGATTTACCACTAAACACCAAAACACTTTTTTGATCTGCTCGACGCAGAACGACGCTCGAGGCTCGACGCTAAGAACGTTGACAGAGGATTACCTCTGTCACCGTTCTTAGCCAACTTATTTATGAGTAAATTTGAAACCGAGGCAAAAAATGAATTCAGTTACTTTCCGAAGGTATGGTTAAGATATGTGGATGACATTATTGCCTTTTTCGATTCGAAAAATTAAAATTTAGATGATTTTATTAAGAACTTAAATAGTAAATCCGAAAATATAATATTCACGCATGAACTCGAAAACAATGATAGTTTACCATTTCTGGATGTGTTAGTCAGTAGAAATAATAAAAATAGGTTAGATTTTCAGAAAAACCACTACCACTTCAAGATACATTCCTAACGATTCAAATCATAGCTTCCAAAATAAGATGGCTAGTTTAAATTTTATGGTAAATAGATTAATTAAATTTCCTTTAAATAAAGATAATTATAACAAAGAATTAAAATTAATTAGGGAGGTATCTGAAGTGAATGGTTATAATAAGAACATTGTAGATAAACTAATTAGAAAACATAAGTTCAGAAAATTATTGAAAGAATCTTCGACTTTTCAAAAGGATCAGAACACAAAGAAATTCATGGTAATACCATTTGATGCCCAGTTGACAAGAGGACTAGACAAAATTTCGAAAAAAGTGGACATTAAGGTTGTGTACAAACCATAAAATAAATTAAGAGAAGTTCTGGGTAATCCAAAGGATAAAGTAGAGCAGCATGAAAAGTCGGGGATTTACGAAATTAGTTGTCAAGACTGTGATCGAAGGTATATTGGGCAAACAAAAAGATCCATATTGATAAGATATAAAGAAATATTGCCCACATTAGATATGGGGGAAATGAAAAATCTTGTGTTGCTCAAATTGTAATCGAACATGACCACAGTATAAATATTAGTAATTTAAGACTAATTAAAAGTGTTAATAATAGGGCTTTGGATGCATATGAAAGCATTCAAATAGAAAAATTTAAGAAAATCATGAACCGAGATAAAGGACCGATTCCTTTCAGTCAACTTTTTCAATTATTAATGTAAGGCTTAGTACACTTCACGGTTCATGATTTTTACACGCTTCGTTAGGTATGGTTTTTATATAAATAGAACATAGTTTAGTTTTAGAATTAGATTAAATCATCTCCTGATGATGCTAACATGGTTAGCGAAACGTGCGTCGAGCAGTTCAAAAAAGTGTTTAGTGGTAAATCTCTTCAAGTTTAGTGTTTCACACCAAAGGTTCCAATAGAAGAATTGAACTCTAAAGGTATTATACTTCGGGAGTTCGTTTCACAGGGTCAAAATGCCCCTGGTGAATATTATCTGGGAGTTATAGAGCGTTTGTAGAAGAGATTCGTTCGAGTCAGGACCGAATATCGAGCGCCGGGAAGTTGGTTTTCGTTGCACGATAAAACATCATCTCACAGAACCATCGCTGTTCGTGAATTTTTGGCGAAAAAAGCAAGTCTCTATTCTTCAACATTCTCCGTATTGGCCTGATTTGTCTCCGTATGACTATTTCCTGTTACCGAAACTCAAACTGGTCACAAAAGGAAGTTTTATTTTATTATTTACACAAGTCCAAGAAGCCGTGACGAGGCTAAAAAATCTATGCTGCCATTGGTTGAACGTGCCCAGCGGTGTATTGATGCGGAACGGATGCATTTTGAATAAAAATAAATAACATTTGGCAAAATAGCTAAACGTTTTATTTTAAATTTAAAAAGTTCCGTTATTTTTCCGACATACTGTGTATTTGCTGATAAATTTTGAATTTGAGATACATTTTGAAAGAAGACGTTAGAGATCTCTCAGTTATATTTTCTGATGGATAGAGATTTTTCTGCAAAATATTTCTCAAAATCTGAAGTAAAGTGACATATTGATTTCTGAATATTATCCATAATCATGATGATATTATTAAACTAAATTATTCTAAAAATATACCTATTTTCAAGGGTGATTTAATCTGGTTCATCTTCTTCGCTAAATACTTCTTGTATTTTGATAGTGCAGAAAACAAACCGAAATCGCCCAGGCAACTGTTCTAGTGGATTTGAACATGAAATACGATGATCATAAAATTTGTCTTTGATGTTTCAGCAATGCACGTGAACTATAAATATGCGCTCTGAGGAAAGTTTATATAGCAAACGTAATCTAAGTTTTTTACATTACAATATTTACTATGTTATTTATGACATGGTAAATACAAATAGTGTTTAAATAGTATTTGAAGCAAAAAAATATTAATAATGGGCAGATTAAATGCTATCAAACAAATAGAACAAAAATGCATCAAAAAATCATTTTTCATTCATCATTGTTGTAAAATCGTCATTTCTGATTTATAAAATCGTACTTTGGGTCCTTTATTTATTTTCATTTAATATTTTTTAGCGGTATACCACAAAAGTATTGAGTAATTTTCTGTTGAAAGTCATTTAACAAAAATAATACTTTTTTTTTCTTTCTGTGGTACTACAACCCATCAGCGAACCTTGATCTTGTTCAACCTTCGCCTCCAACCGCATCGATCCCCAGCAGCCCTTTGCCAGTTTTTAATATGCTATAGTCAGTGGCGGCTCGTGGGTTTTTAAATTGGAGCGTAGAAGAAAATAGTGCTACTGCAGATTTTTTTGTGCTTTCCCTTTCCTCCTTTTTACTTCTCGTGCTATTGAAACCCTATACAGGAGGTGAACCAAGAAAACATTAAAATTCCCAACCACATAGCCACAAAATTATGTTGTATAGTTTACTGTCAAATTTTCGGCGTAAAACTTGCCCTATTTTTACATTCTTTTTGAACTTGACTCAAATTTCACACAGGCGTGGGATGACCGTTAGTTTTTAATTCAACTTTCTCTTCCAAACTTAAAGTAGTCATTATTAACTGCGTTAACTCAGACACCTTCATGTTTGCAATTGAAAGTTGATTATTTTTATTTAAAAAATACTTCTTAGTGTATACACACAGCGCAAATCCCAAATCAAAACAAGTATTCGCGAGGCGAACGAAATAGGCGACACGAGACATATCAAACGCTCCGTACCCCTCAAATCAGCGTTTAAAACTAATTACCGATACGCTCGGTCGAAAGGAATCTACGTCCAAATCGCATATTTTAGAAAGCAGTTAAACCCCCGAAGTCTGGCAACCAACAGAAACAGGTAACGTGCGTTCGATCGCTGGAGGTAAAGGTCCGACCAACGATGTAAAAATTGTCATGATGATGAGGATGTAAAAATGAGAGAATGGAATTTTTATCCGCATTATTTAGGGTGTTGGGTCGACAGACGTTCTTCTACATTTAGAGATTTTAATTTTTAATGATATCTTAAAATGAGTTAAAGAAAAGAAACTGAACGGAAATAAAATATGGTGATATGGTGTGGAAAAATTGTTTACTGTGTTAAAATGTGTATACATTTTGGAGTATAATCAACATCCTCCTTCACAAGCCGTCACTGGCTGTAGTTCTTCAACATATCTTTTTCCTGTCACCATGTCTTTGGTCTACCTCTTTTGGTTACCCTCTATTTCATATACATGTATAATAGTTTTGAGTTCGAAGTTATACCTAATCCTCCAATTTCCATTACCATTCATTACACCTAAACATGTTTCTGCCTACTTTTCTGTCGAACTCTAAACATTTCTTCTGTTTTCTTTGTAAGGGTCCACGTCTCGCAATCATAAATGACTACTGGGTAAATGAGTTTTATAGATCCTAATTTTTTAAGCTCAGATTTACTGCGGGAAGTAAGTCGTTAAGCAGAGCTTTTTGATATCCGTAATGTTGTTTTCATCTAGTTTGCTTCCCAGATATATAAATTTCTTTAGAACTTCAATATTGCCATCATCGATTATCCAGTTCGGTTCTGCAAATATAAATATTTGCAAATATTTTGCTCTCTTCTAATTAAAACATTAAATCTTCAAATAAAATAATTATAAATCGTGCTTGAAAAACATATTACTCATATTGAGAATTAACAAATCTTCAAGTGCAAATATCAGTTTTGATTTAAGGGTGAAATATATGTCGAGTAAAGAAAACAAAAATTTGATCCTTCAGTCCAGTCTTGGTTTTTTTTTTTTCTTGATTTAGACTTTATTGCTGTCCATCCAACGTCTACCGACTACTACCGCTCTATAAATCTCTGCTACCGTTCTATAACTTCTGCTTTATTTTAAGTTGGTACTTCGTCCTAGCGTTTTCGTCTATTGTTACTCTCTCAGTGCCTTTTTTTTTGTCTTGGTCTCTGTTTCATTGCTGGTGACACAGATCCTTTCTTGTATTTTTCTTATTACCAATAATGGACGGACTCTAATGATGCTTCCCTATAGCTTATCACATTTTAGCGCATTTGAGTATGATCTATCTATCATGTCCATCAGGTGAGATCCATGTTCCCTTATCATTTTTTTTTGCGTGGAAATGTTATACTCATTACGTTAAGGTCTAACTATTGGCAAAGGAATTTTAATTATTGAGAACTCTATGATTCATTAAGTGATGATGATGCATGTTATGTAGTATATGTGATATGATATATTATATCGTATTACTGATGAGGGTACATTTCTAGCTTGATCGGTTGGTAAATAAAATGCTTCTAAAATTGATTGAAACATTTATTATTGATACTTTTAAACCTACAACTAATTCCATTATAGTACGTACATATAACGAATAAGTATTATATAGAATATTACTAATTATCATACATGATTAAAGCTAATATCCATAAAGTCTGATGCCGTAATAAAATCCGCGTTTCCAATCTGAACGGAAGCGAACTGTGACTGAAGTGTATCCCACACCACCTGACAGAATTTGAGCTGTAGCGGTGTACCCATCATAATAATAATTGGTGATTCTTATGGCCGAAATTTTACCATATGCATTGAATGTATGTGTGTAACTCACATAGCCAAGATTATTGATTTGGTAAAGAACGTACTGCAAAAGAAAATTGAAAGTTTGTGTTTGACTCTGATTTGACCAATTTTATTTTTACCTGATTAAGCAGCAACCTATCAGATACTCCTATGATTCCAATGTTTATGTTTCCATAATATGCAAGTGATTTGGTCAACGTAGAGTTTGAATTGTTGATGTCAGTTGAATTTTCGACCACGAAATCAGAACTGTAATATATTTTTCAAATCAATCAATATAAAAAATAAAGCAGTGTTCTGTACGAATGTAGCAATCTTGATATAAAGTATGATAAGGTGTGTGAAAAGACCTGTCTAGTACCTTGAAAGTGTCAACGAATTCTTATTACTGATTTTGTAGGCTCTGGTCTTCATCTGGTGAGCTCAGACCGATTCTCTAAAGTGCCAAGCAATATATGGGTCTGTTAATCGCCAACTAACTTATTTGGTACACATACTTCATTATACCTTAAATCACCTATTTCTAAACTGGAAGGCGTGCAGTAGTGCAAAAGAAGGCGCGAAGAGTTTAACAAAAACGTAAATTTTATAACAGATGTAAATAAAAAATATATACAAATAAGCATTTATAATATATATTTTTATACCTACTTAAGTATTCTTACTTCGATATAAATATCAAATAAACACTTATTTGAAAATAAAAATTGAAATGAATTAATGGCCTTTAAACCAACACCCAAATTTATCTGGACGCACTTTGTGATATGAGCGCGAACGGCATTTTTATAAAAATTACGAAAGTTATAAACTACATCTAAATAAGTCCTTTAAAAGCTAGATTGTTTGCAAAGCTGTTTGAAGATACCTTACTCATGATACCTTACTTCTTAGTACTATAGTGAACGTACGCTGGCTATCTCGTGCAAAGGTGATTCCAAGGGTGTTCAAACACTCAAAACAGAAATTTTTTCTTGATGAAAATCATAATGAAGAGGCAAATTTGTTGAAAGAAGTGATAACTTTATTGTTAAACTTGCCTATTTGGTTGAACTTATTTAAAAAATGTTTTGAATAAATCAATGCGAGAACCACAAATGCATTCGCTAATTCAAAAAGGCCAATTAAAAGCATTATTAAAAAAAATGAGCTATTGAAAACTAATTTGAAAAAAAAATATGTTCGACATGTTTCCACTTTTAAATCATTTTTGTGTCATTGTTAAGATTGAAGCAAATTTTTTTTATTGAACACTTGGATGGTTTGCTAATACATTTTTCACGTTACTTCGAAGATCCTGATTTTACAAAGTTCGCGCGGATACAAAATCTGTTTTTTCTATGAACAAGACGAACAAGAAAAATTGATGGAATGGTCATATGATACTTCAGTGAAACAAAAATTTCACAGTGAAACCATTGTTCAATTTTGGTTAAATTGAATTAAATAATAAATGGTTGTCCAATAAGAGAGTCAGAACTTTAAGATAAGACACAATAATATCTAGAAGTTATAACGTGGAATTTTTTACTATATATTGAAGAAGAAATAATAACATTATGTTTTGAAAATAATATAGTTCAAATGACTCGCCCGGCTTCATCGGCTGGAATGCATTATATATATGTTCTATTTTTTTTTATTTTAATAATTTTAAAGGGGGGCGTAGTAACAAAAAATTTGGAAACCACTGCCATAAAAAAAGATGTGGAACAAATTTTTTCCCAACTTTTTAAAAAACTTGATTTTCTTTAAGTTGAGTTGTAATGATCGATTTTTTTACCTTAAAGACTTTTTAGAAAACACCATTAAATAAATCTGAGTACTCAAGTCCAGACTGTTTGAGAATCATGGAATATATTCTGCATGAAATCTGTTTATTAATAAACATTTCCAAATTTCACTGTCGTACATTCTGTGTAAGAAGTATCGATAAAAAGTTGCCATTTAATTATGAATAAAAATATTGAAAAGAGTTTTTCTTAAATTTTATATCACATGAAATTTTGTAAGCCGAATTGTTGAAAATGTTGCAGAAGACCTACGGTGAATCGTGCATATCAAAAACACAGTCATATGAATAATATAAAACGTTCAAAGAGAGTCGATAAGTGGTAGTTGATTTGCCTCGCCCTGGTCAACCTTCAACGTCTAGGAACGACGAAAACATCGATAAAATCATGAAACTGCTGCTCGAAAATCATCATATGAGTCTTAGAGAGTTGGCTCAAGCGGTGAACATATCTTTTAAGTCCGTTCATAACATTCTGACTGATATTTTGGGCATGCAACGGGTCGTTAATTTTGTCCAAATAGAGCATAGAAAACAGGCCGCTGAAGGTATGATTTCCCGAGTTTGTACGGAACCCACCTTCTTAACATGCATGGCAACGGGCGACGAGACATGGGTTTATGAGGGACAACATGTAAACAAGCCAACAGTCTTCGGAATGGCGCCTCGAGAACGAGCTGAAACCCAAAAAACCGCGTTAAAGTCGCTCGAAAATCAAGGTCATGCTGACAGTTTTCTTCGATTTCCGTGATGTGGGGCACTTCGAATTTTTTCCAGAGTGACAAAAGGTGAATAAAGAATACTATGACCAGACATACGGAGCGGGAGTTCAAATATCTTGCACCATCGCACAAGCTATCGTTGTGCAAGAATTGTTGGTCAAAAACACAACGAACGTCATCGACCAAGCACCGTACTCGCCTGATATGGCCCGGAATGGCTTTTTCCAGTTCCCGAAGCTAAAATTACCATTTCGAGGAAGGCGTTTTGAATCAATTGAGGCCATAAAAGAAAATTCACTGAATACCTCAACAATGGATTAGAACTCGAACTCGAACAATATATAGCCACATTTAGAAAGAAGACCTTAAATATCGCTCAATTATATTGTGTGCATATTATATATTTGTCTGCAAAATATGTCTCAAAATCTGATATTGTAGAGTAAAATATTAATGTTTAAATATTATCGATAATAGTAAGTAAATTATGCTAAAATGATGTTAGTAAGTTATACCTATTTTCAGGGGTGATTAAATCTGGTTCATCTTCTTCACTGACGACTTTTTGTATTTTGATAGTGCACAAAATAAGAACCAAGAAGGTCCAGGCAACTGTTCTAGTGGATCGGAACATAATTGCGATGAATATAAAACTTGTTTTTGCTGCTTCAGCAATGCGAGTGCTCTTTAAATATACTCTCTGAGGAAAGTTGATGTTGTAAATTTTATCTAGATTTTTACATTTATTTTATTTACTATGTTTATGACATGGTAAATACAAACAATATGTTTCAATGGTGTTTGAAGCAGTAAAATATTAATGATGGGCGGATTAAGTTAAGCTGTTACGATCAAATAAATCTAACAAAAATACTTCCAAGAAAAACGATGGGATTAATTCAATTTTTATAAAAATCCCTCATTAATTCTATTCGATCGTTACCTCTTCTTCTTCCTGTGGCACCCGAGCCCATCAGTGAGCCACGACCCTTAATCTTTACCTCCAACCGGATCATCTCTAACATCCTCTTGCCACTTTTTGATGTACAGTAGTTTTACATCATATCTTCTTCCTGCCACCATGCCTTTGGTCTACATCTCTTTCTGTTACTCCCTATTCGCCATTCCCAGATTCTGTTTGGTATTCGGCTTTATGGCATTATTATTACGTGTCTCCCCATCTGAGTCGCCCATATGGTATACAACATTCAGATCTTTGTATAATTACTTGAATTCGAAGATATACCTGATCCTCCATTATCAATCACAGCACCAACATTTCTGTAAACATCTCTCCTATTCTCTATGTGAAAGATCACCTCTGACAGCCATAAGTGATGGCTGTCGAATACGTTTTTATAGATCATAAGTTTCGTATTTTTGTGTAAACGATGATTTTTTTAGTGTATCCGAACTTCCGATATGGCTCGCTGTCAAACGAACTGTGAATTTGCGCGCTAAGTGTCAAAATTATTTAGTATAGTCTGGCAGATCATCATGCAACTTTTAACATCAGAGCAACGCTTGCAAATTGTTATCAAAATCAGTGTTCGGTGTGCCAAACTTATAAAGCATTTCGTGAATTTTATGGTGCACATAATCGCCCAACCTAGCGATGTATTTGCCGAATTATCGACAAATTTCGAACGCATTTCACGCTGCTCGATATTAAAACAAAAACAAGCCAAAAAACTGTGCGTCTGCAAGAAAATGTCGCCGCTGTTGCTGGCAGTGTTGATAAAGATCTACATTTATCAATGCGTCAAAATAATCTACAAATGATCCAAATTACCGTTGTATCCAGAAAAATGCACCGTATGGTGCGAATTATACGTCGGTATCATTGGGCAGTATTTCTCTAAGAATCAAGCAGAAAAGCACATTACCGGGATCATTACAGAGCGATGATCAATGATTATTTTATTCCGAATTTGAATGGTATTGATCTGGACGAGATGTGGTTTCAACAAGACGACTCCACAAATCATACAGCTAACGCAACAATCGATTTATTGCGGAAACAATTCGGTGAAATAATGATTTCGAGATACGAACCTGTTAATTAGCTATCAAAGCTATGTGATTAAACGCCTTTAGATTATTTTCTTTGGAGTTATGCCAAATCTTTAGTCTATGCCTATAAACCAGCGGCTATTGACGCCTTGGAAACCAACATAAGTCGCATAATTGCAGACATAAGACTCCAATTGCTTGAAAAAGTGGTCGTAAATTGGATTAACACAATGCGCTTTGTCAGAAGTAGCCGCGGTGGACATTTGTTCGAAATTATTTTCAAACATTAAGGACATTGAATGATATTTCACATAAAATTGCAAGGCTTCTAATTTGGTTGTTGTTTTATTTCAACTTAAAGTTGGGACCCACTAAAGAAATCACCCTATATAAGTTTAGATTTGAAGACAGATCGTATGGAGTAAGTAGTTTTGTTACCCTTCATACTAAGATTTTCGTTTAGTTTGCTTCTCAGATATATAAATTCCATCACAACTTTAATATTCATCCCCGATTATCCAGGTATACAATCTTCTAGGATTAGTTCTTTCTTTTTAATAATTCTTTCAATTGTGATAATATGTTTAGATCATCTGCATATCTAACTATCTGGTTTTCTTTTTTATCACTGTTTCGCTGGTAACTTTATTCAATAATATGTTAAACAGAACATGTGCCAGTTCATTCTCTTAGTAATGTCTGAATGATTGTGGCGTGTTCATATATTTTTTTTATTTATTTGGGTTTTTCACCACGATCTAAAACTCAAAAAATATCAAAATATCTGTTCTTATGTAAATAAAGAATCACTGGGTAAAAAAAAAACCAAACGGAGACAAATTTCTCAGTGATTGTTTTTTGTAATAAATTTGCCTAACGAACAAAATTTTAAAAATATAAAAATCTTCTAAAAAAATATACAAACTTTTAACGTTAATGTTTCGGGAAGTATTCTCCTCTCGTTTTCAACCTAGAAATAAAGTATATTAATTTCTATAAATTATGAAAAGATAGAAAGTAAATATATTTGTTTGTGTATGTCAATGATACGTTCATTGACAATTAGTTTTTAATGACAATGACATACTACCAAGTGATTCTTTATTTACATAAGAACAGATATTTTGATATTTTTGAGTTTTAGATCGTGGCGAAAAACCCAAATAAAGAAAAAAATAAATCCATTCTCTTTTGGTAAACCATATCCGATCTCAAATTTTACCGTGGTGTGTTGATGAATTTTTACTACTGCCTTAGAGTTAAAGATCGTCAGCCGGGTTAAGCTAAGCTCCCCATGGCTACTACTGCTCTTTGTATGCCTGTCTGATTATCTTAAAAAAATATCTTTAAAGGACTATGAACAGTCAATTATTGAGCATCCACTTTTAAACCCTGCATAATATTCGCCCATTCCTACTGCGGTATATGGTACTCTTCTCTGCCTTACTGTATTTGTTAGAAGTTCATAAGTTGTACAAAGCAGTGATATGTCATGAATTTTCGCATTTCAGGTGTTTACTACTAATTTATGAATGGCTTGAGCTAATTTTTTGTCTCCAAGATTCGGAAGCTCTGAACGTATAGTGCCTATCGCGGGAGCTTTAAAATATTTTTATTATGTTTTATTCAACTTTACTCCACCTCCTTCAACGATGGTATTTGTACTAGTAGCTAGCGTGCATTCATAAGCTGTAACTTACAATCTTCTCTTGTGGTTCTGTTTGATATTATTTCAAAATATGTCTTTCATCGCTTTAGAAAGCTATTCATGTTGGTTAATATTTCCCCATCTACGTGCTTGATCAACATCTCTCCAGGGTGAAAGCTTTTTAGTGTCTGAACGTTCTGGTAAAATTTTCTTCTCTCCTTTTTGTCATTGTTTTTTGTATATCCTTTATTGCCATTTTTCAAAGCTCTTGTTTGACCTATGACCTATGAGTTCATATTCTTCTTTTTGCTTTTATGGGTTTTGTATGAAATTCAATCCGACAGCAGTTCTATTTTCCATCGCTTTTTTGCATTAATCATCATTTAAATTTTCTTCTTCCTTTTTGTCATTGTTTTTTGTATATCCTTTATTGGTATTTTTCAAAGCTCTCGTTTGTGGGGTTTTGTATGAAATTCAATCATGCAGAACTTCTATTTGCCATCGTATTTTTGCATTAATCACCATACCAGTCGCTTCTTTTGTTTTTCTTTTCATTGCGATCCCCAATTATCCCCTCCGTCTATTACCGCTTCCATCTCCAACTGCTTGTTGTCGCTTTATAAGTACCTGATTTCTCTAATTTTCACTTCAGTCTACGTTGGTACTTCTTCCTAGCGCTTTCGCCTGTTGTTACTCTTTCAATGCCGTATTTTTTACTACTTGTACCCATGGCCCCAAGGTCCTTGCATACAGCGAATTGTATTGCTATTTTCCCAATGTCATTTGTAAGCGGCTTTAAACTAATGTAATATACAAGGTGTCCAATATGGTTGTTCATTTTTGTAGGAATAATTAATAAAAGTCGATTTACGGTATAATAACTTTATTATTATAACATTATAGTACAATGTTTAGAAATGTATTTAGGAAAAATAATACTATCGAGATAGCAGCCTTCGTGGCGCTGACATTCTTGAAGGCATGATCGAAAATGTGCTATCACCCTGAAGACATATGTCTAGATATCGAGTGGATCTCATGAATAATATTCACCTTTAGTTGCAATATGGTACGTGGTTTATTTTCATAAACTTTGACATAACCTCTTGACATAACCTCACAAGAAAAATCAAGTGGAGTTAAATCTGGACTTCTTGGGGGAGGCCAATTTATGTCACGTTTACTGGATATTACTTTTCCTGGGAATAACCCCTGTACAGCCTCCAAAGAATCACGCGAGGTAAGACACGTAGCGCCGGCTTGCTGAAACCAGCTCTCCTCGTAATATTTTTCAAATTCTTGCAGTGATTGGTAGAAAAAACCTCTTATTATCTCACAATAACTAGTTGAATTAACATTGACCGCTTTACTTCTGGCATCTTCAAAGTAGTATGGGGCAATTATGCCTCTAGCTGACGTTACAGCCCATACAACACACAACACCTTTTGGGCTATGTAATGGTTGTTCGTGTTTTTCCTTAGGATTTTCCTTTCCACAGTACCTGCAATTTTGCTTGTTTACATAGCCGTTTAAATGATAGTTAACCTCGTCACTGAAAAAAAATGTTGTCACAATTGTTAAATCTTTCACCATTTCATTGGCAAATGCCAAGCGCATAATAAAATCAGTTCATGCATCATTCCTTGCAAAATTTTAATTTTATAGATATTTTTTTCAAATAACATGAAGTGAAGATTTCTTAATGCGTACTTGGCTACTTCGCTCCCGTACGGATTGGGATGGATTTTCTCTAACCGACTCATGCACACGCATAGTGTTTTTTGCACCTCCGCTTGACCTTGGACGACCCACAGGCGATTAATTTAGAGTTAATCCTGTAGTTTTAAACTGTTTTATCCATTTCTTTATTAAATTAACATATGGTGGTCTTAGGTTAAATTAACATATGGTGGTCTTAGCCAAAATAAGGGAACTGTTGTTTTGATAATACGACTGAACACAGAAAGCACGTTGTTGTTTGGTGAAATGCTCCCTGGCAACTAATTTTCCCTAAACCAAGCTTCCGTGTAAAGTTAACACGACCAGCGAGTTCGGCGCCACCTAGCAGTTCTGCGCAAACAAGTAATTAAATATGAACGACATTTCTGGACATCTGGTATATCCTTAATTTCGCGACTAATTTCATTTTTTATTGTCTTTTTGGTCTTCACCTAGACAGAGTATTTGGCCAGCACAAGTATTACTCAATAGAGTAAGCCTTATTCATGTCATCCAACACCGAAACACACACAAACATCCCATGCCCGCATCAAGATTCGAAGCCGGGATCTTTCGATCGCCAAGCGAGCTACTCACCCACTAGACCACCGTGGTCGGCTTTCGTTCATTTTAACGTGGCTGTTAAAAACCGTGGACTGAATATTTCGCAGTAGAATCTTTTTAATTCCGAAGAAAGGATGTTTATTTGTCGGAGCAAAACATTGAAATCGGTTTAACCTCTGAGGACCGAAGTATAATTCTTTATTTAGAAACAAATGAAAACGCAAATCTTTTGTTACAGACCAGTAAAATTAATGAATAGATTTGTTGAGACCAGATTAAAAATCGCCATCATCCAAAATAAAATGACTATTTAAGTGAAGTTCTAACATTTTTTTTCAGCTCTTAAAGGATGATTTTTTAGTGTGTCCGAACTTCCAATAGGGGTCGCTGTCAAACGAGTTTGGGCGCCTCTAGTGTCAAAATTATTTAGTATAGTCTGCCCAATCATCATGGAGCGTTTAAAAGCAGAGCAGCATTTGCAAATTGTCGAAATTTAATATCAAAATCAGTGTTGTGCCCACTAAACTTATAGAGTACTTCGTGAATTTTATGGTGCACACAATCGCCCAACCGAGCGATGTATTTCCCGAATTATCGACAAATTCCGAAGACATTTCACGCTGCTCGATATTAGAACAAAAACAAGACAAAAATTGTGTGTTTCGAAGACAATATCGCCGCTGTTGCTGGCCGTGTTTATGAATATCCAAATTTATCAATCTCTTAATGGGAATCGTTTCAGAGAGACGGTCAATAATTTTATTTAATTTCGAATTTGAATAATATTGATCCGGGCGAGATGTGGTTCCAACAGGACAGCTCCACATGTCATACAGCCAACAGAACAATCGATTTATTGTGAAAACAATTCGGTGAGAAAATTATTTCAAGAAGCGGACCTGTTAATTGGCCACCAAGGCTATGTCATTTAATGCCTTTAGATTATTTTATTTGCAGTTATGTTAAATCTTTGGGTTATGCCGATAAACCAGCAACTGTTGACGCCTTGGAAACCAACATAACTTGGACAGTTGCAGATATAAGACCTTAATTGCTAGGAAAAAGTGGCCAGAAATTGG
This sequence comes from Cosmopolites sordidus, assembly GCA_031761425.1. Lineage (NCBI taxonomy): Eukaryota > Metazoa > Arthropoda > Insecta > Coleoptera > Curculionidae > Cosmopolites > Cosmopolites sordidus. The sequence continues at coordinate 787,723 of JARFXV010000753.1, read as the reverse complement.
ATTGACACAATGCGCTTGGCCAGAAGTAGCCGCGGCGGACATTTTTCCGAAATTTTTATTTTCCGCCCGGCTTATAAGTAATTGTGAATGCTTTCTATTTTACATATGCGTCTTGTGTCTACATCTGTCTCTTAGTTTCTTGTTTATAGCTCTACATAATATACTCTATTACATAACTTAATAATCTGCTTTTCTTAATATTTTCATTTTCTCTGATTCCAACATTCTTTGTGTTACTGTTGTATGGGGTCTCGCTCTCGCATCCATCATATTAAATTATTACCTACTATTACCTAGGTTTACCCATTATATTACATTGGTATTTACCACTTAGCTCTACAAAATCCTTTGACAAATATAAATTACATTATAAATGTATTAAAAGCGCTTTGTTCAGTCAATATGACAAAATCTTATATTTATTTGTTGCATAGCATGACAATAGGATACATTACTTCATTTTTGACGAAACTCATTGTTTTTGTTAAATAAATATTCATATTATCTTTCGTAAATCCCCCTCCTAAAAAGTGAAGCAAGTTGTCCAGAAATACTTAAGAAATCCATATTTATTCAGGTTAAAGTAAAGTTTTAGGGTGCGACTGAACTTACACCTCAACGTGGACTTCGAATCACGGCCATCAGGGATTAATATTGATTTTAGCCATTGTTTCATTCATTCTGCTTAACCTTTAGTCTCCGGAAACGTATATTGGTCGGCAACTGACTAACGTAGAAGACCTCACAAAAAGCATCCGGCCTTAGACGGCCTGGTTACTGGCATGAATGACGAACGAAACCTTGTCGGATTTTGCATTCTTGCCTAGTTAACACTTTCAAACATTTAAACAGAATTTAGACATTCATATCGTGAGCAGGAATTGAACTCGAACCCCCGCAGCCATCATACCATTGTGACTACCGTGTCCGGCTTCTTCATCCGCGATCCACTAAGGCTATCTATCCGAAAAAACGACCTTAAAGATAGCGCCCTCCCCGCATTATTTCGGTTTTGGGGACGTGTTTCATCTTCTTATCCTTTAAGGAGATCTAACGGTCTGTTTATTCCTTCGAAGGCTCTAAACTCGAAGAGATTTACCACTAAACACCAAATCACTTTTTTAATCCTTACATTACCGAACCATATCCATATCCATATCCATATGTTTGTCCAAAATTCTAATATTAACCTATTTGGCTAATCAAACAAGACCAAAGTATAATTGGAAAAATATTTAAAAAATCCATTGAACCGTGAAAATGAGGAAAAGCGGAAAATGTAATGGGACGTCTTGATTAAAAATACAACTTAGGTATTTTTAACTGGGATAATACATCCCATTGGTATTCAGATTACAAAAATTCAAAATGCATATACAAAACGGTCATTTATTTATAAAACATAAAAAAATAGTGTAAAATTGGTCATCAAAAAGTTAAAAAACCTACATCTTGTACTTTTATCTTCTCTTTTCCAGTGCACATTTTGTTCAACGTCGTCTGCCAGACGCTGGGACTGGTATATGGTCTCCAATATTTAGTAAAAGCTTGGCTCTCTTTGATCGAGGACCGCTTGATCCACCAATCTTCCTCGTTACTTTGGCTCTTTGTCGTCCAGTCAAAACCATCTGTTCAGCGAGATTGATAAGAAAGTTAAGAAATCTTCCGTAAAAAAATAATAAAAATAATAAAAATAATAAATATATTATTCAAAAATTAATTTAAAACACAAAGACTTTGACAAAAACAATGAAAACTACTAGTTTTTACGAGAAAAACGTTGTTTACAAACGCATATGGCAAAATCTAAATGATCAAATCAGAAGGATAAAGATGGCCGCCCAAGTTCAACAGATGATTTTACGTCATTACGTAAACCCTACACAACCATTGGGACGAATAAGAAGCCAGTTTAAAGCAACTGTTGTCCCACTGGAGCTGATTGTATAATCTGTGGGATACATTGTACCGTTGGTAGTGTAAGAGTTAAACTTCTCGACATGTGTTTCGCTAATCATGTTAACATCATCAGGTGATGACTGCGATTTGATGTTTAGTGGTAAATCTTTTCGAGTCTAGTGTTTCACACCGAAGGTTCCAGAGAAACATTGATCTTTCAAATGTTGTTAAATTTTGATAGTAGAGTGACAGAGATTTAAATACGCAACTATATTTCCATCTCTTAGATGGTTTCTCCACTGCTCTGCGTCCTGCTGATTTTGCGTCTTTAGCGATGGGGGCCAGTCTGTGCTGATCCATCCTTCCCATATGGTTCCTCCAATATCTCCGACGCTTTCTATCCTATCTCACAGTATCCTCTACTCTGCATGTTGCTCTTAATCGCTGTTTCTCACTCTATCCCTAAACGTCTTTCTCACTATCGCTCTTAGAGTTTTCATCTTTAATATTCGTAGAATGCTTTTTGGCATGGTATCCATCTTGAGCAAGTTTTGTAGATCCATATTTTACTTTTAATACGCATATGATTATTTCTCTAGATAGCATCTCCTAAGCAACCTGATATTGCTGAGGCTTTGATGACTTGTACTTTTAAGTCGTTTACTAGGTCATTACTAATTGATGTTAATTCCTATGTGATGAAAACTCACTACTTGTTCAATTGATTTGTCATCTATCACCAGTTATGTTATATTTTTTACTAGTTTGATAGAATTTCTGCAGCTTTCTCTTTAACTCGTTCTCTGTTTCTGCTACAATTACCGCATCATCCGCGTAGCATATTGTACTCATTGGTTTGTAATTCATTCCGTACCCCTTATTCATTGTTGTCATTTAGTGTATGATTTCGTCCATCATAATGTTGAAAAGAACTTGCTATCGCCCTGCCGCATTCTTTTAGTGTTAGTACGAGGTATGTTTTTTAAATGAGATCCGTTTTTTAGAAAGAAGAAAAATACTATAAATATTTTTTTCCCATGTTCTACATACTTTTATCTACTTTTTCACATCATTTCCATTTTTGTTCAAATATTTGTCATACCGCTCAACAAGTTTTTGAATTTCGACGTCAAAGAAATCTACCGTCTGTGAAGAAGCCAAATCCATGACTGCAGTTTTAACTGCTTCGTCGTCGTTGAACCGTTGACCACCAACTGTGAAATCGTGAATCGTCGGTTCTCTGTTGTCCACATCACGAACCAAAAGCGTGGCTCATCATGCACATTAACCCGCCCGTGCTTGAACATTCTCACTCACTTTCAAACTTTACTGTCTACTCATAACATTTTTACCGTAAATCTCACAAACCTGACTGGCAATTTCCACTACTGCCAAGTTTCTTGCACTCAAAAATCGAATTCCAAATCGTATCTCACAGTCGGCGGGTGAGTCAATTTTCTTAAACATTATTAACTTCTACAACTCATCACACATACAGACAATACGGCTGTAAATGGCGCCTAAACGCGCACAAAACATGCTGGGGGAAGACGCGTAAGGGCACTGCGGCGATTGCGTATCATTCTTACTCTCATTCACAGATTTTTTTTAAGCAATACTCCTCTTTATCGTATAACTTTTATTCCAGTTGTATTCCCAGTGTTCATTTTATTAATGATGTTTATGATCGATGGTGCGATCGATTAGGTATTTCTGTATTTGTAATGTGACGAAAATGTTTCAATAATGACTGATTCTGAACAAGAATGAAATGGTAGGAAGCTAAAAAAGACGAGGAACGTATCGAACGTATAGGAACGAGGAAATATAATGATTACTCTTGCCATACTTTTTTCGATTTTTCTTTCTCAATTGTGGAATATTTTTTAAATGGAGTGTTTAGTGTGCTGTCACTTCAGAGTGAAGCTGTCTACCAGAGAGCAAAGACTTGAATCTAGCAAGATATTACATCGATGATTTTTCTACCTCCCCAATCATACTTCTAACTGAAAAGTTGTATGGTGGGCCCATAGAGATAATTATAAATATTCAAAAACAAGGAAAATTCATCCGTGCTTCACGTAAATATCGCCCATTCCAAAACCGGTTTCTGGTTGCCATTAGTCGGGCTCGTTTGGAAAGTTGATAGATCATCAAATTATTAGAGCATCGAGAACAGGTCTCTGAAAACATGATTTCCCGAGTTTTTACGGATCCCATGAAACGCATCGTAATGGGCGACGAGCCATAGATTTACGAGTATGACATGCAAACTAGTAAACAGTCTTCAGAATTGCGTTTCGAAAACGAGCCGAAGCTCAAAAAATCGTTGCCAATACTTTATCGTACAAATGGCGGCAAATTCAAATCTTGCGTGAATTATGGGACACCTTATAATACCTTGATAATTTCTATTACTCCCTCTTTTACTTCCCTTCTCTTTATACTTTTTCAGGTAGCCCCTTTTTTACTCTATCAAATACATTTCGATTTTCGGATGCGGTTTCTTTTCTTAACAGATTTTCTCCTAGTTATCTAATTATAAATATCAGATCTTGTGTGCTTCTATCCCTTCTAAAACCTTGCTGTGGTTTTTTTAATGTTGCTTCTAATTTTTTTCTCAGCGTATGCTCTATTATTCTGGTAATTTTTTTTTCCATGTAAACTTACTAGTGTGATCCCTATATAGTTTTTACATTCTTTGATATCTTCTTTTTTAAACAAGGGCAATATTATATTCATATTCCAGTCTGTTGGTACTTTTTTTTCTATTATGATATCGTTTAGTAGTGACAAAAATGCTTTCATTGCTATTTCTCCTCTATACTATTTCAGCTTTTCTGTTGTGATTTCGTCTTAACTGGGTTTGCCAAAAATTAAAAAAATATATTACTTTTAAAATTATATATTTGTAATGATTCCACAAAAAATGAAAGGATTATTTTTTTTTGAAACATTATATACATATTACATAGAGAGAGATATACATATCTCCCCAATAATAACTGACATGGCGGTAATTGCTTTAACTGGGCAGCTAATTGGGTACATAAGTTTGTCGAGCATGGTGGTGATTTCCAATCATTTCAGCTTTAACTATCTGGAAATAAAAGTAACACTCAACACTCTGAATTTATCAAATTGCTCTTTACTTACTATCTGTTATTTTAAATTTACCTGACCGATATAAATAATACTTTAATATAAGGCCGTTCACATACTCACCGAGAGATCATCGTTTTAACACTAATTGTAATAACGACAGCAATCGACATCAGTTCAAATAGAGATGCTTTACATCACTTCAACAATGATAATATTTTCGGCCAGTAATCAAATATCAAACTGGGTACTGTTCCTGGCACTGAGGGGAAAAACTCACAACAGTACCAGCTTCGAGTATGAACGGGGTATCAAGGGAAAAGTGCACGAGATACCCACCCAAAGAGCTGACAAAACGTAATGGATATCCAACCGCACCCTACGGTGTAACCTCTAGTACTGAGTTGTGCAATGGGTACAAAAGGAAAAACGCGCGATGTACCCGCTCTAGATACTAGAAAAGCAAAACAGCATTTATCCACTTCATGGTATTAAAAGGAAAATCGCGCGACAATACCATGGATATCTCTCTCAATTAAATTACAAATCATATAAATATGCTGATGCCATTATTCAATAAATATTTGGATTGTCACTTAAAGGGAAATCATTTAATTCATATTAATGAATTCATTAAATTAGAAACACTCTTGCATAGAAAAAACTTGCATATTATATCAAGAAAGTGAAAGCGAAAGCGCAAGTACCCAATCGGTGGGAGCTGCTGTCTTGCGCTATCTTTCCGTCTCGTCGTGAACAAGTGTGGACATACTACATTTATGAATTATTATGTGCTGTGATGATCAGTGGTAAGTTTAACAGTACGTGGACTAAGCGGCCACGTGAGACCCCGGTATTCGCAGCATTCTTCTATTTCTAACTTGATTTTGAGGGCCTCAAAATGTTTATCGCTTGAGGATTCCACTTGACTTGAGACGCCACTGGTGATGATGATGATATGTAATGATGTGATTAATATTTGATATATTGTTGATGAAGGTAAAGTTGTTGCTTGATTCATTAACAGAGAAAATGCATTTTCTGAAACTTTTATTTATTATTGACGCTTTTAAGCCTACTACAAATAATTCCGTTCTTGAACGTACATATAACTAATAATAATTATATAGAATATCTAGTAATTGTCATACATCGTTTAATTGAGATGTTGCTAATACCCATAAATTTTGATGCGGTAATTAAATCCGCGTTTCCATCCTGATCTCAAACGAATTGTAACGTATCTGTGTCCCACACCACCTGATAAAATTGAAGCTGTAGACGTGTATCCAGCATAATAATAATTTGTGACTCTTATGGCTGAAATTCTGCCGTACGTTGAACTTGTGTAGGTGATGTAACCAACATTGTTGTATTTGCAAAAAACATTCTACAAGAGAGAATTGAATTATTATATTGATTGTTATTACACTAATTATGTTTTTTACCTTGTTGGTGAGCAGCTTGTGGTTTTTTTGTATGAGTCCGAGGTTTATGTTTCCGTAATATGCAATTGATTTGGTCAATGTAGTGTTTGAATTTTTGATGTTGGTTGTATTTTCGATAACGAAGTCAGAACTGGAAATTCATATTTTCAAAATAAATTAGTATACGGAAGAAAGCAGGATTGTATTCGTACAAGCAGTTTTAATATACAAGGTATGGTCAGATAGGTGTGAAAAATACCACTCAATAATATTACTGCGCGATCCATGCACTGCCTAGTGCCTCAAGGGTATTAACCAACACTTACAGTCGATTTTGCAGCGCGTGGTCCATCATCTAGTGGGCTCAGAGCGATCTTTTAAAGAGCCATGCAATATTCAGGTATTTTAATCGCCTGATCGCATGAATTTAGCACACATATTTCACTACACCTTAAATAGTAACATATTTCAACAAAACAAATTTCTTTTGATATAAATATACTTTAATAAAGTTACACATATTTGGGAAAAGTTAAAAAGTTACTAAAAAAAATGTAAATAACGTCACCGATACTTACATCTTCGCAGTGCTAAAACCCTTCTGATTTACTACAGGTTGAGGCAAGTGTTAAGCTACCATTTAAATGTTTTGTAACTTATAAAATAAACAAGACAGAAATGTTTTTCTATAAATGTCACGGTACCATTTATATTTGTTGTAACTTTTAAAAGAAGCAAGACAGATTTTTTTTTTCTATAATATGTTTATTTCGTTTTTAAATTTTGTAAACTGAATAAAACAAATTTTTTACTTTGTTATCTATCACTTATTTTATTTTTAACTTTGTGACTATAGTTTCGTAAACAATGTTACATTAACAAAAACAGCTTTAAAACATCATAATGTAACATTGTTAACGAAACTATATTCAGAAAGTTAAAAATAAAGTTAGTGATAGGTAACAATTAAAAAATTAGTTATATTCAATTTAAAAATGAACTATCACGAAGTAGCGGACAAATCATTAATTTATTTAAATTTAGTATTAATTAATTTCTGACAAGTTTATCAATTAAATGTGAGCTATTAGCAACACGGCAACTCTGTGCCCTTTTGAACATATTTTCCGTAACTTGTCAACATATCTGATCTTGAAGAGATTTACCACTAAACACCAAAACGCTTTTTTGACTGCTCGACGCACGTTTCGCTAACCATGTTAGCATCGTGAGTATCATCTCCTGATGATGTTAACATGGTTAGCGAGACATGCATTGCGCAGTCCAAAAAAGCGTTTTGGTGTTTAGTGGCAAATCTCTTCAAGTTTAGTATTTCACACCAAAGGCTCCAACAGAAGAATTGAACATATCTAATGTTAATGCAGCAATTTCAGCATGGATGTTGTCTTTGAGTTGCTGAGTATGATTTAGCGTTTATTTGTGAAAACCTTTTCCTTTAAAAATCCCCAACCATCAGATCAGAAGATCTAGGCGGCCACAGTAAATCTCCATTGCCAAAAATTTAACGACTAGGGAAAATGTTCTTCAAAATTCTGATTGTTTCACATGAGGTGTGTACTGTGACACCATCTTGTTGAAACCGCATAATCTTCTGTCCCTGTTCTTCCAATTGAGGCACCAAAAAGGTTTGAATCATGTATCTGTATATAACTTTCACCGTTGGCTGTACCTGCATTTCTACTATCATGTTCAAAAAAATATGATCCAATGCTATTTTGAGCATGAATGCCGCACCATACTGTAACTTTAACTAGATGTAATTCCAGAAATGCTCAGAATTGTTCCTCTTTTCTCCAGAAATGGCCATTCTGTCTACTATGGAAGTCTCTTGGTTTCTGGTTTCTGGTACTCGACCATAAAAATGAGTTTCGTCGCTCATTATTAATATAATAATAAGCATATTAATTTTGCACGAAAATTGTCCATTGGGCGGAAGTGGTTTATGATGGCGTTACACTATTCTAATTGCTTATGGTCTGTAAGCAACAGGTCCTGTACAAGTAACTGTGAACAATTTATGTAAACTTCTCCCCACTTTGGTTCACAAGTGCAATATTTTAAATATATTTTAATTATTTCGCTTCGCTCTGTTCTTGTACCTCTGATAAGAAGTCTATTCTCAACTGTTTCGAATTCTTGGAAGTGCTTGAATAAACCAGAAATTGTCGTTTTATGAGGCACCTGACGATTAGGATAAATTCACGTTTAAACTCACGTTCAATTATTTAATCATTTTTTATTATAAATGTGCTGTGTATTGGTTGTTGTGCACGTCTGCACTACACAACAACCAAACCCAAACTGTCACAAATATAACGAAAAAAAAATGACTCCAAAGCAAAATCGTTGCGTTATACTTGCCCCATCCTGTAGTTAAGTAGTTTAAGTTCAAACTTTAGTGGATATTCTCTTTTTGTTGTGCGAAAGTGATCGATAGATCCATCAGTATTCAAATCTGGCCATTGTTGTGAGAGAATACCTGTAACTGTGGCGCTAAGAACAATTTTAACATTTTGACATATTTTATAAAATTAACGGTTACGTCGCATCCGTACAGACACATATGTCCAAAAGTTTGGAATATTTACAAATAGGATATCTACGCCTATGATACTGTAAAAATTGTAATGGATATATATTTTAGACCGCTTACTGATAAAAGGTTTTTCGATTTTTGCTCATTCCATTGATACTGGTATTTACACATTATTTCAGTTTTTTTTTTATTTTCAATCAATCCGTTTAAAAATGCCTAGAAATATGATATCTCATTTTAACAGATCAAGAGTAATTACTTTATTACAACAGGGCTTTAATCAAAGTGATATCTCAGAAATTGTATGTGTTTTCCAAAGTGCCGTATCGAAAAATTCATAAAAAATTCCAAGAGACATATGACGTAAAGGACCGCCCAAAAACGATGTACAACAGCTGCACAAGATCGGCATATATCAATGATAGCTCGAAGAAATTGTCTGGAATCGACAAGTGGTATATCAAGGGAGCTTGTTAGGATTGAAGGGGTAAATGTCTCACAACAAACGATAACACGCAGACTGAGAGCGGCAAATTTGCATCGCAGAAGACCTTTACGTGTTCCCAAACTAACCCTTCAACAAAAAAATGTAAGATTGCAACGGGCTCGAGAAATAGTGAAACATAGTTCTAGAATATACGCGTTCTCCGATGAGACGAGTAGTGGCTTAGTTTCTGATTCATGAAGAACATTAGTTTGAAGAGGTCCAGGTCGACGATCCCGACTAGAAACAGCTCAACCACGTATCCCATTTGAAGGTGGGAGCGTGATGTTTTGGGGTAGTATTATGAGGGATATAAGGATACCTCTACTGGTCTGGTCCTAGAGAGAAGACTCACTGGTGCTGTGTACACTGAGGAAGTTTTAAATCCTGTTGTGCGTCTGTTCCGAGGCGCAGTGGGCGACGGATTTGTTTTCATGGATGACAATGCACCTGATCGAATAGCAGCAGTACAACATTTTCTTGAAAAGAGGGAAATAACCAAGTTAGGGTGGCCAGCAAATTCCCCTGACATTCTGAAAACGAAACAGCCTCCTCTTACCCTGCGAGAACTAAAAGATGCTGATCGTGAAGAATGGGAGAGAATTCCAGCAATTTCCAACAAGCAAGGAAAGTTTCAGGGGAATTAAGAGTATCCCACACTACCGTTAACCAGCATTTACGAGACATAGTAAGGAATTACCAGGAATAGTAAAAATATTTAAACAATGAATAACTCAAATACAACAACCAAATTAGATGCCTTAAAACTTAATTTTTTGTGAAATTGTTCAACTTCCGTAATTGGTCGATGATTCGTTGACTTCCAAGGCGTCATTAGTTGCTGATTTATCGGCATAGATCAAATATTTAACATAACCCCAAAGAAAATAATCCAAGGGCGTTAAATCACATGACCTTGGTGGCCAGTTAATAGGTCTGTTCCTCGAAATAATTTTTCAACCGAATTGTTTCCTCTATAAATCGATTGTTGGGTTGGCTGTATGGTGTGGTGTAGTTTTGTTGAAACCACATCTCCCCCAGATTTTCCCAAATTTTCCACGCAGTCTAATAACAAAGCCCAACTCCCTGCGAACGACGACGAATTGATATTGGTGGATCTTCATCAACACTGCCAACACCAGCGAAATGCGTTCGGAATTTGTCGATAATTCTGCGAATAAATGGCTCGGTTGGGCGATTATGTGCACCATAAAATTCACGAAGTGCTCCATAAGTGTGGTGCATAGAATACTGATCTTGATAATAAATTTCGACAATTTGCAAGTATTGCTCTGATGTTAAACATTCTATGATAATTTGCCAGAGCATACCGAAAAATATTGACACTAGAGGCTACTCACAGTCTGTTTGATAGCGATCGCTACCGGAAGTTCGGAACACTAAAAAATTACCCTTTAGAAATATATTGGCATTTAAAATAACAAAATCAGAGTATTAAAGATGTTTAAAAATGTGACTGAAGTAATACGTAATTTATAAAATTTATAACTGGGCTGTCGGAAATCTCATGGAGCCAAATATCGGTCGAATATGGTATAGCACCACGATATTTTTTACCTCTTGCTGCTTCTTCAATTTGGACTTAAGCGAAATGTACAGACGATTTAGGAATACTAGTTATTCCTAAATCATCTGTACATTTCATTTCCCTAGTTGATTTAGGATTACGAAACTATTCAACCAGTTCAGATTTTATATTAAACAGACTCGTTCGAAGTTTCGGCAAAATATCTCAAAATTTGATATAATTATAGATTCAAATATTACTTTCTGAATAGTAGCAACAATAATGTGACTATTAAGCTAAATTACTGTAAAAATATACCTATTCTCAGGCGTGATTAAATCTGGTTCATCATCTTGACTGACTACTTCTTGTATTTGAATGATACACAAAACAAGAACCAAAAAGGTCCAGTCACCTTTTTTAGCAGATTTGAACATAATTGTTATGCTTAAAAACGTGTCTTTGTTGCTTCAGCGATGCTCGTGAACTTCATATATGTGCTCTGAAGGAGGTTTTTTTTAAATTATTTTATCTACCATATTGTTTACGTCGTGGTGTTTTAAACAGTAAAATTTAATGATAGGCGGATTAAGTGCTATCAAGATCAAACAAATCAACAAAACAAAAAGTGTTTCGGTTAATAATGTCGATTCTGCTAAGAGATTTATTAAGGCTTTATTAATACTTTTGTTGGTATAGACTGATGACGTATATGACGTTTTGGAGGATAAACATACGCCATCACAAGCTAGTTCATTATGAATTGACATTGTTCAAAAAACATAGCTTTGAATATGTCGAATTATATACTAGAAAAGGACGTTTCGCTGGGAAGATTAATAACCTTCTTTCATTTGAAGAAAACGGCTGCTGAAAGTTATTGATTGTTAGTTAAAGCTTATGGTGAATATGCTCTAACCCAAAAAACTTGTGAACAATGGTTCATATGCTTTAAAGTGGTGATTTTGATATAAAAGACAAGGAGGGTCTAGGATAGCAGAAAATGTTTAAAGATGCAGATGATTAAGCATTAATGGATGAAGATTCAACTCATACGTTGAAACAATTGGCAGAAGTATTGAATGTTGCTGAATCCACCATTTCGGAATATTTACACGCATTGGGAAAGATCCAGAAGGAAGGAAAATGGTTTCCATATGAATTGAAGGAAAGAGACATTGAAAGGCGAAAAATCTTGTGAAATTTTGCTTGCCAGACATAAAAGAAAAGGCTTTTTGCATCGAGTTGAGAAAAGTTATGAAAAATTGATTTATTTTGACAACACAAAGCGCAAAAAATCATGGGTAGACCCTGGTCAGCCTTCAATATCACAACCAGTGCGCAATATACATGGAAAGAAGGCTTTGATGTATAGATGTATATTTGGTGGGATAGTAGAGAAGCTGTGTATTACGAATTGCCACAACCTGGAGAAATAATTTCTGGCGATCGATTCTGATAACAATTGATAAAATTGAAGCGAGAATTGAAGGAAAAACGACCACAATACGCCCAAAGACACGATAAAGTAATTTTTCATCGTGACAATGCTCGGTCCCATATTGAAATATGTAAAAAACTATTTGGAAAATGTTAAATGCGACGTCCTATACCACCCGCCATATTCACTGGACTTAGCCTCTTCGAACAACCACTTATTTCGATTGATGCAGCACAGAGTTTCAGAACAACACTTGCATTCTTACCAATAAGTGAAAATTTGGTTTAATGAATGGTTTGATAAATGAATGGTTGACCTCCAAAAGCCAAAAATTCGTTTGGCGAGGCATCCATTCTTTGACAGAAAGATGTCAAAAGTAATAGCTAACGATGGGTAGTACTTTGATTATTAAGGTTATTTATTTTGTTATGGACATAAACCCTCAAATTTTGCGAAAGCCTATTCTATATATTCTATTCTTTAAAATAGAGTAATGAAATTTTCATTTTAATGAAAAATACATAAGGAATAATAAAAAAATAAATAAATAGTAGGCATACACGGAAAATAAACAATCCGTTTGGTGAATTGAAAATTAGTACTTAGATTTTTGATGAGCGTTTTACACACTACAACCTAACGTGTGGCTTAAAACGTTGGCATCGAGAAACCGTGGACGATCTAACTTTCCCCTTTCTTCAACACACATATTACCCTACGGAAATTTTTGGACCAGAGCTGAGCAGTGGGAATTGATACGGCACCTTCCCGCTCTACTTCGCAAATTTCACGAGAGGTAGCAGTCGCTTTAAAGCCCTTTTTTAAATAACATCTTAAAATTGTCTAAATTTTGCAATTATTATCACTAATTTTAACTTCGTTTTGGTTTAGTTATTAAGATAACTTTAATAGTGAAGAAAGGAATGTTTATTTTTAGATTGTACTGGCGTCAACTTGATGGAAATTCAATATAAACATTTAATAAAAGACTTTTTAGTCTAAATTTCCACTTTATTATTACTGTGTATTTCCACTTTATTATTTAGTATTAGCGAAACGCGTCAACAGTAATAATAAAGTGGAAATGTACACAAAAAAGTTTTATTAAACGATTGTTTATTTGTTGGAGCAAAATGTTGAAATTGCATAATCCTTTATTTATAACCAAAGGAGGGAATGCAAATACTTATGTTACACCATAGTATATACCTAATATGCGTTAATACAGATATTTTTTTTCTTCGTTTCTTCATATTTCATATGCTGCCCCGTTTTTCTATAACTTCTCCAAAAAAAGCTTTTCAATATTGTTCTTTTCCAAATTTCTAAACTCAACTTTTTTTACTGGATTAGAATCTAGATTTCAAAGATTTAGAACAAAAGTTTGGAAATGTATAAAAGATTGGTGTTTAATAAATGGACTACGAAACTGGGGAATCATTTCCGGGATTATTCATATCAATATGTGTATATAGAAAATTACAAATTGATCTGTTCTATTAAAGATAAACAGAAAAACATCTATTCTAGAGGATGATATTAAAGTTATTATTGATAATTTTGCAACAATTAAAGGTTATTTTATACACGTGTAAACATATGATTATAAAATACTAAATACCAAATATTTGCTCTGTTACAAAATCGTAATTCGCGTGTTGGCTAATAGTTAAAATCCGAACTTTTTTCATTTTTCCGCCGAATTGTGGTCGAAGTTTGGAGACCCCTGGTTTAAGGGATATTCTTGCCAACCTCCTTTAACAAAGCCCTAAAGGATGTAGTTCCACAATGTAAAGGGTTGTCCAATAACTGTCTTATAATCTTACAGAAATAATTCAAGAGCGTGAGATCGCATGATCTTAGTGGCCACTTGACCATTTCGCCAAATAACGCGATCAGGAAACTTTTCTTGCAATAAAACAATAGTCTGGTGAGATGCAAGACAAGTCGCACCGTCTTGTTGAAAGAAAACATTGTTCATATTCTATTATATTCTGTTAGCATATTCCAGTTGCGTTCATCATTAACAGATTACGATTTCTGGTCTCATCGTCTTCAAAAAAACTAAGGTCTAATAACTCCTTCACCCCAAAAACCACACCAAATGGTGACTTCCTGAGTGTAAAATACACAACAAGAACTAACAGATATATGCCAAGACAGAAATATAAATAAATGGACAGACACCAAACAAATGGAGTGAAATAACTGCATTAGCATACTGCAAGCTTCGCCCTAATCTGTGTTTTTCTATTATGAACATTTATTATGAAAAATGAAACATAAAAATACAATAGAAACATTGTTTGTATAACTAAAGTTTCAATTATTATTCTGGAGAATATCCACCCCCTTCTTCAATAACTGTTTGGCATTTGATTGGCAGACGGTCGATTCCACGGACCCGAAAACGCTGATTCTTGGCAGGCAATCCACGCTATAACATCGGCCACCAACTCATCCAAATCACAGTAGAATTTGCTCGCCTCCCAGTTTTTCAGCGGTTGATACGGTAGTCCGTAAGAGCTTCAGTGGAGAGTAAGGCAGATGAGGGAGCAGATCGCATATCTTATGGCAATGAATTCGACTACGCGACCCTTGACAAGCTTCTTGAGGCAGCAGACAATCGTGGATTGGTCGAAAATGAAATATTCAGGCAACATTCCGGTTGTGAAGCTTTCGTCCATTTCCACGGCTGCCAAAAGAACCTGATTATTGCAAAATTAACAGCGGATAACTATACATCAACCTAATAGTACGAATCACTCTCCAGGCGGACAATGATCAATAGAACGCTCAAGAAAAAGATGGAATGACATGTTATTATAGTGTTAAATTAAACAAACGAAGAAAAAGATACGGGGTTCTTCAAAAAGTTAATCCATCTGATAACAAAGATGATACCAAATGTCTATATTTTTCAAGCATGATTCGTGAGAGGGCGTGATGCGTGTTAGTTGTTTGTGGTGATCAAATAAAACGATACGAGTTTTGACAATTTCTAAAAAATTGATAAAATTTAAACAGGAATGGAAGTCGGAACTGTTATAAAGTATCTTGTTCATTAACTGCCACATCTGGTCAAAAAAAGCGCTCTCACTATAAGACTCGTCTCTACTCTCCTCTCGATCTACGCTAAGTGCTTCTACATGCGCCGGATTTGGCTCCCAGCGATTACATCATTTTCTCGAACTTAAAGAAAATTGCTCGCTGGATGAAGATTCACTTCAAATTATAAGGTCAAAGCTGAGACAATCACTTATTTTGCATGGTTGAACAAATTGTATTATAGTAAGGGCATTTATTGTTGGAACGTCGTTGGTCTAAATGTGTTGAATTGCAAGGTGACTAGCAAATAAAAACAAATAATCTAAAAAATCAAAACGACCTCGTAAGTAAGATATCACGTATCGCAAAGGCAGCATGAATTACCAGCTTGGAGAATCACAATTCTAGCATCAACAATAGGTCTTTTCATAGTTGAATTTTTTTTTAAAGTTCTCCCACTAAGGTTGCGATAAATCAGAGATTAGAAGTCTTCAGTAGGTTTCTGTTTAAGGTGATTTTTATTGTCATTTTATTGATTAGAAACAGCCCGCCGGTGTCAAATCAGACAAATAAGGAGGATGATGAAAACTGCGAAACAATTTTCGCCGTGTGGGCGTCTCACCTGTCCCATTCGCTTTAGAAATATATTTAAAACCTCTAAATTAAATGTTAAATGTATAAACTCATGCTGAATTAGTCGTCGAAAATCGAAAAACAGGCTGCCACTTTTGGCATCTCCTTTCAGTGAATATTTCCCGTTTGTACAACAACTGACAACTTGTTACACGTGGTGGAGCATTATCCTCTAATGCTATTTTCATCAGTTCGTAGATTTCCGTTGCATTTTTCCCAAACTTGAAATAAGATTTAATTCTCGTTGCTCCATTACTCTAAAAAACACAAACAACAGAAACTGTTCGAGCTCGCCAACTATTTATTCTGTACTGACGAAACCTGCACGTGTTATACACGAGGCTTCTTCATGTCTATTTTCATCCGCGGCTAACAGATGTTATTACTTGCTTTTCCCCAAAAAAATAGTCTTTAATCTTTTTGGACTTAGTGCTTATATATAATTTTTCTGATCTAATATGCAAGTATTAATAATAATAGAACAAATACACAATTGTTTGTAATAATCCAGGTATTGTTTTATCCAGCAATATTGAGAAATGGGCTTTTACAATAAGTGTACCTATCAATGAGTAATAACGATTTTTTCAAATTTGTATAACATTACCATTTACTGACAATAATTTAATTCAATATATTATAACTTAAATAGAAAACCAAACATAAGGGAAGAAATGCAAGATAGGATAATGGCAGGAAGCCGAAGCATTCACTTCCTTGAAGGATTTTTATATATTAAGGCGGCAAAAATGGTAAAACGCTGAAAGCGGTAAAGGAGGGAATGTTGAGAGTATGGAAGAGAAAGGCACTAAGAAAAATATTTGGAGGACACAAATGGGAGAGACGAACAAATTAGGAGTTGAAAGAGCTTTTTTAAAAAGAAAATTACAGGAAAGTAGCATAAGGGGCAAGAAGAGGAGAAACAGGCCAGGATCAAGATGGAGAGAAGAGACAGAAAGAAACCTACAGAGAATGTAAATCATTGACTTGAAGAGGAAAGCTGCGAACAGAGAAAAACGGCAACAAATAGTCTTATATATATATATATATATATATATATATATATATATATATATATATATATATATATATATATATATATATATATATGCAATGGTTAGTTGCTTGTCCGGGAGGATGCCCCAACCCATATTTTCGCCGACTTCTCGACTGCGTCCAACGAGACAACAGTAGTCAGGAGTCTCCACCTAAATAAGCATTTTGTTAGTTGCTTGACGAGCCCCACCCCGCCCTTCCTTGGAGAGCACATGTTTCGTCTCTTGGTGCTCGGACTCCTTAGGGTACCGACATATGTAGGGAACCCTATCCACAGTCAACAACCCATACTTTCGCCGACTTCCCGTCGGATGGCGTAGATATACACTGTTAGATTTCTTTGGTCTGCGTCTAATGAGACAACAGTAGCTGAGTGTCATACTCCCAACTGCTGGGTTCCACAATCTCATGTGGAACACACAATAACCTGCGTCTCGGCCTAAATGAGCATCGGATAATGTATATATGCAGTGTTAGGTGGTGGCGTCCCCAGTCAAGCAACTAGCAATTTCTCATTTCTTCTTTTCTTACATCACCTCTTCGTAATTCCAATCAAGTAAGCATCAATCGATTAGTGATAGGTCACTACATCTTTTCTCATTTCTATCTTATGAACGGTAGTGATCCTCAAATCTGCACCTTTTATGGTTCGCTCTTGCTGTCTGCCACATTTCCTTCTGTCATCCCCTTAAAGCAGAGCGTTTGGAGCATGATTAAATAATCTTATTTTAATGAAATTATGTTGTTGTTTCTTTATCATGCATTTCTAAACATCGTCTTATTTCGTCTATAACCATAACACGTTATGTGATTATAATTAAATTATCTCTAAGTTATGTGTCTGTCTTGATCAGAACGAAAGAACTAAACTAATTTCGTTCTGTTCGTCAGAGAACTATTTTAATTCACATTGTATTCTTAAATTAATTTCAGTATTTTTTGATTACAACGATCTGAAACATTTTCAATTCTTTCGTTACGTTCTTTGCCGGCGCTTTTCCGCTCTGCTTAGCGTTGTATCTGGTCGAGTTTCTGCCCCGATTATCGGCTGATGTGACGGTGTCGTTAGAGGTTTGTTGGGGCGAGACATATTCGCGTCGAAATAGAGCGGCTATTTTCGAAATTTTCGAAAGTTACCGATGAGTCACCGGCCATTTCTATATAATGATTGTCTGTTGAAAACGTTGAAACGATGAGACCAGAAACATAATCGTTATGTGGTAGCACCCTTTTTATGGGTTGTATCAAGTATTGATCACTTGCGTATCGATAGTCTTCGACAAAAGTAATACATGCAATTTTTTATTTCATATATTGTCGTCCCACAAATATTTTTTTAATTATAAAAAACAATTTATTGTAGTTTTTCAACTCGTTAGTGCAATGATCAGGGTCGTTCGAAAAATTCTCGGCCTGGCAAGGAAAACACAAAATTTTATATTTTGTTTTATCAAATAGTCACTTTGCAATTCAATATAACCTCATCATTTGAAGTGAATATTCATCCAACGAACCATTTCTTTCGGTTTAAAAAGAGTAAATAATCTCCAAGGAAGCCAAATCCATCGAAGTAAAAGCAGTCCGAAGCATATATCATAGATTTTTAGAGTATAAAATAGAGAAGTGTGCGCAGGTGCATTATCATAATGAAAAAGCAGTTTCTTTTTGGCCAAATATGAACATTTAGCCTTAATAGCACCTTTCAATTGGTCCAGTAGTAAAGTGTATCATTTGCCAGGTAGTCTATGACCACTACACTACAAGAATCTCAGAAAACCTTAGCCATAACTGTTCCTGTAGATGGGGCCGTTTTTGCTTACTGTGGCACACTGTTACCTGCTTACATCTACTATTTGAATATTCAAAAAACAAGGAAAACATTTTACCTGTGCTCCACGTAAAATTCTCAATCCTGCAGTCGCCATCAAACGCCAACAAGTATCTCCCGAGACCAGTTTCTGGCCTTGTACGTTCCCAGAGAGATTATACCGGTTTTCCGGTATAAGCTCCGGTATAAATTCCTTCGGTTTTCGTGTCTTAGATCTATAAACCTTTGATTACTCGTTTTTAGCAATAAATTTCCACAACCGGTGTTGTGATTACTTCTTGCTACTCCTATATCTGTTAATGCGATATTGGGAATCTCACCTGAAATAAGGGGTATTATGATTAAGGCGACTGAAGTATTGAGAATATTTTGAATATTTTAATATTCTCCACTAGCCCACTATGTATTTCCATGTACTATTTGAACTGCTGCTTGGTAAATTCATATTCTATCTATTGCTATAAAATGATTAAAAAACTCCGCAGAATCGCGTTTCAATAACTCTAAACACTCTTGAGAAGTGTTTTTTTTCCGCATGCATATTTAGTCAACTATTAACAATGCTGCACCTATCGAGCGAAAAACTTAACGTCTTAGAAAATGTAGTGGACACAGTCTATTAAGATGTTTACAATGTCAGCAAGTTCGGTAGTCATTTCATACGAGATTGTTTAAATTCACCCTTAAAATAAAATTAACTTTTCTTGTATGCCCGTCGGGGTTAAATCTCTGAAATCAGCTCCAACTGTTATCCATATAAGGTTTATTTACTTTACTCCATCACCACAAACAAGCAACTAATATAAGAAAACATAATTTACTGCAACGCAATATCCAAAATTGGTTAAGTATTCTTGTGAAGCAATATGCCATCAAATGAACCCTCAATTCATTTGATGACATATTGCACTCATTTGATGGCACCAGCTCTTACAAAAAGAAACATTTTCATAAATTAATGGTTTGAAAAAAATCAAAGCAAAATTGTCACAAGAGTTTGTCACAACAAATTTCTGGTAGGAAGAAAAGAAAAGGTTTGAATGATGCAGAGACGAATGGCGGCAAAAGCAGAAAAGAAGTGAAGGTTTCCTGCAACCAATATAATATGCAGCTACGAATGTATAGGATTATTTATACATTCTTATCACTGGTCGTTCATAACAGATATAAATCAATATTTCAAAAACGTAAAAGACATTGATGTCTATTTTAGGTCACTACAGGGTCAATATGTCATCGACATTGACATTGAAACACGTTCATATAAAGACCACGATGACGAATACTAATGCAGCATTGTGCGTTACAATTTTTTATGTAAATTACTCTCGTTTCCTGAAGTAAAAGTTGAGAAAAACTAAGCTACTTCGTTTGTTGCGAAGTATCTTAATTCATTACTATTGTTTCCCAATTCAGTCTGACGTTACAACTGAAATTTTATGGTTTCTAACTAATTGTGTTTAGTTGATCTGCTCTCGATAAACTCGCTTATTATAAACGAATTTGATTTGTGAATGGTGTTTGGTCGACAACCGACTTATTTTCGGTTTCGATATTAAATGGGTTAATGATAGAGTGTATGTTTTATAGTTTTTAAAGTATTTTAATGTGCACATTTCATTGAATAATTATACTGACAGAAATGTCATCATCGAGAAAGGGGTTTTCGATTTAAATATTTTTTTTTGGTTTAGTTTAGTTTTTTTTTAAGTTAAACATGCATCAACGCACAAGACGTTATTTAGCGACTAGACCTACGACTTAACGTGAGTTCCGAAACATGGTTGTCAGCTATCGATAACCCTGGCCAGTACTCTCCTCGGGCATTCAACCCTTGGTTTTGTGCGTGACCGTCAGTATCTCGAGGAATCTACTGACTGGTGAGTGATCAACGTAGAATACCTCCCAGAAGGCATCTAGCCTTATCCTACCTGGCACTGACTGGCATGACTGAGGGGTGAGTCTTTGTGCACTCTTGCTTAGAAACATCAACAAACATTTAATGAAGTTACAAACATTCACACAGAGTACAGGAATCGAACCACGCTTACTACCGTGTCGTCGGGCCACCGCGGCTAACGCGGACGTCATTTTTTTTAGTAAAACTTAGGTACTGCAGCAAGAAATTAACCATTAAAATTTGATCATTTCTTTTACTCACTTTTTTAAAATTCTCTACTCGCTTTTAGCCAACAATGTTAGAATCATCAGGAGATGATTTCATTCAATTAGATTTAATTTAATTTAACCTAATCAGATTCCATACTTTGTATATTTAACTTTGAATCAATGTGGTGGAGCTTGGTTTCAACCAGAGTCAAATTTTGCTCAGGCGTCATTCGTCTAGTGCAGAGGTCTCCAAACTACGGCCCGCGGACCAAATCCGACCCGCCAGTGTCATCAATCCAGCCCGCGACTAGCAAATTTAGCAAGCGTATGCTCGTTTAAGGCGGGTGCTCGGCGAGTAGTTTAGAAATTATAGATAACGGCAGGAAAATTAAAACGGTTTTAGACCTTGGAACTTACTAGAGTAATCAGTATGGCCATAAGGCTGGAAGGTTTGGAGACCCCTGGTCCAGCACGTTATTGTTCACTTAACAATCTAGACTCCAAATGAGCAGATACTTTTTTTCAATAAATTTTACTATAATATCTCGATCCGTGAGTATGTCATGGAAAAAATCAACAATTTATTTCATCACAACTGTTTTTAATGCTCTGATAGGTGGTATAAGTTCAAAAGAATTTCTTCTGAATTTAAATATTTAAATTAATAATCATTAAATTTATTCTGCAAAGTATTATTAACACTGAATTGTAGCAATTATTTCATGATAGCACATACAATCTGTTCGTAGAAAAAGTGACTGAACGTGTCGCACGGAGCCAAATCAGGCGAATAAGAGACCATGTTTGGTGGATTTTGGAATGCCAGTAAACTGTGAGAGTTTTCTTCACTTCGAAATTTTACAGATGGACTTGACTGTGACCCTTTTCACCGCAGAGTGAAACCAATAAAAAAAATGATATTTTAAAATAACAATTATAGTATATTTTAAAATAACCATTATAGTGATTACATTGCTTTTTTCTTTGTTTCAGATCACTAAGTAATTTTATCCGCTCATGCCATACACGTAGCTCAAAAAATGGACCGCCATAGCGGCGCTGGGCCCCCGCCCCACTTGCGGGGGCGGCCAGTATCCGGAAAAGATGTGGCCAATGCCAACGAATATTTCGATCCTTTTCTTAACGCCACCACTTTGAAGAACATTCTGGGATATCATAGGTAAGATATGTTCTTTGTTTTTGAACTATGGTAGAGTTGTGTTTTGTGATCTTGATCAATTTCAACACACTCTAAGGACTACAAACTCAAGATCATTCATTGTTTAACTAGTAATGATGATACTGGAAATAGTGACGTATGAAATTTACTAAAATGTTTGCCTTTATTTAAAAATGGATAAAATAAAGAGCAATAGGCTGATTTTTTATTGCGTTCAATCTTTAAGTACAAATAAAACAACAATCAAAATAGATGCCTTGAAACTATTTATATATGTGAAATAACATTAAATGGCATTAATGTTTGAACACAATTACGGACAAATGTCTACCACGGCTACTTCTGACAAAGCTCATCCTGTCAATCCAATTTCCAGTCACTTTTTCGAGTAATTGGGGTCTTATGTCCACAATTGTTCAAGTTGTATTGGCTTCCAAGGCGTTAAGAATTGCTGGTTTATCGGCATAGACCAAATATTTAACATAACCCCAAAGAAAATAATCTAAAAGAGCTAAATCAAATGACCTAAGGGTCCTATTAACAGGTTCGTTTCTAGAAATAATTATCCCCTCGAATTGTTCCCTCAATAAAACAATTGTTGCGTTGACTATATGACATGTGAAACCGTCCTGTTGGAACCTACATCTTTTCCAGATCAGTACCATTCAAATTAGGTATTAAATAACTATTGATCGACGCTCTGTAACGATCTCCATTAGCGAAAACCTGCTTTCCAGCTTGATTTTTAAAGAAATACGACACAATGATGCCACCGGCGTACCAATCCGCACCATTTAGGTCATTTTTCTGAAGACAAAGGTAATTAATTGTTGGATCATTTACGGATTATTTTCATTTCAAATGCGGCTATTTTGTTTATTAACGTAACCATTTGGCCAAAAATGAGCTTCATTGCTGAACACAATTTTACCGTTACGTTCTGAGTCAAGTTGCATTTTGAGCCCTTCACCGAACGTACGCTGCAAACAATGATCTTGCGGCTTAAGTTCTTGGACAAGCTGGATCTTTACCCGAAATTTTCCACCTAGTCGAATAACATCCTCCTGCGAACGGCGACGAATTGATAAATTTGGATCTTCTTCAACACTGCCAGCAACAGCGGCGATATTTTCTTCGGATCGAACAATTTGCTGTCTTGTGTTTATTTTAATATCGAACAGCGTGAAATGCGTTCGTAATTTGTCGATAATTCCACGAATATATCACTCGGTTAGGCGATTATGTGCACCATAAAATTTTCGAAGTGCTCTATAAATTTCGCGCACAGAACCAGTGATTTTGATAATAAATTACAACAATTTGCAGGAGTTGCCCTGATGTTAAACATTTCATGATCATTTACCAGAATATACTGAATAATTTTGACGCTAAAGGCGTGCAAACTCATAGTGGGTTTGATAGCCACCCCTTTCGAAAGTTCGAAGATACTGAAAAAATTCTAATAAAGTACCTATACGCAATGAATCTATAACAACAAAAAGTTATTATTGATATGACTAATGTATTTCGTAATTTTGTACCTTCGGATCAAGTTAGTTAATAAAAAGTGGTATCTGAAATTTTTAAACTTTCAAAAAGAGTAATATCAAAAGAGTAATGATCAAAAAGATGCCTTTTTAAGTAAAATACAAAATATTTATTTTTAAATCACTTTACTTTTAATAAATAAAACTATATTATTATATAACTATCTATATAATAAATAACTTTTATTTAACAACTAATAACTTCTATAATAAATAACTTTAATAAAAGTTCATTATTTTCTTAATGTTTCATACAAACATTAAGAAATTCTACTTAACATTTGATACTAAAGTAGTAACAATGCTTCGGTCCACCATGATTATTATTAAGTCCCCGGTCTTATACAACACATACTTTACTTGTACAAATTTATACAAACACACTTCTATTTGCAAATTGCGACTTTGTTCATCAATATATTGTCCTTAAAGGGCAATACAATAATTGCAATGTTTTTCTAAGATATCTACTCCTTTTTTATATACGAATTTCTCTTTGGCTTCAAAATATACTTCCGTTTCGGCAATTACCTCTTCATTGGAGCGACATTTCTTTCCACCGAGCATTTTTTTGAAGCCTGAAAACAGGAAATAGTATCTAGGGACCAGATCTGGAGAATACGGTGGACGAGGAAGTAATTGGATGTGCAATTCATGCAATTTAGCCAATGTTTTGCCAACGATTTGTGACACGGTGCATTGTCTTGGTGAAACAGCACTTTTTTTGTTCATTTGGAGCCTTTTTTTACGATATCGTCCTTCAAACGCCCCAATAATGTTAGGTAATATTCGCTATTGATGGTTGTACCTTTTTCGAGATAATCGATTAACAATATCCCATGCGCGTCCCAGAATACAGAGGCCATACTGATTGTGTTTTTGGTCGTTTTGGATGGTTTTCGCTGGCTGCTGTTCACTCAACTGACTGCTGATTTGACTCCGGACTGTAGTGATGGATCCATGTTTCATCCATTGTCACATACCGCATGAAAAAATCATTTTTATTTCGCTTAAACAGCTCCAATACATTGCTCAGAGTAATCAATACGTTGTTTTTGGTCTGCTATGAGCAAACGCGATACACACCGCATTGCATCGTTTTGCAAATGTTCATGCAAAATGTTGTAAGCACTTCCTTTCGATAACCTCATGATATCATCTCCTGCAACTTAACTTTACGGTTTTGCGAAATAATTTTGTGAATTTTTTTGCTGTTGTTTGGTGTAACCACCTTATTTGGACAGAGCATTCAATATCATCTATGCTTGTACGGCCACGTTGGAATTCAGCATACCAATCAATTATGGTTGATTTTCCTGGGGCAGAGTCCGGATAATGTTTATTAAGCATTCTTTTGCCTCGACAGTATTTGTCTTCATCAAAAAGCAATGCTTAATCAACATACGAAATTGTTTTTTTTTCATTGTTTTGAATATAACAAAAGTAGCGACACTTAAAGCACAACAACTCAGAAACCAGTAGATTGATGTCATGAAATTTTGACACATGACGTTTGCAGGTTGACACAATCGACCGCTGGTAAGGATTTCTTGTAAGTGACGCCATCTGTATGTCAGACCGGGGACTTATTGACCGATGTGTTAATCTATATTGTAAACAAACTTAAAGATGCTGTTTTTGTTTAGTAAATCCAGTTAACAATTTAAAAAAAGAAATCGTTAATATTGCAAAATAATGTAAAAATACGCAAAAACATAGGGTGTCCTATCTTTTAATCTTGGAGCTTATAATGTGTCTAGTACTTATTTGGAGATTACTCATCAGCAATAAATGATTATCAAGCCCCACGATGTGCACAGAAAAGTTTTACTTTGTTTTCTTTCGTTCTAATGGTTTTTATCTTTACATCTTTCTTTTCAGAAAAAAACAACGTTATTATTAAAAAAGGTATCCATTGTTCCATAAAAACTAATTTTACGAACATAAGTGTGCTTATTTCTGTTAATTAAAAGCATCTTTAATACATTGTAATTATTGCCCTACTTTATCAGAATGCACTAGTTCCCAACTTAATATACATTTTTTTGCTGTTATCTCTCATATCATTTTTACCTTTTACCATTTATCTAATTGAAGCAGATTAGAACATTCACATACTAAATTTCTGGAATTGGATCATTAGTAGATGTTTCATATGAATAAATAAATTATTATTTATTATACCAATCCAACTGCATTAAACTCGATTTTTTTTCACTATAATAAATTGGATAATTTGTAGTAAATAAATAATTCAGTGTAATGGATTAAATGTGGCTAAATTTGTTTGTTAAATCTAATGTTCTTGGAAACAAATTAATTCAAATTTGGGTAGGTGTGAAGGAATATGCTTAACATTTTTTACATTTGGAAATCTTAAGCAGAATGGCACAGAAATGTGCATACCATGAATTATTTTATTTACTTCCGCTATAAATGTATAGTACTAGGGTGTAACAAAAGTATTTGCGTTTTTTCCTTTGTTTATAAATAAAAGATTATACGTTACTCGCCAGCGGTTTAATCCAACTTCAACTTTTTGCTTCGAGAAATAGACATTCCTTCTTCAGTATTAAAGTGATTATATAAAGTGACATACACAATATGTTGGAAAATAACATAACATAAAAACAATATGTAATCTGAAAGCTGTATATCTCCTTTATAAAACGAGATCGCCATTATTAGAATCGATCAACGGATTGTCAAGTTATAACGCCTAAAGTCACCGACCTTTTGTCATCTCGTCAAAAAAAAACAAGATGGAACAAAGAGCTAATATTAATTTTTGTTTCGAGCTCAGTAAAACTTTTACAGAAACATCTGCATTGATGAAACAAGTTTATGGTGATGATTGCTTATTCCGTACACGTGTGTTCGAGTGGTATAAGCCATTCCAGGATGGTCATGATGCTTTGGAAGACGACCCAAAGCCAGGCCGGTCAAAAAAACAAAAATCGCGATGAGTTGATGGATGGAAATTCGACTCTGAGATGGATAGCGGTGGAATTAAATACTACCAACCACATGATTCCCGATATTTTGACAAATGATTTAAACAAACAGAAAGTTTGTGCTCGATTTGTTCCTCACGCCTTAAATAAGAACCAAGAAATTTCTAGCGTTGAAAGTTACAAGGACCTTATTAAAACAGCCAGCCGAAACTACGCATTCCTGAAATCGATTCTGGTGACATTTAGAGACTTGGTGCTCTAAGTACGATTAAAATTTCGTTTCCAGCAGTAACGAGAAAAGATAATGTTGATTTGTTTTTACAACTCAAAAAGTATTATACTTTGGGAATGCGTTCCACAGAGTCAAAATGTCACTGGTGAATATTATCTGGGTATCATGGAGCGTTTGTGAAAGAGAATCGTTCGAGTCAAGACTGAATATCGAGCGCCGGAAAGCTGGTTTTTGTTGCATGATAATGCACCATCTCACAGAACCGTCGCTGTTCGTGCTTCAACATTCTCGCTATTAACCTGATTTATCTCCATGTGGAAAAAAAATCTCTTATTCTCAAAACTCAAACTGGCCTTGAAAAGAACGTTTTAGGACAGTCTTACACAACTTCATGAAGTCCTGACGAGAATCATTGAGGCGATTCCGATAAGCGACATAAAAAAATCTATGCTAGCATTGGTTGATCATGTTTCATATGAATAAATAAATTATTATTTATTATACTAATAAAACTGCATTAAACTCGTTTTTTTTTCACTATAATAAATTGAATAATTTGTAGTAACTAAAAAATTCAGATTAATGGATTAAACGTGGCTAAATTTGTTTGTTAAATCTAATGTTCTTGGAAACAAGTTAATTCGAATTTGGGTAGGTATGAGGGGTATGCTCAACATTTTTTATATTTGAAAATCTTAAGCTGAATGGCACAGAATTATGTATTATCGCACAGCGATGTATTGATGCAGAAGGGATGTATTTTGAACGAAAAGAAACAATTTTTGGAAAAATATCTAACTTTTTTTAATTAAAAAAAATCCCGTTACTTTTCCGATATACCGCGAACGTAGACGTCTACAGCCTATGAAGGCCTAAGTCTTGCTTGGCGATAATTTGCCAGTTCTGTCATGCATTCAAACACTTTCTACTTGGTCTTCCTCTTTTTTCTTCCCTGCTATTGTTCGTCTTAAACACTTTCTTTGTAATCCTGCTTTGTGGTAGTCTTTCAACATACCCCAGCCATCTGATTCTTAGTGTTCTTATCTCTGCCGTTATTGAGGGTTTTTGATATAATTCCATTACTTTTTTTATCGTTCTTCTGACCCATCCCACTTTTGTTTCTTTACCCCATAGATCCACCTGAGCATTTTCCTTTTATACATACATACAACATAATGGTACGGTTAAGTCTTTTTGTTTTTTATTTCAAATCCTGGATACACAAAATGGTTGAATTCCTTGACACAAATCTTGAATTCTTTGTCCCCTGAGTAGTTTTTTTAGAGTCTGTTTTCGTTATCACTTCTCAGTACCATGTATCTGGTCTTTTTTTCATTTATTTCCAAGCCTGCTCTATTTGCGGTTTTTTTCTAGTCTTTTAAATCTTTTGAAGTCCAGATCATCTGTGTACCTTAGACATTGGTGTTTGTGCATATACGAGGATTACTATTTATGTATCCGAAATAATATATAAAAACAAATATTTATCATTGAAAATGGTTTTATTGTTTTTCAAAATATCCTCCGCGATGATCAATACACTTTTCCACACGTTTTAACCAATTTTCATCGCACTTTTTCCATTCAGATACAAAACATGCATTTTGAACGCACCAATCGCTTCTTCTGACGTTGAAAATCGTTGACCACGTAGTTTATTCTAAATGGACAGGAACAAAAAGAAATCACTGGGTGCCAAATCAGGACTGTATGGCGGCTGAGCCATCAATTCGTTTTGATCGGTCAAATATTGAGTTGTTCGATCTCATAAGTGAGAGTTCGCGCTGTCATGGTGAAGAATGATCCTATGTCGCTGGTTGTTTTTTCTTATTTCTTCACATATTCTGACAAACGAATGGTTGTGTACCATTAAGAATGAACTATTCTACGATTCTCTAGTGATACTGTAACCACATGCCCATTTATCCCAAAACAACAGGCGACCATTTGCTTCGAACTGTTTCTTTCGATAACAACTTTTGTTGGGTTTGGCTAATTTTAAAAGACTACAGTTGACTGCTGTTTACTTTCGAGCTCATATGCATAGATCCAAGATTCGTCTTCTATGTATATGTTATACACAGCTTTTGACGCACCACGATTGTATTTTTTGGGTATTTCTTTGCAGTAACCGACACGAGCTTTTTTTGCGTGTTTGTCAAATTATGAAGAATCCAATGCGCACAAATCTAACAACATCTAAATGTTCATGTAAAATATTGTATATGCTTGTCACAGTAATGCCCTGGAATGCCTCAATTTCTCTGTATATCACATGATGAGCTTGCTTTATCAGTTCTCGCACAGTATCGATGTTTTCTGGCACAACAACCAATTTTGGATGACGTGACGGCGACCACGATTGAATTCATTAAGTCAGTGCTATACAGTAGTTTTAGATGGTGCTTCATCGCCTAAAGTAAAAGTTAGTTGATTGATGCACTGTTCTTGAGATAATCCACGTCGAAAGTCTTAGTAAATCATCGCACGAAAATTCTCACGAGTCAATTAAATTTTTTGACTGAGATGAAATTTTCAAGCCACTAAACAACACAAATAGCGTCCGTATGACAAAACGTTCTGAGTACGTATAAGTCAGCAATATCAAACTTTACGATGTATATATCAGATGGTGCCTAGCAACACCATTCTGGCCAATTTTGGATACCATAAATAGCAACCTTCGTACAAAGTTCCTTGTGTAATAAGTTTGCTTTCTCAAAGCACCTCTTCTAGCATTATGTTGAATAGTGTCCTGAACAAGTGGGTCTCCTTGCCTTAACCCTATATTTGCTCTGAAATGTTTTATATTAAAGTGATTCCATTACGAAATATTTAGTCGACGGTTTTTAACAAAAACGTTAAATGAGTGAAATAAGTCGCGAAATTAGGATAATTCTATAACATCACTTTAAAAATGACTTCAGGTTTAGTTAAAATAGTTCCGGTAGGGAGACATGAGTCTTGAAGATAGAGGAAGATCAGGTCATCCATGGTCTCTCGATGCCGATGTTTAAAGAGCAGCTGTGGCTGGAGTAGATCTTAGAACAAGCACTAGGAACTTTTCAAAGGAATTAGGACTATCCCTCATTACCGTTAACCGGCATTTGCGAACCATATAAATAGTGCCAAAGTTTAAACAATGAATAGCTAAGTACGTCAAAAACGAAAATATTTTTGTTACACCCTGCACCTTCAAAAGTCTGTGAAAAATGTTTAGTGATTTTTTTCTTTGTTTGGACAGGTCAATGTGCGAGTTCCTTCACTTAAAGCCAAACGTATTTCCACACTTCTATCCGAAATTAAAAGCGAACTTAAACTCTTGGAGAGCAAAGGCTGTGTGGAAGAAATTCGATTTGAGAGCGTCGCACAAATGTTATAACAAAGGCAAAACCTGTGCTGGAACCAAGGTCCTGGTCATTGGAGCAGGTCCCTGTGGTTTGAGAACGGCAATCGAGGCTCAGCTTTTGGGAGCCAAAGTGGTCAGTAGCTAAATTTATTTTGTTTAATCCAATATTTATCGTTATTCTTTTTTCTTGCAGGTTGTCGTAGAAAAACGAGATAGGCTTTCCAGGAACAATGTACTTCACCTGTGGCCCTTCGTTATTGAGGATCTTCGAATGCTCGGTGCAAAAAAGTTCTTCGGGAAATTTTGCGCGGGCGCTATTGATCACATTAGTATCCGTCAACTTCAGTGCATCTTATTGAAGGTTGCTTTGTTACTTGGAGTGGAGATACACACGGAAGTCAGTTTCATCAGCCTGATTGAACCAAATGCCGATGACAGTAAGTTTGTTTCAGTAATCAGAAATATTTTGAAGTAAAAGTACGTGTTCTTATTGGCTTAGTAAACTAAACTCGAAGAGATTTACCACAAAACCAAATTTTTTTTATCAAATTACCTGCTTTGAATTCCTAGACGGCGCGGTTAGTTAACTATGTTAGAATCATTGGATTATTCAGTTGCTACCATGGTTATCGAAACGCACGTCAAAAAATTAAATAAAATTGATTTGGTGTTTAGTGGGAAATCTCTTCGAGTTTGATGTTTCACATCAAAACTTCCAGAAGTATTCCATGTTAAAAAAAACCTTTTGCGACAATACATTCTATAGCGATAATTTTTCCACGCATCGAAATACCATATGTAGTCAATTTTAAAGCTTGTAGCGAACTATCTTTTAGTGCTGCTTAACAGGTTGCATAAGAGATCAAATTTGTGCCCTAAGAATACATACACTACAAAAGGTAGTTTAGTATATTTAAAGTAAATAAATCGGAAATAAATAAATTGAAAAGTTTTTGCAATTCCTGTTTTAGGAAACAAAATTTTTAAAATTCTTTTTTTACTTTTCAACTTAGTCATCTCAAAATGCAATACGTTTATACCAACGACGTTCCAGATTTTTAATACCTTCAGTGTTATGCGATTTGTTCAACTCTGCAAAATACACCACTTTGACCAATAGTCCGCTTTGACCTCATCATTTGAAGTAAATCTTCGTCTAGCGATTTTATTAGGTATGGAATATAATTACTAGGAACCAATACTGGTGCATGTGGAACACTTCAAAGCGTAAATTATGAAGTTTTGTAGCAACAATCTGAGATGTGTAAGCGAATGAATTTTTGAGTTCGTCAAAGATATATCCTTCAGGATGGCGGTCGACGCCTTTTGAATGGCAATGGCAATTCATTGGCGAATGCATTTTTTCGGAGAGGTAGAAGTCGCAGAGAACCAAATCAAGCGAGTATGGTGAATAATTGAAGGGTTAAAATGCCAATTTAGATAAAAAAAAATCATTGATGAACGTCGAGCGATGGGACGGCGCATTATCGTGCAACAAGCGCCAGCTGCCTTGTTGACTGTATTGTGGCCGCACACGACGACTACGCAACAACATACGCTTTGCACCAAGATAAAACACAACATTGATCGTTTGACCAGGTGGAAAGAATTCATTGCACA
Source organism: Cosmopolites sordidus (assembly GCA_031761425.1). NCBI lineage: Eukaryota > Metazoa > Arthropoda > Insecta > Coleoptera > Curculionidae > Cosmopolites > Cosmopolites sordidus. The sequence continues at coordinate 755,729 of JARFXV010000753.1, read as the reverse complement.
CAATTCTATCCGAATCGTAGAAACAAATCAACATTATTTTGATTTTTGACTTCTCGAGACGGCTTTTCTTCGAATATGGCTCGCTCGGTACTTTGACCCTTGGTTTCTGGATCATATTGAAAACACCACGTCTCATCACCAGTAACAGTACTGTACCTGAAGTTTTCTTGCTTTTTCGACTGTTTAATCGAGCCCTTATAATGTTGGATTCGGAGCAATTTTTGGTCGTCAGTCAATTTGTGTGGAACAAAGCATGCACAAGCCTTTCAAAGTCCCAAATCATCTGACAAAATGCGATCAATTGAATCTTTGGACATGTTCAACTCCATTTCCATGTATCGTAACGAAGCTTTTGCCTGATTTTTTTACAAATCCATGCACAATTTCTTCTAGTAACCACGGAATTTTTCGGACCATGATGTCCTCACAACCTTCTTTGCATCATTTACACCACTCGTGGACTCTGCTATGGGATAAACAATTCTCACCATACACATGTTTTATTAATTGAAACGTTTTGGTGAATGTTTTGTTATCATGTTTAAAACAAAACTTAATATTAGCTCCCTGTTCAATGTTCATTTTTCGACCGATGCTATAAACATACCGAATGACCTTTGTTGCTGATGCAGCCTTATCAACCTAAATTCTTCTTCTTGGTTTCTAATTATCCGAATGTCATGAAAGTGTTGAAAAGGATGCACCTTTCCAACGCTAACCGCCGGCAAAAGATAGCGCCACTAGAAGTAGCTATTAATAGAAAGCCTGTTTTCCATGAGACGCAGCTTGTATAATCAGGTAAGGGTAAAAATGTTATATAACATTATTTTTCTTTTAGAAACAGGATGGAAAGCAGAAGTAAAACCAGAAAACCATCCAGTTTCTCAGTATGAGTTTGATGTTATTATTGGTGCTGACGGAAAACGAAACACTCTTCAAGGTTTCAAAAGGAAAGAATTCAGAGGAAAACTGGCAATAGGTAAGAGTATTTTCTATAACCGGTGACATTTTAGTTAATGTAACATTCTTTTCCAGCAATAACAGCTAATTTCATCAATAAGAAAACGGAAGCTGAAGCACGAGTGGAAGAAATTAGCGGGGTGGCTTTCATCTTTAACCAAAAGTTCTTTAAAGACCTCCAGGAGGCCACCAGAATCGATTTGGAGAATATTGTTTATTACAAAGATGATACTCATTATTTTGTAATGACAGCGAAGAAACCTAGTCTTTTAGAGAAGGGAGTAATCAAACAGGTAAACCTTTGAACATTATATATTCTTTATATTTACATATAATAGGCTAATTAAAAAGTTCGCGAAGCCGAAATGATTTTTTCCCCCCACGAACCGCCGCTGGTGATAATGCTATGAGTGACAGTAAAGTTCGAAAGTGGGTGAGAATTTTCAAGGGCGGGCGGGTTAATGTGCATGATGAGCCACGCCCTGGCCGACCTTCTCTGATTTCTGAAAATTTGATTCGTGACAACAAAATTCGAGAGAACCGACGATGCACGATTTCAAAGTTATCAAGTGAATTTCCATAGGTCATATGGTCATATGTTAGGTCAGTTCTGTACACCATTGTTTCGGAGGAACTGAATTATCGAAAATTGTGTTCTCGATGGAGACTTCTTTCTGGAAGACGACTTTTTGACGATCACAAAACAAAGAGATTGGGCTGTGTTTTATCGTTTTTGACTCCATACAATCAGGAAGGAGATGAATTGTTAGACTACATCATTACAGGAGATGAGACTTGGGTGTCTCACATAACTCCTGTATTCCAGCAACAGCCAATGGAATGGCGACACACCTCGTCGCCAACCAGAGTGAAAGCCAAAAAGATAATTTCCGCCCGAAAGATCATGGCAACTGTCTTTTGTCACAGGAAAAGGATTGTGTTAGTAGATTTTATGCCGACAGGCACAACAATCAATTCTGAAGCGTATTATGTCACCTTGAGAAAACTCCGGCGTGCCATACAAAAAAGGGGCGTGGTCTGCTGTCTTTGGGTGTGATGTTGCTCCATAACCATGCTAGGCCACGTGTTTCTGCACAAGCACAGGGTCTAATCAGGTCTTTTGGATGGGAAGAACTGGATTATCCACCTTACAGCCCAGACCTTGCACTCAGTGATTTTCACTTGTTTCGGTACTTAAAGGAGTTAGGAGGAAAAACTGCAGTCATGGATTGGGCTTCTTCACATGCGGCAGATTTCTTTGACGTCGGAATTCAAAAACGTGTTGAGCAGTATGACAAATGTTTGAGCAAAAATGGAAATTATGTAGAAAAGTAGATTGAAGTGTGTAGAATATGGAAAAAAATATATGTTAAATGATATTTATAGTATTTTTCTTCTTACTAAAAAAGGGACCTTAGCGCACCTCGTAGCGCACGGAGGGTTGTGCGCTACGAACTTGAGACCGGATGCAATGAAAATTGCTAAAATTTTAAAAATCCGCTGCTAAATCCCTTTGTCCCTCCCCATACCTTCATAAAAGTCGTTGTGGGATGTTAGTACCGAATGTTATATGGAAAGGTATATTTGTTCTAAAGTTATTAACAGCTATTTGCCCAGACAGTGCGCGACCACTCGCGCAGATTTTTTAAGTTGTCTATAATTTTATCCGAATTATAAGAAAAGTGAGAATAGTCGTCATATAAAATGCGGGTTGCCAAAAAAAAACACTTCTTTACTCAGATGAACTGAAGGAAATAAAACGCCTAGAACAATTGTATGACGAAGTATGTGGAGTAGTAGTTCCTGAAAATAAAATTCAAGCATGAAATATTGGATAACACGGAAGATGCATTTTTTGTAATTGGTGAATTGACAGAAAAACCGAATATGTTTGTAAAAGCTGTGGTACTGGGCTGTGCTTGGAACATGTTAACGTAATTTGTAGTGAATGTTACGCCAGGTTTCAAGAAATCTAAGGTCTAATAAGAATATGGGCTACGAGAAGACAATTTTTTTATTATTATAAATTATAAATTATTATTATTATAAACACCTAATATCTCAGTGAACATTAGCTCTTGTTTGCAGTAAATAAACTGTGTATCAAATATGTACTATAAAACGCAGAATTGTGTGAGATTTTTTAATTTTATTAATTGTTTTGGCCTCATGGTCTACGAGACCGACATGACCACTCACGTCATAAAATTTCCAGCGACTAGTAAAAAATATTCCTTGTATTTGTACACCCAAAATTATTTCTAAAAATACTCAAAATAAAACTTAGTAATTTACTCTTATTTTTTTTTTGGTTATAAAGAATTGTCCAATTAGAGTATCAGAACTTTAAAATGAGGCACAATGTTAACTACAAGTGATAATCCGGTATTTTTTATTTTATTTTGCAGAACAAATAATGGTATTATGTTTTGAAAATAATGTTCAAATGTGCCTCTCTGGTTCTTTTGTTGGAATACATTCTAGAGACCCACTTTTCGATTACTCTTTCACGCATATCGGGTGGTATATTTTCATGTTTCGTTTATAGTCAATAATTCTACCAAATTATACCTGAACACTACTGCTTGGTTAAACTTACTGATACTATAACATTGAGAATTTCGCTTCAGACCAAGAACATTTTAGACTATCTTCATATAAAAATTTTCATACTCTGATTAATATATGATTTAATATACTGTTTTATTTTACTATACTTTCTAAATTATATTAAAATAATTACAGGATTTGGCAGACACCGAAAAACTTTTGGCACCTGACAACGTCAACAGAGACAAACTTCACGAATATGCTCGTGAAGCTGCTGAATTCAGTACCAACTATCAAATGACCGATTTGGAATTTGCCGTGAATCACTATGGTCTGCCGGATGTTGCTATGTTTGATTTCACTTCAATGTATGCTGCGGAATACGCTTCCAAAGTGGTTGAAAGAAACGGATCAAAACTCCTTATGATTCTTGTTGGTGACAGTCTATTAGAGGTGAGACTTCAAATTATTTAAGGCATTTAATTATTTGTTTGTAAAGAAACGACATTCTTAACTATCAAACTATTAACTTTTGCTGATGCAGTCCAGCTTTTTAACTTATTTGCGACAGCTGAACATCATTATGTCTTCGGTAGCAGGTTTTAAACGACCCACTTATCATCTACTGCCTTTTTTTTCAGAAAAAAAAACATTAAGTATCGTGATTTACTTATTTAAAATACACCAGATTTGGAATTTTGATTTTGGAAATAATTTCCAAGTCGTGGAAAATGCATATGAAACAGATGAAGCAGAGATCAACTATAACCAACTGAATATCTAAAAGAGATAAGAGATAAATGAAGTAGAAGAGGCAGTAAGAAAAATCAAAATAGGAAACACAGGGGGGGGGAAATATAATTAAACTTCATAGAGTTGATAGAATGGTTAAGCAAAGCATTTGTATGTATGTAAAAAAGCAGGGGAAAAACAGAAATATTAATACCTAAGAGCTGGTCGAAATCTCATAATAACAATTGGCAAGAACTACAGAGCAATATTTTTTTCTACAATTTGATATAAGGCATACAGGAAGATGATCGAGAAAAGATTAAGAGTGCAACTAGAAAGAAAATTAGATAACGAACAAGCCACATAAATAACAAGAAACACACGAATGACAACATAATCATAAGAAGAAACCTGAGTGAAAGTGTAATGGGACACAGAGAAACACCTATAGTCAACCTTCATTGACCTAAAAACTGCATTTGATAAAGTCACTAGACAAATCACATGGAATTTTAGTTTAAGTGAATTAAAAACTCGTGGAAGTGACAAAAAGTATAAAGGGTGGGGCAAGTATCACAGTACTAATTTGTTTGGACCCCTTTTTTTCCGTGATATTTGTGACTTTGGGTTTGGCTGTTGTGTAGTGCAGGAGTATGAAGAAGTCTCCAGAAACATCGATTCGACGACCTGGTACACAATTGAGAATTTCTTCCCGCAGTTTACGTTTTATTTTTTATACGTCGCGTGTATTTAAAAATCAGAGAAGTTTTGCCAAATTTTGAAAAGTGAATTGCACATGTTTCTCTATTGGATTCAAATTGTTCAACACCTGTTGACTACATACAGTACTATGATTAGAATACTATAATGCCATCAGATCTGATTTGACAACTCCGGGTAATTTTTGATGAGGATTTTTAAAAGAAAAGGTTTACATACATAAACCCCAGACGATACAATAAATAAAGTAAAATAAAGTAATACATTAACACCAGATGTGTTTGTTTCTTTTTTTTTCTTTTTTTTTTGGGTTTTTCGCCATGATCTAAAACCCAAAAAAATATCAAAAATATACGTTCTTATGTAAATAAAGAATCACTGGGTAAAAAATGGGTAAAATTTCTCAGTGATTCTTTTCTGTAATAAATATGCCTAAGAACTAATTTTTAAAAAGTTTTAAAATAAATAAAAACTTTTAAACTTAACGTTTCGGGACGTCTTCTCCCCCCGTTTTCAAAACGAATCTAAAGAATAAATTATATTTCTATATATAATTATAATTTCTAGATATAATGCAAAGATAGGAAGTAAATATGTTTTTTGTGTATGTTTATGATACTTACATTGATAGTAATGACAAAAAAAGAAAAAAATATATATTAACAAGCCTCAATCATTCAGACATTACCAGATGTGTTGATAAAAGTTATGGAAAATGTGTTAAAAAGCGAATAAAGTTGCATTGCTGCTAATGGTTCACATTTGATAGACATAATAATTATTTCTCGATAACTGAAGTTGAGCAACGTCGATCGCGGTCGATATCTGAAAGGGTGGCCGTAATATAGGCAACCCAATAAATCGACACTTAGCAATATCACGAGCCAGGGGCCTCCAAGGCCTGTAGCATAGAATAATAATAATTTTAAAAAATTAATTCACAGAATTTAAAGATGAAATAAACTTGTCTAAAAAATCTATCTCTTTTATAAATGTATAAATAATTCAAATGGTAGCGTGATACTTGCCCCACCCGTTATTCAAAACCATAAGAATATAAGTAATAGGAATTGGTAAGAAGTCAGAGGAGTGCGATTTGAAACTGAGAGTAAAACAAGGGGACAGTTTAAGTCTATTATTCATTATTGTAATGGATAGACAAATTAAAACTCCTGTAGGAAAAACAAAACAACTAATAATAGGATACAGAAATCTTACAACAACGAAAGTTCAACGTCTCTAATTTGTAACGATGTCGTGCATATTGGAAAAATCGAGAATTATTGCACACCATGATAAATGTACGACCACGAGAGATTGAAACACTCAAGATGGAAATTACGCAATCGAAATTAAATACCTAAGAAGAATGGCAGGGCAAAGGCAAAATAAGGAATGAAGAGTTTGGAACATAACAAAACAATAAGCACTTTAAAACTAGAGAAGAGACAACTAAACTGGTATGATCATACTATTTCAATGAACCCAGCAACTAGTCACTAGTCAAAAAGGTAATCGAGCCAGAAAACAGTGGAAAAAAGGGAGAGGTCACGAACAACCTGGGTGAAGAGAATACAGAAGATTAAAGAGAAGAAAAATAACATAAAAGATGAAAATAACGACCTTTTTGATAAGGGTTTTTTTTTCTATCGACTTTATTCCCATCCAGCATATTGGAAAATGAAGATTTTTGATTGACTGATGTTTTCTTTTTTAGCCATTTTGGCCTACAGGATCGGGCTGTGCAAGAGGATTTCTGTCGTCTTTGGATGCAGCTTGGGCCATTAGAAGTTGGAGTAGTGGTCAAGTTACTCCACTAGACGTGTTAGCCGAAAGAGAGTCCATATATAGACTTTTAGCTCAAACCACTCCTGACAATTTAAATAAAGATTGGAAGGCGTACACCTTGGATCCTGCCACTAGGTAAGATTCTAAGATGTTATAATGCTTTTGATTATCTACAGTAAGCAACTTTAGGTACCCTAATTTAAATAAGACTGTTGTATTGTCACATCAAACTGTTTGCCTTTACGATACTGACAATCCAGAAAATGTTGATAAGATGAAAAGGGCCTCCCTGGATGCAAACACTAAACATGAACATATATCCAAGAAGAGAAGACGAGGTAATGAACTGTTTGTTTCTCAAACATGATTGCTAATTTAGAGTATTTTACAGGTGGCGTGGATAATGAAGTTCTTTTGAGTTGGATAGCAGAACAGTTGCGTGACCATGGGGACATTGCCATAAATGATATTGCTTCTGTGTTTCAAGGAGGCAAAACTCTTTGTGCAATAATTCATCATTACAGGCCTGATCTCTTAGATTACAGTGCAATCAAAGACAACGAGCCGGGAAAATGCAATCAATTAGCTATGGATATCTTGGAAAAGGATCTAGGTATTCCTCCATTTATGACTGGTGAAGAGATAACAAATACCCAAGATTATCTGGCGATGACAACCTACCTAACTCAAGTATATTATACTTTCAGAGGAGAAATACCTCACATCAAGCATCCTAAGTTGGTAAGTAAACATTTTTTTCTTGCATTCGTTGTCTAAAAAGAATCCGAAGTTTTTTAGTGACACTTTTTTTGGTAGTTCTTGTAATTAAAGATAATATTTGCTATTTCATGATTATAATAAGGGCTAGCCGGATCGCGTTCTCGATAACTGCAGTTAAGTGAGGTCAGTAGCGGTACTGATCTGATTGGATGACCAGATCAATCCAAGGCATAGTTCAGCTTGGTGTGTAGTGCCAAAAATGTTTTAATTTAATAATATTGCTTTTGGAAACATCTTTACTGAAGTATTTAACTAAAAAACGTTATAAAAAAAGTAAATAGCTGCCTATTCCATACTTAAGTTTACAATTGGTTTAGTCAATCCAACAATCTGAAAAGTAGGAATAGATGATATTAGAGGTGTTATGGGCGTTTAAGGTTTACATTTATATAACTACTCAGGCTCTGTTGCGTACTCACTCATCGAAAAACTAATACAGACTCATTCATTATACTCACGACATCATCAGAACGGCTTAGTGCAACCCATATATTGTGGAAAACATAGGTAGAGGTGGTTCTACTAGCACGATCCGTTGGCGAAACGCTAAAAGTTAGAATAATCAGGCGAGTCCCTGTGAGTAAATAAAGTAGTGATTGGTGGCATAGCATTCTATCAAGCAACACTGTTGGCTTCCCCTTTGAAGAGGAGAAATATCTACATCTCATGTGTCTTCAGTACAAGTTTAAACTGCCTAGAGTCACTTAGTGCTCCGTAGCAATTCTTTTCGTGCATCGAATTTTTCTAGTGCGTTCTGAAAAGGAACAATTTCATTCAGACGGAAACTTTTACAAAACTTCAGCTCCCCTATGGAAACTAGTGAATTGAAATTGCTTTAAACCACCTGAAAACATGGGCCCTTGACAAAGTCTAAAACAAAACTTGATCTTATCATTCGTCAATTTTTCGCGATCAAAATATTCGTCAGATCTGTCTTTTTATCAACGTTATATTTTCCTGAATCAAAAACATCCTATGTACGAACTTGTTACCAGATCATTGTATCGCTGTAGTAATGAACTAAATGAGAAAACAAAGTGAAGTGAAACCTTTTGAAATGTTCATTATTCATGCGCTAAACAGTTATATTGCTGCAGAGGAAAGTTATTTCAAATATTAATTATATAGTTCAACATGGTTTGAAAATGATTAGGAAGAGTCAGAAGAACTGAGAAAGAACGCGTTCTTTACAGAATAATTACAAGAAGTGAGAACTATATATATATAAAGTAATTAAACTACCATTTTATTTGGTATTCAGTATTCAGTGAAAAATCGAAGAAAATGATTTTTTTATTTTAAAATAATTTAATCAGTTCTATTGGAACCTTGGCATGAAACACTAAACTCACAGATTTAGCACAAGCACCAAATCACTTTTTTTTACTTTTCAATGCGCGTTTCTCTGATGATTCTAATATAATTAGAGAAACACGTGTCGAAACGATAAAAAAGTGATTTGGTGTTTAATGGTAAATTTCTGAATTTATTATTTCTAATAAAATAATAGATTTTCGAAAGTATTTTTATTCCGAGTTCGATTTTATTTTAGACATGTGTGAGTAATTTATTATAAAATTTCAGAGAATAAAGTCATCTTCATCCACAAAATTATCAAAAATTCCCACTAACAAATCATTGGGAAAAATTTTGAAGCATTCCAGTCATGTCAATATAGAAATGACCGACAATAAACTTACAGTAAAACGAAGAAAATTAAAGCGGGAAACTCCTAACTGTGAAAACGAAAGGACGAATTTACTTGATCTGACTTGTCCCGACGGCAACAAAAATATTAACGATAAAACGTGCACAAAATCGAATCGAATTAAATTGAAAAATGTTCCAGTGTCTGCAGAATTGATGCAGAAAAAAAAGAAGAAAATTAAAACTAAGAAAAGTAAGCTTTCAATGATACTTGAAAGTCTCGATGAAAAAGCAAATTATGCGAAATTAGATGATCGAACTTCAAATGAAAATAAGAGAAATGTGAATCACTCAGGTTTGGTTCTTCCGCGAAGAATTCTTCAGTGTGAAACATTTTTACATGATTCTTTCAATTCTTCTTTACCGAAATATGGCAGTAGTCGTGAGAAAATATCTTGTAACAAAAGTTTCCAAAAAAATAAATCTAAAATGAGAACCGTTAAGAGTTCTTTGGGCTTGAAGTATTTTAATCCTTTACAAGTAATCAGGAACCATTTAAAAATGAAAAAATGCCAATTGAAATCAGTTTTAAATAAATCTATTTTTCCACCAACAAAATTGATCAAACAACAATCAAAAACTCAAAATTTTGCGGCAGTTGTCGAAAAGAAGTCAAATAAAGTTCGATACAAAGAGAGCGGTGGTTCTATACGAATTCACGTTTTTCAGAAATCTAGTAGAGATAAGATTACGCTGCAGAATGTGGAGTTTAAGTCTTCTATGAATTTGGTTAAGATTAGCTCCAAAAGTTGCACGTCTAAGCATTTTGAGAAAGTTGGCAATAAGGTTCTGAATGAATCAGAAGGGAAAAGTCTGGATGTGGAACAAATTTTTGTAAATGAACAGATGCTTAGCACTTATAGTTCAAAAATTGACACTGCAAGGAATATTGTCAAGGTAGAAAGGTGTGACGTTACTAAAGGGAAGTTACCGGTTTTGTTAACACCTATGGACCTGCAAATTATCAATGCTCTAGGTACAAAACATACCAATCTGTCAGTTTTGAAAGCGAAATGTCAGGGGAGCCATCACAAACTAAAATTTCCTGTACAGAAAAAGTGCTTGTATGGGAGGCGTAAGAACGCAATGCATATCATGGATCCTTATGATGATGATGATGATAGCTTCCCCCCTCAGACATTGTCCAGGGTTCGAAGTTGGATCAGCCAAAACGATTTTCGCCTGAACGAACCTAAAAAAGATCCCGAATATGAAACGGTCTGACTTTTTGATAGTACTAGTTCATGTAAACTTAATTGTAACTTTTTCCGCCATAGGTATTTACCTGCGACGTTGTTTCTGATATGACTTCGGTGACGCGAGCACAAGCTCGAGCGAAGGGCGATTACGACGATGTGAGAGTTGAAAGCCGAACGGATGAGGTTAAGTGCGCAAGTCCTATTAATTCAGCCGAAAATTTCTCGAAGCGTGTACGAAATCATAAAGAGAATAAAACGGTGGGCATGGGTCGTCCACTAACCAAGTTTACCCAACACAATTCCAAACCGGCTTCTCTACCACCGGCCAGTTTCCCTGTTATTATCGAAGCAAGAGAATCGGGCGTATGTCAATCCATTTTTCGTCTTAAAATGTTTGTTGATAATATTTTTAACTAGCTCATCATTTTTTATTCTTTCAGGAACTTCCTGAAACAAACAAGCATAGTAGCTTCTCTATTAAATCAATCAAAACTACACATCAACAACAATCAACGAATATCGTACCACTATCTCGACCGTCCAGTAGACACAAAAGGCATGCGGACTTATCCATGCAGAAACCCAGCAGTATAGAAAGGAAACAAAGGAAACGTCGGACCTTGGAACGTTTTGTACCCAGCGTGGTAAGTCAGTTATATGTCTTAAAATTAATACAGGATCAAAAATGCGGACTGGAAGAATGAAGAACTGGAAGTGTTTCTTTGAAACATATTCATCACATGACATATTTTCGGTTATAAACACAAATACAATTTTAGTGCGGCATGACATAGCTGTTTATTGGTGGTGTATCTGAGTATCTTAAATTGCTATTTGGTACTACAAATAGGTAATTCAAAAACACCTAGACGAAAACCTCAATATTATCTGTCATAGTTTTAGCAATTTGCTGGTAGATGGCTTAACACTATAAAATCTTACTTATAATACTTATTGTAACGATCATTCATCTATTGATCTATTCAATTGCATGTCTATACCTTTTTGCAATTAAGATTTGTTTACCACTAATCTGGTGTCGCTGACGTACTTTCCGATTAATATTATCGTCTGAGTCTTCTCAGGGATGACCTACATGTACCAGAATTTCATTTATTTGGTTACAGTGGTGATCTACTTTTCAGTTTGTCATAGATCCTCGGGATAACAGCCTTGTAGACATTGAACAAGGTCGGTGCAAGAGGCACAGCCCCGAAGGATTCCCCACTTGATGGGTTTCGTCATGGAAAGGGTCAGCTTGAGTTTTAATGAGCCGACAAGTCAACATATTCACCATTCGTTTCGACTACTGTAAGGTGCTTTGACTGTTAAAAATTACTTTTTGGTCAATATCATTTTTTGCGAATAGAGAACGTTTAAGGATATACAATTATGCAATTTATTATAAGATTATACAACTATACAAGAAAAAGTTTCGTCAAAATTATTTTTTTTTTAATGATTCATTAGTCACTCTAACATTTTTCTTCTCTTTTTAGAAAAACGTCAGTTTTTAATCTTCTTTAAGGACCTTACCATTAACCAGAACCACATCCTAACAGTCTCCTTTCCTTTCAGGTTTACTCACGCTGGTTGTTACCGTTATTGGAGACTGTTTTCATGGGTTTGGTATTATTTATTGTAGACATTTACATCAATCCTGAAGAATACGTCGAACCCCCAATCTCATACCTGGAATATTTCTGGTCATAGGTCGTAAACTAAATTAGTATTAATTCTCGAAATAAATGTTTACCAACCCAATATTATTGTTTATTCTTCATAATAGCTATAGAGAAGTGGAATATATATTTGCCAAATGTCTGAGACAGGAAATGCACGAACAACGGAGACAGAGCTAAAGGATTTTTAATTTTTTTCTTTCAAGCAAACTTATTTACCGAACAGTGAGATACTGAATAGTTAACTATAAAGTGACCATTAATATAATAAAACAAAAACCTGCTACTTCTCCAATTCTAATATATAAAAAGTGGAGAATATTAATAACAATTTAGTAACATTTAGTAGTATTGTTTAATAACATATTTATTATTTAGTTTGGCGTTGAGATGTCAATACATCAAACGATTTTTTAGCGGGCTTGGCAAATTGAAAGTACAAAGAATGAACATATTACCACGCATCTACAGTGCATCTAACGCATAATATTTCGTTTGATGTTTATTTTGAATCAAACCTATACCAACTACTATGTAAAAACGCAAAGAATATCTAGTACAATTAGGATTCTGAAGACGTGATTATAAAAAATATGATATTGCAACAAAATATTTTGAACATTTTAAGAACTGTTTTTAGAATAGTTTTCTCTATCCTAATACTAAGGTGTAACAAAAGTATTTGCGTGTTTGCTCCGGCGACAATTCAAGAAAGACACTTCGACCACTCTTTGACACCATTCCTATCCCCCGCAAATGCCGGTAAACGGTAGAGTGGGATACTCTTAATTTTCCTGAAAGTTTCCTAGAGCTTGTTATAGGATCTGCAGCCATAGCTGCTCTTAAAGCATTGGCATCAAGCGACAGGACTATTGAATCTTCAACTATCTTCAAGATCCATGTTTCCCTTCCTGAACTTTTGAAACTGAAACCACAGCTGAGCGGTGCGGATTGATACGGCATCTTCCCCCTCTACTTCGCAAATCACATGAGTGGCGTCAGATATCCTAAAATGACTTAAAATTGTTGTTAAAAATGTCTTAAAATTGCCTTTATTTCGCAACTTATTTCACTCATTTTAACGTTTCTGTTAAAAACCGTCAATTGAATATTTCCCATTGAAGTCACTTTAGTGCTAAAGAGGAGTGTTTATTTGTTGGAGCAAAAAGTTGAAATTTAAACCTCTGAAGAGTGAAGTTTAATCCTTTATTTATAAACAATGAAAAATACGGCATTGTATTGGTTACCTTTGAACTCTTATCAACCATCAAAATTATTTTTGTTCAAATTTATTTTAATACGAAGTTAATTTAAAGTAAATATGTTTTTGTTTTTGATCCATTGGTACCCTAACACTTGGTAATTTTTTTCCTTAAGGAGGATCGTCAAAAGGTCTTGGAGGAGATAGCTGCCAATCGTCTAGAAAGGCAAAATAAGCGTAAACAACATAGACAGAGGCAAACAGAACAGTTTATTAAAAGTATGCAAATGCTACAAGCAAATGCAAAACCCGATAAATCTGAACCCTTCGAAGATTACTCTATCTTCCTCTACAGACAAACAGCTCCCAAGTTTGAAGACAGAGTCAAAGATCTGGAAAAACAGTTTACATATGTCCCCGTAAGAGGCAGTGATATGTGTTAAATTCATTTTAACTCCCTTTTAAGCCTAACTTGTTTGTTTTGATTTGGCACTAACTCTTTTTTAAATATTTTATGCAGTTATTGGCCAGTTGATGTTGAAGATGTTTTGAAAATGGTACGAAATTGTTGATTAATGTTTTTTTTTTGTTTGTAATACTAACTTTATTTAATATGCCAAGGCAAATTATTTTTAATGTTTACATGTAATGTTTCTAGGATTATGAAAATAGAAGTGGACTGAAACCTTTAACAAACACCAATGCTGATGAAGACATCGCTTCAAAAATCAAAAGTTTGGAAGATAAATGGACCAATCCACAACCATCAGAAAAAAAACCGAAAGATCTGATGAGAGCCATAGGAAAAATTGGTAAATTTATCATTATACAGGGTGTGAAAATTGACCAAATTGAATAACCCATCAAGTTTGATCAACTTGTTTTCAGAAGTTGTGTGTTAATGATTTTGAGAGCACACATAACCATTTAATTATGAAGAGTTACTTTGACGGGTGTTTAGTGGCAAAAGGTTTTATTAATATAATTAATCGATTTTTGGGAAAAAGGTATGAGTGCTAAAATTCACTTTGACATGTTTTATAAACAAAATTATCTAATTTGGGCCTTAAAAAATCCTTGTGAAATATATAACAAAAACTCTTCATCCATTAACTCTTGGAACCTTTTGTTCTGGTAGAGATTTACTACTAAACACCAAATCATTTTATCTTCTCGGCGCGCGTTTCGCTAACCTGTCAGCAACATTATGAGATGATTCAATCTATTAAATATAATATTAATAATAGGTTTATATTAAATATAATATTACTTAATATAGATTGAATCATCTCGTGAGCGAAATGTACGCCGAAAAGATAAAAAAAGTGATGTGTTTGGTAAATATTTTCGAGTTTAGCACTCTATGTCGAGTTACTATTTGGCATGTTTTCTGATTCTCCAATTTTCAGAAACGTCTGATTGGAACATCAAACAAATCGAGAAAAAGATTTTAGAGAATAAATTAGGAAAGCCAGCTTCGGCTATCGATAAAGAGAGAGTCCCTAGATGGAGCAAGGAAGAGTTTAAAGCTCGACAAACAAAAATGGAGAATAAACATCTGGATAAGCAGGATGGTTCTGAAGGTATAGATAAAATAACCGTAATTTTTCAAATCTGGAAAAGGCATCCGTTTTTAGCAAAATTTGCGGATATAGATAAAAATATAAAACAGCTGGAGTTGAAGCTTAAGGAAGGTACTGTCAGAGAGCTGGGTCAAAATAAGGTAGCTTCAATCACCGAAAAACTGGTCAATAAAGCTCCTCAGGACGTTGCGAAGCTTATTGAGAAACCTGTAAGAAATTATATTACTTAAATAATAAATTCTCGCGTTCAATATATTGAAAAGTCTTTTTCTAATATGGATTTGTGGGACTGTTACAGTTTTATTTTTATTTTGATTAGTTTTTTTTGGTTAAAAATATGAAAACTCAAACGTAATTTGTAGGTTCAACCAAAATCTGTTAACTTACCGACTACTGGTTCCGAATTTTGTCATTTCTGCGACAAGAAAGTTTATCTTATGGAAAGACTATCTGCCGAAGGGCGATTTTTCCATAATGGATGCTTTAAGTAAGGAATAAAATCTGAGAATCATCGTGTAAGCAGATAAATTATATTTCTTGAAAATTTAGATGCCAATATTGCCACATGCAGTTACGTTTAGGATCGTATATGTTTGATAGAGATGGTCAGTATGGACACAGATTCTTCTGTGCGCAACATTACGGTATGCCTGGAGAATTACCTAAACCTACAAGAGTTACCAAGAAACCTAGTCTCAGAGGTAACATATATGTTAACATATTAATTTTCTTATACAATGAATATGGAGTTCTCTTTCAGGAACAAGAGATGTTAGTAGAAGTCCGTCCAAAAAACATATTTCTGGCGTTGCTGGTGTTGATTTACTTGACAGAGGTAAAAACATAAATTCCACCTTATTAATTAGCACAAATTAATTCGGGTTTTTGGATTTTCTGTTTAATAATTTGTTTTAAAATGTTTTTAATTAAAAAATATTTTTCCAAGGGTGTATTCTCATTACAATTACAATACAACACAAAACAAAACAAAACAACAAAAACAACAAAACAAAACAACAATACAAAAAAATAACTACTTAAGCTGTATGAAGCTGTATGATAGCTGTTAAAGACGTTGTGATACATCGAACATATAAAAATAATACTAGAGGTTTTTAAATAAATTTGATTTTAAAGTTTTTGATGTTCAAAACAATAGCATATTTTGGTACTGTCTGAAAAAAATTGAAAAATTCTTGAATAGAAACAATATAAAACTAGTCTTTATAACAAGTTACAGTTTAGGAAAATGTATCGAAAATTGCAAAGAAAAGATAAAAAAAGAGCAATCTGGGTTATATCAATTACACTCATCGGCAATAGTCTTGCACCCCCTTTTTATTTTTGTTTTGATTCGAAAATAAATGGGATTATTTTTTCGACAGAAAGCTTAAGGCCCTTTTCACACTATCCACTCCACGCCACGCCACTCCACAACACATGTCGTCAACATATTGGTCCCTTTCACACTTGTCCACGCCACGCCACGCCACACCACTCATCATGTCACACTTACCAATGTTCCATCAACACCTTATCCGCTTGAAAAGTGACACTTTTCTGTTCAGTCTGTTTTTGCCATCGTCATGGACTATTCGACTGAAGAGTTGGCTGGCATGAGTTTAATTGTCCTTCGAAGATCAATTCTTCTATTGGAACCTTTGGTGTGAAACACTAAACTTGAAGAGATTTACCACTAAACACCAAAACACTTTTTTGGCTACAACATGGTTTCGCTAACCATGTTAGTATCATCAGGAGATGATTTAAATAGATTAAAAAAGTTAAAAGTTAATAGGTTAAAAAAAAGAAGTGTTTTGGTGTTTAGTGGTAAATCTCTTCAAGTTTAGTGTCCTTTGAAAGTTAAGAAGGCGCAGGAAAAAAAAAGAAAATTTTGGGTACACCCATATATTTCGACCCGACAAAAAAGCAGCGCTTTTGACTATTTTGAGGAGTTCCTTATTAATCCCATGAAGTTTTTCACATTCTTTCGTATGAGCGTGGAATCATTTCGAGAACTGTCTGCAGTTTTAGAAGAAAGTTTGTGCAGACAAGACACTGTCTTGAGGAAGTCTATTACTCCCAAGCAGATGCTGATAGTAACATTGGGTCATGTCTGCATACTCAAAAAACAATGCATTTGCAACTTCAGACCAAGCAAACTGTTTTTTTTTGTTTATTTGAATAATCACCGAGTTGTACGTTCCATAAACATTCATTTTTCTTTACTTCGTCTATTAACTTTTCAGTATCAAAAAACTCCATGTAATCAGAATTGCAAAAAAAAATAATCAAAATTACAAAAAGAAGTAATCAAAATTTTAAAAAAACAAAGAACAAATTTGGGGTCAAATAAGCACTGATAACTGATATGATTAACCACGTGTGTATTGTGGTTGTGGAGTAGATGGGGCGTGGCACAGTATGAAAGAGCCCATTGGTTCTTTCAGGCCTACTGTTGACAAGAGGTGGTGTGACGTAGATGGGAGTTGCGTGCATGTGGCGCCCGCCTGCTGTTGATCTCGACTGGAACCCTTGTGGCTGAGTATAATTGTGTGGCGTGGCGTGGATAGTGTCCACCATAGGAGATTAGACCGTAGGCCCCTTTCACACTATCCACTTCACGCCACGCCACGCTACAACAAGTACACAGGAGTAGATGGGGGTTTATACTATTATCCACGCCACGTCACACAATTATACTCAGCCACAAGGGTTCCACTCGAGATCAACAGCAGGCGGGCGCCACATGCACGCAACTCCCATCCATGCTACACTACCAAAATCCTCTTTTTTTTTCCTGCGCCTTCTTAACCTTCAAAGGACAATAAAACTCATGCCAGCCAACTACTCAGTCGAATAGTTCATAACGATGGCAAAAACAGACTGAACAGAAAGGTCTCACTTTTCAAGTGGATAAGGTATTGATGTAAAGTTGATAAGTGTGAAATGACGAGTGGTGTGGTGTGGCGTGGCGTAGCGTGGACAAGTGTGAAAGGGACCATATGTTGACATGTGGTGTGCAGTAGTGTAGCGTGAAGTGGATAATGTGAAAAGGGCCTAAAGGATTAGTAGATGCGTGCAAGAGAAAAAATTGAGTAATTTTGTGTTCTTGGTTTTTATGAATATTTAAAATATATATATATATATATATATATATATATATATATATATATATATATATATATATATATATATATATATCTAAAAATAAAATAAAATACATTCTCAAAAAAAGCTAAATTAATGTAAGTATTGTTCAACTTATAGGCAGTATTACCTCCCCTACTTCTTATTAATGCGTAAACTCTTCGATGCATGCCAATAATTAGGTTATGAATAGTGTCTTGTGATAAATTTGTGTATTCCTCTTGAGCGGCCAAAATTAGCTCCTGGCTATTTCTTGGCGGATTGTTCCTACAGTTAATGGTTATAAAAAGGTAGTCCCAAATATGTTCGATTAAATTCATATCCGGCGATAATGGCGGTCAATCTAATCTGTTAATTCCAGCTTCATTTAGAGCCATCTGGACGATCCTAGGCCAATGGGGCGGGCGTTCTCATCTATAAAGAACTCTAATTTGGGGTCTGCGATACAGTCCAACGTTGAAAAGCCTTCTGCAAACCGTACGACTTGATATAACACGATTGTGTGTCCGTTGGAACTGAAATTGTATCGCTCTAATCGGTACTGAGCGGTCTCTTCGTGCATATTGAGCAAGATAACGATCTTACTCATTTGTAACCCTTCTTCGGCCAGTTCTGCTAACAGTATTCCGAACAATATTTAAACGAGTAGCAATTTGATGTCGCGAGAAGCCTTGGTACAAGGCAATAATTTGGGCCCTATTAAACACAGAAATTTCAGCCTCAGGCATTTTTATTGATATGCTGTATGATACAATGCTGATAAATGTTAACAAAAAAATTCAAAGATATTTTTGGTACGTTTATATTTATTAATTTTTTTGATAAATAAATTCCTTAGCTCTTATTGCGCATAGGCGCCATATTGAGATTTACTTATATTTTAGATAAATAAGGGGGGTGCAAGATTTTTGCCGATGAGTTTATATTATGGGTCTTGTTCGAAAACGTATATAGGGCAGACAGATCTTTTAATAAAAAAATAAACGAACAGGAAAGAACTTTTCACAATCAGAAACATAATTCTAATTATACCTCATATCTGCTAAATTAAAATCACTTTTAACAGTGATTTCAAAATACTGCATGTTCAAAACAAAAGGAAAAACTAAACTATCTAGAGAGTTTACAAATAAACCGTTTAAAAGATGCGAAAACCCTTCTGACTTACTAAGTAAATTTGAATAAAACACCTTTACTAAATTTGTGCAGGCAAGAAATAGTCTCCGAGTAGATTTTTCCAAAAAAAAAATATTTTATTGTGTAAACGTTTTGCATTTGTACCAACAACGTGTAAACGTTTTGTATTTATACCATTTCAACATCGATACAAATATTTATTTCTGGCGAAACTACAGTACTAGAGAAACGCGTCAAGCATTAATAATAACGTGGTAATTTTCATAAAGAAACTCTTACATTAAACTTTCACTTCGTTGCAATGGATCATAATAAAGCACATTTTCTGATCCCATCAAATACAGAACAGCGCCTAAAGGCTCTAAAGTTCTACATTGTTATAAGTGGGAATGACTCGGCAATACCAAATTATTATTTTTCCCAGCCAGGATACACCACAATTTTTTTCCGGCTTGGCGTGCAAGAAGCTAGCACACATACAGAATGAGTGACTTATGTTGCAGCCTTATTAGTTCTTTTAGCAGCAGCCATAAGATTAATATTTCACGCTTTTAACTACCATTCCAGTAAACTACTCCTGTAAAAAAAAGTTTAAATCGGATTAAACATCTGAGAAGTATAATCTTTTATTTATAAACACAGGAAAAAAAACGCAAATACTTTGGTGATACCCTCGGAATTTTAGCAGCTGTAATAATTTATAAACATCATACGAGGTGTGTAAATAAAGTAATGGGACTGGTGGCGTAACGTTCAATTTGACATTAGTGTTGGCTTCTCCTTTGAGGGGTAGACAGGCCAACATCAGGAGGCCTGCCTGTTTCCGTAGGTATGTTGAAGATAAGTAAAAGTTAGATTTACAAAAGTACTCTAAGTCTAAAATAAAAATTGATAGTGCACCTTTGCTCGAAATTGTCACTCATTTTAAGAACATATTTAAAAAATCCGGTTCACTACAAGAATTTGGTACGAACCAGCAAGAGACTCTAGGGAGTTCAAACTGGACCTGAAGACGCAGGCGATGTTGGCCTGCTTCCTCTCCAAATGGGAAGCCAACAGTGTTTCCAAATCGAACGCTACGCCACCAGTATTATTGCTTTACTTACACACCTCGTATGTCATAGAAAAACAAGTAAATAATTTGTATACTTAATAATAAACGCATACATATATTTTTTAGTTCAAACCCCAGAACGTATTGAATTTTCCAATCTTTCTGGGGATAATGTGTCATCTGACCAAGAAGAACCATTAAGTCAAATGGATGAGGACGAATGGACCGATAAAAATTTCGGAGCTTCTTGCAACGAGTTAGATGAAAGCGATGATGATTCATCGTCAAGTTTTAGGTATGCTTTTTTTTGAGAATTTTTCTGTTTTGCATATAAGGAATAAAAACATTTCAGCACCGACAGCGATGATGAAGACGCTTATGACGATGCTTTAGAACAACCCGCTACCAAAGAAGGAACTCTGAAACTTGCCGAAAGATGGAAGAAAAGTTACAGGAAGGGAACGCGTTCAGACTCAGATGGCTATAGCAGCTCAAATAATAGTAGTTACTACGAAAATAGCAGTGACGGTGAGCCTTATTCTTTGGTGACATTAAATGATTGTATAAAATATGTTGATTTGTTTCAGATTCGGATTCAGAAACGGCAACTGAAGGAGAAGAGGAAATCCGAGCCAGAGAGTTAAGAAAACAGGAGGTGCGAGTGGAACCTCCAGTGGTCCAAACCGACACTGGCACGGACACTGAGGTGAAGAAAAATCTCGATTATTTACCCCCCGACATTTTATCCGATCACCCCAGTACATTTGCACCTTTAGAAAAATCTCCTAGCAATTACTCAATCAGTTCTGAAGCTTTTAAGAGTGCGGAAAGCGACTTAGACTATAATATGAATAAGACTAGCATTTGCGATCCAAATATTGTAGTTGGAAAGCTGGCCATTTCCAAACCTCCCTTGGATATAAAAAAGTCGAACGGTTTAGCACGAAGTGCAACTGCTAGCAATATAACGGATCCAAAACCAAAAAGGAATTTTATTTTGCCCCCTAAGGGACAAAGAAAGTCTATAGGAGAGTTTCAACCAAAATTTAAACTAGAAGAACCTTTACTGGTGATTAGGCGCACCCCAAGCAAAGTAAACATGCCCAAAGAAATCAAACCGAAAGTGGCTGTTAACTCCAAAGGTTTAGATACAACGAAATATTTTGGATTACCCAAACCACCTCACAAACCAAAATTAAAACGGGCTGACACAAGTGCCGCAGCAGCTCAAGCAAAATCACAACTAGTGAAGCAAACTAGTCTTCCGGAAACAGCAAATGAAATCAGTGATGCGAATGGTTTTAATTTTGATTTGAATGATGCTGACTTAGAGGGAGTTGATAATTATATTGAAGATTTACTAGCGAAAAAGGATGAACTTGATAAACCGGTTGATCCTAGCAAATATGTAATGCAGGAGGACGAGGAATATCAGGATAAAGATAATGAAGAAGTTTCCAGTAGCATTGAGGATCTGTTTAAAGCTTTAGAGAAAACGACGAACGCATCTCATATAGAGGAACAAAAAGAGTCTGAGGAAAAATTTGAAGATCTCCTAAAGTGGATGGAAGAGCTGGATCATCAGACGCCAGAAAGGAAGGTTTATAGATCTGTTAGTGACGTAAAATATAAAAATCTTGAACGAATGCTGAAAGGACCCCAGAGAAGTGATTCCGTAGTCAGCAAACTTCCAAGGAATAATTTAGCATTCTTTGAAACCATTCTTAAAGGAAAGGAAGTTCCAAAAGATAGTAGTAGCGACGAGAATCTAAGCGAAGGTACTTCACGTGGTCTTTGTCGATCTAAAACTGAAATTTATTTTAATAGAGCGAACAAACCAAGATCCTCTGTCGATCTCGAAGCTATTAAAAAGGTAAATATCAAGTCAGTGTTGAAAAAATTTGAATCGTTTGAGCAAGAAGATGAACCTAAAGTAAAACCCGAAAAGCCCGTTGTTAAAAGGTTATCACTGGGAAATTTCAGAGACGTTGGGAAAACAGAAGTAAATATTAAAAAATTACCTGTAGTGGTGAAGCCAAAGTCAATTGGCAATACGATTCAAAAATTTGAGAGCGAACCCAAGGAGTTCAAGAAGATACAGTATAAAAATCGCGAACCCAAAAATACTTTTTCCACTAAATTAGATCAGAAATCATTTGAGAATACCATTGAAGATTTGGAGAAATATGTCAGTGAAGTCATGGAAGGTATTGGAACAACAAAAAATACACCTGATCAGAAAACAAGTGATTTAGGTAAAAGCAAAAGCGATTGGTGTGTGAATATAACAGTTTCTTCAAAAGTCAATCCTGAGTTTTTGAAACCGCAGGAAGGTTTAACTAAAGATGTGAAACAAATACCGATCGCAGATACCACAAGAGAAAAATCAGAGATATTAAATAAAGATCTGGATATATCACAAGAATTGAGAGCATTCAATGATGCAATGTCTGCTTTGACTGATGAGAGTACTAACAGTATTCCTGCACCTCACCACTTTTTAAAAGCTGTGGAGTCATTAGATAAATCTTCAGCAGATGATCCTGTAGATTATAATGAACCAATAGTTGAAAAATGTGATGAAACTACATCTGAAGTGATTGTAAATAGTGATAATGTGCAACCAAATATCCTGAATATCAGTGATTTATACGCCACAGTAAATAAACCGCTAAATAATGCCGCACAACCACCGCTTGCCCCACAACGCCGAAAACACTCACACGGTGAGCTTCTAGGAGCTCCGTTACCGCCGCCAAGAGCCACCAGACAAAAGTCCATCGATGTTAAGCCTTCGACCACCGAGAGTATACCTCCCATAGCGCCACAAAGACGACGTGCTGGTACAGTCTCGCCCATGCCTCGCAGAAAGAATGAAACGAATGAATTAAAACTGTTGGATTCCAATGGACGCAGCACCTCCACTGGCAACCTGGAAGTGAAGCGCGAGGTGGTAAGAGCATTCGAGGCTCCGAGACCTCAGACGGTGACTATAAGGTCGCAAAGCAGCGAGAACGTATCTAAGTTTCCACCGAAATACGGGCGCAAAGACAAAGATAAAGACTGTTGCATCCAATAACACTCGTTTCTGTTTCGTTACTAGTATGGCTTTGTTTTCGTGCAGGTGGAATATTCGCCTACATCGTTGCGGAATTTTTTGTCGCTTTCTTTAAATTGAATTGTGGTCGTTTTTGCTTAGTTTTTAAGAAACAATTTTGAAACCATTTCTAATATGTCGTTGCCCTGGCGGAAAAATGTTGTAGCGTTTTGCGATGTTTGGCTCTCCCCCCTTCACCTTCGGTCAACAGTCACGTGTTAAAGCAATGGTCCCAAGGTAACTATGAGAGAGTGGGGTGACTCGTTTCTGTTTTTAATGTGTTTAATCAATGCTCTTAATCCATTGCTCACGTGAGTGTTGTTTTAACAAAATATTTTTATTTTACAAATGTCTTCCCACACTAAAACCGTCTGTACAGCTATAACGGTACGATTTATAACGCGGGGTTAAAACAATCTTGTACTAGGGACGGGTTAAAATATCTAGCTACTCATTTTTGGATTTCTCTACGATCTAGGTTATCTAAATTATACTATGTGTTATATCTCATCCCTAGTATGTAATGTATTTACTTTTTTAAAGATTTTACAGCATGACATCCTTAAGGTTAAAGGTTTGTAAAATAAGAAACAATACACAACTATACATATACCCTGTAAATAGTGACAAATCAATCTATATTTACGCCCAAAATAATTAATGATCCGTAAATGTGAAAGTAAAAAATCAGACAACGAAAATAGTATGTGCAAATCCTTTTATATATCGTGATCAAATAATGAACTGAAAGCGTATTCAAAGTTTTCAAGTATTTACAAGTTCACACATTATAATTGTTGCGTAGTATTGCATTAGTATTGTTTATAAATACAGGTTATAATTCAAAGCTAAGGTGTAATAAAAAATATATAATATTATAATCTGTGTAAGGCGAATGTTTGAATAGTTATAAGATAATTGAAAGAAGAGTACAAGTTAAAATTAAGTCAATAGCAATAAGCAATGTAACATTAAAACTCATTATGTTGCTGAAATAAAAAACTTCAATCTTTGGCTCAAAGATCGTCTATTGAAATTTTTATATACCACAGCTTACAAGGTTTATTATACTGTTCTCTGCATTATTACATCAATCAGTTTATTACTCCAGTCTGTGCAAAAGATTATATGACAACAATATTTAATATAATTTTTTAACTTCTCGTCGCACGTTTCCCTAACCATGTTAGCATCATCAGGAGGTAATTCAATTTAGATTAAAACATCGCGCGTCGTGGAATTAAATACAAGTGATTTGATGTTTATTGGTAAATCTAATTGGGTTCAGTTAAGTGTCTGCCATTTTTGGCCATAAAAAATAAAAATCTGCCATTTTTAGTAGATTTTTAATCTAGACCTTAATTACCTTACCTTGTAAGATAGAAAAAGTAAAATCGAAAAGATTTACCGCTAAAAACCAAATCACTTTTTTAACTTATCTTCTCGACTTGCGATTCACTAACCATGTTAGCATCACTTGAAGATGATTCAATTTGAAAATTACTTCAAATATACCAAACCACTTGTTTTTAATCCCTGATAATTCAATCTAAATTGAATCATCTCGTGATGATGTTTATGGTTAGCAAAACGCGCTTCGAGAAGTTAAAAATCAAAAAAGTAATTTTATATTTAGTGGTAAATCTCTTCAAGTTTAGAGTTTCACAACAAACGTGCCTGTAGTAGAATTAATATTTCTCGCTTAATTACCTAATGTGTCGCATATTGAAAAGTTTGGTTGTTGCATCACTTCTTTACATAACCTGCATGAAAGGTCTCTCATTCAGCCGCGCATTGCCAAAAAGTAACTCAACTGTGGTATGTTTTATTAAATTTCATTTACATTCTATCCAAGACGTATTTTTATGTCTTGTCACATGCGTACCCTGGAAGCTTCCCTCAGTTTCTAAACTTATTTGCTCACTTACATGTTTGTCCGTTCCCGTACTCTTTTCATATACATAGTCATTTTCTATAAATTCTGTTCCGAACTGTGAAGGCGAACTAGAATAGAATAGAAGACTAACTAGATTTGTAAACTAATGTAAACAAATCAGTTTATCCTAACATGTCAACTAGTAAACATAAAGTGGGGTAACAAAGAGAAACGTATCGCTGTTATAACGCTATACAAATGCAATAAATCTGCAACGGAAATGTTGAACTTGTTCAAAGCGATAAAACTAATGGAAAACAATCATTTATTGCACTAACCCCAGTAGTTGTCACAGTGATTACTGAAAGAATTCGGAGAGATCCGCCATGTCATGCATCATTAAACATGACGTAGCGCTTGTGGCTCTAACTCTACGGAACATGAGCCATCACAATGAAAGAACTGAGGGCACAGAAAACTCCTTTTTACATATGAAAAGATTTTTACTCCTGAATAGAAATTCTATTGGTAAAATGACAGAATTTACTCTTATAGCTCCCAGGAAGCTGATGAAACAATTGGGAAAGTTGAAAGAGGCATCCGGCTTTAGTGTTGATTGTGAGAGCACCTTGTTTGCACAATGCCCCATGACACCTTGTTTGCAGAAAACTATTGGATCTTCGAACAAGATCTTTAAGCCAGCATTGGTTAGAAACCAATTTGGCTGAGTTAATTGCTGCTAAATATTGACCTGCTACTCCATTCTTTGGTAGGGTTTTGAATATAAGGACTTTGCCAACAACAATTTAATGACGATCTGGCCTGTGAAATCTGATGATGGCCCTTGACTCCCATGATACAAAGTTGCATGAAAGCTCTCCTTCAAAAATAATTGATTAAAAATCTTTAAGCATTATTTGACAACTTGATTGATCAGTGGTAGCAAAATGTATGTATGTTTGTAGTGTAGTAATAAAAATTGTGAATTAATACTTTGCATCACTGCAAAAGTTACATATAAAAATGTAAATGAGCGCGTTGAAGCATTTATTTCTGCTCTATTAACTATTGTATGCGACAGTAACCCGAGCAAATACTGTTTGACATCTCACATTTCGCCTGTGTGAGTAGTATACCATATATAAACATTGCACATGGTATTTTCTTTTTTTTTTCTGCTTTTTTATTTCCATATTTAAATCATCCGCTAATTATTGTTGACTCCTGTGAACCCTGCTGGTGCTGAAAACTGATTTTTTGGTGTTATATATTGCTTAATATTTGTACAGCTGAGTTTTTGATGCGCTAATATCACTAACTACGAGTTTGCGCTGCTTTGCAAACCGTCTTTCAAACAATTAATGTATCTGTGAGTCGTCTTATATCTAACCAGTTTTCGTGTTTATTTCAGATGGTCTCGGACGAGTCCAGCTCGGAGTCGTCAAGCGAGATCCAAAACTCGGCAACTGAAATCTCAACTGATTCGGAATTCGCTCAGGATGAACCAACGCCGACTCGTGAATTGCCTGCTATCGCTCTTAACGATGTCCACGTGACTAAAACCAGAGGTAGTGGCACTGTCGTCAATCCCCCTCGTCGTATCCAGGTGACCAGTGGTTTTCTCCAAGGACCTGTTGGCACAGCACCGCACCCCGCACAATCTCTTCTCAAGCCAGCACCCTACGCTCTGAACCGCACACAGAGCACTGGCGGTATCGCAACCAAAGTTTCTCTAGAGTTGAAGAGACGTTATTTGTTAGGAGAAGGTGAAACCAACAGTATACAGAAGAGCGGTAGTGCGTCGGCGCTTGATTCGAAATTTAAAAGTTTCCAGAGTACGATTTCGGACTGTCAGCGTATGCTGAAGCCAGCTGTGGAACCTAGCGCCAGTATGCAATTGTTTTGTAGTAAATTGGACGAGCGTTTGTCACCATCTGGTCCGCCACCAGCTCTTCCTCCGCCGGATATCACCATAACTACTATAACCGAACAATCACCTGTGGATGGTGATTTTGAGATGCAATTACAAAACGTTAACAAAGAAACTAAAACTGTCATATCTGAGTCCATACAATCTTCTGAAACTGACTCCAGTTCAGAGGAAGCCGCAACTACACCTAATTTCCGCTTTGATTCAATCCCCAGGGTAGAGATACACGCTGCCAAAGATAGTGACCGCGAAGAAATAGCCTTAGATTCGCTTTGCACCCCATCTCCCATTCCAACTGATCAAGTTAAGAGCGTGGGTAGCGAGAAAAAGCGATTGAATCAACCCAAGTCTCTTCCCGATTTGGAACACGTCCTTCCTGATATACATAATGCGCTACATGTTAAAATCAAGAGTGACAAAGAAGACTCACCCGAGGAGAACAAAAGCATAAAAACATTGAGTGGTAAAAGTTCACCAGATGCAACGGCTGCCCTTACTGAAACCGAACTATCCGATTGGGCCAGAGACGAAAATGTTTCCGACAGTATCGAACTGGATATTACTCAAGGGTCAGAGAAAAAGAAACTAATTAATATAGCAAAGTTGAGTGAGTTTGAAGAAGCAGTAAATGAATATGTATGTCTGAAAGATTCCAAAGAGACAGCTAATAAGAATATTTCGGCAACAACTGCCAATGATTTAGACAGTATCGAATATATGGATACGGGTACTGAAACAAGCAGTGAAGATGGAGTTGGTAATAGTCAGGATGGGTATGTACTATTCAGAAATGAAGATGATTTAGCTGAGGATAGTTTAAATCCACAAATAAATGAAATTTTGGAAGCTAGAAATATTTACCTCATCAAGAAAGAACAAGAAAACTTCGAATCAACTTCGCAGAGTTCTATAATTAAGGAAACATCTGAAGATATAGAAGTAACCAAGGCTGAAACAAACGGGAAGCTGAAAGCTGTAACAACTGAACATGAAGAGGACAGTTTGGTTGTTGTCGATACAGGTACAACTACAGAAGAAAATACTTGCAGCGACTCCACTGTGAAAAACGTTACAGAAATAACCAAAGATGCGAAAGAAGATAAAAACAGACCGTCTTTGAAAATTGAAAATTTCCAAAAACAGCGTTTGGAAGATAAATTGGCTAAAGTTAAAGCGGAACATGCTTTGCTCAAGGAGCAAATTAATCAGTCTAGTCAGAAAGAAAATATCGAAAATAACATCCAATTTGAAGAACATTGTCAACGGTTACAATCGAAAGTAGAATTTGGCAACGCAAGGGACTCAATCGATATTCGGAAATCTCGACGTAAAAGTAAAAGTGACTCATCACATAAGCCAGACTTAATCCGTGAAGAAAAGGAACGTCCAAGCCCTCCAAAGGATATCATGCTCAATTTGAACCCTGTGATACGACCAGATATTCTGTATAAAAAAGAAAACATTAAGAAAGAACGTGACGTTAACCAGAGGTTAGTACAAGAGATGGTCATGAATAAAATGAAGGCGGAAAATAAAAGTCTTGAGAGGAAAAGGCGAAATAGGGCGAATTTAGGAAGTTTGAGCCCTTGCCGACCTTACCCAATACAAACATCAAATACCACTGATATAATATCACAAACTAACTTAAATAATTTAAGTAAAAATAGCAAGAATGATTCAGTAGCGTCCAGTACTTATGCTACACCAGATCTATTATCCAATTCTATGGTTTTAGAACTCTCTCAGAGCATAGCTACTATTCCTGATGTTAACAGTTCCACTGAGAAATATGAAACACCAATGACTTCAACTCCTCCCAAACAGAACATCCCTAGACCTCTGAGTGTTTTCTCAGAAACACATAAAAAGCCGTCCGATACTCCTTTAACAACATCAGATAATTATAGTATGCCTGATATAAGAAAACAACTATTCACAGATGATTTTAAAACTCCTAAAGCCCCTCCTAGATATAACAGATCGTCAATAGACCGTACTACAAAGAAACTGAAGGAAGATGCTCAAGCTAGAGCTAGATTATTGTCCAATGAAGATTTAGGTCTTAGTCCGGAAGACAAGTTAAATAGATTGCGAGAGAAAGTGGGAAAAAGGGGCAAGAGCGCTGATAATGTTGATCTTCACGTTCAGGAAAGTATTGAATCCTTGGTACTCAACACAGAAAGGAGGAATTCATTGCTGTATTCGAACGACACATTGACGAAAAAACGAAATCATACATTTAGACGATCTATGAGCGGTGATTCCGAAATCACCTCCAAGGGATTATCGATATCAGATACGCGACCCAAATCTATTTCAGAGATTCCGAAAAATCTCAGCATTTCCAAGTCGAATAACACAGAAACGGATACGAAGAAAGCTTGCAAGTCGGATCCTAATCTTCTAGATACGCATTGTACCAAAAAGAAAAGTAAGGACAGAGAACGGAGAAAGAGCATCACTAAGCTAATAGCGGGTATTTTTGCAAAGAAAAGTCCAAGCAGCAACAATGGAACGAAAGGTCTGTTTGCCAAATTGTCTCCGAAGTCGAAGACCGCATCTAAGGTACGTTTACTAACTATAAGCATTTGTTTTGTCTATATTTACTTTTCTCCTTAATGCTTCATTCTTTTTCAGTCTTTATCCACTTTGGATTTGAGCAAACACGTAAGAAAACTGTTTTCTTTCTGTTTGCTGTTTCGTCTGCCGTTATTTTTTTGTTGTTTTATTTGTTAGTTGCACTAGTTTGCACTATTGATTGCATTGCGGTTTTCAGTTGTTTTTTTATTTCACTAACATATGTTGTTATACTTTAAATTGTACTTAGTTCTTAAACTTGGTATTTCATTTGTATTGGATACTAATAATTCAACTTAAAAATACTCAGTTTTGAATGATTTTTTACTGATCATGTCATAGAAAATTCATTGTCGTTCAAAGGTTTGGGAATTTCCACACGTTTTCAGAAAAACTTGCTTTAAGAGGGGATTCTCTAAAAATTATGATTCATAAAATCGAGTACTTGCAAGAATTGTGTATTGCACGGGCGTTGAACGTTGAAACAATATAAATGCGCCAGCACTAGTTACACCTCACCATTTATTTTAGCAGATAAGAACAGGTATTTTTGATATTTTTTGAGTTTTAGATAGTGGCGAAAAACCCAAATAAACGAAAAAAAAAAAAAAAAAAAAATATATATATATATATATATATATATATATATATATATATATATATATATATATATATATATATATATATATATATATATATATATATATATACAATCATTCAGACATTACATTCATTATTTCATTTCATTCTTGAAGTACCAAAGGACGAGTGTCTACAACATTCAATAACAATTTAGTGTGTATCATTACAGGAGTTGTATATTGAAACTTATAGCAATGCTTATTTTCTTCCTGTGGTGCTACAACACTTTAGTGAGCCTTGACCTCCTTCAACCTTCGCCACCAATCAAACGTATCTTCATCAGCACCTTGCCAGTTTTTGATGCGCAGTAGTTATTCAGTGTCTCTTTTTTACATTGCCATGCCAAGTGTCTTTAGTCCATCTGTCTTTCTGTCACCCCCTATTCGGCCCTCCACGAGTCTCCTTGGTATTAGGTTTTCTGGTATTCTCATCACGCTTCCCGCCTATGTGAGTGACCGAACTCACGCATAACCTACTTTATCCAGATCCTTATTAATAATGATTCGATTTTTTGACAAAATTTGAACGTTTATTTCCATAACAAATTAAATTAACTTTTGGTATTTGGCCATCCTTACCTATTATTTTTTCTTTCTGTCAAATTATGGATTTCGCGCCAAAATAACTTTTGGTTTTTAGAGGGCAACCATTCATCAAGCCAAATTTTTATTTCTTCTTAAGAATGTAACTGTTCTGAAAGTCAGTACTGCATTGATCGAAATAAGTAGTAGTCTGAAGGGGCTAAGTCCGGTAAATACGGCGGATGAGGTAGTACATGCCATTTAAGTCTTCCAAATAGTTTTTTGCACATTTTGCAACAGGGGGCATCATGGATCATTGTCATGTTGAGAAATGCCTTTATCGAGCCTTTCGGCGTATTCTGGTCGTTATTCCTTCCCTACTAACCCACCAAAAACACAACAAAGCCTTCTTTACATGTAAATTGCGCACTGGTTGTGATGTTGAAGGCTGGCCTAATAGATCCACTTTTCATCACCTGTCACAACTCGATGCAAAAACCTTTTCTGTCTACAAGCAAAATTTCACAAGTTGTTTTTCGCCATTCAATGTCTCTTTCTTTCAATTCATATGGAACCGATTTTCCTTCCTTCTGAATCATTCCCAATACGTGTAAACGTTTGGAAATGGTGGATTGGGCAACAATCAATGCTTCTGTCAATTGTTTCAACGTATGAGTTGAGTCTTCATCCAATAATGCTTGCAAATTTGCATCTTTAAATTTCGAAAAATCGACTGTCCTGGACGCTCCTCGTCTTTTATAACAAAGGTACCACTCTTAGGTCTTTAGGAGT
The DNA here is from genome assembly GCA_031761425.1 of Cosmopolites sordidus. Taxonomy (NCBI): domain Eukaryota; kingdom Metazoa; phylum Arthropoda; class Insecta; order Coleoptera; family Curculionidae; genus Cosmopolites; species Cosmopolites sordidus. The sequence goes on along the minus strand of JARFXV010000753.1, from coordinate 724,051 downwards.
TAGACCATGTTCACCGTAAGCTTCAACCAACAATATATTAGTTTCAATAGCCGTTTTCTTCAAATCAAAGAAGGTTATTAAACTTCCCGTAAAACGTCTTTTTCTACTACATGATTGGACGTATTCAAAGGCAAACTGGCTTTTGATGGCGTATGTTTACCCTCTAAAAAGCCATAAACGTCATTAGTCTATGCTAACAAATGTATTAGTAGCGCCATCTCTTAGCAAAATCAACATTATTAACTGAAACACTTATTAATTGCTTGATTGCAAAGTTATATTTGACGCTTCAGTTTCCATTATCAATGCCAATCTTAAAGCTTGGTTTTAAAAGTAGTTCCAAACTTTTGAATGATATATGTATATAAAAAGTGAATGCATTATGTATATATGTAATGTTTTTGTGAAAATATTTCATTTCAAAATTATCTTATTCATATGAAACTCCCCTTTAGGAAGTTGCTATAGAAGAACCTATGAAAAGAAAGAGCTTGTCGGAAAATAACATCGAGAAACGGGACCCAACACCTCCTCCAATACCTCCGTTGCCTGCGAATTATACCATAAAGGCTACAGGTATAGAAAGCTTCAGGTTTTAATGAAAACGATTACTATTAATTTATTTTATTGTAGATGAAAGTAGTGATGGCGAAAATCTGGATTGGAAACATGTAGAAGAGGGATCTTGTGATACTCTCGATCAGTCAATCAATTTGGAGACATCAATGTCAAGTTTGACTAGTAGAAGAAGTTTGAAAGCAAGAAAAATATCTAGGCAAGCTCAGTTAAAAAGGTAAATTGTATAATAACTTGCATTAACAAATATTGCATGGTGTCATTGTTCCCATAAAACACATCATTATTTGAAACTAACTTCTCGCGGTTCAGACATAGAATGGCCCAAGAAATTCAACGTAAGTTAGAAGAAACTGAAGTGAAAACCAGAGAACTAGAACAACGTGGTGTTCAGGTAGAGAAAAGTCTAAGAGGTGAAAACGGAAGCACGTCTAAAGATGAAGGTGAACTTCTACAGGTTAGTAATAAGTTTATTTAATGAAACAGAAATGATAACAACCAATTTTTGAAGGAGTGGTTTGATTTAATGCGGGACAAAACCGAATTGGGAAGATATGAAAGAGAACTGATGGTGCGGGCGCAAGAATTGGAACTGGAGGATCGACATGCTAGACTGCAGACAAAGTTAAGGGAGAGATTGGAAAACAGTAAGTTGCCTATGTTGATTTCAATGTCGTAATCTTAAATGTCACATTATTTTAGATGAAAATAAAACAGAGGAAGATGTTAAATTTGAGAAAAACATCATAAAGGAAATGATGGATATAGTGGCGGAAAGAGATTCATTGATTGCGGTGCTGGAAGAAGACAGACAGAGGTGTCTATTTGCTACTATAATACCTAAACATAGCTAATTTTTCATCATTGATAACTACTAAAATTATGTTCATCTTTTTAAAAAGTCCTTTGATGGTCTATTATTTATAAACAAATAATTTTCCAGATATACCAATGAAGATAAAGACATGGAGGAACAAATGCTTGCAAAGGGATTGATGCTGACGCCTATACAGAAATCAGCAGAAAAATAAGTTTTAAAAAATGTACCATGTACGTGTACATGTATGAATAATTTCTATTTATTAAATATTTTTCGATTAACTTGATATTTATAACCAGGGTAATTTATCACATTTGGAATTATTACTTAGTTCTAAGCGATTATATTTTTTCTTTTTAATTTTTTTGCGTTCAAACGCGTATACGACTATTTATTTTTAACTTTATGATCAAACCGACTGTTTTACATTTTACTATTGGCGACAAGAAGATATGCAGCCTTAAAAGTTTCCTGTGTATTTAACATATGCTTACTAGACTTATTATTATCATTATTACTATTATTTACTTAAATATATAACGATTTTGGATACGTGTACATTTTTACGTGCCTATCGTTAACGTCCATAATCTTTGTATTAAATTTATATGGATGCCGGAAAGGAAGAAAAATATTAAGACTAGTCTTTTTTAAATTTAGTTTTTCTAAGGGTTTGTATCCACGCCCTCTATTAAGTTGTCGTTAGGTGATGGTTACGAAGGGGTTTCGTAAACGTTAGTTAACGAAAGGTGATAAAAATACCAGCCTTAAGGCATTGATTGTGATCGTGATTGTATTTTTCTCAACATAAGGAATTGTATAGAATTGTACAAAAAATATATTGATTATTTTGTAAATGCATTAATGTGTTCTTTTTTTTTGATTGTGTGATTAAAGCTTTTTTACCTGAAACAAATTCGTTTTATTTAAATTTCAAATTTCTATAAAGGTTAGCATTACCCATAATGGAAGACACTCTAATTCTTCCTCTGGTTCTACATCCTGTCAGTGAGCCTTGACCATCTTCAATTCTTCGCCTCCAACCGGATCGATCTCCAGCAGCCATTTGTCAGTTTTTGATGTGCAGTAGTTTTTCAGCAACTCTTTCTCTTTGGTCTACCTCTCATTCTGTTACCCCCTGTTCATTCCTCCATGATTCTCCTTGGTATTCGGTTTTGGCCATATATCTCGCACCCCTGAGTCGCTGAACTCTCACATAGTCTACAACAGGGGTCCCCAACCCATCGATCGCCAGCTACCGGTAGCTCGGGTGGACAATTTCGGTACCATGAAAGTGTTCATTCGACTTTTGAAAAATCATATTCTTACACTCTACCGCTAGAAAGGAAAAGTTGAGATCATTGAAAAATCAAAGTATATTTTCTGTTTGTTTATGTCTGTTTTCTTTGTGAGGGTCCACGTCTTGCAGCCATAAGTGACTTACATTTCCAAATGAGTGTTTTATAGATCCTATCTTTCATGTTCCTTTGTACAACATTAGATATAGGAGAGCCTGTAGGGAATAAGTAGTTTTGTTACCCCTCAATACGATTTCTGACATCCCCTGTGATATTTGTCATTGTACCTTTAATCTACTTCTCTTACAGTTACGTCCTATTGATTTCCATTATCATTCGTAACATCAAAAAATTTTTTGAGTACTCTTCTTTCAAATATTCCAAGCGTCTTTTTTACTTTCTTTGTGAGGGTCCACATCTGACGTCTCCACATACGTGACATTCTATTTCAATGAGTGTTTTATAGATCTTAGGACATTGCAGGGAGTAGGTATTTTTGTTGCCCGTCATAATACGATTTTTAATATCTATCACCTGTGTTGTTTTCGTCTAGTTTGCTCCCAAAAAATCTAGTTTTCGAAAACCTGCTGTATACACTTAAAAACAGGAAACACTCTAGAAACAAGAAAACAAACAATTCTTTGCGTTTGGTTTATTATTCAAAACATAATTCATTTTAAAATTCTGAAACTAGGCCAAATCAATTTCAGGCCCTATATTGTGAACAATCAAGATGAGTAAATCAAGCTTTAGTGAATAAATATTCGGCATCAGTCAATAATTAAGCTGTGGTTCTACAGTATAATAATGCGAGACCAAATTTTGTACCATATACATTTTTCCTTTCAACCCTCTTCAACTCAATTTTCCACCTTTGAATTTTATAGCTTTTTTGAATGTAAAAACATTCCAAAATGGATTTTCAACTGCGGACAAGAAGACTGTCTGAGCCCAACATTATTCAGCAAGATAATGAGTCAAATGAGATGAAAAGTTGGAAAGCTTAAGAGCAACAAAATGGAACGACATAAGTTAAACATAGTCTGTTACGCAGACGAAGAAATTTAATTGCGACTAAGAAAAACGATTTACAAAGGCAGCTTCGGGGCCATGCCATCACAAACTTACTAGCGTTAGTTTACTACACCATAGTACATAGCTGGTATCAAGTCAAGTGGTACACCTTCGGTTTGGCGGCATTTCCGACTGTTTGAAAATGGAAACCTTGGTTTTAACATATTTACAGGTGCATCAAATATAATTACACGCTAGTTGCAAACATCAACGATTATCGAGTTTTTCAGTATTTCTTTTGAATAATAGTGTGGTTGTGAGTGTGGGAAACACGCCTAGCACCAATAAACCCAGCTAGCTGAACCACCCACACCCCCTCATCATTAATAAACTGATTTTTGAGTTATAGGTAGGTAAGTATGTTGCAAGAATGATTATTCTACTGATCCTGTTCGTCACGGACAAACACCAGCTCATTAGGTGTGGCGAAAGTTAGTCCGGCTTAAAGCCATAACTTTCTCACTATTTATGCACTTTAGAACGTATTATTATCAAAGGCAGAACACCTCCTCAGACATAAATCACCACACAAGTGGACGCATCCAACTTGGTTACCGACGTGACAATGGTGGAAAATTGACAGAAATTAAAAATATTTAGAGATTTTAGGATGCACGTGGATATAACCCGATGATTGTCACCCACCTTGTTTTACACGGTGTGAATACCATGAGAAAAGAGTGGGAAATGTTTTTTTTAGTCATATTCACAGTAAGCTCATATCGCATCGCTCGCTCGTAACGTATTATACTTCGTTTTGAAGTTGAAAGATAGCGCTTTAAAATAGGTTCTGTAGTCGATGAAACTTTGGGGCCGATAATTAAATAGAGGGTCTAATATAGGTAACATAATATAAAAAATTACTGATAGCAATAAAATTCAGGGTACGAACTATCTAGATCGTCTGCGTAAAACATACACCTATGTTTATTGTTTACTTGCATTATTATTTATTTTATTTAGAAAAATATGACGGGGAATGGAAGGTGTTGGGACAATAAAATTAATTTTTTACCGTTAATCATAACATTTAATAGATTGAAACAATTACAAATTAAATATAATCGACGTGATACAAATTAAAAAATAAGACATATGAAAAAATGACCAATATGCAGGTTTAAATTTCTCGCTTTTTGCCGATATACGTTTAGTTCATTCAATTTATACCAATACGAACGACCCCAAACCAAATTTTTATTCAAATCCTCTCAAAAATTGTCCCAAATATGAAAAGAAAAACTGTTTCGTGAAGAATGAATACCATCTTGCAAGACCATATTTCAGGTATTTCAATTTCATATATCTATTCTCATGTATAATTGAACTTAACACTTTTAATTTAGAATATAATTTGTAAAACTGCTTTACATTTAAGCTTAGAGCAATAAAAAGTTATTATCAAGTTTAAACTTGAATAATCTGATCAAAATTGCACGCTCATCATCAACTTGTAGATAATTTAATTTGACTTCGAATTGATTATAAGGAAAATCTGAAAATAAATTTAATGTGACTCACTCACTACGTACACTACTTATTTTCTTAACTTGCGCTTTTTAAAACTATAACAGTCAAGTGGGAAAAAGCCTTATCTACAGGTTGCCACGTTTACCTATATTTATGAAAATATAAAAAATATTTTGTTTCTTTTTAAATTCTGACGAATCCTTGTAAACACCAATACAGGGTATACTTGGTATACCGTTTGCCCGACAATTTGATACGTAAACATTTTTGAACACACCAATGATTCCGCTTTCATCAAAATTTTTTGTACCATAACTAGAATGAAATACGGAAATGTCTGTCGCACTTACACGCTACTCAATTTTGACAAAGTTCTTCTGACACTCTAGATTCGTCCAAAACTCGACTAGTTGCTTCGTCATTAATTGAATAGCTGCATCGGCACTCTCCAGGGTACTTGAAGAAATCTGCTTCTTCATAGTTTCCAAACTCTACAAGAAAAAAAAACCATATTACTACTTTGAATATTTTGAAAAACATAAAACCCACGTTTTTAGAACCTTTGGATATTGAAGCAACCACTGACTTAACTGTCTCTTGATACTTCTCTGGCCAGCATAATCTGGTTATTAGACCTTTTCTGTAAACTTCATCCGCCGTTAGCGTTTGTGCAATGTAAAATAGTTCCCTAGCCTATAAAAATTCGAATCAGTTAAAAAAAAGTAACATTATTATAAATGACGAAACAATTACCAATCCATGACTGGCCATGTAAGGAGGTGATAATAAGAAACCACACTCTGCAATTGTGCCTAATGAACTGTATGGTGTGCTGAAACTGGCGGTATCACTGGCTATCACAATATCAAACAACGGTAACATTGTGACCGCCAAACCAATACACTGTCCTTCAATTCCTGCCACCAGTATCTTGGGGAAATGTAATAAACATTTAACAAAATTGCTGCAAGAAAAGATATATTTATTATAACGGAACTTGATCGGATTCAAGATTCAAGTTTTTCATAAGTAAATAATAATTTTTGTCATAAGTAAATATCAATGGTAGAATAACGAGGTCAAGAATTAATCTGAGGGCGTAATTTACACTACCATACAATTACAACTACAATTTACAATTGCTCTTTTGCATCATGTGAAGGAAGGAACAGTCTCAATTTAAAAGGTTCAATGAAGAAGAAACTAACTTCTGACAGCAGCTAGGTCTGGATCTATTTGTTACAGTGAATTCTGAAGGCATCAAAATTAATTTATCAATAGCATTTGCAGATTATCTGGCAGCTCAATATTAATCAATCAATAGTACATCTTCACAAATATTATAAACACCATCGTAAATACCACACTATTTAAAGAAAATTAAAAACTATTACAAAATCTGCAAAACCAGCGATTCATATCCTGAATTATGACTTGAAAAATTGACGTACTTCAATAATCCCGACAGTCAATATACCAGAACTTCTGATCAAACAGGGACTGATTTTTCAGGAAGGCATTACTACACTTGTGCAGAAACTTGAAAGTGTAATCTACTCTGAGGTGCTTGGTAAACAATTAAGCTGCCAATACAAACATCTATATGTGTAACTAGACTGAATGTATGTAGAGATGCGGCGAAAATACTTACGCCGGCTTGTATGTTATCTGACAAATAAAGCAAAAACTGAAATAATTGAACTACTACATCTGGCATATAGCCTAGACCTTGTGCAATCAGATCTTCAATAATTTAAAAAAGGTCTTTTCATATTTAGTGCTAGAAGATGGTACCAAACAGTAGAAGTAGTATAGATTACCTCACATGTTCTGCTAATTCCGTTGCTTTGGTCTTACGTTCTGCTTCTTTATCCAACACCAGTGACTTATAATCCAATCCCAAAGAAAATATTTTCTCCTGATTGGACCGGATTAAAACTACGTTACAGTCTTTTTCTTTGGATATCTTGGTCAATGCTGTTGTCAATTCTTCTAGAAGCTTAAAAAGAAACAAATATTATAAGCATGCATTGCATGCAAAGATGGTTTGCACAATATCCTACCTCCAAAGTGAAATATCCTTTTGTATTTTCTGCAGTATGTATATCGATTGTAACGCTTTTATTTACTTTTTTTACGCTGAACGTGTTGTAATGCCCTATCCTGCTTTCTGCCCTTTTTTGCAATTTAATATCTTGTTCGATATCTTGTTCAGCTTGCTCAGAATTTCGTTTAACGCGTTTGGCTTTAGAGGATTCGGTTAACGGTGAACTCCTCGTTTTTCTTCTTAAAACTCTCTCTGAAAAGATTCACGTTAATAGCAGAAGAAAATGAAAACATGTAATGATTCCTACCTTGTTCATCATCAAATTCGACGCTGCCTTCGCCTGTACTTGATATTGAACTGCTAGAACGTCGTCTGATCAGGTAAGATGTTTCATTTGGGAAAGAAAATGTTGGAGAACGTGGAGGGGTACTCCTTAAAATATTTGAATAATTAGAAAAGGAAATAAAGAACTAGTTCAAGACATTCACACATTAAAACTTAATAAATGTACATATATAAAATGTACAACATAATATGAGGAGTTCAAGAATTATTGTCTCAAAAAGTTAATTTCAACCAAACATTAATGTGGATATTTTTTGCACATCTAATATTTCCTGGTATCTTACCTGTTTGAGTCTTTCGATTTCTGACGGGATATTGCTGATGGTACTGGTGATGGAGGCTTTACCGTTGGCAACGGTGCCGAATTTTTTATTGATGTTGATGGCGAAATAACTTGATCTTTTTTTCGAAGAGACTTTGGCGACTCCACAGTTGAATTGTTAACAAGATCCGATTTTATTTGGTTAGCCTGCAAGTTGAATTATGAGCATTTTAGCTCGGCAGTTCAAATAGCTCAAGCTTCATACCTTCTTTGCCAGATCCTTAAATGTTTTTTCTACGGAGATAACTGTTTTCTTTCGTCGTTCTTCTACAGGATCATTCTTTAACTCGTAAAGCATCTTTATCGTTCCTTCATCTCCTAACAGTTTATCAACTTCCGATTTTCCCTTTTTCGGTTTTTGAATTAATTTGCCTGCAGTGGGACTTAATTTTTTATCCGCCACAACAGTTGCTTGAGTTGGTTTTTTAGGTGATTGCTTTTCATCACCTTTAAAATATAGTTAAAATTATTTATAAATATTACACGGTTCAGCAGAACAGCTTGGAAACACCTTTTGAAATTTTAAACATATCCTATGTTAGAGTGCCTTGTTAGAGATTATTCTAAAGACATTATTCACGGTTATATAAAAAAAATATTGTTTCTTTTGAATGATGTTATCACTTGAAAAAGGCAGTTATGCTGACTATTTTTTTTAAGAATGTCTACAGTAGGACCTCTGTATCTGTTGATTCGGTATAAGCGTGTGAAATGACCGGAGGCCGGTTGAAACATGCATACCCGTAGGCGAGAAAACTCGCTGAAAAATACCCTGATTTTTAGGGATATATCACAAATCAAGGTAAAAGTAACCATTTTTTAAAAATATATCAGGAAGATAGATGACATGAAAAAAAAAGATATTGTAAAAAAAAATAAATGACGAGACCAATTGAAAACAAACCCCGATCAGGTACTACACAATTATTATTTAAGTTAAATTTTGTTTTTGTAATAACATAATAAGTTCCTTAGAGCATCGTTTCTCAACCTGGGTGGACGCGATCCATAGGCAGATCGCATTTAGGAATATGGGAGGTCGCAATGAGTTCAAAAAATAATACCCGTATACGAAACCTCCTTTTATTAAAGAATTTTTAATTTAAAAACAAATATTAGAAAATTAAATATTACCAGGTAATAACAACCAAAAAACCAAACAACCAAATAAAATAAATTTAAATAAAGTAATAGCCAAAGTTGTTTGAAATAATAATTTAATCAATGATGGATTTTGTTATTCAATTAAAGGTTTTTTATATGTGGATCATCATTGCAAATGCACATAAGCAAATTATTTTTCAGTAATAGACGATTTCTATATTTACTTTTTAAAGCCACCATAGACGAGAACCTTTTTTCGCATAAGAAGTAGCGAACGGGATCAATGTTTTCAAAGCTTCCGTATTCACATCGTCGTGCAAGTCAAAACTTATCCAAATCTTAAGTTAAAAATTCTAGCTGTAGAGTTTTGTCGGCCAATATTTCAATACGTTGGTTGTGAATCTCAATAGGTAATTAGGCAACTGCAACAACATTTTCATCAAACGGTTTGAAAACACATCTTTTCGACAAATCATAGTTGCTATCTGGAAAATATTCCAGTAAGTGAATTTTCAATTTTCAGTTTTTATGCCCTCCAACACGCGAGCAATAACAGAATTTTCCAAATCCATATTTTTGGTAATATAAACTGAAGTTAAAGTGAAAGCATCAAAATTGTGTCTTTCAAGGTGTATAATAGAAATACCAAGCTTCTAGATGAATGCATTGATTGTCTGTCATTAGTAAAATGTTTTTGTTACGGTCTTGTAAACTCGTATTCGTCATTCAAATGTGATAATGTATCACTCAAGTAAGCCAACAGTAATAAAGTTTCTCCAGCTTGTAAAAATTATTAAAATGGGCTATTTTTATCTGTAAAAAAGATTTTCAATTCATCTCACAATTCAAAAAGCCTCGTTAGAACTTTTCCTCGCTACAACCACCTGAGTTCAGTATAGAAATAACAATCTGGTCTTTTTATTTACTGTTTCACCAGATGGTGAATATCGTTTTGTCCATTTTATTTAATATTATTAATTTATTTTATTATCACACTGTTATTGATTTATTTAAAACTGAGTTAGAAAAGAAATCGTAGTATTCAACACTGGGTGAGAGAAGAAATTGTTGTTTTCGTAAAAACGTATTTAACAATGAAACTCTTCGTCTCGTTCCTTTGTTTTCATTAACAAAGCGCATAGCTTGTATGAACCTACTTAAAAGGGCTCGCGCGTGAAGTATTGTACAAGTACGTGCAAGTGCAGGGCACAGATTCGAACTGGTAAAAGTAATATACGAACAAGGGGTTACACAGTCTTGTAGTTCGGTATAAGTGTAACGGCCCATTGACACACATCCGTCATTTAATACAAAGATAAATAAATGATGTTTTTTTTCAGGATTCGTAAGTCTGTGAACGCGCTCGTAGAAGTTACAAACCATTTAAAAATCAAAATTATTCTTCATAAATCACGGCACTGAAAAAGGACCAATCGTTGCCGTGTTAACCAGCCGAGGTAAAACTGGGATAAACGTCAAATTAAAACATTGTAGTGAGGGGGTCGCAACGTTTTTTACTTAACTTTTTGGCTCTTTAGTAGCTCGCGACTGTAAAAAGGTTAAGAAACGATGCCTTAGGTTTATCGGTAGTAACCACCAAGGCCGATCCGGACCACGAACATTAGTTTTCGATAACTGAAGTTAAGTGATGTCAGTCGCGGTCGATATTTGGATGGGCGACCCTAATATAGGCAACTCAATAAACCTTCCGAGCTTAGCGGTAAAAGGTATATTATTAAAAAAAAAATAACATAATAATCTAAATAATGATATAAATCTACTTTTAAATAAATATATAGCACAAATGGTTCAATAGTATCAGAGAAAGACAGCTGATCTACACGAGTATCACGGATACGGAGGTCCTACTGTATATGATTTTTTATTAGCTTTACCTTTCTTCTCGATCTCTGGTTTGCTTTCCGCCTTTTTATCGTTTCTTTCAGATACTTTTGCTTCATTTTTTTGAATAACGGGTTTCCCACTGACCTTGGGCGAAGCAGGGCTTTCGCTTTTGATACTGATTTGTTTTGCGACGACGGTACGAACTGGAGCTTCAGCAGGATCCCAAATAACCTAGTTATAAATATATAGGATTCCTCAACAAGAAGTTTTTTCTTAATTTTAAATTAAAATGCGCGTCATCGATAAAGACAAAACAAATTATCCATGTAGAGTCTTAAATGTCATGATTAAAAAATACAGAACGAGATAAGAAATACAGGTTAACAATAATTGTTGACAATGCCTTCTGGTGATTCAGTAGCAAGTTGGTTCATTTAACTCTTTTAAAAACGGTTGACAGTTCACGAGTGAACTGAGTAATTTAAAGCTAAATATGCAACATTCAGGGCAACTGTAGATACAGAACATGGACAACGATAGAACAATTCTATACATATTTAGGTCTTTAACTTAATCCCTACTCATCATCGATTACAGAACCTATCTAAATCAGATTTTTTTTCACATCGTATAGGTATTTTAAAGCGCCATCTTTCGGCTACAAAACGAGATATAATATATGAGCCTACTGAGAATATAACCGGAAAAATCATTTGTAGACGAGATGTTCGAAAAACAACAGTTGAGGCAGTGCCTTCTGGTCGCCTTTCAACTGAAAAAAAATGACGCGGAAGTTCAGGCCATGATTTATGCGGCTTTGGGAGTTAATGCTGTTTCGTGCAGAACTTGTATGAAGTGGTTATAGCAATTCTGAATTGGAAATTTTAAGTCAAATGATGCAGAACGTCCGCGTCAGCTAAAAAATGTGGAGGATGAAGAATTGCTGGTGGAAGAATGTTCATGTTATACACTGCTAAAGGCCGAACACGAACTCGGAGTAACAACTTAAGCAATTTCTAAAGGTTTGCATTTTAGGGAAAATTTAAAATTAGAGTAATTATAAGTTGCTTCAATCTGGTCATTGCTGAGCGTTATCACCAGCAATTGATTCATGTTAATGGCGCTCTGGAGAAACAAAGGTTTTATACTGACAAGGGAAGAAAGGAAGTCATTTTCCTTCAGGATAATGCACGGCCACATAGAGTGAAAAGGTCTCTGGTGAGATCACCGAGTTGGGTTGGGGCATTTTATCGCACCCGGCATATTCTTCAAAACTTGGCGCCTTCGGATTTTCATCTGTTTCGATCCCTGCAACATCACCTAGTTGATAGCCACTTTACATCTTTTGAGGAAGTCGAAAAAAGCCTCAATTATTTTATCATCCCTACCACCAAATTTTTTTCAAACTGGAACTTGACAGTGGGAATTTGACAGCCAGAAAGGTACCGAAGTGTATAGAAAATCAGGGAGATTACGTCGAAGATTAAGTTTGTATTACTTTTTTATAAATAAATGTCAAACATGCTCAAAAGAGGCCTAGAATTAAGGACCTAATATATATCATTTATATTATCTGTACATACCTTCTTCTTAATAATCCTAGAACTCTTTGTTATATAAACACCTTCTGTTGGTGATCCTGGTGGAATATTTGGTTTCAAATCAATATGCGCTGTCGTCAACGGGACAGGAGATTTCTTCGGTGGCAGAGACTCTGATGGATTATCCACTGACTTTCGCTTGCGCGAATACGTTTTTAATGCAATATTAACCTGAAATTCACGAGATGAAGAAACAAACATAAAAATGTTGGCACGAATTTACCTTAATTTGCGATTCTACATCAAGAGGTTTTGTTTCTGAAATTTGTTTCAACGATGTCTTGGAGGGCGTTTTGAGATCAATTGATTCTTGTTTAGGTTTAGTCTGATTACCAGCTAATTTACTTGGTGTAAGAGAAGCTTTTCCATCAGGTGAATATGAGAGATTTGGCAGTTCCTTTAAGAAACTCTGAAAATAAAATAACAAAGGTCCATTAAAGTTTCCATAATTACGATTAATATAAAATAAAGTTGACAAAAGGATATCCAATAAGAGTGTCTGAACTATAAAATGAGACCCAATGATAACTACAAGTCTCGGTAATTTTTATTTTATCTTAAGGAACAAATAATGGCATTATGCTTTGAAAATAATGTCGTTTAAATGTCCCGCTCAGCTTCATCTGAATGGGCCTGAATGTCTCGTTTAATGCCAAGAATTGTTCGGGGTTTATTAATACAACTAATTATTTAACATAATCGCACAAAAATAATACAAGATCGCGTGATTTTGGCGGCTCGATAACATTACCATTTCGCGAAATAACGCATCCAGAAAACTTTTCTTGCGATAAGTAGATCGTCTGGTTAGATGTTCAAGTCTTGTTAAAAGAAAACATTGTTAATATCCACATTTGTCAGTTCTGGCATAATATATTCTGTTAGCATATCCCTATAGCATTAACCATTAATGATAACACGATTTGCGTCATCGCCTTCAAGGAAATAAGGTCATATGACTCCTTCATATAAATAAGGTCATATGACCTCTTCATCCCAAAAACTGCACCAGTGACTTTCTGGGGATGAAGAGCTACCACTTCTGAATCATTTGAGGATTTTCATAAATTCCTAATATTCACGTAATACTCGAAAAATCTGGTGAACTGAACACGCATTTTGATGGTAGATACGAAAAGTGTCAACGCGATGTTGAATCATGTATCTTTCCGTGGTGAATTGACATAATGTACTGAACATAGCACTCTAAATGATCTGACATTTCAGTGTTGCTTATTGAAAAACTCTTTATTTTCACTAAAATTTCTTTAACGGTCGACACTTGACATCGCTTTAAAGATGTGATCAGTTCTTGATTCTATAGAAGTCGTTTTTCTTCGAACTCAATCTGGAGAGTAAATAAATACGACAAATCTGAAATTATTATTGATTGATTTGTTCGTTACATTGTGATAGTTCATTTTTTAAATCGAATAAAACAATTTTATACTTTGTAATCTATCATTTTTATTTTTAAATTTGTACGACTATAGTTTCGTAAAACGATTTTACATTCTCAAACACTACAGATTTTACATTCTTTAAAACTCCGACTTTTAACTTAAAACTCCGAATTTAAAAATAAAAGTGATAGATAACAAAGTATAAAATTGTTTTATTCGATTTGAAATAATTATATTTAACGAACTGTTAAAATGATGCAATCTTTAAGCGTGGCAGATTCTTGTGAATGTATAGGGTGATTTTTTTTAGTGCGTCCGAACTTTACATTAAAATAAAACAGCAAACAAATTAGATGCTTTAAAACTATTTATTTTATGGAAAATAACATTCAATGGCATTATTGTTTGAAAACAATTTCGGACAAATGTCCGCCGCGGCTACTTTTGAAAAAGCGCATTTGTCAATCCAATTTCCGACCACTTTTTCAAGTAATTGGGGTGTTATGTTCGCAACTGTCCGAGTTATGTTGGCTTACAAGACGTTAATATGTACTGGTTTATCGGCATTGATCAAAGATTACCATAACCCCAAAGAAAATAATCTAAAGGCGTTAAATTACATGGCCTTGGTGACCAATTAACAGCCCCGTTCCTTGAAATAATTTTTTCATCGAATTGTTTCCTCGATAAATCGATTGTTGCGTTGGCTGTATGACATGTCGAGTCGTCTTGTTGAAACCATATCTACTGCATATTAATATCATTCAAATTCGTAATTAAATAATCCACGCAACAATCGAATAACATTGCCCGACTTCCTGCGGACGCCGCCGATATTTTCTTTTGTTTTAATATCAAGCAGCGTGAAATGCGTTTGGAATTTGTCGATAATTCGGCGGATATATCGCTGGATTGGGCGATTATGTGCACCATAAAATTCACGAAGTGCTCTATAAGTATAGCGCACAGAACACTGATTTTCATAATAAATTTCGACAATTTGCAAACGTTGCTCTGATATTAAACGTTCCATGATGACTTGCTAGACTACTGAGACAGAGATTTGCAGACTTACGCACAAACTCACAGTTCGTCTGACAGCGACCCGTATCGGAAGTTTAAATACACTAAAAAATTTCCCGTCAGTTTGTTAGTATAAGAGGCCTGATATAGAGTTGGCGCAAGTATGATCAAATAACTGTGATATTTGCCAAGTATGATTCATTAAAAGGCGTGCTGCGAAGTTTCAGACGCGTGTTTAAACAAGTTTTGATATTTTCTGAAAAACAGATAAAATTACTACTTTGTTTTAGCCGATTTAACTCCGAAGGGCATACAAAAAGTTAGATTCCATTTTAAATGCCTGTAAAAAATGGAGATCGAGACTCCCAAAAATAGCTGACTGACAAGTCATAAAATCCACAATACCGTATTAAATGATCACTGACAAAAGGTACGTGGGTTTGTTAATATTGTAAAAATTTCGATAAACTGTGTTCACTACATTTTACACGATTTACATTGATAAGTTTACTGTAGACGAAAAGTAGATCGTTACACGCAAGCTGAAGCAGCGGTCCAAACAGTGGGTAGGAGCAGATGAAAGTGTGCAAAAGAAAATAAAAACGGTTCCAGCTGCAGGAAAGTTATATCTACGGATTCCTAAGATTACCGCGGTGTGGTGCTGTCACAAGGCATTAACTGGGAGTCTTACTACCAGACTAATTGAAATATACTATTCAACCTAAACGCCCACATCTAGCCAAAAATAAAGTGCTCTTTCGGCAATGATAACGTATCTGCGGACACGTCTCGGGTTGTTGCTTCGAAACTTCATGCCCTAAGACTCGAAGTGCTACAACATGCGCACTGGATTTCGCTTCTAGCGATTATTTATTGTTCGGAATGAAGAAATAATTCGTTTGGCGAAGATTCATTTTAAAAGTCGAAGTAAAACCTGAGACAATCGTTTATTTTGCAAAGTTGGACAAATTGCATAATAATGAGTATAATAAAAAGTTGGAATGTCGTAAACTGAAAAATTAATTTGAAAAAAAATCTTATGGTTTCTTTGTCAGGCCGAAGAGTTTCAGAACGATCTTCGTACATTAAATTTATAAATTCAAAATTTAACGGTAAAAATGAAGATGAGTAATTCTCAATCTACGTTGCGGTTTTTATGCTAATCAAAATATAACGTTTGATTCATGTTTTTTATAGCTAGAATTTTCAAATGAAGCGATAACACAATTAACGATTGTTACATTCCAAATACAGATAGATATATACTTCAATAATCGAACAAAACAAATGAAACTAATTATGCCATAAAGATTTTAATAGAAAACGAATAACAAAGCAAACAAAAATTATTATATGTGAGGCCGTATATAGAGCAATCGGAAAAATAACGAAAATTTTTATATTAAAAAAAAAACAATTAGTTATTTTGTCAAAATTATTATTTTTTATTCGAAATACAATCCTTCCGCATCAATACACGGCTGGGCATAGATTCTTTATGTCTTTTGTAGGAATAGCCTCAATGACCATCATCACGGCATTTTGAATTCGTGCAACACTGTCATAAAACGTTCCTTTCATGGCCAATTTGAGTTTCGGGAGCAACAGGGAAATCATACGGAGATAAATCAGGCGAATACGGAGGATATTGAAGCACATATACTCTTATTACTACCGGT
The DNA here is from genome assembly GCA_031761425.1 of Cosmopolites sordidus. Classification (NCBI taxonomy): domain Eukaryota; kingdom Metazoa; phylum Arthropoda; class Insecta; order Coleoptera; family Curculionidae; genus Cosmopolites; species Cosmopolites sordidus. The sequence continues at coordinate 707,444 of JARFXV010000753.1, read as the reverse complement.
AGCTAGCGTGGACAATTTCGGTAGCTTGTATACTAATTTAGGTATCTTGTACGTCGAAAATGTGTTTCCTTTATTGCATTAAACAAGTTTAGATAGCTCTCTCTTTTTGAATATTATTAAAGAAGCTCAACACATTGAAAAGGTTGGCGACCCCTGGTATAGAGGAATACATAGATCAACGAAAACTAAAATTGTGGGGACCCCATCATTCTAGTTTCGTCGATCCCCACTAGTTTTCGTTGATCTATGTATTCCTCTAAACCAGGGGTCGCTAACCTTTTCAATGTGTTGAGCTACTTTAATGATATTCAAAAAGAGAGTTATTTTTTTAAACTTGTTTAACTTTCCGTGTATGAGGTGGGGTATAACACACCACAGCGGTTAAAAACTCGTAATAATTCTTAAACAATAAAGACGCGCGAATTTATTTTTCTCAGTAGCTGCAAATGCGACGTTGCCGTTCCGATCAGTGCAGTTCCTTTAGTCCGGCGTTTGCCACGAAGTACGTGCGTAAAGTGCGCTTGGGTATGACACACCCCACCTTGTATGGCGCGTGGCTCAGAAGGTATGTTTGACTATTTCTGTTTTTTTATTTATTCGTATATCTATTTATGTGTTTAACGTAGAAAAATAATATTTGCAGATAATAATTTCATTAAAACATGTCTCGGTTAACGGAATCTGATATACAACGAGCTCTTGTAGACAAAGATGATGATTTTGATTCAAAGTATATGAATAAAGAACGGGAATCTGACAATGATTCAGATCAGACAGTGAAGTAGATGCTGATATACCATCTTCTGATTTAGACCCCGACGACATACCACCCTCGGAGCTGCAGCACACTGCTGGAACTCCACCTGGACACAAGAAGACAAAACCAAAGGCTTCCTAGGCAACTGCGTCATAGAACTGAAAATTATTTTCCAAGATCCCTTAAAAACCTACAAGAACCGCAAAAAAACCTAATTCAACACAGAGATGTTCAGTGTGCCTGAAGTAAAATGATAGAAAGACTAGGCACATCTGTAAAAAATGTAACATGCCGACATGTTTGGAACATGCAGATTTTTTTTGTAAAGATTGCGGTAAGTTAGATGTTTATGATCTCAACTGACATTATTTGTTTTTACTATAACTTGTCAATAGGTTAAAAGTAGATATACAGTAGTCTTATAAATTGAAAAGACTGTGATTCTAGCATGTGCCATTTGAATTTAGTACTCAAAAAAGATTGAATAGTTTATAAGTTGAAGAAAAAGTTGAGTTTTTGTTATAATAAAAGTCTATTAAAATATATAAATAAATATGTGTTTTACTTAAACCCATTCACTATTAGTTATTACAATATATTTCCTGTTAATAAGTGCCATAAATTATTAATTTGTGTTGGCTTTATTTAATCTTATTTTCGGCGTATGTCAAACCCGACCTAGTATGGCATGTGAGATTTAGTCACCTAGTATACGGAAGGTTATGGCAATAAAAGAAAAATACAGAGAATGGGGGATGGGGTACCGCCTAACCCGATATAGAAAGCAAGAACAGACAAAAAGATACAAGAACGCGCAAAAGAAACATGAAATAAGGCTGTAGAAAATTCTACAAAGAAAGGGAAATACATGGCAGAAGGTGGTAAATGTAGCGAATAGAAAAGCCTGGAGAAAAATTATGAAAAAAAAAGAGTAACTCTACATCCAAATGAGTACTACCGATTTCTGTATTATGCATATATTCGAAATAGCGTCATACCTTACAAAATTTTCCTTTTACAAATCTGTTACTGGGTGATAAATAGGGCAGATCTTGTAGTTGCTGAAGGGCAATTTCGCGTTCTAAATTCTTTATTGATGATTCGTCAGCAGTTGTATTTCCAGACTTCCCATGTTCATTTTTTTTTGATGTAGTTGATTCTTTAGGTAAAACCATTTCTTCAGATTCATCATTACCTAAAAATTTTGTATTTTCAAATATCTCCAATAATTTCAAAGACTTAATATACCTTCTAAAATAGCTAATAAATCGGAATTATTCTCAATTCCTTCCTTTTGTTCATTAGAATGTTTATTCTGTGTAGTTGCCTCAGTTGCATTACTGTTAATATCCTCTTTACTGGATTCTTCAGATACATTCTGAAGCACACAAAACGTCTTGTTTGAAATTTAAAACTTCCGCTAAAAGAGAAATATCTTACCTGGTTTGATTTAGATGCATCTGATTCAGTTGATACCTCATTGCTCTTGATCTGTTTGGAAAGTGAAGCTGTTCCAGAAGGTGCCAACTTTTTAGCAAGTCGGGATGTCAGTGAACGCGCAAATAAAAGATCTTAAATAATAAAAAAAAATAATTCAGAATAATAAACACATAAATAATAAGAGGACTAGTAAACTAGGGGTAATCGTTTGCAATGAGTCTTAGTATTTAGTGTACTATGTACTTTTTCACTGTAATATGTACTTTTTTATTAGTTTCATAACGCAAACACATCAAATAATGCTGAAAACTTGATAAGCATGCTCCATCAGAAAAAAATTAAATTGTGGAGAATGATTTCAATGATTCAGAGGTGGTTATATCAGTGTGGAAAACAAAGAACAAAGAAAATATTTGGGGACATCGAATCCCAAGAATTGTTGGATGAAAATTCACTTGAAATATTAGAGGCACTGTCAAAAACCTTAAATATGTTTATTACTTCTATGGTTGTTTCTAATTAGTATTATTATTTCATATGACATATCAAGAATGAATGCAAGATCGAGTATACAACAAACTAAATATAGAAATACAAACTATTACAACACTAAATCTAAAGTAAGAATATATTGCTATGGTTGTTTTTAACAACTCCTGTGGTTGTTTTTAATAGCTAAGGGGAACAAGCGAGTCATACAAATATAGTAATGAAATGGGTTTGATAAAGAATCTACTAAGTTTAGCAAATTGTTTATCAAACCAATTCTTTAATTTTATTACTGTATTAGAATGACAGTAATAAGACATAACATAATAGTAATAAAATCAAAGAATTGGTGCGATTTTAATATTATATTTATATGATTTCCTTTTTTAGTTCAAATTGGTTTGATTTTATTAGTTAAAAAATATTTCTAAGCTAGTTAGCAGAGAATTCAAGAAGGGAAAGGTAGATGACATTGAAGGATAACAACATAAATATAACTCAGCCTAATCAGGGAAAATGTTGCAGAAGACCTACGGTGAACCATGCGTATCAAAAACAGAGGCATGTGAACGCTATTAAGCGTTCAGAGGGTCGGGAAGATGATTTTCTAGTCGACCCAAAATGTCTACAAAGAAAACATCAACAAAATCAAGAAAGTGGTGCTCGAAAATCGTTGTATAAGTCTTAGAAAGCTGGCTCAATAGGTGAACATATCTTTTAAGTCCATTCATAACATTATGACTGATAATTTTGGCATTGGTTCCGAAAGAGCTCAATATTGCCCAAATAGGACATCGAAAGCAGGTATCTGACGACATGATTTTCCGAGCTTCTACGGACCCCACCTTCATGAAAGGTATTGTAGCAGGCGACGAGATATGGGTTTACGAGTATGACATGTAAACAACCAGTCTTCGGAATGGGGCCTAGACACGAGATGAAATCTAAAAAACCGCATCAAAGTCGTTCGAAAACCAAAGCCATGAAAGAGACAAAATAAATGTTGATGGATAATTTATTTTTTGTTTGATTTAACAGTTCCAGCTAATTTTTATACAATCCACTAAAAAATAGTGGAGGAATTAAATACGATCAATGACGATTCACGACATTTTGACAAAGGATTTAAATAACGGAAAATCTGTGCTTGATTTGTTCCTTATGCCTTAAACGATAACCAAGAAATTGCTCGCGTTGAACATTGCAAGGTGTACTTCAAATACGATCTTCCAACAAAGCATCAGTGCGCTACGTGGAAGTTCCCAGGGTTTCCGAAATTGAAAAAATTGCGTTTTCAGAAGTTACAAGATAAGACAATGTTGATTTGTTTTTACGACTTTAAAGCTATTATAAGCTATAGGACCGTCTCGCTGTTCGTGAATTTTTGCCAAAAAACAAGTCTGTGCACTTTAGCATCTTCCGTATTCGCCTGATTTATTTCCATGTTTCCGAAATGATTTTACCCATTACACAAGTCCAAGAAGCCGTGACGAGGATCATTGAGGCGATACGATTTATTAAACAACATAAAAAGAAATAATTTTGGCAAAATAACTAATTGTTTATTATTTAAAAATTTCCGTTATTTTTCCGACACACTGTATAAAACTGAAACTGACAGTTCCCATATTTGGTAGTTTTCTAGTAAGATAAACTGCATACCTTTCTCTTGCATTTTCTTGCCTCTTTCAATAATTTCCTTCTCAATTTCCTCTCTTGACACCATTTGACTGGTCAAGTTCCTGTATGGAACTTTAACACCTAATCTGGGTTTAGGAGCTTTACCATTCATTGCATTATCTACAGGTTTGTTAATATCATGCCCTAGAATGTGCAGAGGAATTTCCTTCTTAGGACGTCTTCCACGTGGTCGCGGCGCTTGATTTTGACTTGATCTGGTGCTTTTTGATGTTGACTCAGTAAAAGCCTCATCTTCGGATAAGCCTTCCTGTGAACTGCTATCCTCATAAACAATTACCATGGTTTCTTCTTGAACATCACATGATTCTGCAACATTGAAAATTAAAGGAAATTTTAAAGCAGTGAACCTTATTTCATAAATAAACAAACCTTGGGAACTCTCTTCATCACCTTGAATATCTTCCACTGTTATCTCTACTTGATTTTCACCATCCATGATATCTGCAGTGAGTTCACTATGGTCTGTTACTGCTTCTATTTCTGTTTGATTCTCATTACTTTCCACTTCTGGAGTAACTGGTTCTAATTCTATAGGTGTGTCCTGCACCTCTTCAACAATTTCTTCAGATTCTTTGGTTTCTGGCAGTGATTCACATTCAATAATTTCAAGATTATTAATATTACCTTTTTCTACTATTTCTTCAGTTTTTGTAGTATCTGGCATACTTTCTACTACATTGTCTCTATTTTCATTAGATTGGATAGCCTCCTCCATTACTGCATCTTCCACAACAGGAGTTGTTTCTTCTACATCTTTCTGCAGTATCTTGACAGAACCACTATCAACTATACCACTTTCAAGATCTACTGTTTGAATATTTTCAGAAAAATTCACAGGTTCCTCCACAGGCAAACCATTTTCAGGGTCTACCTCCATTTGTGTAGATTCTAGAGTATCTTCTTCAAAGGACTCTTGAATAGGTTCTTCAATGTGTTTTTGTATAGCTTCTTTGACAGTTTCTTGAGTAGGTTCTTCAATTATTTCTTGAGTAGGTTCTTCAATGATTTCTTGAGTAGGTTCATCAATGATCTCTTGAATAGATTCCTCAATGGACTCTTGAATATGTTCTTCAAGAGACTCTTCAACAGGTTGCTGAACATGTTCTTCAAGGGGTACTTCAACATGTTCTTCAAGGGGTACTTGAACAGATTCTTCCAGGGGTTCTTGAACAGGCTCTACAAGGGGTTCTTGAACAGGTTCTACAAGGGGTTCTTGAACAGCTTCTACAAGGGGTTCTTGAACAGGTTCTACAAGGGGTTCTTGAACAGGTTCTACAAGGGGTTCTTGAACAGATTGTTCAATGGGTTCTTCAAGGGGTTTTTGGCTTGATTCTGGAATATTTTCTGTGTCTTGAACAATTTCTTGAATCGACTCTTCAACAGATTCCTGTTGATTTTCTTCAGAGCTTGCATCAAAATTTGATACATATGATGCTGTTGTGTGAATAGGTGAAGTTGGCACATATGTTTCTTGCACCTGTTGATATTATGTTTCAAAAATAAATAATAAACATACAATGCATTACCTGTGTGGTTGGAAATTCATATGATGTAACAGGTTCTGTTGGTTGTTGAATCATAGTGTTTTCAATATTTTGTTGTTCTGCGATATAAGTAGTATCAGTTACATCATAAGGTTGCTAAAATTAAATATTTAAAATTTAATTATATTGATTCCAAAAAATAATGTACATAATTGTAAATGATATTTCTAGAATCATGGTCAAATGAGATGAAAGCATTATTGTAAAACCTTTAGATGATATTGATAATGAATTTTTACAAAGGCACTTACATTTTGCACAAATTGCTCTTCACCAGATGGTACTTGCTCAATAGTACCATCTGGATATTGCTGTTCATATTGGTATTCGACTTGTTGAATGTGAATGCCTTGTGCTTCCTCAACTTGTGCAGTGCCAAAATGCTATAAGGGAAGATACAATAACAATTGCAAACAAACAGTTCAAGCAATGATAAGTTATGGAAACATAAATAATGAAGGAAATAATTTTATCAACTAAAATAATAAATATAGGTTACCTGTGGATTTAGATTCATGGTAGCTGACACTACTTCCTGTGTTGCTGGTATTAACTGTCCTTCTGTTGTATAGATATATTGAGTGTTCAAAGCTTTTTCATTTAAATTGCTATCTGCATAAGTTGCTTGAGGATCAACTATCGAAATAGCATTGTCCCCTGGGGCTTGCATTATGCCTACAAAAACGATAACCAAAAATAAGCACCCATTTTGTAATAAGTGTAAAGTTTAAAAAATTTAAGCTTATTTTTAGGCAGCATGTACAGATATTTTCAAGCTAACAATTTTAACTTGTAGTTCTTTCAAGCGCTAGGGAAATAAGAACATGAAAAACCTCATAAAATCAGAAAACTGGAAATGTAAACATAATTATTATCACTTCTGAACCACGCACTCTAACGTTACCTTTTCTCTATTTGCAAAATAAAGAAAATATCTCACTAGCCAGGGCTATATACTGTTTATAAGTTTCACTTCGTATTCAACTTAGATTATATAATTTTTAAGACAATAAATTCATAATTCTTTTTATAAAAATATTAACGCTAAACTATGCCGTAAAATCATAACATCTAAATACGCCATGTCAATACGTCATCTAACAAACTCAATGCTGCCAACATATCATTGATAAAGTAACTATACAATTTAAAAATGATATATAATTTTAATATTTAAACAGGGTGTGTAGTTAATAAATAAGACATATAAAACTATTATTTATTATTTAAAAAAATGTGTGACAAAAACAATTATCCCACCATAGTTCTTTTTCTGCCTCTTGCTCTTACTTCTTCATATTTGGTAAATACTTCCTTACATCCATTTTTGTAATACTGTTTATATCCTTCCATTATCTTTGGAAATATTTCCTCTGCTACAGCATGGGTACTAATTAATGCTCTTTCAAGTACATATAGATCGACTCCCTTATCTTCTGCACTACAATCTACATGAGCTAATCCAAAATCAATTAAAACAACTTTTAGATCTTGAAAGTTACTAAAAATATCTTTATTGTGTGTATTCACTAATAAGATATTTGAAGATGTTAAATCTCCGTGTATAATATTGCCCTCATGCATTTGACCAAGCATTTTTCCAATATCTAACGCCAAATTACAAAGTATATTAACTGTACTACTTTCGATGAAATCTTTTAAAGTAAGACTATGGATAAAATGTTCCATAAATATCATTCTTCGATCAAAATCAACTAAATATAGTGCAGGTGTATGTATGCCTGTACTTTTACATCGTACAATTGCTCTTGTTTCAGCTTTAATCCGTTCTTTCGTCAGAACATCATCCAAATGTTTATGTCTGTATTTTTTCACAAACCTTTCTTTGACTATCGTTGGTCTGCCTAAATAGACTCCCTGATATAAACGAGCTTCTGCCCCCTGCTTGAAAAGTTGAAAACCTTCCATTTCTATTTACGATTTAAGTAATTTTAGCACTTTATAAAGTATTAGTACTGAAGTTTGAATTATTTAAAGGTACTGAAAATAGTTTAACCTCACAAATACCCTATCTTACAGATTTTACTAGTTGCCTATCCTAACTTTTACATAAAATAGAAATATTACTATGTAACAATGTTGCATAAGTTTATGTAATATTTTTTAATTGCAATAAATTGTAAAAAATATATAATTTTTCATAAAATTGAGAAATACTGCATAAAAAATCTACTACTGGAAAATATTAAAGCACGTGAAGGAAAATATTGATATTTTATAAAATATTCTTTATATATTAATTTCAATATCTGCATTAGAGCAAATATGCAGCAATTATAAAACAAATAATATCCTTAATAAAATATAGGCATTAACCACTGACGTCAAAATTCCTGCTGAGAAATTTGCAAGGAAACACTTCTAACCGTTTTGACCTTCAGTTTTCGTTTATCTAAAGTTCAAAGTTCACTGATTGATTTCCAGGCGGAAATATATAAATTCAAATTGATTCCTTGATTTAGTATTGTAGGTTAAATTTTATGAACAGTTTTGTTGTTGTTAATCTAATTCTGGCAGTTAGTTGCAGCATGAATATGGATAGATTGAAGATATTAGTATTTGATTTAGGTAATTATTTCTTTTGATGTTAATGTATTTTTAATATAGCTAGAATATATTATAGATTACACTTTATGGCCTTTTTGGGTTGATACCCATGTAACCCCACCGTTTAAAATGTAAGTTAATTTATGGGAAGGTATTTTCAAATTAAACTTGGGATTCTTTTAGGAAAAATAGTAACATTGTTGATTCTTATGGTTCTAAAATTAAATGTTATCCAGAGGTTCCTGAAGTTCTTAGAAATTTATCTGAACAAGGTTATGAGCTTGGAGTGGCTTCCAGAACATCAGAAATTAATGGTGCCAATCAATTAATAAAATTATTTGGTTGGGAAGAATATTTTACGTACAAGGAAATATTTCCTGGTAGCAAAGTGACTCATTTTAATAAGTAAGTTGGAATTAATTTGCTTAGAATGGAATTATTTCTTTTACTTTATTTTGTAATCTTTTTCAGTATTAAAAGAAAATCAAATAGACATTTTGACGATATGATATTCTTTGATGATGAAATCAGAAACATATATGATGTTAACAGGATAGGTGTTGTATCTGTACATGTAAAACAAGGAGTTAACAGACAAGTTGTGGAAGATGGGATTCAACGCTATATTAAAGAAAGAATATAATCATTATGGCAGAAAGTGTTGAGAAAATTGCTGTACAACGAAAAAATAACAAAAACTGTTATAAAGCCCATGTGTTATCAGATCATTTTATTTAGAAGAGAATTGTTGTAAATGACAAACAACAATTTGGGTCAAAATTTTAGGCTCTCAATTTTGAATGATAAAGTGGTATCCAAGTTTTGCATTTACCTTTTTTGGAATGTTTAACGTAAAAAACTTTGTTTTTTTTACTTTGTTGTATTTGCATAAAAAGTTGTAATTTTTTGATGTGATATTTATCTTACATAATTTATTTTTGTTATTTATAATACATTTTATTACAGATAATATTTTGTTATCAAATTGTTTTAATAAATGACATGTAATTCAGTGTTGTTTTCTTATATTTAAAAATCCATTGCTGCATTTTTTTGACAGATATTAGTTTTGCAATTATGAAGTTTTTGATTATTCTAGCAATATATAAATATATTTGGCAGATGTTATGCTTGTTTATAATGGGAATGTTTTGATGTTCTGAAGGAACAAAAAAAGTATTTGATTTTTCACAAGAAATTTTTCTGCAGATTGAAGCTACATTAATCAAACTTTTAGAGCCAAAAACATCAAAAGTACCTGCTCTAAACTATTTGAAAGGAAACCAAATAAAATTTTCATTAAATGAATTATAATAAGTGATAATCCAGTAATGTTTATTTTATCTTGAAGAACTAATAATGGCATTATGATTTGAAACTAAGGTCACCAGATCAAGCCAAGGGGGGATATTTGAACATTATTTTCAACATTTAAGCCCATTATATATTCTTCAAAATAAAATTAAAATTACAGGATTATCACTTGCGACTAAAATTGTCTCATTTTAAAGTTCTGACACTTTTATTAGACAACCCTCTATTATAGTGAAAATTTTGTCCTATATTTATTATTTAATGCAAAGTTGATATACTAGGTGCTTATTGCAATGGCGTTGGTTTTTGGGAAATATTGTACAATATAAAAAAGTTTAGAAACCAATTTTTTTTCTTAAATTCTGTGAAATAACAAAATTGTAAATGGAATTATTTTATAGTTCTTTGGAATAATTCCGTGAAGCATTTCTCGATTTTGATGAATCTTATGCAAGTTTATAAGATTCATCAAAATCAAAAACAAATCCACTTATTTATTTCAAAATTCCTTGAAAATGGGACTGCCACACGTAAAGTGGTGGAAATTAAAACCCATATTGAACGTTTTAGAGGATGAAAAGTTGTAAGTGGGCTCGTGAAGAATAATTAAAAAAATGTAAAATGCCTTACGGGAGGCGTTTGTTGACGTTTGGGGGCGGCTGAAGAAATGAACAATCATTACGTGGAGCACGAAAAAAAAATCCTTGTTTTTTGAATATTTTTAATAAATTCTCCACGAGCCCACTTGTAACTTTTCATGGACCGTTTCTCGCAGTCTGACTTTTTCGGACGTGTACCCTAGGATGGTTTGAGCTGTATTGTATTACAGCCTAAATCCGACATGGCCAATGTATTAGGTCATTTTTCAGGTGCTTTCCCAACGTTCAGCTCGAGTTTGACTGATAACGGCAAATGGTCAGAAACCGATCTCGCGAAATGCTTGCTGCCTTAAGGAATGAGCAATCATTACGTTTTTTTTTAGGGGTTTTAGAGGATGTCTGGGCAGGAATTCCAGAAGGTTCTAAGAAATGTATTCCGAGGCTTTATCAGGAGAGCTGTTTTCTATAATTTTGGTGATTTTTTATATGCCAGTTGTTTTTATGTGCTGAAGAATGGTTTCTGGTTATTTGAATAGTTTTTATTCACCCTGATTCAATATTTTCCCCATGAATGCTATTTAGCTTCCTCTTTAATTTACTTTATGTGTGTACTAATTTGTAACTGATGTACAATATTTCCCAATTAAAATTTACCGATCATCGTAATTATTACAAAAACCAACCCCTTTGCAATAAGCATCCAGTATATTAATTTGCATTAAATAATAAATATAGACAAATAGTTTCATTATAATAAAGAATTGTCCAATAAAAGTATCAGAATTTTAAAATGAGGCACAATTCTAATTGCAGGTGATTACATTATTATTTTATCTTGAAGAATAAATAATGGCCTTAAATGTTGAAAATAATGTCGTTCAAATGTCCCCTCTGGCTTCATCTGGTGATCTTATTTTCAAATCACAACGCCATTATTGGTTCGTCAAGATAAAATAAAAATTATTGAATTATTACTTATAGTTATCATCAGTGGCCGTTATCCCTACGGGCAGGTGGGCACGTGCCTTACCTAAAAAATTAAAAACTGAGTGAAAAAAATAATTTGAGATTTTATATTAATTTATTCTCTGTTCTGTCTATGATCACGCTTGTAGCAACTTCTATAGTCATCCATAATGTCATTCGTGCTAACGAAATAGTTCGTTGGTTGCTGAAGCGCACCGAATAAAGAATACGTGGTTTGGGCACAGACCTGTTTGCGACGCTACTGTTTTCTTTACTATTGCGTGCGAAAAACAAAAACAGCAATGCAGCGCTTCGCTAGTAATCCGGAAATTAAACGCATTTATAACGTCATATCTTGGGCGCTGCCCCTGCCTCAATAGTCAGGGGTGTTTTTCGCCATCATAGTTTTCAACTTTTCGAGTGGTTGCAAATTGAATGTTTTGAACGATTACAATAGTGAAGATTAATTCAGTGTAATATATGAAGAGAAATAATGTCACATTAACATTTGAGGACCGAATTGTCATCAAAAATCACCAATTAAATCTAATAATAAAAGGTGTGGTACAATATAAAAAGGTGTAAAGGTGTTTTTTGCAAATCTGTCTGCATTTCCCGCTTTCTTTTCTTGATCATCCAAAAGGACAACTGTTCTGGACAGCGCCTACTCCGTGCCGCCCCTAGCAGATGGAACTTTACGTCTTAATGTGCGAATACTGTTTACATTTACAAAGAATTGCAAACATGCTTTGAAAAAATTATGGAGTCGGATAAAAATTCTATTAATCAAGCTCAGGGGTTAATAAATTATTTGGTGAATGATAATTTTAAATTTTGGTTGTTTTTTTTTTCAATAAAATAATGCCTCACTGCGACATTCTCTTTGATCAACTGCAAAGCAGGCAGCTAAATGCACTTAAAGTTAAGAAGAATTTGGTAACTTTTTCAACAGCCATTCAAAATATTAGACAGTATAGAAATACAAATTAATCAAGAATTTAGTAACTTAACTGGTGAAGAATCTATAACAATCATAGAGAATCGCAGAAAGAAACAGAAATTTACTGACAAGGTGGACCCCAATCTGAATGTCAGGATATGCAAGGAAATCTGTGATACCTTAACCATACAGGTTCATGAACGTTTTAGTTTTGATGTTGTTGTTAACTGTTGCAACTTTATTTGAAACTGAAAAATTTGGTGAATATCGAGCCGTCTATCCAAATGAAGACATTAAAATTGTGTGTAATCTGTTTGCAAACGTAAATTACTTAAAATTAAAAAATAACTCTAAGTAATGTACACACGGGACGATTTTATGAAACACAGTGGGGCTGTGCTGCTGTTACAAATGTTTATCCAAAACAATTTAACATCAAGATTTAGTGAATTTGTGGAATTGCTGACTATTTTGTGTACCATCCCTAAGGCTGTGAAAAAACTTGTGAAGTCAATTTTAAATTTAAATGATCAAGTCATCGACCACTTTGCTGCTCAGAAATTTAGGAGGATGGACTTCAACTACAAATAGATTTAATGGTCATGGTCCTATGGTCAGTTTAGCAAAATTTTATTATCTAGGTACCCATTTGAAAATTTGATGTCTGACATGTTACACTCGTATTTCTACACAGCAAAGTGTGTGTATGATACTAAGAAATATAAAATTTTTGGTTGCGACGCATTTCCCTATCCCTATTCCAAAATTTGGTTATACGCGTTCCACCTGTTTTTTTCTCCCACGAACCGCCGCTGGTTATCATTGTGCTTCATATAAAAGTTCTAACTTAACTGTATTTATTTTATGTAGATTTAATTTGGTTTCCTTTAAAATAGTTTAGAGCAGGTACTTTTTTGATCTTACTTTTTTTTACTGATCTTAGCCTTAGTTTTATTAATGTAGCTTCAAATCTGCAGAAAAACTTCTTGTGAAAAAACAAAACACTGCATTGGTCTTCTTTTGTATTGGTTTGAAGGAGTTTTTTCTTTTGACTTTTTGTTGTATTGTTACGGTTTACCGTCTAGTTTTCTGTATGTATTTGATGTATATTTTTTAAAACCATTTCCATTTGGTTTCTATATTTTTTTCTTTTTTTCTTTTAACCTTTAATTTTTTTCCACATTTTCTAGGTATGTTTTTTTTTCGGTTTTGTCTCGTTTCAGTTTATAACCTATGATTCTTCCTTTATTATTTGTCTATTATATCTTTTGTAAAACATTCCATGTTTACCAGATAGTGCATTTCTTTGTATTTTTCTTAGTGTATTTATTTTTATTTTACTTTAACAGTATTGACTTTCCTTCAGTTTTCTGTGTTTACTACGAAATCGTCTTTTACTGATTTTTCATTTCTAGAACTGAGAACTTAGAACTGACGTTCCTTATACCCTGGCTCTTACGCAAGTATATCCGGAGCAAAAATAAACATTCAAATATAAAAGTCTCAAAATTATGAAAATCTTATTTAGGATTCAATATGCTTTACGAGGGTTACTATTTATGTATCCGGAATTGGCAATATTGGCGTTGCTAGGCGGCATCTGATATATACATCCTAAAGTTTGACATTGTTGACTATATACGTACTCAGAATGTTTTGTCATATATAACACAAACATATATACTGTTTGTGTTGTTTAGTGACTTGAAAATTCTCTTTCAGTCAAAAAATGGAATTAACGAATGTTCGTGCGATGATGTACTACGACTTTCGACGTAGATTATCCCAATTCTCGGTTGTTGTGCCAGAAAACATCGAAACTGTATGCGAACTCATAAAGCAAGATTGTCATGTGACCTACCGTGATATTGAGGCACCTCTGGGCATTAATATGGCAAGTTTACACAAGATTCTCCATGAACATTTAGCCGTGAAAAATATTTGTATCCGTTGGATGCCGCATAATTTGACAATCGCTCAAAAAAGGCTCATGTCGATTGGCGCAAAGAAATGCTGAAAAAATACAATTATGATGTGTCAAAAGCCGTGTATAACATCTACACCGGTGACAAATCTTGGATCTATGCATATGAGCCCGGAAAGTAAACCGCAGTCAACTGTATCGATCTTTCAAAATGATCCAAATCCAACAAAATTTGTTCGCGCAAGAAGTACTTTGAAGCAAATGGTCGCCTGTTTTATTTGATAAATAGGCATGTGGTTACAGTGCCACTAGAAAATCGTAGAACGGTCAATTCTGAAGCAGCGATGCAGGATGATTATTCACCATGATAACGCGAGCTCTCACACATCGGATCGAACAACTCAATATTTCACCGGTCAAAACGAATTGATGGCTCATCTGCCATATAGTCCTGATTTGGCTGGCACCCAATGATTTCTTTTTGTTTCTGCCCATAAAGAATAAACTACGTGGTCATCGATTTTCGACGTCAGAAGTGATTGATGCGTTCAAAATGCATGTTTTGTATATACCTCAATTGGAATGGAAAAAATGCTATGAAAATTGGTTCAAACGTATGCAAAAGTGTATATATAATTGCGGAAAATATTTTGAAAACAATAAAACCATTTTCAATCATAAATATATGTTTTTATTTATTATTTCTGATACATAAATATAAACTCTTTCTTCAGCCTGCTTCCGAATTCTTTGTGATGGTCACGTCTAGCAGTCATAAGTGACTACCGGTCGAATGAACTCTTGTGTTAATTCACATAAGTTTACATCTTAGGACAAACTGCAGGGAATAAGTAGTTTCGTTACCCTTTATAATCCGATTTTTTATATCTCCTGTGATATCGTTTTGGTTTAGTTTCCTTTCCACATAAGTAAGTTGATTCACAACTTCAATCTTGTAGCTGATTATCCAGTTCTCGTTCTCTCTTAGATTAGTTCTCATTTTCATGTTATGTTATTATTAATAATCTTTTTCCGAATATTTAATTGATTTACATTTCATTGTATTGTTTGTTTTTATCCTGTATTCTTAAAGGCTTTCGTTTTTTGTAGTATATATATATATATATATATATATATATATATATATATATATATATATATATATATATATATATATATATATATATATATATATATATCCATACATACATATATACATACATACATACATACATACTTACATACATACATACATACATACATATATACATATATGTTCAAACGTTTGGAATATTCAAACATTTCACTTTTTTATTGATATTAAATTTGTCTTTTACTCGTTTACGTAATCATCATTTTATTACAACTCTTACTGGTACTAAAGACAACTCGACACTAAATGATCAATGTGTGTAAAATTTACTTATTAATATATTCTAGGCGATTTGGCATTTTCTCGATTTACTGATCAATTTGGGATTGTGGAATTTTCTCCCATTTTTCACGAGCAGCAACTTTTAGTTCTTGCAGGGTAAGAGGAGGATTGTCTCGTTTTTTGATGCATGTTTTCAGAATGTCCCAAGCATGTTCAATGACATTGATGTCAGGGTAATTCGCTGGCCACCCTAACTTCTTTATTCCCTCCTCTTCAAGAAAATTTTATACTACTGAAGTTTGATGAGCAGGTGCGTACTCATCCATGAAAACAAATCCGTCGCCCACTGCGCCTCAAAACAGACGCACAATAGGATTTAAGACTTCCTCGGTGTACACAGCACCAGTGCCTCTTCTCTCCCGGACCAGTAGAAGTGTCTGTGTACCTCTCATAATACCACCCCAAAACTCAAGCTCCCACCTTCAAATAAGATTGAGCTCTTTTTAGTCCAGCTTGTTGCCCTGGAGCGCTCCAAACTAATGTTTTTAGTGAATCAGAAACCAAGCCAATTCTCATCTCATCAGAGAACATCACGTTATTCCAGTTAGGACCACCATTTCTCGAGTCTATTACACACTTAGATTTATTTTTTTTGTTGAAGGCTTACTTTGCTATCGTTTGTCGTGAACCATTTACCCCTTCAAGCCTAACAAGTTCTTTTGATATACCACTTGTAGATTCCAGACGATTTCTTCGAGCTATCATTGATATCTGCCGGTTTTGTGCAGCTCTTGTACATCGTTTTCTACCACTTCTCCTGGGGCGAGGGGCGATCCTTTACGTCATTTGTTTATTGGATTTTTTTTTATGAATTTTCGATACATCACTTTAAGAAACATCTACAATTTCTGCAATATCACTTTGATTAAAGCCCTGTTGTAACAAATAACACTCTTATTAAAATTATATATCATGTTTCTAGGCATTTTTAAACGGCTTGATTGAAAATTGAAAAATAACTGAAATAATGTGTAAATACCAGTATTAACGGAATGAGTAAAATCCGAAAAACCTGTGTTATCATCAAAACGATGATTTTGTTATTTCAGGCATAGATAGCCATAGGAGTAGATATATTTCAAACATATGCAGATTTCTTTGGACTACGTCCAATAAGACATTAGTCGGGGGTTATACACTCCAACTGCCTGGTTCCACAATTTCAAGTGGAACACACGTCGCTTCTTAACGAGAGAGCATTTGTCGGTAATCTAATGAGTCTAAACACCAACAGTCGAAACATGTGCCCTCCAATGTAAGGGATGGGTGGGGCTTGCTCCCGAACAAGCAACACAATGCTCATTTCGGCGGAGACGCGGGTTGTTGAGCGTTCCACATGATATTGTGGAACCCAACGGTTGTTTTTATTGGTAATTGAAGTATAGTGCATGACATTTAAACACAAGGCAATATTTAACAGATAATTTAATAGACAATTTAAACACGAAGGACCACATCTTGCAGCTCCACAGACGCCCGCTCTTTTGTCATAATTTTGGATGACAGTTTGACATAATCGAGGCTCTGTCTCATCAATGACTCGCATAATTTCATTCGTTACTTCAGGAATCGATTGCGGGTGGTTCTTATAGACCTCGCTTTTCACTTAACCCCAAAGAAAATAGTTTAAAGGTGTTAAATCGCATGATCTTGGTGGCCAATTAACATCACCGTTTCTTGCAATAACTCGTCCAGGAAATTTTTCTCTCAATTGTTTCATTAGCAGAATGACGTATTTTTGAGAAAAATCATCTGTTTGTTTTTTAATCCAGTTGACAAATGCACAACCCTTTGAATGGTCAAGTGTCTTTAGTTACTGTGTTATTTGAACCTTAAATATATATATATATATATATATATATATATATATATATATATATATATATATATATATATATATATATAGAGTTTCATGTCATAAACTCTATTTTTAAGAAATACTCTTATTTAAAATATTAGTTTTTCAATTCAAGTGGTGTTGCCATATTGCTTAGATTTTCAGAAATTATCTAACTGAATAGAATGGCGCAGAAATCCAATCGCTGGTTAACGGACCTGCTGCCGAAGAAGTCTTTCAGGACGAGACTCCTGCCGCACCAGTGGTCGTAGTGGCGTCGGTTTGAGTGGATCGAGACAGTCGACGCCTCGAGAACTGAAGAGTATGCCCCCAGATAGGCCATCACCAAGTTAGAGGTAAATTAGAGATTTTTCTTTCTACATTAGTTTATCAACTTATAGTTTATTCTACTTTTTAGAATAGTTTACGGTATCTGTTAGATACTTCATAAAGTTTTGAATCTTTTTATCCAGGTTACCTGTAACTTTTTAAAATTTTCTAATGGATTTTCTTGACGTTTTAAATTAAAGAAAAAAATATTTTGTGATAATGAAATATTTATCGATCTTTCATATCTTTCAAGCTTCATAAGAAATTTTCAGAAATCAAAAAAAATAAAAATATCGCCTTTATAAAATATTCTTCTTTGAGTTCAAGAATCCACTGGTCCCTTATACATTTTCTTTTTTCTTACTCATTATTTAGTATCAAAAACAGGGGTCATCACTTGGAGAGTTATCGGGAGGATATGGAGGCAAGGATTTAGTAGCATTAGGGCTTGCGGATAATTTGAAAAATTAAGACTTAATAAATTCTTAGCTCAGTTGTTGCAATCCACATAAGTTATAATTTTCTGAGGATGTAGAAGTGACTTTGAAGAGTTTGGTACTGGATCCTTGATGCAATTTTACCTACAATAAATGATTGCATCTCTTCCAATAGTACTAAACGATCAATTTCTAATCACAATTAAAAATGATCATTCATATTGCTGTCTGCTTAATGTAAAAGAAGAGAACAATAACGTACAACAATACAAATACAACAAAAACAATACAATACAAACAATACATAAACCTAGTTTAGGTAAATGTATCATATTCTCATAAATTAATGTGCACCTGTTCTGTATGATACACGTAATCATATATATCTGATAAGTCGGTAAGTGAGATCTCGCCGAAATATTGCAAAAACCTTGGCTCTTTTTGAACTTAATAGGTGTTTCGGTTAATAATGTCGTTTTTTGCAAAATTTCAACATTTATTTCTATAACAAAATAAATTACCTTAATAATCAAAGTACTGGCCATCGTTAACTATAATTTTTCCCAGCTTTCTGCCAAATATTTGATTCCGCGCCAAAACGACTTTTGGTTTTTTGAGGTCAACTATTCATAAACCTGATTTTTCAATTCTTTGTCAGAAGGTAAGACATTTGAAAGTCCGTGCTGCATCGTTCGAAATAAGTGGTAGTCCGAAGGGGCTAAATCCGGTGAATACGCAGGGTGTGGTAGTATGTCCCATTTAACGTTTTCAAAATAGTTTTTACATATTATGCAACATGTGGTCGAGCAGCATTGTCATGTTGAAAAATAACTTTATCGCGTCTTTGGGCATATTTTGGTTGTTTTTGTTGTGGTCAATTGTTGTCGGTATCGATCGTCAGTAATCGTTTCCCCAGGTATCAGCATTTCGTAATACACAGCTCCCCTACTATTCCACCAAATACAGAGAAAACCCTTCTTTCCATGTATATTGCACACTGGTTATGATGTTGAAGGCTGGCCTGGGTCTACCCATGATTTTTTGTGCTTTTGGTTGTTAAAATAGAGCCACTTTTCATCACCTGTCACAACTTGAAGCAAAAATCATTTAATTTTTTGCTTGACAATCAAAATCTCACAAATGGTTTTTCCCCTTTCAATGTCTCTATCTTTCATTCATCTATATGAATTGGTTCGATTTCCATTTTCCTTCCTTCTGGAATTTTCAATGCGTGTAGATGTTCGGAAATGGTGGATTGGGCAACATTCAATGCTTCTGCCAATAATTTCAACGTATGAGTTAAGTCTTCATCCAATAATTCTTGTAAATCTGCATCTTCAAACTTTTTTGGCTGTCCTGAACGCTCCTTATCTTTTATATCAAAATCACGACTTTTAAAGCGTTTAAACCATCTTTCATAACTTTTTTGGGTTAGAGCATATTCACCATAACTTTCAACTAACAATCGAGAACTTTCAGCAATCGTATTTTTCAAATGACGGACGGTTATTGAACTTCCCGCAAAACGTCTTTTTCTGGTACATAATTTGACATATTCAAAGCTATGAAAAACTATGTTTTTACACAATGAAAATTAATAACGAATTTGCTTTTAATGGCGTATGTTTAACCTCCAAAATGCTATAGACGTCATTAGTCTATAGCAACAGATATATTAGTAACGCCATCTTTTAGCAAAATGGACATTATTAACCGAAACACCTATTACTATGGGTGTAACAAAAGTATTTGCGTTTTGTCCTTTGTTTCTGAATAAAGGATTATGCTTCATTCCTCGGTGGTTTAATCTGATTCCAGCTTTTTTGCTCCGACAAATGAACATTCGTTGTTTGGTATTAAAATGCGACAATATTCAGTAAAAATTCACTGCAAAATATTTACTGGGCGGTTTTTAACAAAAACGTTAATATGAGTTTAGCGAAATTAGTGTAATTGTAGAACATTGGTTTAAATAAGGCTGCAGAGCAGCTGCCGCCGCTCGTAAGAGTTGCAAAGTCGAGGCAGAAGATGCCGTATTAATCCACATCACTCAGCTCTCGTTCAAAAACTTCTGGGAAGGGAACATAAGTCTTGAATATAGAGGAAGATCAGGTCGTCTCTCGAAGTCAACGTTTTAATGCAGCTGCAGATCCTAGAATAAGTACTAGGAAACTTTTAGGGGAATTAATAGTATCCTACATTAACGTTAACCAGCATTTGCGAGGCATAGGTAGAGAATCAGTACAGAGAACAGGTACAGGTAATGACCTGTAGAAGCATCCTTCACGAACTGTCCCCGCAGGCGTAAGTACCTCAAGAACGCAAATACTTTTGTTACGCTCTAGTACTCTAACGTACAACGGATGAATACCCGGAATAATTCTATATCATTTTGTACTATCCACGAAACATTACGTTACAATTAAATTTATTTTTTCGAGTATCTTATCAGAAACGGACACCAGCTGGAAAACCACCTTCAGTATAAGTAAAATCAGTTTCAAACTAAAGGAAAATCATTTCAAATTAAAGGAAACTA
Source organism: Cosmopolites sordidus (assembly GCA_031761425.1). Taxonomy (NCBI): domain Eukaryota; kingdom Metazoa; phylum Arthropoda; class Insecta; order Coleoptera; family Curculionidae; genus Cosmopolites; species Cosmopolites sordidus. The sequence goes on along the minus strand of JARFXV010000753.1, from coordinate 686,624 downwards.
TTCTCGAAATATTTGAGTTACTGTAAACTGTATACTATATATATATATATATATATATATATATATATATATATATATATATATATATATATATATATATATATATATATATATGATTATATATATATATATATATATATATATATATATATATATATATATATATATATATATATATATATATATATATATATACCTATACCGTGATTAGTTTAGTCGACTGAATATACAATGAACGAGGTCAACTGAAAAATTGAAATTAGATTTGAAAAGTGATAGTATGAGAACGTTAACTATATACAATAATATTTAAAGTTATATTATAATTAATTCCAAATTTATTTAATGATTATTAAGTATTATTGATCTCTGCTGCTTAACAATGAAATCTCTTAGAACGCTCTTATTTCATCCACATTGGGTATGAGATGCCCTCTTCTGATATTCATAAAACATTTTATTTTTGATAGAATCTTTCAAGCACGAGTATATGGTCATCTATCTGACATTTTTCCAATACAAAATGGTCTTCCACAGGGACCTGTTCTCAGCCCAACATTATCTAATATTGCATTCAATAATATTTCGTCCTTCCTCCCTGCCCCAGTCTCTTTCAAACTCTACGTTAAGGACATACTTTTGTATTACTCCTCCCCAAACCCCAGATTGTGTGAGATAATTATTCAAAGATCCCTAAACTTGTGTCATCAATGATCATCTTAATATGGCTTCTCAATTTCCCCCTCCAAATCATCAACCATACATTTCTGCAGAAAACGCAACTGTCCTCGACTCCACGCTTTTAATCTGTACAACTTCCCAATCTCACCCGCTGATTCAATAAAATTGCTGGGAATGACCCTGATAATGGATTAAAATGGAAAAACCACCTTAATTCCTTAAAATGACAGTTAAACATTGACATTGATCAATATAGTCAAATGGTTTTCTAACCAGAAATGGAGGTGCAATCTTGATTCCCTTCTTCACATATATAAATTATCCATTCGACCCCGGAATATGGCTGTATAGCCTATATGTCAGCTCCCAAGACGTACCTAAACACGATCAATATCATTTAGAACTAACTGGGCTCTCAGAATTATAATAGACGCCTATAAAACCAGCCCTATTCCAAGGTTGTATTGTTCTGCAGAGATGGTCCCTCTAAACTATAGAAGATTGGAACTTCTTTTAAAATACGCTGTTCACCTCTGAAGCAGGCCTTTTGTTCCTATATACCAACCATTTTTTAAATACCTTGATTTTCCAAATCTTTTCACAGATCGTCACTCACACAGATCTGGATGCTTCAACGTCAAATCTTTCCACAACATGGGCGTGACTCTCTCTTCTGCTCATGACATCATGCTATCAACAATGCCACTCTTGGCCCCTTCCTTCCAAGTATCTGATAAAAATGTGATGTCGGTTTTCAAACAATGAATTTTGTTTCTCTTTCTAACTGTATCGATATAGCAGCGGGTTGACAGCGGAACTCATGACAAGAAGAGAAGCTGTCTCTTACATTTTCAGCCATCCCTCTTCTAGATGGGTGATCTGCTCTGACTCACTAGATGCTCGAAGGTCTCTGGAGGAACATTCTCGGCATCAGGTCACTACTGGGGCCTTTCTCTCCTTCAGCAAGCAAAAAAACATGAATCTTCTATTACCTTGTTATGGATACCTAGCCACAATGACATCGATGATAATGAGAGAGTAGATATATTAGCCAAATAGGCTCTATCTGAGGATCTCCCAATTATGCCTCTATATAACCACAGGGGTCTGTCTCTCATATAGCAAACTCCATCCCATCAATCGCCGTCTTTTCCCCATTGTGACCGTTCCCATTTGGTGAAGTGGCTGCGTCTTAGGATTGGCCACTGTAAATTTTCTCACAACCATCTGCTGAATTGTGAGCCTCTGAGAATTTGCCCTCTATGTGGAGTCCCTCTAACTGTGTCTTATGCTCTGGTGAAATGTGACTCCATGAGACGAGAGTCTCCTGGAGTTTTCTTTCCTGGAAACCTTTCATCTGCTCTGTCCCTGGAAAACTTTGAGATTTTCTTAACATTTTTGCAAGCATCCCCTCTGCTGAATCAAGTTTAATATCGTTTTGCCAGTCTTCAAATCTCAATCTTCTTCATCAATCTACGCTGATTTTCGCATATTCTAGGTGTAAGACCTAACACCAGATGCAATTTTGTATTCACCACCTACGGTTTCATGGCTTTTAGATACTGAGAGTGCCATAAAATCTCTAAATTAATTAAGTCATTCATCTAGTCAGTCAGTCTCAAAGTTGTTCGTCAACTTTTAGCTAGAAATGATATTGTAACCTCATCCTATTCACCAGATTTGGCTGTGTCTGACTAGATGTTTATTATGTTATTTAATTTTATTTTTTAAAAACTATTACATAAAGTTTCGTAAGTATTTGATTCCAATTTTTCTCCATTTTCTCTATGTGTTGGTCTGATCCACTAGTCTCCAATTCCAATGGGTCTCAAATCCTCTTGCACTTGCTCCATCTTTTCCATTTCTTCTTTTATCTATTGGTGTTCTGTTCAGAGCCTTTTTTGTCATTCGCTTCTAGGGGGTTAAAAAGTGTGATGTAGCGTGACAAAGGGGAAGGAAAGTACATACATGAATTTATGAATTTTGCGTGACGTATTATATGTAGGGCCCCTAATGATCTTAAAGCTGCATATTTTTTTCCTATAATAATGATTTTATTTCCTGATCCTTAGGGCCGTTTTCTTCGATTTATACTCCTAGGTATAGTGCGGTTCAAGATATATCGTTGACTGAATGGCTGCAATAAACTGTTATCAACCTTTGTCGTAACGAAACCCGGCAAAGTAGCAAAAAAGTAAACAGAGCCGGGCCTAATAAAATAACAGGTAAAAAGATAAAATTAATTTTATATCTGGTTTAGTAGTTTCGAAATATTTTAGTTTAGTTCGCATTCTTTTCTTAAACAGTGCAGTTCTATAATTTCGATCGTATTTTTATTATTCCAAATGTGCTAAAAATGTGGCGTTCTTGGCAAGATAATGATCATTATGCCTCCGGTAGTGCTAATTTTAACAGAAACCAGTTATCGTCCGATGCTAAGCAAATTGTTAAAAATGTGTATGTTTCTTTATTGAATTGGGGGCTTAATGTAAATGCAGCCGCAGCAGAAACGTCTTCATTAACTAAACTCCGTTGTCTACAATTAAAGATATTGTGACGAAGCCAATTAAAGCCAAAAAAGTTCGTAGTGATTCTTATAAAAGCAAATGTGTTGAGGAAAGCGACAAAGCCTTAATTCATAGCGAAATTTATGCTAAGTATGAATAACAAACTGTGCCTGTATTGCATTCATTGGAACAGCGACTAAGGAATGATGAAATCGACATTCTTTGCAGCAGAACTCGCCTCCGGAGAATATTGTCTCAAATGGGTTTTGCATATCGGACCATTAATAAAAGACAAATATTAATGGAATCACAACGATTGCGACGATGGCAGTTTGACTACTTAAACTCTAAAAAAATACAGGTTAGAAAATCATCCCGTTATCTACCTTAATAAAACATGGTTCGATACACATGAGACGCCAGCACTAACAAAACATATGATCGAAATTATAGAACTGCTCTGTTTAAGAAAATAATGCAACTAAAATATTTCGAAAATACAAAACCAGGTATAAAATATTTTTTTTCTTTTTTAGTTTTGTTAAGAGTTTATTGCAGCCAATCGGTCAATGATATATCTTCAAACGCACTATACAAAGAATTGAATGTTCGTTTGGGTATGTCCTTCGCGAATAGGCGCAATACGTTTAAGGATGACAATAACCTTTCTAGCCAAAAACCGACAAACAATGAGGGTAAACGATACAGATTATAAGATGGTTACGAGGGTCGTTCGAAAAGTTCTAGGCTTGATAATGAAAATATAAGATGTTTGATCTTACTGATCTTACTGATTGGTTGAAAAAAAGGACTCACGATGTTCAAACTACCTTAAGTGAATCTTCGAAGAGGAAGTAATCGTTGGGAGATAAATCTGGTGAATAAGGTGCAGAGCCACATTGAAGCGTAAGTTATGAAATTTTGCAGCAATCATTTGAAATGTGTGTGCATTTCTATCATTGTGGTGGAAGAGCATTTTAATTTTGGCCAGATATAGACTAGCCTGAATAAGTCCTTTTATCATGTCTAGTAGTGAAGCGTAATACTCTTCGGTTATGGCCATATATTTTGCTAGGCGGACAACACACTACGAGAATCCCAGAAAACTATAATCATGACTCTTCAAACAGATGGAACGGTTTTCACTTTCTTTCACGCACTTTTACCTGCTTTCACCCATTGTTTGGGTTGCTGCTTCATCTCTAGCTGGTAATGGTGAATTAACGTTTCATCTACTGTCATAAAATACCCAAGCTGAAACACTCTTGGAAAGTGTTCATTCGAATGCTTCTTTCGTCCACTGTTAACAAACGCGGCACCCATTGACTGGATAGATTTTTCATCATACCTAAAACAGGGAGTAAAATGTAATGGGCAGGGTATATGGGATATTTATAATGCCAGCAAGCTCATGTATCTGCAGTCAGCCGATTATTTTGTTGGTTAATGCGGTGTTTGGGCATACCGAGCAATGTAATATTCAGCTGCCCACTTTTTTACTAGCGAAAACAAAAGGGGATAATACTTTAAAGTAGAATCTAATTCGTTTTGTATGTTTATCGGACTTAAACCCCTTAAAACAATTTTAAAAGAATTTGAACTTCAACTTTATCCGTTTTTTATTTGTATTAACTTGTTTGTTTTGCTCCATCACAACAAACATGTTTACTACAAGCATATATCTCAAACTTCGGACAACACCTAACAAATAATATAATGGTCATTAAGTCATACTTGTCTGTGTAAGGCTGAGAACTTTTCCATCCTCGAATTTATCATCCACCAAAAATCAAATATACTTTAAAATATGCAGGTAATATTTCCGGTGATATAGTAATTGTTGACTAAACCTGTCTTGTATTCGAGATACAATAATCTTAATGTACTTTTTTCGGAAGTCCATCGTTTGAGTAATGATTTTCTTTAATATGATTTGTGCGTTTTTACGGCAAGGGTCTCTAAAAAATCATTATATTTCACTCTAGACAAGAGATTGTAATGAACTAACTCAAACACTTTTATGCACGATCGATAACACAGCGCCTTATTTTAATCCCGAAACCCACGTGACTCATAAATGTGTTGATTAATGTGTAAATGATTAATACGAAATCACAAATTTTCTTAAAATACGTCAAACGTTTATTATGTTACTTATTACTACTGATATTACACTAATAACGAAAATAAACATAATATTTGATCAGTCCTGCATTATTTTGAACCTAAGGTAAAAAAAAATTAAAAACAACTCCATAGGTGCAGATACCATGGAAGGAAAAAACAAGAATATAAACGCATTTCCTACTTTTTTTTATGGAAATTATTGTCGATGAAAGAATATAACGACAAAATATTGTTGATGTACGAAAATTATTTCTTTCAAATGATCAAATGTGTATAAGAGTTGCTTTTAAAGTATTATTTGTTTGTATATATGCATTAAAAAACCCTTTTCTTATTCTACAAGGATCATCTACTATTCAGTAAACAGAAACTAATAAAATCTTACACGTTATTACAGCGCATTATAACTGGCGAACAAATGTCAATTACAAGATTAAATGAAGGCTCTGTATAGTATTAAAAATTTTGAATTGTTTCTACAATAACTAAATATAAATTGATGAGGTTATGTTACAAATACTACGGCTCTTTATTTTACACAATTTGTGTAATTAACTAATTGTAATTAACTTTCTCGATTTTCAAATTTGAAATCATCAACGATAACTTAATTAATATATCATATGACACTGGGACTAGAGCTTTACAATAAAGTAAGTAATAATGCTGTTGAAAATTCATCGATTTAGTTGTTAAATTTCATGTTATATGGGATATTTTATGGAACACCCTATAAAATTGTCATTCGCTGTTTATTTTCACGCCATTATTTGTCTTTTAATGTGTTCGTTCGACTCGATTGCACGGCAAACATTTCAGCGCGTTCTGGGTTCGTTATTAAAGAAAAAGGAACATTTACTCATACTCATATGCTAATATTGTTTATTATATGTGGTAAACATATGTTCTAAATTGCACATAATGGAAAAATAATAAAGTGCATATATATATATATATATATATATATATATATATATATATATATATATATATATATATATATATATATATATATATATATATATATATATATATATATATATATACATACAAAATAAAAACATTTGGAAAAACGTTGTTATTTTTTTAATAGTTAGTCCTCTATGTTGTCTTCTAAATAGTCCTAAAATATTATTAAAATCGAGAAATATATTGTTGAAATATGTCATGGAAATTGCGTGAGACAATCTTTATTTGGCTCAAAACTCGCCATTTTGAAAGGCACTGTCGTACAACACCAAAACAACAGCACAGCAGTGCAGTCGTACAGTAACAAAATGACATAACAGATTAGACTATGAACTCACCCTTGTTTCCAGCGCCATCTCTTGGTCTACTACTCAAACCTCCCCCGTTTGTACATCAATGGGGGATAAGAGAACTACTTGGATGAAGTACGTCGTAACCCGCTGTATTAACAGGATTATTTTTTTTTCTCTACCCTAAAAATAGTGGAGGGAACACCCAATCTCCCACCCGTGATAACCGGAGAAAACTGGATGTTTTCACCAAGGAAAATTGGACCATTATAATGGGAAGGCACATGTTGCCCTTCTTTGTGTTTAGACTTCTCAGGGTAGCGACATGTGGTGTTATGCCAAGGTTAGGGAAGTTTATCATTCGCATTTATAAAACCACATTTTCGCCGACTTCCCTTCGGATGGCGTATGTATGTACTGTTAGACTTTTGTCCAATGATACTACAGTAGGGAGTGTTTGGTTTTAACGCAGTCCAAAGAAGTCTAACAGACGCATGTTGTAAAAGTAAGGGCGTTTGGCCAATTGGATGTGATGTTAGGCTGTCTCTTTTAAAGCGGAAACCGTATATATATATATATATATATATATATATATATATATATATATATATATATATATATATATATATATATATATATATATATACAATACAATGAAGTTGTATATGAAATCGTATATTTACTATATATATCGAATATTTTACTTGAACTGTGTTCGTTCAAGATTTAGATTTATCACTTCTCAACAGTGTTTAGATTTATTAACATACGATATTGCTAAGTTCCATTGATGTTTTATAACAGCAGATGAAATATGGATTCACCATTACATCCCAGATACCAAACTGCAGTCCAAACAGAGCGTATGAGCAGATGAAGGTGCGTTAAAGAAAGATTTAACAATTCCATCTGCAGAAAAAATTATAGCTACTTTTTTCTGTGGATTTTGCATGATGTTGTGCTCATAGATTATCTGGCAAAAGGCAGGATCATCAACTCCTTTTATTTATCAATCTCCCCAATGGCAATAAGTTTTTGATGTGATATTACAATGGCATGTGTACATAGATTTAAGTGAGTAAACATAATTTGTCCTTCTAGTAAGTCAACCTCTTAATACTAAACTTAACAATAATTATTACAGTAATATAACACTCACATATTAATTCTGAACGAGTGCACTTTCTAAGACGTGGTGAGTTGCCATTTTGCGCGAACAAACTACTGACTAGAACATTAGGATTTACTGACACTCTTTTTCGATATTTTTTAATGTATTCGGATATCTCTTCTTTGACTGAAGCAATTAGAATATCTTGTTGTGTAATTTTGTTTTTTTTGAAACATAGCGAGGAGCGTCAACCATGACACGTAAGATGTTATTGTGGAACCTCTTTGTAAAACAATATCTTAGTGTCCAAAGAAAGTTGCGACTTTCTGTCTATGTGTATGTCAAGGCAGTTTACGTCTTCGGTTTGTTGCATCTGGCGGTCATTTTATTAGGCGAGTTTCTCTGCGGCTTATGAAAGTGACATGTCTAGTTTTTTTTAAACCACGGTTGGATGTTATTTAAGTTGAAATTGAGTTTTTTGATGCAACTACTGGGTTAGTGTTTGATGTCAATATCACCATGCCATTAGCGAACGTCGCCTTATTGTTTGCTTGGTTGTTGGCAAGTCGCTCGTGTACAGAAAATAAAGAACCGGTCGAAGAACACTCGCCTGAGGCCAAGCCGAATTTAATAGAATTGATGTTTGAATATTCATTATTCTATGAAGAAATGTATGTTTGTTAGGTCTGTTCTAGTACATATTAATGAACGTACATATTTTCTAGTGTATATATGAACTAGTACATATTTATTTATTATTAAGTTTTCTTTGACCTGTTGTGACCTTTTCTGAACGATCTTTACATTTAGAAGATGATTCTTATGGATGGTTGGACAATTAATTGAAATCATGAGTCAACCATATAATCATCACATTTTATTTTTATTGTTTACCGGATTTCGAAAAGCATTAGACGTTATTACGCTCCTGCATGTTCACTGATAAGGGTTTCAAGGAGGCCCACTGTCCACGACGATGCTAGTTTTCGGCATTATAGTTTCCAAAGGAGCGTTATCGCGGTACGGGTAGTCCAACGAACAGTCATTTTCGCGATGAAAATCTGTGAAATAATCGGTAACGATAGCGGCGTCGGGACGCCGTCAAAGGACGCCTGAGTCTTTGAAGCTCGTCGAGGTGTACCGCTTCCGATTTTCTAACCGGGTGTTTCGTTCGCGGACTTTTGGACCGACAGTGTATTTTTCTAATGCATAACATTCTAAGTGTTGTTGTTGGGTGATATCATTGACACCGAAATGAGATAATAAAGTGTTTTAGTACATTTTCTTTTCGTTTTTTTATACAAAAATATTAAGGTGTAATAGAAGATCTGGAGAGATAGGACCATAACCCAGAACAAAAAGAAGTAGATAGTAAAAACCTTAGTTTTTCTAGTATTGCTATATCCCGCTGAAACATGGAACACAAGACCTCAAGCGCATATATTCTTTGGTGCTGGAGATGGCTCCTGCGCATTCTGTGGACTATCAGACTGACAAATGCATCCGTTATTCAAGAAATTGATGAATTCATAAGGATATTGCAAATTATTCATGAAAAACTCGAAGAGATTTACCCCTATACACCAAATCACTTGTTTTTTTACTTCTCACCGCGTGTTTTGCTAACCATGTAAGCATCATCAGGACATTATTTAATCTAGATTAATCTAATTTGCTTGATGATTAGAATCGTCGGTGTTAAACATTAAATTCGAAGAGATTTATCACTAAACAACAAATCGTATTTTTTAAACTTCTCGGCGCGTCTTTCGCTAACCATGTTAGTATTATCAGGAGATTATTTAATCTCGATTAATCTAACTTGGTTAGAAAAACGTGCGTCGAGAGGTTGTGCGAGGCATCTAGCAATAAATAACATAAATCTAGAAAAGTTGTTAGGACGGTTTTTGATGATGTACAAAATCTGAGCTCATTACTTTGATTGAAAATAAAGATTATAAAGGATGAAATGGTGGCATAAGGGATCACTTTTTATGCGGGAAAAATCATGACGAGGAATCTTTGGGTAACTTTGTTTTTTTGTTGATTATATCATCACAATCCATTGTTAACGTTTGTTCAGTTAGCGAAGTAATAAAAGAAGAAACATGAGGTATATTAGATTAGAGTTCATTTCAATGGCTCTTAACATAAATATCACAATTATTTCCCCATGTACTCGCTGCAATTCCTTCTGAAAAACATCAGTACTTTACACGTGTGAAATAGATAACACTTTTGGGAAGTTGGATATTTCCATTGTTTTTATCCATCATTGAAACATCCTGCAGGCTGAGGCACAAACACAGGATATGAAATTTTTGCATAACGAGCAGCGGTGCATTTGATGATGTATGATGTAATAATAAATTTAGTGTCACTAAACTCGAAGAGATTTAACACCAAATCACTTTTATAAACCTATGGACATGAGTATCGCTAACCATGTTAGCATCAAGGTGACTTGATCTAATTCTAAAACTAAACTATGTTCTGTTTATATGACGATTGTATCTAATGAAGCGCGTTAAAATCATGAACCGTGAAGTTAATCAAGTGTTACATAAATAATTCAAAAAGTTGACTGACTGGAATAACTCCTTTATCTCGGCTTTCTATTTGAATACTTTCATACGCATCCATTAGCTATTATTAGGGCTTTGGATGTGATGGATGCACTTTTAACAAGTCTTAAGTTGCTAATATTTATATTTTATTATGGTTATGCTCGAGTACATGTTGGGCAACACAAAATTTTTCATTTCTCGTATATCTAATGTGCATGTGGATATTGTAGATATCCTTAATGTCTAGTTATTCAAAATCTTGTGTTAATTCGGAATCAAACGGTTTTACCATACATTTATTTTTGTTATGTTTCTTTTGAAAAGCCGAAGCTTCTTTCAATACTAGTCTAAACTTATATTTTCTAGTTAATATGTCTACAATATTCTTATTATTGCCATTCACTTCGGACAACTCTCTAATTAATTTAAATTCTTTGTTATAATTAGCTTTGTTAAAGAGATATACTTTGAAATAATCTTATTATTGAAACCGTTTAATTTGAGTAACTCCCACAGGTATTTCAAGCACCTCTTGTAGCAGTGTTTTTTCCACTTTTCTTATGAATAGTGTTGAATTTATCAAAGAACAGAAAGGCAGTTGGTTTAGTAGACGTTCCAATACCTTTGCTAACCATTTTGCCAAGTTGTATGTTAAAGAATCAAAGGCTGATATAATTGGTCCCATCTATTTTCCTTGTTTATGAATTTTTGGTAATGTATGATTTGATGTATGCAATTTGTTTTTCAGAGAAGGAGAAATAAGGCTGTTAAAGATTTCAATGTACCTTTGACTTTATTTACCATTTTCGACAACGGATTCCTGTTTGATCGTTTATATGGATAATCTTGAGTTTATTTTTCAACACGTTTGGCTCAGTTCACTTTGCGGTTTGTTGTCGCAGTTCAGGATCATAGTGGCAAACTCAAGTCTCACCCATAGTTACAAAACGACGTTTAAAATCAATTTTATACTTTCGAAAAAGATCCAAATGTTGGTTAGAAAGTTTTACTCGATGTCGTTTTTGATTACAATTTAACAAATGAGGCACCCATCCTGCACATAGCTTTCTCAAGCCCAATTCCTTTTTCAAAATATGAAACACCCATTCACTTGAGATGTTCATGGCCTTAGCAATTTCACTCAAAGCTAATTGTCTGCCACCAATAGCCATATAATGTATAGAATTAATTACAGACCATGTTGAAACTCACCTGTCCACTTACAAACTATTGTTTTTGAATGAGCAGACTCCTCTAATATATTTACCATTTCACTATGAATTTCCATTGCCTTTAAACCTTTTTTTATAAATAATTTAATCAATGCACGATTTTCAATATTTTCTATTTTAAAAATAACACTAATTAAGCTGCTGTTTTTGTACGAATGAATTGACAGATCGATGTGAAACACAAATATTCATATGAAGGGTGAAACTTCAAAATGTAGTAGATTATATAGTTCTCTTTATTGCTCTATAGGTGTCGCTCCGCGAACTTTTCAATTAGCCTAGTACTACAATCTTAGGTCCCCTATCTGCTTTTAAATAAAAACTATCCTTCTCTCACAGACGCTTGACGATCTTGGAAACATTTGGCATATTTTTACTTTTATTCGAAATAGTTTTACATTTTTGCTTTTACATGACCCTCTAATGAAGACTTTGGAAGACTTCGGTACGTGCTTAATAAATACCAGTTTCAATACCGGCTATCGTATCTTCCAAAGCGTTGTGGGTGGGATGCCAGTAATGAAAAATTGATAACTTTTTTAAGAGACCTAGTCTTGCTTGTCGAAGGCTGAAATATTTTCATCGATATTGATGCCCTTTTTAGGAACATGCTCTTTTTGCTGCTCAATTTGAAGCATTTTGAATTTTTTATTTACGGATGACATTTTTTTAAATATATTTCAAATTTACTGCTATGAACATATTCTTTTGAAAAAATGCACCAACATTCGAATTCTACATTAGTTAATTTAAAAGTTAATTTCTTGTAAAGATCTTCTCTTTTTACTGTACAAATGTTTGATTTCTAATTGAAACTATTGCTGTTTTGCAGAATTGGTTATTTTGTCACATATCTTAGAATATTTTGGAATATTAACTTTAATAAAATTGAGAAATATTCCATAAGTTTTACATGACTTAAGTAAAGCCATCATCATAGATTAATTCTTCTATTGGATCACTAGAAATCACTAGAAATTTCAATGCGCTAACATTTTATATCCATTTACAAGTTTAAGTAGATTAAGTTTTGTTTAAAATTGGGTAAAAGTTACAAATGCTTTTGAAATGATTCATACTCTTCGTGCTAGTGAAGTGTGATTAGCTAAAAGAAGATTGTTACTTCATCAACACTTGAAGACGATCCATGATATCAATAACAACTCAAATTAAAGAAGACATTAAAATATGCAAAAAATTCTATAAAAAAATCTATCAAGCTCATCGAAAAGATCACTTGTACTCCTAAATCTACCTTTCAGCGGATTTGTTTCTTTGGTTACAATTTCTTGAGCTGATCTAGCTTCCCATAAATTCTGGATATTTCCAAAATTGAAACCACTGATGAAAGAGAAGAATTGTGATATGATTTTGAATAAATGTCAAAAAATGTGAATAAATGTCAAGCCTTAACAGCGACTTTGGAGAAGCGGTCGCTACAAATATGCAACTCGTACCATAAACTTCCCAGTATGCCGTCTAATAAATCATACTTGAGAATTATCAGTCGTTTGATCATACGTGCACCATATTTGTGTGACGCCAATAATTTTTCGAATGACGCCCGTTCTGTTGGTGTTACCGAAAACTTCTCATTTCCATATTAAATTGTTTTCCGTTGTTTTGAACAGTCTATAGTTTATATCAATCGTTATTTGGATTAGTTTAGAATACACGATCTGGTTCTTGGCGCTGAAATAAAAGTTTTACTTTTTTTACATTCGAGATTTCCCAAGACAGGATTTTTCTTTGCTGAGACTGTCAATTTTAACGAGCGAAGTTAAAACGTCAGTCTTTGGGTCAATCCGGCACGTTCGACAGCAGGAATCGTGTCCTTATTGGGCTCCGAGTTGAAAATAATGCCTGCGGAATGATATTTGTCGCAGTATCTTCGGACATTTTTGCAGGATGAGAAAAAAGTCGATTTCTGTTTTTTTTTTCTTTATGCAGCGATAATTGCGAGGGGTGAATACCGCTTCCATTAGCGGATTTCCCGAAACAATAGCTCGGCTATATTTAGTAAAATAACGAACGTTTACGATTGAGTAGCGGTGATCAGAAAATATACGGGGTGTTTTTTATATTGAGATGTTGATACTTCTCTTTATTTTATGGTATTCTTAAATTGAAACACGTTAAACAAATTAGCCATTTTGCAATTACAACTTATATTTGTATTATTTTTACAAAAAACTGCCAATTGTATATGGTGATATAAAAAGAACGCATTTTTCACGAAAAAGTGTAACTTCACTTTATATATATATATATATATATATATATATATATATATATATATATATATATATAAATATTATATATATATATATATATATATATATATATATATATATATATATATATATATATATATATATATATATATATATATATAAATATATTAACACAGACAAATAATCACAAAACTAATCTGCAATAACAATTAATGTTAACTAATCTTAAACACATAATTTTCAATAAGGCAGTTTTGATTGCTGTACATTGATTACTTAATTACCAAAGAGTATGCCGGAAAAGTGACATCCTTGTTGTGTACACATCTGGAGCCTATCTTCAAACCCCTGCATCGCATTTATTCACATTTCTTCTAGCGCAGTTGCAATTTATTTGCCAATGCTATATTTCAATTGCATGAAGATATCGAACGAAGATTTTCGAGTTGAGGTCTTCTTCAACATTAGTGAGCGTGGGTCAAGGGGGATTGAGGTCAACCGGGATTGACGAAAGCTGAATTTCTTTTTCGAACAACTGGCAAGGAGTCTGTCGAAGTTGTGGGTTGTCCTTCCCATTTCGAAATAGTCGATAAAGATAATGCTTTGCGAATCACAGAAAATAGTTTCCATGATCTTTCTGGCCGATACTGATGGAAGCTTTGACTTTCCCATTTCCAAATAGCCGATAAAGATAATGCTTTGCGAATCCCAGAAAATAGTTTCCATGATCTTTCTGGCCGATACTGATGGAAGCGTCTTCGCTTTCTCGGGGCATTTTCGTTAAGGAAAACCAATTGCTTTGATTGTTCTTTTGCTTCTGGAGTGTAGTAATGAGTCCAGGTTTTATCAGTAGTCACGAATAGCTGTAAAAACTCTAAAGTGTGTTTAAAAATTCTAGAAAGTCCACAATGAGCAAACGCGGCATCTATCGTGGTGATAGTTTTCTCATATCCAAATGTTAGTTAAGGATGTTCAGTACGCGTTCGTCTGAGATATTTATCATCTCAACAATCTCTCTAATCTTCACTTTGTTATTAGCTAACACAATATCATGGATTTTGTTAACCATTACCTCAGTAGAGATCTCGACGGGTTGCCCTGAGCAACATATCACTCGTACTGGTTAAATTAATAAAATCACAGGAAACCACTTGTAAATTATGAAATGTAAAAGAGTTTTCTTCAGTTTGTACAATGATTTTTCCACATAAAAAATTGTGGTTAATCAACACACGAAATTAGCTTTTTTTCATGATAGCTAAAATATCGAACTGTTTTCGAAGACTGTCAAATAAACTAAATTGCAGATCGCTTTCATCACATCATTAATTATATTATATTATATGTATTTTAATGTCCGTATAATTTTTACATTAGGAAAGGGGATATTTCAATTAGAAAAAAACTAAACTTTTTCAACAGCTAATTTAAAATAGTTAAACATTTTCGGGAATCTCGAAAGAAAGAAATTGGACTTCATCTTGCGGATAGTTGTTAAAGTTATATTAAGTTTTTTATTGGATATTGAAAAGAATTTTAAGCCTGTATCGTTTGGAAAAAAATGAGAAATTTATGATATTACAAAGGCGTAACGAAAAAAAAAAAACGATCATCTTCGCCAGTATGACTTTTAAGATACAAGGTGTCCTAAAAGGGAGTTTCTTTTTAATATAGCGATATAAATAAAGGAAAATTAGGAAATTACTTTTTGAAAATAATCAACGAAAATCTTCACGCTCACGGCACTTATATAAACAAACCATAAAATTAGTTTGGACTAGAATGGTTGCTATTTCCTGTCGAATATTTTCTTTGCACCAAAGAACTCGGTTTATTAACGAAAACGTTCGATTTTAGATAGCTCCACAAGAAAAAGTCCGTAGGGCTTAAATCAGGATTACGTGGAGGCCAATTTATGTCACCTCTCCTGGAGATCAATTTATTTGGGAAAATTTCACGAATTCGTAGCAGAGACGTGTCGGAAGTGTGTGACGTTGCTCCGTCCTGCTTAAACCATGTTCTTTGATTATAACCAGCTAAGTTTTGCGGTTCAGCTACAAAAAATTTTCCAACTTTTCCACATAACACTCTGAATTAACGGTAACTGCGCTTCTCCTGCCGCCTTAACAAAAGTACAGGTAAGAAAAATATTATTCCTCGTGCTGCCATCACAGCCCATACAGTGATTTTAGGCGAATACAGGGGTTGTTGATGCTTGTGTTTAGAGTTCGTTGCATTGCAGTAACGACAGTTAGTTTATTTACATGGCCGTTGAGATGAAAATGAACCTCATGCGAAAACAATATGTTGTTGAATGTTGCAAAACGCCTAGGTACCTGATTAACGAATTTAAGCCTCTGGCCGGTATTTTGGGGGTTTAATCTTGCACCAGTTGAATTGAATTACTGATTTTCTGACAAAATTTCATGACATTTGGATTATTAGAAACCAAGTTATCACGGTTAACATAAGCTTCGAATGCTTAAAATAAGCATCGAACAAAGAGCGAATATTAAATTTTTTCTTAAACTTGGCGGAACATTCACCGAAATGTTTCAAATAATGAAACAAGTATATTGTGAGATTTATTTATCCCGTGGCAGAGCCCACGAATGGTTTAAAGGATTTAAAGAAAGCCGTGAGGACATCAAACGACGACAAACATTCTGGTCCGAAAAATTCCGTGGTTGCTCAAAGTAACATCGAAATTGTGTAAAAATTTTATTAATAATCGGTCAACATTTTCGTTACGATACATGGAAATGGAATTGAACATATCCAAAGATTCAATTCATCGCATTTTGACTAATTATTTGGGACTTCGGAAGGTTGGTACTCGCTTTGTTCTATATAAATTGACTGACGATCAAAAATTACTCCGAATCCAATATTGCAAGGACTTGAAATAATCGAAGTACAGAATTGTTGTTGGTGATGAGACGTGGTGTTTTCAATATGATCCAGAAATCAAGCGTCAAAGTGCTGACTGGAAGCACCCGAGCGAGCCAAATCCGAAGAAAAGCTTTTGGAGGGAATTGTGTACAAGGAGTTCATTCCACCTGTTCAAACAATCAATGCTGTGTTTTATCTTGGTGTTATGAAGCGTCTGTTGTCGCGTATTGGTCGTGTGCGGTCACAATACCATCAACAAGGCAGCTGGCGCTTGTTGCACGATAATGCGCCGTCCCATCGCTCGACGGCCATCACTGATTTTTTGACCAAAAATGGTTATGTTTTCTGTGAGACGCACTTTGTATAGAACTACGTAAAAAACATCAAGAGCATCATTAGTTTTATGCTATTACGTTTCGAAAAAGCCAATACTTAAACAGAAAATCAATCATATCAAATTATTTTACCTGTAATTGTGGTCACGGAATATTTTGCTGTGCCAATTATTAAAATATAATTAGAAATATACAATTCGAACAACATAAAATACAGTTGTATTGGGTTAATTTTGCAATTTTTGTGTATACCATGACGGTGATATGCAATGATGAAAAAAATCAATACATTCTTTTATATTTGATACGACAAATTTCATATGACTAGAGCTACCATGATTATTGTAACACTAATTAATTAGATATAGATGTAAATAATTAAATGATGTCTTTTTGCTGCAAAATGCCTATCGAAACGTCTAGAGGAGACCTATTTGATTAAGTAAGACAATTGCTACGGATCATCAAGTGACTTTAGTAAGTTCAAACTCGTAGTGAATGTCCATCAGATGTTGATCTGCCTTCCCTGTCAAGGTGAAGCCAACGGTGTTGGAAGATCGGACATTATGCCATCGGTCTCATTACGTTATTTACACGTAATGTAATGTAATTACGTTTTTTATACACCTTGTATATATCTGATAATGGATAGATCGTGTTGAACTCATAATGGTCATATATAGAACTATGTAAAAAATATAAAGAGCATCATTAGTTTTATGAAATTCCGTTTCGAAAAAGCCAATACTTAAACAGAAAATTAATCATATCAAATTATTTTATCTGTTACTTTGGTCACGAAATATTTTGTTGTACCAATTACACAGGTCGACATGATTTTTGTAACATTGGTGAGAATGCTTATTTTGCGTTTCATTTAGGTAGTTATTAAGAACCTTTTCACAGAAATCAATTAGCACGTCCCATTTTCAAGTACCTGCTTCTCCTTTATATCATGGCCTAATTGAGATTATTTGTACTTGATAGGTATATTGATAGGTATATTACTAGGACTTTAAGGGGGTTTTGAAAAATATTGCTCTTTTTTGTGTCTATGGGGCAGTAGGGTAACAAAAGAACATTACAGTAAGAAAGATTGGCCTCATAGCACTCCTTTTGAGATTAATTTATCCCCTGAGGCTGCTAACATGATTAGCGAAACGTGCGTCGAAAACTTTAAAAAGAGTGATTCGATGTTGAGTGGCAAATCTCTTTGAGTTAGTCAAAAAATAAATAAATAAATAAATAAACCCTTAAACTGAGAAAAAGGTTTACCTACTTCAAAAAAACTCAGTTAACTGTAAAATTATAATCATAAGCAAGAGTTCAGAGACAAACAAAAAAAACAAAAATAAAAAAATTAAATAATTATAATACAAAAAAAGGAAATTTAACCGTGTTGCTCACAACTGCCCTACTTACTAGGCAAAATATAAATGAGAGTGTATAGTCAGTAGTAGAGTGACAAATAGTCAGTAGCGGTTGGTCCATAGGGGCACGTGGGCACGTCCCCAGCTAAAACATTGAAAAATGAAGTGAAAAAATAATTTCAGATTTTATTTTAAATTATTTTCTGTTCTGTCTATGATCATGCTTCTTGCGACTTCTATAGACTAACATCCATAATGTCATTCGCGGTAGAAATAGGTCGTGGGTCGCCGAAGCACACCGATTAAATCGCGCTTTTCGACTTTTCGAGTGGTTGCAAAGTGAATGTTTTGAACGATTACAATAGTGAAGATGAATTTCATAGTGCAATATATGAATAGAAATGTCACATTAACATTTGATGACCGAATTGTCATCAAAAATCTTGGACGGCCGACACCGATTCTGCAAATCGAGCAAGTTAATATTACTCAAAAATGAACATACAAAGGCACATTCAATAAAACCGTGTATGAGAAGTATTCGTGGTTATGTGGATGCGAGACAACAAATAAATTTTATTGTGTTTCGTGAAGTTTGGCACAAGTCGGAAAACCAGTGAGTGCGGGCGATCTTAATCTTGGCTGGATTAAATACGGTGTTAATTATTTGAAACATTTGGACGCAAAGGTAAAATCGGCATTCTATTTCACAAAGACATTTGAAAAATGAGCTAGAAATTAGTATGCTTGGGAAGACAGACATTCGTTCTCAACTCAGTAGTGCACATCGGGACGCTATTAAAAAGCACAATAAAACTGTGGATAGCAATCGATACATATTGTCTAAGTTAATTGACGGTATAAAATTCTGTGGGGCATTTCAGCTTGCCTTACGTGGGTATGACGAAACCTGCACTTTAGAAAATTCTGGCATTTTCAGAGGGCTAGTAGATTTGATGGCCGAAATAGACCGTATTTTAGAAGCTCATTTAAAATACTCTAAAAATAAATTATTTCTAGGCATCTCCAAACAAATTCAGAACGAATTACTGGATTCAATATTGCATGTTTGTCGCTATTTATTAAAAAAGAAAATTCACACAGCAAAATATGTTGCCATACAGGTCGATGAAACAACCGATACATCCCCTCAAATGCAGATGGTTTTTATAACCAGATATATTAGAAATGGCGAAATTTACGAGAGATTCTGGAGGCTTTTTAATACCACAGCAGATGGAATTGCAGACGAAATTATGACGGTGCTAAGCGAGTTAGTTATGATGGTGCTTCTATGATGAGAGGTACAGTCGGAGGAGTACAAACCAAAATTAAAAATATTTATAATAATGTACAGTATATTCACTACTATGCTCACCAATGAAATCTAATAATTGAAAGGTGTACAATAGAAAAAAGCGTAAAGGTGTTTTTTGCGAATCTGACTCCATTTCCCGCTTTCTTTTCTCGATCATCCAAAAGGACAACTATTCTGGACAGTGTCGTGAAAAAGCGTCTACCCCGTGTGGCCCCTATCAGGTGGAACTTTACGTCTAAATGTGTCAATACTGTTTACATTTACAAAGAGGAATTGTAAACATGCCTTGAAGAAATTATGGACGCCGAGTCGGATAAAAATTCTATTAATCAATCTCAGGGGTTAATAAATTATTTGGTGGATGCTAATTTTAAATTTTGGTTGTTCTTCATTAATGAAATAATGCCTCACTGCGACATTTTCTTTGATCAACTGCAAAGCAGACAACTATAGGCACTTAAGTTAAGAAGAATTTGGTAACTTTTTCAATAGCCATTCAAAATATTAGAGGCAATATAGAAATACAAATTAATCAAGAATTTGGTAACTTAACTGGTGAAGAATCTACAACGATCATAGAAGTTATTTAGAGAAATATAGAGATATAGACATAGAGAAATGCACTGACAAGGAGGACCCAAATCCGAATGTCAGGATATGCAAGGAAATATGTGATACCTTAACCATACAGGTTCAGAACGTTTTAGTTTCACGAACGTTTTTGCCCCACGAACCGCCGCTGCAGTGATTGTATAGTGATTGAATAATAAATGGGTAATAAAAGTGAAATAATAATAAAATAAAGTCTGGCCTTTATCTTTTGTGGTGCTGTTTTAATATTCGTTGGTGCTGTTTAAATATTATATTATTTAAATATATTATAAAAATCCGGTAACTAAGATGGGCGGTTACTGACATAAGTTTGTTGCTCAGAAATTTAGGAGGATGGACTTCAACTACAAACAGATTTAATGGTCATGATCCTATGGTGAATTTAGCAAAATTTTATTATCTAGGTACCTATTTGAAAATTTGAAATTTGACAGTTACACTCGTATTTCTACACAGCAAAGTGTGTGTATGATACTAAGAAATGTAAAATTTTTGGTTGCGACGCATTTCCCTATTCCCATTCCAAAATTTGGTTATACGTGCCCCACCTGTTTTTCCCCCACGAACCGCTGCTGCAGTGATTGTATAATGATTGAATAATAAATGGGTAATAAAAGTGAAAATAATAATACAATAAAGTCTGGCCTTTATCCTTTGTGGTGCTGTTTTAATATTCGGTGGTGCTGTTTAAATATTATATTATTTAAATATATTATAAAAATCCGGTAACTAAGATGGGTGGTTACTGACATGTACGGAGTCCAAAAAGTTTGTTGCCATAAATCCTCGCATCAAAAATGTTTGGTATCTAAAATGTTCGGGGTTTACAATGTCTGGAATCTAAAACATCCAGATCTTAAAATGTCCGGATCCTAAAATGTTTGGATCCTAAAATGTCTGGATCCTAAAACGTCCATATCCTAAAATAACCGGAGTCTAAAAATCTATACAAAAATATAAAAAAATAAACCAGTGTAGGGCTTGGTCAGTTAATAAACATAGCTCTGGAGGGATTAGTTAATCTGTGCTGTCGCTGTCTGTCTTTTTGGTATGGAGACAAGTGTTTAGCAGGTTTTAGCTGGTGATCTTTTTGACTCAAGATATGCGCAAAACAATAATACCTGTAGCGGCCGATAATTTTTAAATTCTACAAACGTCTAGAGGAGGCCTATCTAATTAAGTAAAACAGTTTCAACAAATCAGTTTTTTAAATTTCTCGATGGTTAGGTCAGGTCTCGTTCGGTTAGGCCTTACAGAAGTGAAATGTATTATTAACTTGAAATATTTTACTTGCTTCTCCTTTATATCATGCGGCTATTGAAATTATTTATATCTGATAGGTATATTGCTAGATTGAATATAACAAACTGTTTTTAGCATATGTATTCTTTTAAGGCATTATCCCTATATACATATTATATATTTTTCAAAGTTTTCAAAGCTCATGTTGGTATAATAAAGAAAAATATAACAATAATGCGGTTTATTTCCTTCTATTATCACTGCTACGTAAAACACGCAAAACTCATGTTAGTCAAACATAGATCACAGAAAGGTTATTCAAAGGTTGCGCAATAGCACTGAGAAAAACAAAACGAATCGGGGCAAATTGATTTTCAATCAGTTTTTTTATTGTATAATAAAATAATGAAATGAAACAAAAAAAGTGACATTTTACAAGCTCATATATTTTCATTGCGCGAAAGTGTAACTAACAGATTGTTAATTACTAAAGCTTATTGTATCAATTATCAATTAAATCAATATCAATTAATGTGTTAGTGTAGTCTGTAGAGCCGATTGCTCAGCTTTTAGAATTATCTCAATTCATGCAAAATGTATATTGTTTCATCGTTTCACTGTGAACCGTTGATATTTTGGGATTTTTTCAAAATCCCCCTTCATACGAGGTGTATAAGTAATGAGATTTATTTTTAGCTCAACCATGTATCCGTCATTTGGGCACCGTCACTAACCATACCCAAAAGCTCATTGTCCAAGATGGCCAGTGCCGAAGATCCAGACAACCAAAACTCTACCAACCACGTCAAGGCCAACCACAATTCTCCAGCCAGTCCTACCGGAGACGGTAATACTGAAAATAACTGCTCAAAATCACCAACCAAAACAGGTACTGTCCATTCTTTATATTTAAAATAAGGATAAAGTTAATATTCTTTGTTTCAGCTACTAATAAAGATTCGACTAAGAGTGCCGCAAGGTCTAAGGACAACGTCACAAGGGTGGTTGTAGTGGGATTAACTCCAGAGAGAAGGAGGGAAACTTGGAATAAGAAAGTGGAGTTTTTATTGGCTGTGGTGGGGTTTGCTGTTGATTTAGGAAATGTTTGGAGGTTTCCTTACATATGTTATCAAAATGGAGGCGGTAAGAGAAGAAAATAGTTTTTTTTTGGTCTTAAAAAGCATGCATTTCTAACATTATTTTGTGGAATTGTTGCCCAGTTTTAACATGTATTAAATATGCAAGGTTTCTCGCTCTCAATCTCATCGCTGCGTTTCAGTTTCCTCCGCCAATCTTCTTGATTCAGGACATCTTCCTTAGTACCGCGAAAAGTTGCATAATGGGCCTGTGGAAAATATTAAAAATATCCAAAAACAAGGAAAATTCATTCGTGCTTTACATAAAAATTGCCCTTTTCTTTAATTAACATCAAAAATGTCTGCAAGTGTTTCTCGAGACTGGTTTCTGATCTTATGATGTCATAAGTCCGGAATAAGTTTAACGTTTGGTTTGGAAAGCAGCTGAAGAAATTATCAAGTGTATGATCATGTCGGAGGTAGATCATGTCGGAGATTGGCCGTGTCGGAGGTAAGTTGAAGTACAGTGCAATTCTCGTCATCTTGTGGTGAACATCCGCCACAGTGAGCCTGTGCGAAGCCGTTTGTGACCCGTTCATCCTTATTATCTCTTTATCAGAGAGGTTTTTTCAACTTAGTCATCTTACAGTTCAATATATTTAGGTCAACGACGTTCTAACTTCTTAATATCCCCAGTATATTTGTACAACTCTACAAAATAAGCTGTTGTCCCAGCTATGTCCTCTTCTCATCGTCATCATTTGAAGTAAATCTTTATCCTTCAAGTGTGGGATTAGAAAGTAGTCGTTGGGAGTTAAATCTGGTACATATAGTATACAATGTGCCCCAGATAAGAATGCACTGTACAAGTATTTCGGAAACCATAAGAGATGCAGAGATGATTAAATATGATTAAATTAGGAAAAAGTTTTACCTGACTGAACTTTGCAACATCACGTTTTCAAATTTAAAAAATCCTGAATATTTCCGAAGACATGTGGTAATAAATAAATAATAATACCATCGGTAAACAATTTTTTCCATAACATTGTTTAACATTTTAGTTATTGCTCTTATTGCGGTTTGAATCTCAGCTTTCAGCTTATCAGTATTTTTAAAAGTCTTCCAATACACTTCATCGTAAGGAATCCCCAAAAGAAAAAGTCCATCGGTGTAAGGTCTGGGGATCGCGGAAGCCACTCTATGGGACCATGAGAAGCAATTAAATTATTTTGAAAGCGGTCTCTTAAATATTTCATACTATTTCTGGAATTATGAGGAGGAATTCCATCTTGTTGAAAACATATATTATTAATTACCATTAAAGGAAGATTGTCCAGAATATTTTCGATATCGTTTCTTAAAAAGCATACGTATCTTTCAGATTTCAGTGTTCCTTCATAAATTATGGGTCCAATAACTCGGGTTCGCAAAATACCGCACCACATATTAAATCCAAAATGATGTTGATGTCTCGATGTTCGAACACTATTTTCATTTTATGTTGACCAATAATGACGATTTTTTCTTCTGAAGATGCCATTGTTACGAAAATAACCTTCGTCCGTCCAGAGAACATTAGTAGGAAATTAACGATTTTCATAGCATTGCGTAGTAAATCATTCGCAAAAGGTCATTTTGCGCTCGTAATTGTCAGGAAGCAAAGTATGACAGATTCGGAATTTATGAGAACGGTATCTTTCTTGACAACGCATTTTTTGTGCGACTGATCTAGGAACAACATGTTCCTTTTCAATACTACGAAGACCTACAGTATCATCTTCTTCAACAGCAAGCAAAACAGTCATTACCTGTTTAGGGTGATTTTTTTTTACATTGTAACACTGGTTTGTTAAACGCACCATGTTCTCTTAAATTTGTAACTTATCTTTAAAAAATTGATCGATTGAGTTGCTGCTGTTCGGGATATTTTTGAAAATATTACATATCTGCTTGCCTACAATTCTTATGACTCTCGATGTAACATTAAATCTTATCAAATTTTTCTTCGTTAGATTATTGTTCTATTATTTTAAGTATAATAATTAACAAATTGACTGACTGAAAACTGAAAAAAACTGACAGACTGTCAAATGTCACATCTAAACAAATTATTGAAAGAATTGCAAACTAATGCAAATGTCATCCCATAGTGGGGAATTATTATTATTATTGTCATCCCTTAGTCGAAAACGTGTATTAAATATTACGTATGACATGTCGTTGGATTCAGAATAAAAAGTCAAATTTACTAAACATAAATTGATGATGGTCGAGAAAGCCGAAACGTCAGATCAAAATCTAATTACACCACCTTATAGAGGAGAAAAAGTAGCCATAAAAATGTCAAATTTATTTTGACATATCTCTTCAAATAGAACCGGAAACAAAAAAAGTCCAAATTGCGAAAATTAATTTTTTCCCACATATTTTTGGAAATATTCGGAATTTTTTAAATTTGAAAACGTGACGTTGCAAAGTCCAGTCAGGTGCAACTTTTTTCTAATTTAATCATTTCTGCATCTCTTATGATTTCCGAGATCCCTGTAGAGTGCATTCTTATCTAGGACACCGTGTATGTGGAATAACTATTATCATGGTGAAAGAGCTTTTTCTTTGGTGAAAGAGCTTTTTGGCAGGATGTGGACGTTTATCCTGAACACCATATCACTTTATTGTACACCTTGATTCAGTTGTAAGGTGTAAAACTCCCTGGTTATGGTCGCCAAATTACGAGAATTCCCGAAAATCCGCGAAAAACAGCGATACCTCATCCAGCAGATGGAACTGTTTTCGCTTTCTTTGGCGTACTTTTACTTGCCTCTCACCACTGTATGGATGACTGTTTTATCTCTGGCGTATAATGGCGAATTCATGTTTCATCTTGTGCTATAAAACGTCGCCTTTAAATATGTCTAAACATTCTTCAGAAGTTTTCATTCTGCTCGCTATTGCTAGACTTCAGTCCTTGATACTGATGATCTAGTTGTATTTATTGGCTTCTGTTGGAGGCAGTTACCTCTCGTTGATGACTAGCATTAAAGCTCTTTAATGTTTCTTGTAATGAAATTTCTGACCTACTTGCATAGATTCATCTAGGATCAATGCATTATATAAAGTACACTTTTCTAGACGATGATCATCTAGCCTGGCCAAAAGCCCCGTTCAACTTGGGCGTCCTCTTCCCACAAGAACTTCCATCGATAAAAAGTTCGCTCCACTTAGAACTTCCTTATTTGATTTTTTATGGTATAATCTGATCTCCCCTTTAGTTGACGTTGCCGTATGCTCTCGAGAACCCTCAGGTGTTTCCTGTAGAGCATCTACGATCCACAATTATAAGTAAGCAAAAGCACAATTGCACCTCAATTCACGGCCATCTATACTTTCAAGGACATGTCATAATTTTCGAAAACTCTGTGGCGAAGTTTTCAGAATGCGTTAGAAGCACAGCTAATTCGGTTGCAGATTTCCGTGTCCATATCTGCTTTAGAATTAACGAGACTACCCAATTAGCTAAACGATTCCACATATTCGGGCGTAGAGCCAACTGCATAAATACTGATATTAGTATGAGGGGATGAATTATCACGAACAGTCATAAGTTTAGTTTTATTTATGTTAATCTTAAGGCCTAATGTGTGTCAACTATATAGTGTTGTTAGGCGCGTAATGTTGTTGAGCGGGCCTTTATCATGTTTAAATTCAGTAGCCCACTTTTTTACCGACAAAAATGAAGGAAAATAAGCTTCTAAAGTGGATTCTAAGTTTTGTGTTCGTGTCAAGTTTAAATACATTAAGACAAAGTATTTTAAAATTCCATTCTCTTTATTTTAAGTTTCGCAGTTCATTTTAGTTATCGCAATTTTTTACCACAAATCTGAATAAAAGAAAAGGAAACTTTCACATTATTGTCAGTTAATGTCAAAGTTGAAATAACCACTACTAATTTTTCACACCATAACACGTTTTAAACGATTCACATCACACTAAGGAATACGATTAATTGTTTTATTAAATTAAAAGTTCAAAATGCCCATCATTTGAGTCTATGCAAGCCTGACACCATTTTAACCTATTTTCCGAACACGTTGAAGTCCTGGTATATTTCTAATCTAGTTGGCAACAGCTTCTCCGTAAATAAAAAGCATATCGTGATATTCCCGTACAGAATATAATTTTGATTTGAAATTGATTTTAAATAAACACACTGAAATAATTTTTGTCGCCAACACCCTTTGTCGTAGGGAACATCTCAATTAGTCAATGCGACGTTGCCATTTTCATTTCGACTGATGTATGGAAGGATTCCTAATTAAAAAAATGTTTTATCATTGATAATTAGTTTATTTGTAGTTCATTCGTTATAATTAATAATCAATTATTATATGCCAAATATACTTTTACACATATTTGCTTAAAATGATAATTCTTATTATAGCTTTTTGCTGGTGATTTAATAATTTGGCATTTTTTTTCGCCTAGCCCCTTGGATTCTTGTCCCATTTGAGCTTTTGCCTTTTAAATGATGTGTTGGTTAAATTTAGTTGTTAAGTGTTGGTTAAGTTGTTTCCCTTACACCCTGTATATATAACAGATGTCCCTATGGAGTTTAGTGTGTAAGTAAACTGAGGACTTTTAGGAAGGAATATAATTCATAAACTTCTATATGAGAATATAACTTTCTTTGTATTTTTCATTAAAAAAAAGCATAATAAGACTGACTGGTTTGTGGCCACATGCGTTAACATATTTAAAAATTAATACGGATAACTCTTTCAATTCGCTTTTGTTTTATCGCAGAAAAAAGATGGATGAAATTTATACAGATAAGTCTTATTCACTAAAAGTAATGAAATGGAAACCTGATTTTAATGGATATAAATTAACGCTAATATTTTTCACGATCTTGGTGACTTTTGCCTGGAAAATAAATTGGTTGTAATTAATACAATACACATTGGATCGCTAAAATATCTGTATTGGGTTTTTCGTTTAATATAAAGAATGCGTCACGAAAATTCGATCAATTTTTTATTTTCTATCATATTGTACCTCAGCGCTTGGTCGTTTTTGCTATTTTCGAAAGTTAGAAGCAAGTAGTAGCACTTTCTTTTTAAAATAGCCAAACGATTAAGATCTATTGGGGAATAGTACCGAAGAGTGGCGATAACCGAAAGCCTTTTTGATGGGTTTTCGGAGACTTAAATAATTTGGTTCTTCCGGTATCCGAAATAGACCCATTGTAACATTATTGCCAGATATACTACTTCGGAGAGGTCCAGACAAGACTCTGCTAACCCGGTAAGGAATAGCCATTCAAAAGATTAAATGACTAGAACCTTCACATTTATCAAAAGAGCTCATGAGTTCATTTCAGAGGACACATTTTTGGGATTTTTATTGAAGGTATTAAAAAGTCGGAATGTCGGTGATCTTAATGAAATGAATTTCAAGGTGACTAGGTTAAATCAATAAAAAGAAAATTTCAGAAATATGGTGTTTTCTTTGACAGGTCCAGAGTATTTCGAGCAACTCGTATGGCAACCACCATGTTATTGAAAATAATGATCAATCGTATCTATGACTTCCATTTTAGATGAGACATAGGTATAACCATGAATTCATAATGGGCCCCTTTGACTGAAGCTGATTTATTCCGTATTAAACAGTGAGTTTTTGTTGGCGCTGACTTCTTTTAGATCTGTTGTAAAATATGGTACACATATGGTACAAATATGGTACTTAGTAGTATTAGTAGCCTACTTTTATACAACAGTTGGTATGAGAAGGTAGTTATCTAGTGGGAAATGACTGCCTTGAAAGATAAGTTGTTCAGCAGTATCAAGAACCGAGGCCTAGAAATAGAGTGACATATCTTGCATTTTAATCAAAATAAATTCGCATTCGAGTTTTAGGCTCTTGAATTCGTGCTCGAGAAGCTTTTAGATATCATAGGATGCCCGCCTAGTCTGGTCCACATGACTACACTTCTACACGATGGCATGAATGAAAAAGTTCTGACACAAATGGGCGATAGTGAGGCTTTTGAGATTAAGACTTGCATTAAGAAGGGATGTGTGATCACACCGACGCTTTTCTCTGTGTTTGTTGCTGTTGTCCTCCTGCAGTTGTCCTATCCGTTGTCCTATCCAACCTGGACCGGTTACTTAAAAACCAAATCAGAAACAAAGAAGGTTATCATAGTGACTGGACCATAGGGAAACGAAAATATTACAACAAACTGCTTCAAGTGAGGAGAGAGAAGACAACTGATAGTGTTGTGAATAATCATCTACTGAAAGTAGCAAACTTTCCGTATTTGAGAAGATACATTTCCTGCTCTGCTGACAAGAAAAGGTTATATAAGTTTGCTGGTGTCAATTTTGGACGTCTAATGAGGGTGTTTAGTAAGCGAGGCTCATAAGAACACACTATTTCAGTATTTACAATGCTGTCACAATACCCACTCCCGTATGGAGCTGAATTTTGGGTCTTGTATCGGAAGTAAATATAACAACTCGATTAATTTTATCAAGGATGCATGCACAAAATCTCGAGAATAAAATGGCAAGATTAGCCTTTATTTATTATTACTATTCTTTAGCCCGCAGTTTCAGCATAGAATCCCAGATCAAAAAAGCTCAGCTGAGATGATTAGGTTATCGCCGAAGGATGCAGGACTTTAGGATGTCGAAGCAAAAGTTCAAAAATGATCTTCAAAGAACTCCATGTCAAGTGGGTCTGAATGGGAAAAGACAGCAAGCGATAGATCCAAATGCCGTGAGGCAACATACAGAGCTGTGCAGCTCCATGGGGAAAACAATCGTCAAAAAGCATCAGCGAAAAGACAGACGCGAAAAGCCGAACAGGCTGGACCTAAGCTGAGTTATTTGATTCACTATAAAACCTATAATTCTTTAACAATGGCTCAGCAAAATTCACAGCCATATCTAGAGTCATATTCGCATTTAGTTTACGCCATTGTGTTTGAGTATACTTTTCAAGACAAATTGGCTCATGGTTTAGAAGGGTTTCCTATATTACAGTCACCCATCCAGGTGTCGACTGCGATCGACGTCTCTTAACTTATCGAGAACTGATGTTCTACGCGATGCAGCTGTTCCGATATCTATATGAGTAGCGTGGAATTCGAAAATCAATGGCAGCTTGTAATTATTCAATCATTTTGATGTTGAAAGGGTATACGCGTAGGTCTTTCAATCATATGTGTAATGTAGGAGTGGAAAGAGCCAATTGTTTAAAATGTCGATGAATTGATCTTAATAGAGCATTCAAAACACGAGACAGAGATACAGCACATCACTTACAGTGACTATATTTTGCTCTGAGCGCACACGTTTTGAAGATTTGGTGTCTTCAAAACGTGTTCTGAAAAGACCTCTTTGAATGTATAAATTACGTTGTAAATATTGTACCATATTTAATAGGCACTCAGTGACGTGACATTTCGTAGTTGAACTAGTAATAATCTAGTTTGGCACATTAAATTCCTCAAGTGTGTAGATGGTAGCTGTCGAATATAAACTTCAAACACTTTGCCAGGAAAGAACTGGTATACAATTCAAATCTTTCTAAAATTGGTAAACATTAACCAGATATTCTATGTTCATACTTTGGGAAATCATAAAAGCTTAGAACAAAATTAATTTTTCGAATCAAATATATAATTTCTAATTAGGCGAAATTTGAATATCAGTGCATATTATTCAGACGTAAGTAAACACTCAAATTTAAGGAAATTAAAGTATTCTTTTGGCAATCTCTTTCATCTTAACTACTTTATCTTTTATGCAGAGATTTGCTTTAAGGGATGTAAATTGAAAGATCCCCTTCTTCGATATATTAAATTACATCTATACGCATTCTTGAGCATTCGCCTAGAAGCATTAACTTTATTAAGATTTGTTTTGATTCTTAACTTGCTTCGAGCATATTGTAACATCAAGAACAATAACATATTTTGCATTCGTCATTTATATTTTATTTATGATTCAAATTTGGCAAGTTAACTGTCATCAATAGATATTCTAAAATAATATAAATGCTAGAAGGATGTATAAAAAGATTAAATTATACAAGGAGAGTTTAAAAGTTCTCCAATATGTTTGTAGGTGGTAAAACTATCAGTAAATGGGTACAATCAGTGGCGGCTCGTGAGGGAGGGCGTTGGGGTGCCGCCCCTCCAGCATTTATCAGAGTAAACAATTTTTCAGAGCAAAACACCATAATTTATTTCCGTTCAGTTTCTTTCCTTTAACTCATTTTAAGATTATTAAAAATTAAAATCTCCAAATGCAGAAGAACGTCTGTCGACCCATCACACCAAATAATGCGGATAAAAATTCCATCCTCACGCCACAATTTTTACATCGTTGGTCGGACGTTTATCTCCAGCAACCGTAAGACACGTCATCTTATCTCGTCGTTGGCGTTACATGTTTTGTTGGTTGCCAGAATTCAGGGGTTTAACTGCTTTCTAAGAAATGCGATTTGGACGTAGATTCCCTGCGACCAAGCGCATTTTGGGATTTGCTACGTGTGTACACACTGAGTAGTACTTTTTAAATAAAAATAATCAACTTTTAATTGCAAACATGAAGGTGTCTGATTTAAAACAGTTAATAATGACTAATTTACGTTTGGAGGAGAAAGTTGAATTAAAAACTAATGGTCGTTCCACGCCCGTGTTGAATTTGAGTCAAGTTCACAAAGAACGTAAAAATAGGGCCAGTTTTACGCGAAAATTTGACTGTAAACTATACAATAGTATTTTGTGGCTATGTGGTTGTGAATTTAAAAAATTTCCTGGTTCACCTCCTGTATAGGGCAAAGCAAAAAAAAATTTAGAAGCACTATTTTCTTCTCTGCCCTCCCAGTTTAAAAGCCCATAAGCCGCCAGTGGGTGCAACACAAAAAACGTAAAACAATTTTTAAAATGTTTATATGGATTTGCCCAATAAGAGTTAGAACTATGAAACGTAAATGTTACTCATAGAATGTTGTGTTATGTTGTGTCATTTTGCCATGTAAAAATTCTATGGAAATATTATGGAAATATTATGGAAATATTATGGAAATATTATGGAAATATTATGGAAATAGTATGGAAATATTATGGAAATATTATGGAAATATTATGGAAATATTATGGAAATATTATGGAAATATTATGGAAATATTATGGAAATATTATGGAAATATTATGGAAATATTATGGAAATATTATGGAAATATTATGGAAATATTATGGAAATATTATGGAAATATTATGGAAATATTATGGAAATATTATGGAAATATTATGTGGAAATATCACATGGAAATATTACCTCTTCTTCCTCAGAAAATCACTGTTTGGTGCGTTTTTTGATACGAAAGGCTGAAGGAGTGATATGACCTTGTTCTTTTGAAGATAATGATGGAAATTGTGTTACTGTTAATAGTGCACGCTATAGTAATATACTAACAGAATATCTTTGGCCTGAACTGGCTCGTCCCTTTGGTTAATGCATTCATTACGGTTTGCTTTGAGATTGATTTAAATGCCCTTTCATAGTCAATAAAAGCTAAGCAGGGATGCATGACGTATTTATTGTACTTTTCTATGACCTGTTAGTTAATAGGTCGTGGTTATATATATATATATATATATATATATATATATATATATATATATATATATATATATATATATATATATATATATATATCCGTACTTCACGTGTCCGATTTTTTCAAATCAGTCGCTGCCAGCGCCAAGATAAGAACCTCCCAGGACCATTTTCTGGCCTAACAGCCATCGTCAGCTGGGCTCTAGAAACGATCAGAGCCAGGCCAAGTCAACTAGCTATGTTGATGGCCAGTCGCAATCTTAATGCAACTCGCGCCATCTCTCTCCACGACATTTTATTTTTTGACATTTTGATTTGAAATATATATATATATATATATATATATATATATATATATATATATATATATATATATATATATTGCATTTTGGATGCATGTTTTAAGGATACTTTTTAAAAATAATCTAAAGAATGGTTGGTTAAATTTACTTATATATATATATATATATATATATATATATATATATATATATATATATATATTTATACATTTTCATATATATATATATATATATATATACATATATATATATACATACATTTATATATATATATATATATATATATATATATATATATATATATATATATATATATATATATATATATATATATATATATATATATGTATATATATATATATAAATATATATCATCTTTATCTTTTGCTAACTGGATCTTTCTTCATCAATTTTTCAACCAGTTTGTTCAAAAGGCTGACATATTATACTCTGTTTAACACTTTAGCTTTCTTAAGAAAAGGAAGCATCAATTTGCGTGTTCATTTGGTATCAGAGATTACTTCCTCTTACCAAATCTGAATAAATAGTTCGCTATTCGAAGATTTATTTCAAAAAATGTGGTCAAAAGCTTAAACAACCGCTTATTTTGCACAGTTAGATAAGTCGCTATACTGGGGGGAGGTCATTTTTTGCCAGACAAAGAACTTTTCAAATGATCCTTGCATATATAACAGTAAACATAAACCAGTATAACTAAATAAGGTAAAGATAATTAAACAAAAATCATAGAAAGAAGGAAGGAATAGTTTGAAGAAGAATGCAGAGGAAGAGGGCTGCTAGATTGAAGTGGTTAAGAACAGGGAGTGATGTAGACTACAGGGCATATCAGGAAATTAGAAAAAACTGCACTAAGCTAGTAAAATCTAAGAAAACTAGATGGATAGAGAAAATGATGGACATGATAGAAAAAGATAAAAAGAATAACATAAAATTATACACATATATCAAAAGACAAAATGCGAAAAGGAAGACAACAAACATAAGTAGCATCGAATGGGCGAATCATTTTAGGAAAATAGTAATAGATAATAGAACGGCGACTGAAAGGAAAAATGATGGACATCTGGAAGGCAATATGGAAGAGGAAGAACTGGATATACCCACAGAAGAAGAATTTAATGATGTAATAACTCAACTTAAATAAAATAAAGCAGGTGGATTAGATAATATGGTCAATGAGATGATAAGATGATGAGATGATGAGATAAGATACGGGGTAGAAGCCTTAGGAAGAAGGATATTTAAGCTGATAATCCATATCTGGAAGAAAGAAAAAATGCCTAATGAGTGGAAAAAAGGGATAATAATGCCAATTTATAAAAAGGGAGATCCAAAAGATTGTGCAAATTACAGGGGAATTACGTTACTTAGTGTTGTATATAAGATATTGACCATGATAATAAATAACAGATTGATGAGGTACACAGAAGAAAAAATTGGAGACTGTCAATATGGCTTTAGGAGAGGCAGATCTACCATAGACGAGGTACATATAGTAAAGCAAATAATCAAAAAATCTCAGGAATATGGAATGGAATTACAAATTGTGTATATTGATTTCAAACAAGCTTTCGATAGTTTGAAACAGGGACAAGTAATGAAAGCTATGACGGACATGAAAATACCGGGCAAGCTAATAAGACTAACAGAAATGACAATGGAAAATTCACAAGCAGTAGTTAGAACAGCGGAAGGAGAAACAGAGGATTTTGAGATCAATATAGCAGTGAGATAAGGAGATGGGCTATCAACAACATTGTTTATATTAACACTGGATGCAGTAATCAAAGAGTGCAATTTCATGGGAACAATCATCAATAAAGCTAGAGAAACAATAAGCCTGGAAGAAGCATTCCAAAAAATTGGACAAGAAGCAAAGAAATGAGGCCTCACAATAAATCAAGAAACATGCAAATATATGTAAATAAGGAAAGAAAATAGAAGAGTTATAACCAAATCAGTAAAAATACGAAATTACGAATACGAATAGAGATTGATCTCTATTACAAATAGAGATTGATCACAGAGTACAGGCTGGACACAGAGTCTATTAAAAATTCAACAAGCATTATATAAAGCAGCTATTAGATCGGTGGTGACCTATGGCGGGGAGAAAATGAATTTAACAAGCTTGGAACAGGAGAACTTACGAATATTCGAAAGAAAGATAGTAAGAAGACTATATGGATTAAAGAAAATTGCAGAAGATGAACACAGAAGGTTAATGAATTTTGAAATAAAAACCATTTTGAAAGGAGAAGATGTAGTGAAGACTATATAATTGCAAATACTCCGCTGCTTTGGCCATATAAGAAGAATGGAAGACAACAAAGTAGTAAAGAAAATTACAATGTGACGACCAGATAAAAAGTAAGTGGGAGGATCAGGTGCGGGAAGACATAAGGAAATTGGAAATACAAGCATGGTGGGAAAATATACTGGACCAAGATGTGTGGAAGAAAATAACGGAAGAAGCAAGGACAAACAATTGAATAGAATAAGTCAGGAATAGAGGAACGTGGACTAACTCACCACAAGAAATGAGTTTCTAGAGCTCAAAAAAATCAAGTGGCTACAATTATATATATATATATATATATATATATATATATATATATATATATATATATATATATATATATATATATATATATATATATGTAAAGGGTTTTAGTTTTATAATAAAATTCGTGAAAAACTGTTTGGATGATTCACCAGCTGATTAATGTAAGAGAAAGATTATGATGTGATATTTCAGTTCAAAAATATTAAATATTCTATCATATTGTATTTTTATTATTCAGATTTATATTTTAACGCATCTTTCCATAAAACAAAAAAAAACCACGCAGTTTCCTTTACTGTCTCTTCCAGACATTTAAGGAAAACTAATTCATATTAGGTTAACTATATACGAGGGCAGAGTTCCGCTTTCTCTTCGGCTGGTCTCGTTAGAACCCTATTCACGCATAATCTTGCGCGACACTCTATTTAATCCACTTAGAAATTCAGTCAAATTGCCTTTTTCCTCCTCCATTCGTGAACGTCTCATGCAACAGTTTGTTAGCCGTCTCGAGCTCGGTTATGTTTTCTTTCCTTGATTCGATTTAAGGGTGAATTGGGTAATATAATCAGGATTTCCACGTTTTGTCAGCGACTAGTTTAATATCACTGATGATACTGTTTTACAAACGTCATTTTTCTTATATTCTTAAGATTTCTTCAATTCTTTTTAACTTGTAATTGTAACTCTTAAAATCTATGACAATGGTTTGAGCACGTGCCACGAGACCTTTTTAATTATTTGATTTTATAAGAAACAAGAGAGAATATTTGTTTTTTAATAGTATATTTATGTTGTCTATACATTTATTCTTAATTACTCTTTGAAAATTATTCATTTAAAAGTGAGCTATTAGCAGCAAAGGAACAAATTTTAGTGTTAATTTATCACTATATCCTGGTGTTAATGCTGTGATTTCAGCGCGGATGTTTGAGTTGCCGTGTGGTTTGGGGTTTATTCATATATAATTTTTCCTTTAAAAATCCTCATAGAAAATATAATAGATCTAGAACAATTTGAATCTTATACGGACACATATTCAACTCATTAAACTTCGCGGAGAAATTCACAATTGTGCACTACGTCACCCAGTCGTTTGACGTAAAAAATATTTGCTTGCATAAAAAAATATTTCGGAGCCGTGAAATCAAGAGATCTAGGCTCTTTTGAGAAATTAAACGACTAAGGAAAATCTTTAAAATGTTGATTATTTTACATGAGGTGTGTGCTGTGGCACCATCTTACTGGAACCACTTATACTTCAGTCCGTGTTTTTCCAATCGAGGCATGTAAAAGTTTTTAATCATGCGCCTATAGCGTTCACCGTTGACTGTAACATCTCCACTATTGTCTTCAAAAAAATATCACTCAATGATGTTTTGAACACGAATACTGGATCTAATGGGGTTTATCAATGCAGTGATCATCCTATCTTACTCAGAAATGTCTATTCTGTTTATTCACTTGATCACTTAGGTAAAAATGAGCTTCATTACTCATTATTAATTTTAGATGACAATTGTTAATTTGATGAAAGTAGTTTATGGGGGCATTACATTATTCTAATCGCTTATTACGAAGGTCGACATGATTTTTGTAACATTAATGAGAATGCCCTTTTTGCGTTTCATTTAGGTAGTTATTAAAACACCTTTTCGCAGAAATGGCCTAGCACGTTACATTTTTAAGTAACTGCTTCTCCTTTATATCATGGGATCGTTGAAATTATTTCTTTGAACTGGACAATGTAGGGATTGCCACAAGACCATCGAGGGGGTATTTCCACAGTATTCTACGAACTTTTAAGGACAGTTGCATTGTTTTTTTATAGTGTAGTTTGTTTTTGTCTCGTTTACAGTGCAGTCAAGTGTTTTTATTTAAAGTCGATTTTATTTAAAATTACAAGTTAGATCTATATCTAAGGAAGTTAAAAAAGCCTATATTTTATATTTTAAGTCCCAAATTGGAGATTAAGATAAAAGTTGGGCTCCTCATGTTTGCTGTGTGAGTTGTCACGTAAATTTAGTGCAGTGGATGTATCGCAAAAAAATATCCCGTTTGCTGTTCCTATGGTGTAGAGAGAACCTACTGACCATGTAAGTTATTGCTATTTTAAATGATGCAAAACTAAAAGTAGGCATATTTATTAGACCTCAAATAAGGAAGCTTCTAGGCGATTCCCATTTTCAAGAAAAATTAAATGAAAAGGAACTGGCAGCTTGAAAGTGTTTTGTAAGTGTATTGAAAGGATTTCTGAGCAACAAGAAAGATAAAACTATAAAACGTTATAGATGAACTCTTGAAACCTATGAAATACTACGGTTTCGCTTGCCTTTAAAAATGCAATTTTTTCACTCACATTTGGATTTTTCCGGAAAATTTGAGTGCAGTAAGCGACGAACAATTAGAGAGGTTTCACCACGACATCAGGACGATGGAAACAAGATACCAGGGACGCTAGAACTCATTTATGTTGGGCGACTACTGCTGGTATTTAAAAAAAGATGATGCTTCAGAACACAAGAGGAAAAAGTTAAAGTTTATTTCGCGGTATGACATCTCATGTAATATATTTGCATAGATTTAACGTTTTACATGTTTTTATTAAATAAATATTAGATTAATTCTTCTATTGGAACCTTCGGTGTGAAACACTAAACTCAAAGAGAATTACCACTAAACACCAAATCACTTTTTGAAACTTCTCGACGTACGTCAGGTTAAATCATCTCGTGATGATGCTAATATGGTTAAAGCTAACGTGCGTCGAGAAGTTTCAAAAAGTAATTTGATGTTTAGTGGTAAATCTCTTCTAGTTTAGAAATATTAGATTGTAAAAAACTGTATGTGTTACAATAATAAGCTTATTATTTTCGGATTTAAGCCTACAAAATACTTCATATACATCAATTTTCATCAATGTTACTTCAAAAAAGTTTAAATTTGTTGGCCTGAGTAATCGAACGGTGGTCAGCCAGCACCTTATAATTCATTTTCTGTCTGATACCCCTTATACATATTTAAAATATATCTCTGTTTTTGTGACTTACTGCATCGCAATTGTCTTGAAGCTAATGCGATCTTGCCTGATTTACATCAATAATATTCATAAAGCTGTTGTTTTTGTTGTGAATGGGCCAAAAACTAGACCTTGCGAAAGACTTATTTAAATTATATAGATAAAGATGCTTTCTATAATCTAAAAGAAAACTTCTCTAGAATCAGTGATGCTAAAATTAAAGAAGGAATTGTGTGTCTCTAAACCATGTTATAATACCAATATTTGAAAATTAATTACTTGAGTATAATGAAAGATATAACAATTTCCTGTTTATTGGATGAAAAGAAAATTTCTCCATCAATTTTCTGATGTATTACTGGTTATTTTAGGGTGTAAGTTTCATTAATGCCTTTGTTCAATTCTTTTTTAACGGTTTACCTGCACCCGTTAAATTGCCAGCGAAGTTGGGGGTCAGCCTTCGGCCGTGCTAGATTACACGTTTAATTAGTAGAGGACACTTTCGTTCCATCGATAAAACCTCCAAAATGTCCATTTTATAAACCATAACAAGAAAATTCACTTTTTTATAAAATAAGGAGTAAAAAATAATAACTGTGGAAAGATCCGGAGACTGGCAAATAGCTGATAAGTGGCTTTGATAGGATTAGATTTTTCTGTCGCGTCTTTGCATACAATGACCCGCTAAAATTTTCCCTGTTTTCTTTAAATTTATTCGAGGCGAACTGAAAGGGAGTTTATTTTCTAGGAGCTTTTCTCATCCCGTACACGATCATGCTGGTTTTCGGTGGACTGCCCCTATTCTACATGGAATTGGCTTTAGGACAGTTTCATCGTAGCGGATGCCTTACTATTTGGAAACGAATTTGTCCAGCATTAAAAGGTAAGTTTTAATAAATAATTAATTTGAAGTTTATATTTAACATAAGTCTACAAAAAAAAATTGTTGCCGCCGAGACTTTATTTATTATTTTAAAGTATAGTGTATAGCCTCAGTAACATTAAATTATTAAAAGTATATACAGTTTTTAGTCTACTCACATTAATAATATAATCTTCTCAGTAGCCATTTAACTTGTTTATTTTTGTTGTTTGTCCAATAAAAAAAGGTTAGTAAATAAAACCTAGAATATCTCATCGTCAAAACGATCGTGTTTAAACGATCCGAACACTTTTTGTTACGTTTGAGGCGAGTATTCGGAGAAAAAGTTTCCAAAACTTATGAAATCAAAGACGTTGATAAACCATGATAAACCAATTCAAACAATGTTTGCAAAATGTGTAGTGAACATTTAGAGCAATGGACGAATTGTAAAAGAAGTCAATCAGAGACATGCGTACAGGCGCTTTATTGTTGTGAAAGAGAACTTTATTTTTGATCACATTTGGATGTTTAGCTTTTCATGGATTTAGTAAAGAAGCATAATACTTCCAAGAATAGCAAATCATCGTAGCTATTAGTATTCCTGTAAATTGAATAATTTTCATCTACTTTATAAAACGTCGAAAAAACTCAAAAATATATAGCTAAATATGCTTTGATTTAAAGTGAAAGTGATATTGAGGGAAAAAAATGATTTTAACACAGTTAAATTGTTTTTTTACATACAACACAGTTTGCTGATAAGCACCAGAAGATCTCATTTAAACTGTACCAAATAAAGAAGAACGCGAATTTAAGGTTGTAATATTCCTGCAATGAGGAATAGACATTATTTAATATCCACCAAATGTGGCCACTCTGGTCAGATAATCAGTCCAGACAAATATCAAGGGATAGAATTTAGAGGAAAATAAATACGAAATCGTGAATCCTAGTATACAGAAGATGTGGAGAGGAGGACTATATTCTCTCTGTCTCGAAGAGAGCTGAGGGAGTCAGTGCAAATAAGCCAATTACATGTTGTCGATGTTTTAATAAATTTATGGGCCTCTTAAATTGTGGATAACTCGGTAGGGAATATATTGATAGAAATCATAGATGTTTCCGTTGATAATCTCGATTTTGCTAAGAGATGGCGTTACTAATACATTTGTTGGTATAGACTAATGACGTCTAAGGCATTTTGGAGGATAAACATATACGCTATAAAATCCAGTTGGTTATTAATTGCCATTGTGCAAAAAAATATAGCTTTTCTTAGCTTTCATTACATGTCGAATTATGTACCAGAAAAAAACGATTTGCGGGGACTTTAATAATCTTTTTTCGTTTGAAAAAAATGGCTGCTGAAAGATATCTATTGTCGTATGAAGCTTATGGTGAACATGCTCTAACTCAAAAATCTTGTGAACCATGGTTTAAACGCGTTAAAGTGGTTATTTTGACATAAAAGAGGAGCGTTGGGAACAGCTGAAAAAGTTTGAAGATGCAGATTTGTAAGCATTATTGGATGAAGACTCAACGCATATTTTGAAACAATTGACATAAGCATCGAATGTTGCCCAATCCACCATTTTTGAACATCTGCATGCATTGTCAAAGATCCAGAAGGTAGGAAAATGGGCTCCATATGAATTGAAGGAAAGATACGTTGAAAGGTGAAAAACCACTTGTGAAATTTTGCTTACCCGACAGAAAATAAAAAGGTTTTTTTTTGTATTGAGATGTGACAGGTGAAGACTGTTGACAGTAAAGTGGATCTATTTTAACAACCCAAAACGCAAATAATCATGGGTGGACCCGGCCTGCCTACAACATCACAACCAATGCGCAATATACATGGAAAAAAGATTTTGCTGTATATTTGGTGGGATGATAGGGGAGCTGTGTATTACGAACTGTTGAAACTTGGTGAAACCATTACTGGCGATCGATACCGACAATAATCTATAAAATTAAACCCAGCATTGAAGGAAAAACGACCAGAATACGCCCAACGACACAGTCATTTTTCAACAGGACAATGCTCAAAATGTTACAAAATGTCTAAAAAACTATTTGGAAAACATTAAATAGGACGTCCTACTTCACCCGCCATATTCACCGGACTACCAGTTTTTTCGGTCGATGCAGCATGGACTTTCAGAACAACATTGACATTCTTATGAAGGTGTGAAAATTTTGTTTGATAAATGATTGGCCTTAAAAAATTAAAAGTTCTTTTGGCGCAGAATCCATTATTTGACAGAAAGATGGGAAAAAGTAATAGCTGACGATGGCAATACTTTGATTATTAAGGTATTTTTTGTTGTTACGGAAATAAACACTCAAATTTAACGAATAAAGCGACATTATTAACCGAAACACTAATTAAAAAAGCTAAATTTAGCAGAATTGTGATGATAATAAAACTCTGTTCTGATTCGAACTGAAAAACACAAAAATCTGCAAGGAAGGTTTGCAGAAGGATAATAGGCCAGACAATGTTATAGTGTGAGATTCGTTTTAGATAGCAAATCATAAAGATGCTAATTAACTAGCTCTTGCATCATGAATTGGGTCACGATGTTTATATGGCCTGTAGAGTTCAATATGAGATGGTAAGAGGGAGGGTGATGAACGGTTTTGCAGCGTAAAATAGAAATTTGTGAAAGTTTTGGGTTTAATATGAGGCTGGACTGGAAAAGCACAATAGAAAGCTCTGGATAGTTTCAAAGGCTCGTAAACAACTACGTATCTTCAGGCAGATGCATCCAGAAAATAACCATAATTATTGACTAAAACATTGACAGACTTAGACTGGTCTTGGCCATTATTATTATTATATATTATAGCCATTTAGAAATGTCGAGTTCTGGAAGAGTATTGGATTTAAGGAAATCTATGTGTTCATTCCAAAACAACTTGCTACGAAACTTAATGTTAAGAAATTTGACGACAGACCTAACACGAATAACGGTCAATTATTATATTAGAATTTGATATGAAACACTAAACTCAAAGAGATTTACGGCAAAACTTCAAGTCACTTGTGAGAGAGAGAATCATTTCCTGATGATGCTAACATGGCTAGCGAAACTCTCGTCGAAATTGAAAAAAAGTGATTTGGTGTAATAAATCGGCAATCTCCATGTCAAAGGCTTTAGTAAAATTAAAAACAAAACGTCAATTATATATTTTTATGCGATTCTATGGTTCGAAGTCTTGTTCAGAGAGATAAAAAAGTTACGACCTCTAATTTCAGTCTAGTTAAGAAGCTTGATCTAGGCAAAAAATATGCCAACGTACAAAATAAATAAGAGTTGGATGGCGTAAGATATGGACTATATGCTGGATGTAGAAGAATTTCAGTTTGTTCCAATTATCTGCGCATTTTCTGCGTTTGTTTTCCAGTAGATTAACCGTTGTAAACTCAAACAGATTTATCACAAAACAGTAAATCACTTGCTTTTAATTTCCCGATGTGTGTTTCGTTAACCATGTTAGCATAATCAGGATATGATTCAATCTAAGATAATGGTAGCAAAACGCGTGTCGAGGAATATTAACAAGTGATTGGGTGTTTCGTGGAAAATCTCTTTGAGTTTAGTGCTTCACATCAAAGATTCTTATATAAGAATTGATCCACTTTCTGTTAAACTTTAAAAGATTTATCACTAAACACCAAATCATTTTTTTAAAACTTCTCGACGTGCATTTCATTAACTATGTTAGCATCATCAAAAGATGTTTCAATTTAACTCTAAAATTAAACTATGTTGTATTTATATAACAACCGTACCTAATGAAGCATGTAAAAATTATGAACCGTGAAGTTAACCAAGCGTTATATTAATAATTCAAAAAGTTGACTGAAAGGAGTAGGTCTATTATCCCGCTTCATAGTTTTCATACATTTTGCTATTTGATTGCTTTAATATGCAACTAAATTCCTATTAGTATTTACACTATTAACTACACTATTAACTACACTATTAACTACACTATTAAGGCTTAAGTTATTAATATTTATATTATAGTCATGATCGAGTGCATGTAGGAAAATATAAAATTTCTCATTTCTCCCAATCTAATGTGGACAATATGTTCTTTATAGATTTTAATAATGTTTATGGATTCCTCAGTTGATTTGGCAAACATTTTGAAGATACTAGGATTTTAAATAATACACTTGGAGCTTTTTAATGTTTCAAACGTTTATTATAGATTTTGCTTACATATGTTTTGTCTTGTTAGAGCTTTCTCAATAGTAGTTTGAACTAATACTAATGGCCAAACACAGTGTTTCCAAGTATATTTATTTTATATTTCTTGTTTTTTTTAACATCTAGTCTAATTATCCTAAATCGGCTGGTTAAAACCGGGCTATTTAATTATAATATGATCTTATCTATTACCGGGGTGTTTTGGAAAGTCAGCTGGTCATTCGTGGTTATTATATAACTATTTCTTAGGTATTTTTTAGTTTCAATATTTCTAGTAGGTCTAATTTTTTACTTTTCTTTTCTGAGTGTAATAATTTAACAATGTTTATGTCTATAAAATGATTGTTTTTAATACAATCTGTAGACATTTCGGTGCTTTTTAAATTATTTAAGATATAACGTGGTACCAGACAAGAAATAATGTAGCTTACACCTAAAATTTATACACACTGAATTACTTCACAAAGAAAACTTTATTCTTATTGAATATATGGATCGACAGATTAAAAACCGACAGATTAAATTCCTTTAACAAGGGTGAGTTGAACTTATTGGAAAATGATTTAAAATATTCCCCACAAATTTACTCAAAACAAGAATTAGAAACTTTAGCAATTAACGTAGAATTGGCCACCATATCTATGGAAAACTTAACTCTACATAATAAATTTAATATATTCGAACTTTTTTAATAATCTTAATTTTCCAAAAAGCTGTAAAGATGAATTAGTAATAAAAAATTAGTAAACAAAAGTTGAAAGATAATGACTTAATACTTTGCAAAGCGGACAAGGATAATACCATTACAATTTTAACTAAGACTGAGTATAACAATAAAGTGAAATCATTACTAGAAGATAGTCATATAACTAAATTAAGACTAGACCTTACTAATAAATATCAAACGAAGATTATAAAAATACTCATACTATGTCCACATATAACATTAAATAAAATTTATAAATTTAAAAGTATGAACCCCTCAGCACCGAAACTTTATGCATTATCTAAGATTCACATAGAAAAATATCCGATAAGACCAGTAGTTTCGTATGTCAATGCACCTAGTTATATGCTGTGTAAAGAATTAAGTCATCTGCTTCCTAAATTAATCAATTTTCAGTCACGATATGCAATTAAAAATGCATTAAAATTTATATAAAAAACTAAAGACATTACATTAACCAATATTGCAAAATTAGTTTATTTTGATGCAAGAAGTCTTTTTACGTCTATAC
This sequence comes from Cosmopolites sordidus, assembly GCA_031761425.1. NCBI lineage: Eukaryota > Metazoa > Arthropoda > Insecta > Coleoptera > Curculionidae > Cosmopolites > Cosmopolites sordidus. Next base: position 642,195 of record JARFXV010000753.1, on the reverse strand, counting down.
TAGTAAATGAGTTAATTACAATTTTAAAAAGACACATAGACAATGCAGACATAGAAGACAAATTAAAAATTGAACTAAAAACAAGCAATCTTAGTTTGCCTAGAACAAAATTGTTTTCAATATAACAATAAGATATATCAACAAAAATACGGTCTTCCGTTGGGCTCATTTATCTTACCTTTGTTATCTAACATGTTTATGGCTGATTTCGAAAATGTTATTTTTAACTCTAAAAATCCACCAATCAACAATATATCACATTGGCACAGACACGTGGACTATGATTTTCGAATTTGGAATGGTACGAAAAGAAATTTACACACGTTTTTAGGCCATTTGAATTCCATAAACAAAAATATATAATTCACTATGGAGATTGGGCTTATATATTTACAGCTCTACAGGCCTTTAAGGCCTTTGGCTTGGTTAACATTCTGCCGCCAAACTACTGTATTCTTTGCCTTTCCTTCCCATTGTGTCACAGCCATTCTGGCCAAATCCTCCTCCATCTCCTGTAGCCACTTTCTCCTTGGTCTTCCTATCTTCATTCTTCCCTCGCCTCTCCCCCTGCTCACAACCTGTTTTGTTAGTCTGTTAGTCTTTTGCTTTCTGGTAGCCTTTCTACATGTCCTAGCCAGGCTATTCGCCGTGCTCTAATGATCCGCGTTATTGAGGGTTCTCCAAATACCCTTTTTCTCTACTGATTCTCCCCCTTGATACACCTCCAACATTTTTTCACTACTATTGGTTAAGGCCAATTATTGTCCTCATTATTGTCTTATAAACTCTTACTTTGGCTTTTCTTGATATATTCTTGTTTCTCAGGAGTCGCTGCAGCATCGCTGCACATTTATTTCCTTTTGCTATTCTGGCCTTAACCTCTGCTTCCATTCCATGGTTGTCTGTAATTGTTGAACCAAGGTAACAAAAACGATCAACCCTGTCGAAGTTTACTGTTTCTTCCCCTAGTTTAATTTTCAACCCTTCCTTACTGAGGCCCGATCTTACTTTGAAGGGCTATGAATGTTGGCCATTTACTTTAACTAATCACACTGTATTTTCTATAGTCATTTTTGTTAGAGCTATTAGTTTTCTATTAACCCCCAGTTCTCCCATTGCTTTTAGTAGTTCCTTTCTGTCAATGAGGTTGGGCTTAATGATGAAATTAACTTCCTAGACATAAAGATAAAGAAAAATATCTACTACAAAAACCGACTACAACAGACACAGTTATATACTTTAGTTCTAAACAATCTTGGCAAGCCAAACTATCTCCTTTTCATAGTCTAATACATAGGTTAGTTAGTTTTCTACTAAACAAAGATAATTAACTAATTAACAGTAAGGATTGTGAAGCGGTATATATCGGTCAAAGTGGTAGAAGGATAGGTTATAGGAATAAAAGAACACAAAAAAAGATATCTTAAATAATATAAAAAGCACCGAAATGTCTACACATTGTATTGAAAATAATAATTTTATAGATATAAACAATATGAAATTATTACATTCAGAAAAGAAAAGTAAAAAATTAGACCTACTAGAAATATTGGAAATAAAAAAATCCTTAAGGAATAATCATATCAATTTCCAAACACCCCGGTAATAGATAAGATCATATTGTAATTGAATAGTCCGGTTTTTACCAGCCGATATTTGGGATAATTAGACTAGACGTTAAAAAAATAAGAAATAAAAAAGAAACAATTTTACCTTTACACTTGGAAACACTGTGTTTGACCATTAGTATTACTTCAATCTACTCTTGAGAAAGCCCTAACAAAGTAGAGCAAAATCGTAGAGCAAAATCTATAATAAACGTTTCAAACATTAAAAAGTTACTATTATTCCGTGTTCGTGGGGTAAATATTTTCGAGTTTAGTGTTTCATACCACAGGTTCCAATGGAAGAAATTATCTTGTTTAAAGTCGATTCTTTTCGATGTAGCTAACGGTGAGAGAAGGATGATTATTTACTTCAAAACCGGTGGTGCGATTTGGTTGATTTGGTGGAGGTGATAGTGTATGAGGTATCGATAGAGTATCGATCATCAACAAATAATATTGTGTGGTAATAATAATATTTATTCAAAATATACAGAGAAAATATTTAAAAATCTTAAAGTTACCAGTTTTTTTCGCAATTCATTTTCCGTCTGGACGACAATTTTCGATTCGAATAACAGACAAACTTAAAACCAAAGCTCGGTAAATAGTCCGGCTGAATATGTTCTCCTTGTTTTAAATCTCCGATTTCTTAAAGGCCGGAAAAGATCGGACCGAAGAAGATGCCGGGAAACAATGGAAACCTTTTAGTTCGGATTGGAATTGTAATTCTACGTTCATGTTCAATTCATTAGGACAGTTTATCTAGTTTTAGATGTAGCGCAGCGTTCAAATAAATGATCCGAATCGTACAGACATTAATATTTATATCCGATCTGGATATAGGTGCAGAGATATATTCGAGTGGTTGGGATAATGATGAGCGTTGATGTTAACGTCCAGCTGTCGGTCAGTTTGAGAATAAATTTCCATCTTCCAACAAAAAGAACTATAAATATTTATACAAACAATAAGAAGATATATTATAGCGGATTATAGATTTTTTCAATTTGATGCACTTCGAAATTTCAGCTCCTAACTTAATTCTGGCGCATCATTGGCGTGAAATAATTTTAAAACTGTTTTCCGGTGATCGTTGGCAGAATTGGCAGCCACAAGATGGAAAATAATAAGGATCAATGAAATCTTCTTAAGCGATTCCAAGTTTAAAGAATTTAAATTTTAGGAAGGGGATATTCGGTTTAGATATTCAATAACGAATTATCAAGCAACTAAATAGGTTTTTGGGGTTTATTTTTAAAATTGGATTGTGGTAAAGTTTATTAAGGTTGTAAACTATGGTTTGCGGAAATATTTGTGTGTAAGAGGATAGAGTGAAAAGGTAGATACTTTTCCGATAGACGCGGGTATGATATCAAATATGATACAATTCCTGAAAAGGAGCTTCCTTTCTGGTGAGGTTTTATGAATTTCTAGCCGAAATTACATTTAGTTTTGTTTTAACACTCTTCGAAAGGAGTTCGATATTCGTTTGTTTATTAAACACTACTCCTTGCATGGAAAAAACCATTGCTCAAACCAAAGAAAACTTGAAAAAGTGTTATGGACACTCTGCTCCTTCACATTTCATGGTTTATAAATTAATTACTGTCACTTTGCTCCTTTACATTTCGTGGTTTATAAACAAATTACTCAGTTTCGATGTGGTCGAATCATCACAAGTGACGTTGCGCATTTAGGTCGCCATATTTTGGTCATTAATGAAGAAATGGCCAATAAAATCTCTGATATTATGTTAAATGGGACAAGAGAGATATAAGAGGGATTGTTGAAATTATTAACATCTCGAAAAAGTGGAACATCTCGAAAACATCTCATATGGAACATGCGACAAGAAAGCTCTCTGCGCGAAAAAAGAGAGGAAAAAAAGCTGTAGAAACTGGTGTCGCGTTTGCTCGCTGCGGACTAAAAACTGGATCGAGGGACCACTTTACATAGTGTTTATACATACGAGTATATAAGCGCAGTCCGAAAGAGTTTTGGCAGTGATTCGTGAATGTGATGAAATTTGAAACTCTCTTTCTAATTAATTAATTAGTCCATTCGTCCGTAGAAGAATTTGTTTGCTATCAATATTCTTCATCTAATTTCAGAGCTGATGTCATTGGTATTATTTACGTGGGAGCCAAGATATGTGAATTTGTTACATGAGTTATTGTGTCTGGCCAAGTGGTGGGAGCCAAGATATGTAAATTTGTTACATGTGTTATTGTGTCTGGCCATCATCGGCTCGTCGAAAGGTCGATTGGAAGTTTTATTTGTGACTGTTCTGTATTTAGTTTTCTCTATATTAATTTTAGACCCCTTTTTTCAGAGGCTAAGTGCTTTGTATGCCTGTATAAGGTATTACTTTGATATAGCTATATATCTAATTCATCAGTATATGCTTTTATTTATGACTGAACAAGTTTTCAATAAGAATAGCAATATTTCATTTCAAACGCATTCGACTCTTCGCTGTAGTCTTATATCTATTTACAGTACAGCTGTAAATAAATAATCTTAGGAAACATACTGATCAAACTAAAACAAACCTCTTCGTGACAATTAGATACGTTGGGAGCAATTTACTTCAAATATTTTTTTAATAATGTTATAGGCGGGCTTTTTAAATAAGCAATTTTCTGTATTTATTTGACAGATTGTATGTACTTTTTGAGTAATAGATAGCACTGGTACTTTTAGAAGAGGCTGTATTAAAATACAGGTCTTTCAGCAGGTCTTTCTGTTCGCTTTGTATGCCAAGCATACAGTTTTTCATTTTACTCTGTACTACGTAAAGTTTTTGATTGTGATGTGAGTTTTCCTGTTACACTTCCGTTCGTTATAACGGGCAGGAGGCAGGGGTTCGTTATTCCGTTCATTATAACGGGCACTGATTAAAGACATTTCTCTTTAGACAAAGTGACAGTTTGTTGTTACACACTATGTAGAACCTGCCAGCCACATTTAATACGCAATACGGTATCACGTCCATTGAAATTCTCTGCCCAGAATATATAAGTGATGCACAATATCCAAATCCCTCTCTTTTTCAGGTTTATTCTTAAGCCAAATTTTGCTTCCGCCCTTTGCAGATCTTGTATGTGTATTTGTAGCTTACCTGAATCTTATGATAGGAGAACGATGTCATCTGCAAATCTAAAATGGAGTATGCACCATTGATTTTTATTCCATCCTGTTCCCAATCAAAATTCAAGAATACCTCTTCAAAACAGATTGAGAAAAGAACAGGCGACCTTGAGTCACCCAACCGTACATCCCGTTCTACATTGAGTCAGACATGCAATTTATGATTTGAACAAGATTTCAACCAAATTGTCACCACGGCTCTTTTTGTAGACACCGATCCTTTCGCGCCAATTTTCGATGACCCTGGCGTATATTTTAGGCTTTATGGCGACTACGGCTTGACGAATGGTAGTTTAAAAGTAGCCAATAGTCGCAAGTTTATTGCTATAAACCTTTGTTTTCATATGTCCTCAGAGAAAATGATCTAAAGGAGTTAAATCGTATTTTCTCGGCGGTCAAGCGATGGGGCCATTTCGTGAAATTAACAATGGGCTCGCAATAAGCCTATGTTTAATCGGGAAATATGGGGTGGTGCGCCATCCGGTTTCCGGGAAAAAAATCTTCTAGCATTGCCTTGTAGTGCTCGGTATTGATGATAACGATGGCTTTTCCCCATTTTTAAACAAATAATGACTGATGACTCCTCCATGCCAAAATCCACACCAAACTGTGATCTTTTGCAGATGCAAAGGACTCTCATGTATAACGTTCGGATTAGACTCGCACCAATCGGAAAATTTACGACGAATACGATGGTTGGTTGGCTTCAATTTTTGTGCAAGTACCATATTATATGGATGCAAGCCTAAGTCCAACCTCAGGATTAGCCAGGTTGTCATTGGCGAAGGGCCTAACTCTTGTGAGCGGCGAGCAATTGAGATTTTGTCATTTTCGAATACACTTTCTTAACCGGCGGCACGGTTTTATTTTTGTCTTACAGACATTTAACTATTGTGGAGAGTAAACTCACTTTCAAATTTTCTAATAACACGATCAATAGCCTGTTCAACAGGACCACCACGACAAATACCACTATGGGTCTGAAGTGCTCGTGTTGAGTAGCATAAGGAGACCGCCAATTTGCGTAATAAAACTGGACATTTTCCAAACGTTCTTCTAATGTGAAACGAACCATGATTTAATTGCAAACCTTTCGGAAAACAACTGATAAGGCATGTCAAAAATCGCTAAACGAATATGGCCGCCATGAGCTGTCAAAGTTCATGATCATCCCTAATAGAATAATTTTTTCTATATTGAGTTAATTTCAACCAATTCTCTGCAAGCTTCTGTCTTGTGTTAGTGCTTCTGCTTCTTGTGTCTGTATTCTGTTTTTAACGCAGAAGTTGGGGAGTATCTTTTTCACTTTTCATAGAGTAGCTTGTTAAGCCACTTGGCAGATACCTTATCACTTTTAAATTATCGTCAGCATTATTAACGAAATATACCGTTGTTGTTTAGTTAATTCTGTATCGTTCCATTACTGGAACAGATACAAAATCACCATACTTATCCATCCGTACATGAAAATTGAGGTTAGATCCGTTACGGAACAATGATGCTTTGAAGTGTCCGATACGTCGGCCAATTAGATAAATGGGCTACGACAACGCCGATTTAACAATGGGCCGCCAGAGGGAGCCGGCGGCGCTATCCTGGGAGCGCTTTTTTCAACAATTGCGAATTGAAAGCGTTCAGTTACATTGTATCGAGTGCAGTTAATTTTGGATGAAACACTGTCTATGTGTGTATTGGCTGGATTTTAGTTGATATTGAATGCAGTGGGTTGTGATTGAGTTTTCACTGAAACAATACATGGTGTGCCACTTTAGTTAAATTAATTATTTTTGGATATAGTTTGGAAACTAAATAAGTTGATTTATATTAATTCAATTGAATATTAAGCGTATTTTAAGTAAATTGATAAAATTTGGACAAAGTAATACAACATAAAAATCACAAATGACAAAGATGGTAGTTTTGTCACAGATGAGACGTCTGTAGATTTAAAAAAGTTTTATCAATTTCCATGGAAGCAATAAGCGTAACAGCATATTACACTAGAGATGATGAATTTAAAGTTGGGAGAAATGGGGAAAGAAAGTTACTCAATATGATTTTCAAGGAAAAGAAAGTACGAAAAATTCAGAATTATATTGCTATTGTATATTAAAGGAGACGAGAATGGAAAGAGAATGAACGAACTACAGAAGCATAACTTTGATGACCATATCAACTAATGTAGTAGCGAATAATGGAAGACAGAATAGATAGTACTTTGAAGTAAAAAGTAAAGTTAGGATTTAGAAAGGGGAGTAGTACATTAGATCCAATCTTTAAACCATGTCAATGTTTAGAGAAGTCTATAAACAAAAACATGGATATCCATATTAGTTTCGTAGACTGATAAAATACCTTCGACACAATTAAACGAAAATTCTTTTCGAAAAACGTAGAAAGAAATTGACAAAAAAATAGATATAAATAAAAGAGAGGCAAAGTTTTGTCTACTTGATCGTACTAATTATTAAAATATAATAATTAATTGTATTTTTAAATATAGCCAGTACGATTAAGACGAACTGTATCTCGTTCGATTACCAAGAGGAAAAATTCATCCACATTTTAAGACCGGTTTCGTTCTTTAAGAACTGATAAGTTCTCAAGCTCGGATGCTTTTCACTTGAAGTAATCACGTAACCCAGTTGTTTTTAATTCCGAAAATTGGATAATATAGTTGAACGTTATACAGTAACGCCACCTGTCTTACCCGAGCTTAACTAATGAGTTTTTAAAGAACGAAACCAACTTCGAATTTATCCAACTTTCTTTGGGAATACTATCTACAACCTTCCTAATTAATGTTGCAGCACTTGCACTTAGAGTCGGAGAAATGTTTTCTGCTCTAACATTGGATTTTACCTGATGCCACATATGCTCAATTGGATTAAAAATACAGTAATACGGGGCAAGGCGTAAAACCGTATGTCCCATATCGGCAGCAATGGTATCACATACATATTCCTTTTTAATATTAAATGTCTTTAATATTTCTAGAACATCAGATTGTTTATATATATTTTCGAAGCATATATCGTTCAGTGGCGGCTCGTGGGTTTTTAAAATCGAAGGGCGTAGAAGAAAATATATAAAATATATTGCTGCTGAAGATTTTTTTTTGCTTTTCCCTTCCGCCTTTTTACTTTTCGTGTTATTGAAACCCTATACAGGAGGTGGACCAGGAAAATGAGTTAAAGAAAAGAAACTGAACGGAAATAAAATATGATGTTTTACACTGAAAAATTGTTTACTGTGATAAAGGCTGGAGGGGCGGCGCCCCAACGCCCCCCCCCCTCACGAGCCGCCACTGATATCGTTTTTCAACATATGGTTCTGTATTTCCAACTTAGTGTTTTTTTCTTTATTTGGGTTTTTCGTCACGATGTAAAACTCAAAAAATATCAAAAATATATCTTCTTATGTAAATAAAGAATGACTGGGTAAAAACAAAACACCAAACGGAGACAAATTTCTCAGTGATTCTTTTTTGTATTAAATTTGCCTAACGAACAAAATTTTAAAAATATAAAAATATTCTAAAAAATATACAAGCTTTTAACGGTAACGTTTCGGGAAGTATTCTCGTCCCGTTTTCAAAACGAATCTAAAAATAAATTTTATTAATTTCTATAAATTATGAAAAGATAAAAAAGTAAAGTTTTGGGGTTAGAGGCGCATCAGCAACTGAGAAGGCTATTTAGCGACTGGACCTACAGCTTAACATAGGTTTCGAACCACGGTCATCAGCTACTGAAAACCCCGGTCAGCACCCCCTTCGGGCAATCAACCCTTGGTTTTGTGCTTAACTTAATGATACTTACATTGACAATTAATTTTTAATGACAGTGACATACTACCAAAAAAAAAAAAAAAATATATATATATATATATATATATATATATATATATATATATATATATATATATATATATATAAGCGTGAAGCGCCATCCTGTTTCCGGGAAAAAACCTTCCTTGTAGTTCTCGGTATTGATGGTAACGGTGGCTCCTTTCTAAATAAATAAGGACCCCTCCATGCCAAAATCCATACCAAACTGTGATCTTTTGCGGATGCAAAGGACTTTCATGTATCATGTGTGGATTAGACACCAATACCGACAATTTTGTTTATTAACGAAGTCATTGAGCTGGAAATTAGCCTTGTCTCATCAATTCGTTGTCGGCAAGTTCTACTGTGGTGTCGTCATAGTAGTCCAAAGATGAATATTTTTGATAATATTTTTGAAGGACAACCGTAAACAATTTGGAACTCAGCCATCTTCGGAACCAGCGTGTAAAATTGTAATTCTTTTTCCCTCTGGGGCTTTGGTTTCGCATTTTCTTGATATATCTATCCATTATTTTTCTGGTGTCTCATGTGTATCGAACCATGTTTCATCAAGGTAGATAATGAGATGATTTTTTAGTCTGTATTTTTTATAGCGTTTAAGTAGACAAACCGCTATCGTCGCAATCGTTGTGATTTCATTTATATTTGTCTTTTATTAATGGTCTGGGGTAAACCCATTTGAAATAATATTCTCCGGAGGCTAGTTCTGCTGCAAAGAATGTTGGTTTCATCTTTCCTTAGTCGCTGTTTTATTGAATGTAATGTAGGCACAGTTTGCTGTGCATCAAATTATTAATGGAATTCGAATGGGAAGTCCTTTCACATTAGTCTTATTCTTTAGACTTCAGCATTACAAACCCAGAGTTTTCGTCAAACTCGATCTCGTTGTTTGGGTTCTGTGTAGTCAGATGTTTGTACATTTTTTCCTACATATTCTATTAGAGTAGTGGGATCAGTACATTTTCTTCTAGAACAGTATAAGTCATTTCGGTGTCCAGGAATTTTTTTTATATTGAAATACGTAAAATGTAATGTCTGACATGATGTATATAGAGGGGCATTGGGTATGCTATTACATATATTCTATTTTTTTGAGAACTTAGACTTCGAATAACAGAGTAAGAATTATAAATGCACTAAAATCATTTGTATATCTAATCTAAATTATTTATTGACGAATACAAATTATTTGTTTATAGGTATAGGATATGCTGTATGCCTAATTGACATCTACATGGGTATGTACTACAACACCATCATTGGCTGGGCAGTGTACTATCTAGTTGCAAGCTTTACGAGCGAATTACCATGGACGAAATGTACCAATAGCTGGAATACTATCGACTGTCGTCCAATCACTTCTTTGCTGCCTAATTCCAATGCCACCACACCTGCCAAAGAATTCTTTGAGTAAGATTCCATCAAAATAAATTTCTGTAATTCTATCTTAGAATACATTGAAAAAATATATTTGTGTCAATTTAGTAATGATATATGAATGATGTTTCTCTTTTAGAATAATTTTTTATTTTAGTTCGACCGAAAATTGTTGAAACCAGTGTGTCTCAATTTTATTCATCGAAGGAAAATTAATTTTTTCAATAAAGTTTTATTTGATTAAATATTTAGTTCCTTGAAACTAAACTCGAAGAGATTTACCACTAAATACCAAATTACTTTTTTAAACCTCTCGACGGGCGTTTCGATTACCATGTTAGCATTATTAGGAGATGATTCAATTTAATTCGATGATAATCATCGAATATCATCGAATATTTAGTATCAGTAATTTCATGATTGATTCGATTGGTGTTAAGTCGTAAATCTCTTCGAGTTTAGTGTAGAGTATTTAGCAAACCACGACACCATTGCAGCATATACCGTTTCGGTTATTGTTTGACTGATGTTTTCATTTTCGGGAAGATCTGCTTATCCGATGGGGGTAAATCAAAATAATATGGTAGATGGTCAATAATTTGACACATTATCCTGTAAAAATAAGACCCTTTTAATTAAATTTTATTATTTTTTCACCCAAATTTATTAAAGTTAAATGTCGGATTTTTTTAGCACGCATTTAAAAAAAATATTCAATATTCAATTCAATTTTTATGCTTTTACAGGAGAGAGGTTCTTGAACAATACAAATCAGATGGCTTAAATAGAATGGGACCCATTAAACCAGCCTTGGCGTTGTGCGTGTTTGCTGTTTTTGTCTTAGTGTATTTTTCGCTTTGGAAAGGGGTTAAAAGTACTGGAAAGGTAAAATTTAAAATTCCCTTACTACTAACAATCTCTAATCTTCTAATTATGGTTTTAGGCTGTTTGGGTCACTGCTCTAGCTCCTTATGTGGTGCTTATTATCCTTCTGGCACGTGGAGTAACCCTTCCAGGCGCGACTGAAGGTATTAAATACTACCTCACGCCCGAATGGCACAAATTGTATAATCGGAAAGTATGGATAGACGCGGCCTCGCAAATATTTTTCTCACTTGGTCCAGGATTCGGTACCTTACTAGCTCTATCTAGTTACAACAAATTCAACAATAACTGCTACCGAGACGCTGTTATAACCAGTACTATAAATTGCTTGACCAGTTTTCTAGCAGGTTTTGTTATATTTTCGGTATTGGGGTATATGGCACACGTGCAACATAAAAGTATCGAACAGGTTGGACTAGAAGGTAAGAAATAATTATATTTTATATTGGTTTCTGTTGAAGACAAGCTATACAAAATTAAGCATTATTTATTACCATATTTACAGAACTACTTCTTAGGTAGGGTAAAGTTGCTTAAGTCGTACCCGGTATTATCTCGTTTAACATTTATTAAATGCACCATCTAGTGCCGAAAGCCTGAACTATTTGGTCGTATGAGTAAACGAAAACAAGTGGGTGGCTGACCTGCTTTGTGAGGCAGATATAATTCAAAAGTTTTTTTTTTCACAGTTTTCATTAAATTTTTTGTCTCATTTGTAAGCTTTTAAAAGAAGGATTATAATCCTTAAGTTATTTTTAGGTTTACGTCTATTTTTATCGTTCTCTGGGAATCATTTAGGTATACTCAAACGGTAGATTTTTTTTAGGTTATCAGTGGTTTCAGTATGAATATTTGAAGACCTCACTTAAGTCGAACCTGTAGATAATTCCTTAATCGTACCGGTACAATTTAGGTATTTACTTGTTTACTAATATTTTTCTTTTATTAGCTGATGAATATGGTGAAGAGAAACTAGAATGCTTGGAAGCAGGAGGATATGGACGAAGCTTTACTGAAACATCGGAATGGTGAAATTGGATTTAATGAAGCATGTAGAAGATATAACAAAACGAAGCCTATACTGCTACGATATTTGAAAGGTTTGAATAAAACAATAAAATTTGGTAGACCTAACTATGTCATCAAGCATGAAAGAGGAATCAGCACAGCATTTGATAAATGTTGAGTCCAGTTTCTTTGGATTAACTACTCACTACTTACTGAATTTAGAAAGCTTGCCTTCGAGCTTGCTGAAAAATTTCACTTACTTTATCGCTTTAATAAGGTATTACAGGTTTATGAAAGATCATCATAGTTTGTCCTTGCCTGTTCCAGAATCAACATCGATGGCTAGAAGTAAAGGGTTCAATAAAGAGCGTGTTAATGATTTTTTTTATAAATATGAAGAAATTCTTGATAAATACAAGTTTACTGCTGACCAAATATTATAATAAACCTTTTTAAGTTATTGTTCAAAAGGGAAAATGCTGAAGTGGGTGCAATCACAAGCGGATAAATGGGTCTAAGAACGACAGGCATATGTGCGATGAATGCGGCAGGCGAATTCATATCACCCAGGTTGATATTTAAGCGCAGTAGACTGAATGATGCCTTAAAAAAGGGAACTCGGCCAAACACAGCATTTGGGTACTCGAAAAATGGATGGATAACTTCAGAACTTTTTGCTGAATGGTTATAACATTTCATAAAGTGCACAAGATTAGAAAAAAATGACCAAATATAAATTTTACTTTTACTGGATGGTCATAGTATACATACCAAAAATTTAGAAGTAATCCAGATTCCTGCTCACACATAACATCGCCTACAACGGTTGGACAGATCGTTGAACAACAGTTATAATGAAGCGGCATGTTCGTGGCTACCCTCAAATTCTGGCAGTGTAACGTTTCGGAGCTGCTTGGTAAATCGTACCCTAGATTGGTTCATATGGATATAGCGCTAAATGGTTTTAAAGTAACAGATTTGTTGCCATGTGACAAAAACGTCATTCAAGAAGGGGACTTTGTAGCTTCTGTACAAATCTCTTATTCATCAAATCAAGAACCTGCTGATGTAACTGGAAAAAACACACTATCAGACATCACATTTTTACTCGCTAAAGATACATCGCTAAAGATACAATCAGAGTATCGCCACCAATAGTTCCATTGCCACCAATAGTTGCAACGTCACCAAAACTAACAACACCACTCTTAGTACCTAGAGATGCAACACCACCACCCACCATTCAACCTGGATCTTCAACAATATAACAAACATAAAATCACTAACACTAATCAAATAATAAAGTCTTACTTGAACATTTTATCTCCTATCCCTTGTATATCAACAGTTATTAAAAAAAAATGATGAATGTTATTAAGCCAACAATGGAATTAACTTCAAGTCCCTATAAAAACGAATTAGAAGCCAAGGAAAATATAAATAAGAGGAGGAAGCCTGTACTGGATTTTAAAAAGTTAAAATAGAAAAAGGTAAAAAGAAAACTATAAAAAGAAGGAAGACAGATGAAATATGCAAGAAGAATAAAAAACCAAAGACAAAGAATCCTGGTTATGCTAACTATGTAAGGACGATGGCGAAGAAAACATGATCCAATGTATGAAATGTAAAGGTTGGGTACATGATCTATGTACTGACGCGAAAGTAATATGAAGAAATATATTGGTGATATCTGTGTTCAATCTGAATAATTTTTATAGATGTAATTTTGTTTCTTAAAAAATTATAATTTTGGTTTTTTATGTGTAATTTACTTGGTAATTAAGTTCGACTTTGAGACTGTGATGATTCCAACAAATATTGATTGTAAGTATATTAATTGTAGTATTATCTCTTATTAAGTATTTTTCAATATATTTTCTGAAGTCTTCATTGAAGTCTTATTCTAAGTACGACTTAGGCTATAGGTGGTACGAACTAGGCGACCAGCCGCCTTAATCCTGCCGAAGGTACTTTTTTGAAAAACGTTAAAACACCTATTTTGTTAAAAGATTTTTGGGTCTCTATGAATGTTCCTTAAAAAGCAAATAAATAAAGATTCAGTAGATGCAAAAGATTTTGTTTCATTTAAATTGTACTAAACATTACAGTACTATTTTCTTAGGGGTTACGACATAAGCAACCTTACCCTAATTCTGCTTGTTATTTGATTGATCACTCTTTCTCTTATATAATCAGCCTATACTTCCTCTGGCTATAAGTGATAGCAATTCTGTTGTCTGTTATTTTACTTATGTGGTTGTTCCATTATCTTCTTCAACTCAGTGCTATTCGTTTATCTTTTCTACATTATATTTCCTTGTGAATTCGTAATTACTAATTCGTCCCCCCAACGCGTTTCCAGTATTTTTTTTTAGTTTTCTCATATATGCCGTTTCCAACCAATGTTTATATCTTATAAAGGATTATCTAGTAAGACCGTCAGAGCTTTAACATGATGCACAATGATAAGTAAAAGTGAGGATCTGGTAATTTTTGTTTATCTTAAAGAACGAATAATGGCATTATATGGAATGCTTTTTGGAAATCCAATTTTGGGGAAAAATAATCGAAGAAGTCTACATTTGGTTTAATGTGGTGTAATACGTAGATAAATAAATGTCCAATTTTTTAAGAAAAATCTTTTTTGAAACACTTTAACAACGTTAAACGACATTAACGACACTAAAACGTTTTAATATATTACAGGTCCTGGACTCGTTTTCATCGTATACCCCGAAGCAATAGCTACAATGAGTGGTTCAGTATTCTGGTCTGTGATTTTCTTCCTAATGCTTATAACTCTAGGGCTGGATAGCACATTTGGTGGATTGGAAGCGATGATTACAGCTCTGTGTGACGAGTATCCTCGCACTCTAGGCAGACATCGAGAGATTTTTGTTGCAGTATTACTACTAGGAATCTATATATGTGCCTTGCCAACCACAACTTACGTAAGTATACCGTTAAGTTATGTATTATGAAATAAATATTTTTTATCAATCGTGTGACTTATAAAATTATTTTATTGGTGAAATAATTCGAGAATCTTCTACTTTAACGCCATATCAGTAAAGTCAGAACATTTGAATAAGTAGGAATTTCTTTCATAATATTCAGTAACATTTTTACACTCTTGCGACGTGCGTCTTGCTTTTACACTCTTGCGACGTGCGTCTATCTTGAGGATGTTAACATGGTTAGTGAATCGGACAACAAAGCACCACAAAAAGTGATTTCGAATGTTTGATGTTCATCAGTATATGATTTATCGTGATCAATATATTATTGATTCAATGATTTAATCATAATCTGATAACGCTGACAAGATTTTCGAAACGTGCTTGAAGAGGCTACAAGAAAGGGTGCAAAAAATTTCTTTGAGTTAGGTTTGAACACCATAGATTCATTTAAATTCCTTCATTAATATTTTCATAGCTACATTAAAAATGTTTTTGTATTTTCAGGGCGGCGTATATTTAGTAAATATGTTAAATATTTACGGACCTGGATTAGCCATTCTTTTCGTGGTATTTGTGGAAAATGCAGGAGTTTGTTGGCTCTACGGTACGGACAACTTTGCTAGAGATATCGAAAAGATGATTGGACATAAACCAGGCCTTTTCTGGAGGTTGTGCTGGAAATATATCAGTCCCATATTTCTCTTGGTAAATATATAAATAATTGCAAACAAATGAATTTTAAAGCTTTCTTTGAACTTATGTTATTAAGAGAGTATAAGGATAATTTAATTAATTAACGAATTCAACTTACCCTTTAAAATAAAACTACCATTTTATTCGATTTTTACTGAATTATATTAATATCCCTTTGGGGAGCATACCTTGACGTGTTAAAGGGGTAATAGGGCAATGAAGCTTTGAGCTATGCCGTCTGGAGCTGAAGCTTCTGGGAGGGTCATCCCGGGCAAACAGGTCAAGGCAGAGGCCTCAGATTAACATGATCCAAAATCTGCCAATCCGCATTGGACCAGCGCGGCAGATTACTGTCAATACCTTCAACTGTTGATTGAACTTGATAACATACATTTGGATATTATTGAGCTATGGGAAACATAACTAATCCAACTGGATTCAACTGACCACGTACTCTACACTCGGGGTACGGCAACTGGACGATGTGGTGGAATTGGATTCTTCATTAATCAAAAGCTGAAGGACAGTGTAGTAAAATTTGAAAGTATAAAAAATATAGAATAGAGAATATAGAATATATAATATATAAAAAAAAATATCAGCAGACAATGGACATGAAAAAAGTGCTCACAAGTGAAATTGATTAAATCATAACCAACGATAAAACAATATTTTGCAATTGTATTGTACTTAACAATTTTGATGTTGGAAGCGACCACCGAATGGTATGAGCAAAAGTTAATTACCGAAGAGTGCGCGAAAAAATGGTAAGATCGAAGAAGGGCAAAGCGGATTCTGGGAATTTACTTTGAGATGCAGAGATTTTGAAATTGCTTTGTCGAACCGCTTTGCTGTGTTATAAGACCCGGAGGAGATGGAAATAACAGTCCAATATGAAGAAATCACCAACAATGTGCTTGAAACGGCTTCTTCAATAGCAGCTGAAGAAAAATGTTTCAAACAGACAAAAATCTCCAGTGAGACCATTGATTTAATGAAAAAACGACGGACAATGAGAAATGCTGGAGTCCTTTTGGCAGGGTCGGCTTTGCAAAACTATAAGAAAACGAACAAGAGAGGAGACGCGCTGGTTCAACATGCAGCTAGTGCAAAAAACTCTGGAAGAAAACAGGGAAATTACAAGGCTATACAGAAGCTGAGAAAGAAAAGAATGAAAATTTATGCGTTAATGCGTGAGGATGGCACAATATGCAGGGAGCGTATGAAAATGTTTGAGGTTGTCAGAAATTTTTATACATAGTTATATGAAGATCACAACCAATCAAAGACAACAATACTCAAGGAAAAACAAATGCCGGATATTCTAGTGGAGGAAGTGGCAAATGCCATAGAATTGATGAAAAACGGCAAGGCTCCAGGAAAGGACAGTGTAACTGTCGAAATGTTAAATGCGGGTGGTCCGGTTTTACATAAACCTGGCAAAATTATATCCATGTTCATATTCATATTTAAAATGCCTCAATGAACAAAAAGTACCTTCCTTGAACCATGAAGATTTAAAGAACTACTAATAAGCCTCCTATCGGCAATGTACAAAGTTTTCACCAAGATAATATCTAAAAGAATATTAAGAAAATTGAAGGACGCACAACCAAGACAGCAAGCAAGATTCGGAAGTGGATTCAGTACAATGGATTACATCCAGGTTATACAGCAGGCCATAGAAAGGCACAACGAATACACCATGCCGCTGCGCTTGGCTTTTATCGACTACGAAAAGGTATTTGACTGAATCTCAAAGGCGGTCATCGTGGATGCATTGCTTAGCCAGGGGGTAGACAAAGCATATGTAAACCTATTGGGATCGATATATGATGAAGCTACAACGATTATTCACCGTGATGAGCTTGAAGTTGGAATTAATGTAGAGCGAGGTGTACGGCAGGGTGGCGCATTATTACGCCTATTCTTTTCTCGGTCTGCATTGAAAAAGTATTCCGTAACAGAAGATTATTTTACAGAGATAAAAATGGATTTTTTATTAAAAATTATAAAAGAAATCGAATTGAAATTGCACAAAGAATGATTTAAAACTTATTTATAAGTTAGAAAATTTTTATTGATGTTTTATGCTGGACAGTACTAAATACCCAGTTAAACCACCGAAAGATTACCCATGCGTCATCAATTTTATCCATATGAATCAAATCAACAATTACACAGGTCAACAAATTTAAACTTTTTTGATGTAACATTGATGAAAATAGGTGTATATGAAGTATTTAGTAGTCCAAATTAGAAAATGATAAGCTAATTACTGTAACACGTACAGTTTTTTTTTGTTACAGGGGGTTGGTGGTGGGGAAAAAGGAGGCGACATAATTTTACAATCTAATATTTATTTATTATAAACATGAAAAAATGGGTTAAATCTATGCAAATACATTACTGAGGATGTGAATAAAACATATATTACATGAGATGTTATTCAGCGACAAAAACTTTAACTTTTTCCTCTTGTGTTTTATAGCATCATCTCTTTTTAAAAACCAGCAGTAGTCGCCCAACATAGATGGGTACCAGTGTCCCTGGTATCTTGTTTTCATCATCCTGATGTCCTGGTGAAAATTTTTCCGGAATGAAATCCAAATGGAAATTTAAAAAAATGCATTTTTGAGGACATGCTACACCCTAGTATTTCGTAGGTTTTCAAGAGTTCATTTAAGAGGTTTTTTATAGTTTTTATCGTTTGACTTCCTCGGATATAGATCTACCTTGTGCCTAAAATAAATCGTCCCCATATATAACAAAACTTATCCGCTTGATTTTTGCAAAATCGACCACTAGAACTTGCCATTTTATATAAAATCGACCTACACACTTGTCAACGATACAAAAACAAACTAAACTATAGAAAACAATAAAACTGTCCTTAAAGGTTCGTAGAATGCTGTGAAAATTCCCCATCTAAAGTCTTGTGGTAATTCTTGCGTTGTCCAGTCCAAACTCAGGTACAAATAATTTCAATGATCTCATAATATAAAGGACAATCAGGTACTTGAAAGGGGGTTTTACTAACTACCTAAATGAATCGCAAAAAAAACATTCTCAAGATAGACATTTATGCTTATGATTTAAATCCACGATACATTTATTTGTCTATATTTATAACATGAAATTATAAAACGTTCCTGTTATAAATCCATATTTTGATATAAAATTTCGAGTGTGTCATGATATTGTAAAGTTTTATGTCATAGATGGAACGGATAATTTTGTAGGTTAAAATTGAACGGGCAATTTCATGTTATCACGAAATTTTAAAAAAGTAGTCAATGATTGAAACAAGGAATGACATTATTTTGTTATTGGCCAAAATCATTATTTTATCTACT
This sequence comes from Cosmopolites sordidus, assembly GCA_031761425.1. Lineage (NCBI taxonomy): Eukaryota > Metazoa > Arthropoda > Insecta > Coleoptera > Curculionidae > Cosmopolites > Cosmopolites sordidus. The sequence goes on along the minus strand of JARFXV010000753.1, from coordinate 623,309 downwards.
CAATAAACATTGTTGTTGAAACCCATTTTTATATGATGCAAATGTTACCACGCTGTGGAAATATACAGGTCTTTAAACAGTTGCATTATCCATTTATTACAAACATATCATATAATTATATAAAAATATTGTACAAGGTATATCATGCTTCCATTTTACTTTCTTCGGGTAAGTCTGTTATTTTGGTCTTTTCACGAGGTCTGCTTGTTCCAGGAGAAGGAATAATTAGATTATGTTCTTTTCTTTTCTTAATAGACTACACAGTTTTCCTTGATATTTTTAAAGCTGCTGTAACTATAAAAAAATATTACGATATGATAGTGTAAAATAAGTAAAACGTAATCATATTAAATATTCTTTACCTCTTGAGTGATTTGGTTTGGTTTGATTTGGTTTGGTTCTAAAGGTCCTAAAGGTCCTTTTCTTCCATTTCGAAATATTAATAAACATCGAGTACAAATTGTTGGGATTGCGATTACAGTGTTTTTCCTGACATCTCAAATCACACTAAATGTTTAATTAAATATCTTAAATGTCTTTGGTTAGGTTATAATTATTGAAGGAAATAAAACGTTATGAATCTATATAACTACTTACTGGTAACAAACTAATCAATAACAGTAGTTCTTACAAGAACTTATTTTACAATAAAACTGGTCTTTACAGCACAAAATTTCACTAAAAAATACAATAACAAAACAAGTCAAATGACAACCAAAACAGGTCCGCTGAACTCAATAGTCGTCAGTGGCGGCTCGTGGGGTTTTAAAGTGGGAGGGCATAGAACAAAATAGTGCTGCTGAAGTTTTTTTTGCTTTTCCCTCCCTCCATTTTACTTTTCGTGCTATTGAAACCCTATACAGGAGATGAACCAGGAAAATGAGTTAAAGGAAAGAAATTGAACGGAAATAAAACATGGTGTTTTGCTATGAAAAATTGTTTACTGTGATAAATGCTGGAGAGGCGGGGTCCAACAAGTTGCCACTGCCGGCCGTACCAACAAACATCTTTTAATTATTTCTTACTTTCTCTCTCTACCACGTTGTAACGCTATCTCACACACTAAGACATACTTATTGTTTTTTCATCTCCTTTTTTTCTCGATCGGTAAAATAAAAGGAAAATATTCAGACAATGTCGATGATATAGGCATACATTCATGACGCACGGGTAATCTTTCACAGGTTCAATAGTAATAATGCATTTATTTTCTTAGATTATTTTTGTATGCTCCCTACTCAACCACGAGGAAATGTTAGGAAAAGAATACGACTATCCAGCTTGGAGTATTCAAGTTGGATACGTTTTAACCGCTTCATCAATCGTCTGTATTCCTCTTTATATTTTATACAAATTCGCTTTAACCCCAGGGAGTTTTCTTCAGGTAAGTTTGTTCTAAACATTTATTGCATTGTTATTAATATTGTTTAAATACCTCCGGTAGAGGTGGAGGATGATTTGGCAAGCAGAACATTCATCAGATAATGCGCTGACCTATTGTGCTGGTACGGAAGTGTGACCAGAATCAGCGATGGTCAAATCGTATGCCATCGAGTGGTTAGTTTAAGAATAAATTTAGGAGAAGAAAAATCAGAGATTTACTACTGAAATTAACTATAAAATACATTTACAATCGTCTTATATTTTATTCAGTTATCATTTTATTTAAACTGATATATCTTCTAGCAATTATAAGATGTTCATCTCTGACTGTTCTTTAGTATTCTTACCATTAAATATTTGTAATGACTATTTTCCTTTAGGAAAAAAAAGAAAACTATAAATCTTTAAACTGTGGTAAAAACTTTGTACAACTGAAAATTATTCATCTATTAGTAAAATGAAAATAGATATAGACATAATTTTTGATACATAAGGAATTACGTATTTCAAAATAGCTTTAATGTATAAAATAAATTTATTCTAGAGATGCTGCGCCAAAATTTTCGGGACGCTGCCTTCGAGTTTCCGAATTTTTTATCAAAAGCTAGATTATGATATCTTGAATGGTACTAATAGTTGATAATTAAGGTGTTGTTGTTTTGGAGGGAATTGCAGTCATGTTCTCACCAAAAAAAAGTTTATATTAATAGACAGGAATAATTATTTAATGAATGTTTATATTTAGATGCAAAAAAAGTAAAGTGAGGCAACAGCCATTGTCTCACTTAAATGCGTGTAATCATGGTAAAAAATATAATAGAAAAAAGTTCCTTAATAATTAGTTGTCATTTTTTTCATGACGACAATTGTAGGTAAAAAAAATAAATGCTTTGGACGCTAGACAAATACGTAAACTAAAATGTACAAAAACACTTTTAGGAGTAAATTGTTTAGGTGTTTATTATTACCATTATTTAGAGTTTTTTCTTTAGATGATATTTTTTTGTTATTTTTTACAATGCAGAGTGTTTGCTGAAGAATTGATCATGTTTACTTATTTACTTACTTAATTCTAGCAGTTTGAGTAGCTCACGATGTGATGTCGTTTGACCAAGAATGTATTTTTTTCCAAAATCTTTCCAATTCTTTCTGGTTTTTCCCAAAGTATTGCTTTCATCTTTTTTTCATCCTTTCTTCTTTATTTTTTCTGAGCTTCTATCATCTTCCATTCTACTGATATAATCATACCATCTTAATTGTGCATCTAATATTGATTTCGTTATCAGTAGCATATTTAAGATTGCTTTATATGTCTATTAATTAAGAATTTGCTTAGACTTTTAATTTTTGTTTTTTTCTTGACTTGCGTTCAATTTTTCTTAGAAATCTTATTTCTCTACGATTTATTTTACTTTTTTTCTCTTATTTAAGGTTAAATATTATTATTTATGATTGTTTGACCATGACCATTGATTATCGCTTAACCATCTTTTCACTGTTGCTTTCATTTCTTTAGGTGCAGTTTTGTTTTCCAATATTTTAATTTTTAGGAAATTGTGTAGCTTTCCTGTTTTTCCAGTTTTTTATTTTTCCTGTTTTTCCAGTTTCCTGTTTTTTATTTCACCTCTTACTATTATTTCCCTGTTAATTAGTATTCTAAGGTATATTTTGTATTCATTCCAATTTTTCGGCGTTAATTTTTATGTTATGTTTGCGATGGAAGCTCAGAAGTGGTTTGAAGCTACAGAAGCAGCTGAAGCTCAGACATTAATAATTCTGCTAAAGCTATTTAAATATTTCTTATTACAGGTGATATTTTTGTTTTTTGTATTGGCCTTATCCAGTAATACCACTCAGATTATTTTTCATATCTAATCTTTTGAAACTTATATTTATTAGTGCATTTTTTTCAAAGGTTAATTTTTTTTCGATTTTAGTTTGCTTCAATTTCCGGACATACATTTTTTGGTACTATTATATTTTGGTACTAGTAATTCAGTCTTTCCAAAATTGGACCTTTAACGAAATAAATTATATTATATAATTTTTGATTATTAAAAAAGTTTTGTGTCTCATAGTTTCTTTTGTTGCTGCCTACAGTACTAAATTATGTTATAAGAGTGAAGCTCTATTATATGATAATGTAGTAATATTGGATAAATTTAGTTCCCTAATTTAGCGTTGATTTAAATATTAAAGAGTAACCAATAAATAATATATAACTTTTTTAATGAACACTTTCAATTTATATATAATTCATTCAGAATTAAGACTAAATACCATCAGTTATCATTGTTATTGCAGTTATAACAATGATCTATTTAATATTGATGATGCATTTAAAATAAAACAGTCTCTATAGCAAGTTAAACTCATGAGGGTAACAAGGTCAGACTTTTGAACAGTAGTGTATAAATAAAGGAAAAATACAATTATAGTCGAATAATTTTTAATTCTATATTAGGTATTAGTTATTTAATTATTTGAGAGATATACATATGACTAAAATTATTTATAATAGTATAATTAGATGATTATATAATGTTAATTTGATTTAAGGTTGTTCATTGTTAATTTCATTATTAAGTGGCACATAATTAATGATGTAGTATATCTTACATACTTTAACAAATACACTGCTGGTTTTGTTAAGTAGAAATATTGTTCTACGTAAAATTCCAGCCAACTTTTACGTAAACTCTAAAATAGCATTATTTTATTAACCAATATTGCAAATAATTTATAGATTTTTATATTAGGTTCGAAAAAGTTCAAACTTTTTGACAGCCACAAAGAGTGAGGACGTCCATGTTTTTTTAATTTTTTTTTTCGAAAATAATAAATATATTTATTTTTTCTAGAGATTTTTATTATTTATCTGCAAATCCCAGAATTAAAAAACTAAAGTTTTGTGGTTAGAGGCGCATCAGTAACTGAGAAGGCTATTTAGCGACTGGAGCTACAGCTTAACGTGGGTTCCGAACCACGGTCATCAGCTACCGAAAACCCCGGTCAGCACCCCCCTCGGGGTATCAACCCTTGGTTTTGTGCTTAACAGAAATTATCTCGAGAAACCTATCGACTGGCGAGTGACCAACGTAGAAAACCTCTCAGAAGGCATCCGGCCTTACCCAGCCTCGAACTGGCGTGACTGAGGGGTGATTCCTTGTCAGATTTTACACTCTTGCCTAGAAACATTCACAAGAATTTTAGAAAAACTTTTTAGCCTAATATTCGAACCCGGTCCACATTAACTGCCTTAACGTAAGGCTGACGCCTTAAACACCACAGCTAACGTGGCTCCTTCCCAGAATTAACTACATTATCATCCCCTGAGATCGGTGTCTGGTCGTAAGCCGTCATCAGTCAGGCTCGAGTTGAACGCTTGGAAGGCCTATAAGACAAAAAGCCGGTCTCGGAGAGGCATGTGAGGACATTATGGTAGTGGCTGAAGTAATGGGCAAAGCACCCATATAAATATCCATTTTTTTCACATTAGTTGCATGTTGAGCTAGTACACAAAACACTGGAACAAAACAGAGGAATAAACAAGACTAAACACAAGCTGAGAAATAAAAGGGCCCACATTTTTGACATAGAGGCTGTCAGAAGATTTTATTCAAAGTTATATGGAGATCAGAACCAGTTAAAGAGAGGCAGTGTCCACGGGAGAGCAAATGCGATATATCATGGTGGATGAAGTGACAAATACTACAGAATCGATGAGAAATGATAAGCTCCAGGAAAGGACAGTATAACTGTTAAACTGCTAAAAGCTGGTGGATAAACTTAACATAAGATACTGGTAAAATTGTAACCAAAATGCCTCAAAAAACAAAAAGTGCCTAACTTATCGAAAAATGCTAACGTGACTCTTCTACTTAAAAAGAGGAACACAGGAAGACTTCCGCCAAATAAGCAACTCCCGCCAAATAAGAACTCCCGCCAAATAAGCCTTCTATCAGTAATATACAAAGTTTTCACCAAGGGAGCAAGCAGGATTTAGAAGTGGATTCAGCACAATGAATTATATCCAAGTTGTCCAACAGGCCATATGAAGGCACAATGGATGCATTGTCTAATCAAGGTATCGACAGAGTATATGTAAAAAATGGGATTAATGTACGATGAAGCTAGAGCGACAGTTCAAGTGAATAATCTTGAAGTTAAAATCAAAATAGAACGGGTTATATGACAGGGTGACGCAAAATTACCTGATTTTTTCTCGGTTTGCCTTAAAGGGGTTTTGCGTAATCTGGAGTGGGTACAGTATGATATTAAAATTAATGGTGCATACTTTAGTCGTCTTAGATTCGCAGGTTATGCCTTCTCTTTTTACAAGACCCAGATGAGCTACAAACACAAGAGCTGTAAAGGGCTGGAGAACCATTTAGCTTGAGACTAAACCTGAAAAAAATAAGGCCATGTTCAATCAATTTGCCGAGGGCAGAATAATTTGTATTTTGGGGAGAGATTTTATCCAAAGAGAAAAGTCTGTCATACGGAAGTGAAACCTGGGAAATCTGAACACATATCACAATCACTTCAAAACCTTTGGGTACCACAGAGGGAAATATAAAGGGGTACGCTTGGTAATACAAGGCGGTATGAAAAACCTGGATATGGTTTAGAGAACAAACGAAAGTATGTGGCATCATTAGAAGAGTAAAGGAATTAAAATAAATATGGAGCCTTAGAGCAAAGCGATATGACTACAAATTACCCAAAACAATTCTGGAGTGGATACAATTTGATCATAAACGTTCATGAAGACCGAAAACACGATTGACTGATGACATTATAAAGTATTATAAAGTACAAAGTTCTGGCCATGGCTCTTTATCTGCACTCTATTATCTGTCTCTCATCTAGATCTTCCCTAATCGCCTGCCTCTTTCCTTTAGGGTCTACCTATTTCTTCTATTTCATATAGGTCTACCTTTAGCCACATTAGCCAGTGGTGTCTAAGGCGTCAGTCTTATGTTACGGCAATTAATGTGGAGCGGGTTCAAATCCCGTACTAGGCAAGTTTTTCTAAAATTCTTGTGAATGTTTCAAGATAAGAGTGTAAAATCTGACAAGGAATCACCCCTCAGTCACGCCAGTTCGAAACTGGGTAAGGCCGGATGCCTTCTGAGAGGTTTTCTACGTTGGTCACTCGCCAGTCGGTAGGCTTCTCGAGATACTTTCGATTAAGCACAAAACCAAGAGTTGATAGCCTGAGGGGGGTGCTGACCGGGGTTTTCGGGAGTTGATGACGGTGGTTCGGAACCCACGTTAAGCAGTAGGTCCAGTCGCTAAATATACATCTCAGTTGCTGATGGGCCTCTAACCCCAAAACATTACTTTAGTGTCTACGTTTTAGTCTTCTCGACCCAGTTATTTCTATCCAATATTCATGACCAGTCTTCCTCTTCTGATTCTCTTCAAGTAATCCGCTCATCGTAATCGTTTAGACTTTATGACATCACCACCATTAACTTAGTTTCTTTTTGATGACATATGGTTTCAGCAAAATGGTACATCTGCGCACATTGCTAGGATATCGACATACGTCTTTAGGCAGTTATTTCCTAATTATGACATCTCTAGATATGCTTTTGGATCTCATCTCCAGAGATGCTTTTTTTAGAAAGATAAACAGATCTAATGTAATTTTTTGTATGGCTATGGGAAAAGTAAACGTTGACAAACGTCACAAAATGTTATGAAGCTAAAACTTAGAATTTAACAAAAAAATAACCTGAATTTCAGTTGAAACATTTGTGCCTGGTAAATAAGACTCTTTAGTCGAGACTGGAAGAATGTTTTCTTCTATATAACATTTATATACTATAAATAACTAACTGTATATAACAGACATTTTTACTGGAGTGAGGCAGGGGTATGTCTTGTCTCCTTTTCTCTTTAATATTTTGCTATATTATGTCTTTAAAAATATCAAAGATGGCCAATCCGACATCAAGTGGACCCTCAATTCTAGCTTGACGGGCCTTGAATACGCGGATGACATATGCCTTATGTGGCATCAATACAACAATATGGTCCATATACCGAACAGACTTGCAACGAAAGCCTAGAAACTAGGCTTGAAAATTAATATAACAAAGACCAAGTTGCTGAGAAACAACACCAGAAATCAGCCCTTTGTTTTTCAACGGGTCACCCATAGAATATGTGGAGAGTTTTACATACTTCAGCAGCATTTTCACCAAAAAATGGAGGTGCAGATCATGATGTCAAAAGCAGAATACGAAAAGCCTAATGAGCTTTTGGAGCTCTAGCACCTGTATGGAGATCAACGCAAACAAAACTACGTATATTTAACAACAATGTTAGGGCGGTCTTGTTCTATGGATGTAAAATGTGGAAAATAATGAAGACAGTAACAAACAAACTTCAGGTCTTTATAAATAAATGCTTGCGAAAAATACTCCGCATATTCTGGCCGAACAAGATTCGAAACAAAGACTTGCTCCATCACACAAACCAAAAGAAAATTGAATACGAGATAGCATATCGTAAGTGAGGATGGATTGGGAATTCACTCAGAAAACAAAACAACTGTAAAGTCAAAATAGCATTGGACTGGAATACGCAGGGTAAAAGAGGTATTGAAAGGCCTGCACTGACTTGGAGGAGAACTCTGAATAATGAAGTGAAAAGGGTGAACATGTCCTGGCAGGAAATCAAGGATTTGGTGCAGAACCAGATGGCGCGTTTTTATTGAAGCTCTATGCTCCGCGTAGGAGTTGAAGGACCATATATATATATATATATATATATATATATATATATATATATATATATATATATATATATATATAAATATATAGACATTATGTCGAAAAATAATGGAACTTTTTGAAATCGAGTACAGACTTTGCGTTTGTTTTAATCCCTTCTCAAAATTTCGTGAATCATGTCTTGGTCACATTTAATTCCTCCGCTATTCATCTCATAGTCGAATTCACATCGTAAGCGATCATATCACGCATTTTTTCCACCAATTCATCGCGATTTTTATTTTCCGATGGTCTGGTTTTGGATATTCGTCGTCTTGGAATCGGTTATACCACTCGAACACACAGGTACGGGATAAGCGATCACCATACAATTTTTCATCAATTCAAATGTTTCTGTAAAAGTTTTACCGAGCTGAAACAAAATTTACTATTAGCACTATGTTCCATCGTCTTTTGGCGACGACGTGACAATAGGTACTGCCCCATTAAGCACTATGACTTGATAATCGGTTGATCGATTCTTATGATGGCGATCTCGTTTCATAGATGTGATATACAGCATTCTGATTGTGTTGTATCAGTAGATGGTATTAGTAGTTTTCTTTAAAACGAACACATTTCGTTATTTATTCGATATACTGTGTATGACTGTTTTTAATAAAACACAATTTTATTTAAGCTTAAAAATAATCTTTTCTACTTTCTTCTTTCTACTCAACATTGCAAATAATTGTACGTTTCTAAATTAATATCAAGTTTAAACTTCTTGACAGTCAAAATATTAGAACGTCTCTGTCATTTTTAATTTTCAAAACACAATATTTATTTTCCTTTAAATCTTTTTTTATTTATCTACAAACCTTAAAATTAATACGCGGATTGTTATTTCGGCAAATAAACACTAAACCCGTGTGAAATAGAATTGTAAACATATGTCTATGGGCAGAGGACACCATGGGTCGAAAACCTAAGAAAATAAACATGATACCAGAAAACAACGGTATAATTACAAAAATTATTTTTTTAAGAAATCAGCTTCGGATATTTTATCGGTGAAAAATCGTGATGCAAAAGTTATTTATTTGTTTGATGTTCAAATGACACCAAATAATATAGTCATAAAAGTTAAAGTTTAATATTTGAGTTTGGTGTAACATTATAGTTAAGGAAAAAAAGTATTGGAACAAAGTGACTTTTCTCAATTTTCGTTATGTTAACACTTTTAAATTGTTTAACGTTATATCAACACTCGTTATATCAAACTACAATAATAATAATCAAAATACTAAATAATATTTATTGGAATTGTAATTCATGAAATAACAATTTTGAACAAGTTAAAGTATTTGAACATAAAAAATGAAAAACAATTAAAACAATGCCTGCAACCCTCTGGACATTGAAACTTTTGATTGATCCATTGATTTTTTTGTTATATTATTGGATATACAGTGTGTCAAAAAAGTATTGACACTTGTGACGTAAAATGTAGTAAACTCGAGATACATTGCTGAATAATATTTATTGCACAATATGTAATGTACCGACCCATATAAATATTATATCATTTTTAAACATATTGTATATATTTTTATATTTTTTTTTTATACCATAGTATAAACTTTCACATGTTCACATTCCTATTGCAATAACAATTGTTTACCACCCTTTTTACGGCATTGTTTTGAACCGAATATAAACATAATATTTCTAATTGAATTAGTATTTGTAATAAGATAAGAAGGGTTGTAAACAATAACACCTGAATAAACAACTAACAATAATGTACTCTTGAAACTAATATATAGAGAGGGAAAGGACAGTTTATAAGTTGTGTTCAAGCGGAGAACTTGGCAGTAGAAGTAATACTTGAAATAAATACAGTGATATTCGACAACGCCCCAGAGTTTTATTCCATCAAGACAATTACAAATAAATCAATAAAAATAATATAGATAAAACAATTTATTTTAACAAAAGGGTAATTAAGCAAACAAAACAACAATTTTTGCAATCGCAAAAAACCGCTTTTTGTTTTAAGAAATTTTTGTTTAAATAATTCAAATACTTTAAAATGTTATCATCATTGCATTAGCATCAATTACACAGGTCGACATGATTTTTGTAACATTGATGAGAATGCTCTTTTTGCGTTTCATTTAGGTACTTATTAAAACACCATTTCATTTTCAAGTACCAGTTTCTTCTTTAGATCATGGGATAATTGAAATTATTTGTACCTGACTTTTTGTGTATGGGACAGCAGGGCAATAAAAGAGCATTACAGTAAGAAAGATTGGCCTCACAGAACTTATTTTGAATCTGGTACTTCAAACATAAAATATACCCCCTTCCGCTACTCCATATTAAGCTTAGACTAATGAAAAATTTTGTCAAAGCCACGGACAAAGAAGGTAATGGTTTCAAGTACGTAAAAGAAATATTTCCTCAATTAAGTGACGCAAAACTAAAGGAAGCTCGTTTATTGGACCTTCCTTTATTGGGAGCTTCTAGGCGATTTTCGGTATTAAGAAAAATTAAAGGGAAAGTAATTGGGAACTTGGAAGTGTTTTATAAGGGTAGTGAAATGATATCTGGGCAACAGGAAATATGAAAACTGTAAAAACCTCATAGATGAACTCTTGAAAGCCTATGAACTACTAGAGTGTCGTATGTCCTTAAAAATTTTTACCCTCACGTTTGGATTTTTTTCGAAAAATTTGGGTGCAGTAAGCGACGAACAAGGAGAAAGATTTCACCAGGACATCAGGACAATGGAATCCATCTGTTGGGCGACTACTGCTGGTTTTTAAAAATATATGCTGCTACAGAACACAAGAGGAAAAAGTGAAAGTTTTTGTCGCTGTATGACATCTCATGTAATATATTTTGTTATTCACATAATCCTCAGCAATGTCTTTGTATAGATTTAACACGTTTATATTAAATAAATATTAGATTGTAAAAATATGTCGTCTCTTTTTTTCTCCACCACCGATCATCTGTAACAAAAAACTGTACGTGTTATAGCAATTAGTTTATCATTTGCGGATTTAGGACTCCAAATATTTCATATATACCTATTTTCATCAGTTACCTCAAAAAACTTAAAATTTGTTGATCTGCGTTATTGCTTTTAATCTTCTTGGCTTCGAAGAAATAATATTCTGAGTTGGCCCATCAGGCCCCCCGGCACAATTTTTTCCCACTCCTCAATCAACACATTTTTCGATGATATTTTGTTTATCCTTCATGGACTGAAATATTTTTTCTCTACGCTAATATCGACACGTGGTCCCACGTACCATCTTATTTGAAAATTTTATAAATAAAGCAAACTAGAATATTTAACAATGTTATTATTTGTTATTACTTACATGAATCAACAATGCATTTATAATATCTTTCAAATTTCAGTAAAAAAAAAAACATATAAAAACAATAAAGAAAATAGTGTAAATTAGAAACTACATAGTTTGAAACTTGTGTATTTAAAAAAAATACAATATATTTAATGCTGATTTAAAACAATTAAAAAAACTATTACTGAAACAAAAAAATTGTTCAAAACTAAAAATCTCACTCTCCCAAGCAATTGACATACACTTTTTTGGAGCACTCCAAACATATGATTTTTTTGTACTTGTTACAAAAGAAAGAAGATTTCCTCATTGTTTTTTGTTGGGCAGATGTAACAAAACTTTCGCTTATTTCTTGGAAGTTTATCTACGTCATCATCAGAAGGAGTGATTTTTTTTGTGCCTAATAAATCGGCAATTCTGGCGCGAGTGATCCTCGAAACATGAAGGTTTGCCAATCTAGCCTTCTAAATGGCCAATTGGCTGGCGATCCAATGCTTTATAAAAAGTACTTTTATTTGTAAATTTCACATCTTTGCTTGACTTATGAATAACAAACGCATTGTTAGTACTCCTATTGACAATTCTAAATACATTCTCATGGGCAATCTACATGTGCGGCCACTTGAAGAATACGTTGAGCATCTCTTGTTCAATGTATCAACTCCATCTTTTGTATTGTTGTATCATGAAATGATTTCTGCTTTATCAGATTCTTCTTCATTTTTGTCGTGGTGCATTGAAGACAAAATAATAACTACCTTCTCTTTTTTTCGGTACAAATGAGACCAATGTCATATCTTTTGTAAAGCTTTAAATGGATAAGCCAACGGTTCTCATCACTGGTGTCTTCTCCTCATCAGCGGTGTCTTCCTGCCTTGACTCTGTCTCGTGGTCACTTTCGCTGTAAACTCCGTCATCAAGATCTGATTCGAAAATATCAGCTTCTTATTTTCCTAACTTCATAACTAACATAAGGCGAAATTTTTTCACCAAACATTGTGCAAGTAAATGAAAAATAATATAAATAGTATAAATTTGAAAAGAATTAAGAAAATAGTTTATCTTTTTTTAATAATTTAAAAATTCAAAAGTGTCATTAATTAATATTAACTAATGTATATATATATATATATATATATATATATATATATATATATATATATATATATATATATATATATATATATATATATATATATATATATGCCCACAAGGTCAACCATACGACGTCACGTGTCTCTCGGGACCGGTTTCTAGCCTTTCAGCCGTCATCAGCCGAGCTCTAGACGAACGTAAGGAAAGCAGTTCGGAGAGATGATCGGGACCAGACCCGATTAACCCCCCCAGACCAGATTAACTAGCCATTATATATATATATATATATATATATATATATATATATATATATATATATATATATATATATATATATATAAAACATTAAATAAACATTTACCTAGAAAAAATCAAAAAAGTCAAAAAAGTTTGGCCGGTGGGACCAGGTGTTGTTACCATTTCTGCCCGCTCTTTGCACACTGTATCATCCTCACGCATTAAGGTAAAAATTTCGTCCATTTCGTTCTCAGCTTTTGTTTAGTTTTGTTAATTCCCTTGTTTTTTTCCAGAGTTTCTTACACTAGCTGCATGTTGAATCGGCACGTTTCCTCTCGAATATGTTTTTTTATAAATTATTGATTGATTTATGATTGTTTGTCGTTTTTTTCATTACATTAATGGTCTCATTGGAGATTTTTGACTGTTTGAAACATTTATTTGAATACATTGTTAGCTATGTATTTATATTGATCTGTAGTTTCCATCTTATCCGGATCTTGAAAAGAAATGGAACACAGCAAAGCGGTTCGACAAAGCAATCTCAAAATCGATGTCTTTTTCCAGCAGCTTATCAGAATCATACTTTGCTCCTTTTTCATCTTATCATTCTTTCGCATTCTTTTCGGTAGTTTGTCCTAATCTTTGCTTATACCATTCGGTGGTAACTTCAAACATTAAAATAGCTAAGGACAATACAATTGCAAAATATTGTTTTATCGTTAGACATGATGTAATCAATTTCAGATGTATATGTTCATGTATATATATATATATATATATATATATATATATATATATATATATATATATATATATATATATATATATATATATATATATATATATATCCAATATGTCCAAAAGTTTGGAATATTTACAAATAGGATATCTACGCCTATGATACTCATACTAAAAATTGTGATATTTATTTTATTTATTTTAGACTGTTTTTAAATGAAACTAACAGTAGCATTGTTTTGTTGATAACATAGTTTTTTAGATTTTTACCCAATCCGTTAATACTGATATTTACACATTATTTCATTTCCTTTTCAATTTTCAATCAAACCGTTTAAGAATGCCTAGGAACATGATATCTCATTATAACAGATCAAATATAATTGCTTTGTTATAACAGGCCTTTAATCAAAGTGATATCGCGGAAATTGTAGGATCGCCCCAGAAGTGGTAGAAAGCGATGTACAACAACGATGCACAAGACCGGCAGGATATCAATGATAGCTCGGAGAAATCGTCTGGAATCTACAAGTGGTATATTAAGGGAGCTTGTTAGGATTGAAGGAGTAGATGTTTCACGACAAGCGTTAACACGCTGACTGAAAGCTGTGAATTTACATCGCAGATGACCTTTACGTGTTCCTAAACTAACCATTCGACAAAAATATGTAAGATTGCAATGCACTCGAGAAATGGTGAATCGTAGTCCTGACTTGAATAGCGTGATGTTCTCCGACCAGACGAGAATTGTCTTGGTTTCTGGTTCACGAAGAATAATAGTTTGGAGAACTCCAGGTCGACAAGCCCGACTAGAAACAGCTCAACTACGTATCCCATTTGAAGGTGGGAGCGTGATGTTTTGGGGTGGTATTATGAGGGTTACACGGATACCTGTACTGGTCCCGGAGAGAAGATTCACTGATGTTGTGTACATCAAGGTAGTTTTAAATCCTGTTGTGCGTCTGTTCCGAGGCGCAGTGAGCGACGGATTTATTTTCATGGATGACAACGCACCTCCTGATCGAACAGCAGCAATCCAAATTTTTCTTAAAGAGGAGAGAATAATCAAGTTAGGGTGGTCAGCAAATTCCCCTGACATGAATGTCATTGAACATGCTTGGGAAATTCTGAAAACACGCATCAAGAAACAAAACAATCCTTATCTTACTCTGCGAGAGTTAAAATATGTTGTTCGTGAAGAATGGGAGATAATTCTACAAGCCCAAATTGATCATATAATCAACAGCATGCCAAATCGCCTACAGGCAGGCTTACAGACCCGTGGAGGAACTGCTACTTATTGGTTTTATTGAAAGTTGTTCTTTTTATTTTTAAATTACTTTTGAGGGCAATTGGTACATTGTAATTTTTTGACTCAAAAATAATAAATCATTTTTAGACACAAATCACCACGGTATTAATATTTTTTTGATCCTTAATTTTCAAGTTTATTTTTCTTCTTTGTCTCAATTTCTGTTTTTGCCTTAATGTTTGGCCTCCAATAAAGTTTTTTTTTTAATATTTAATACCAAATTTCTATAATAATTAAAACCCATTTCTTTGGACAAATTGAGGGAAAAAAGCAGTGTTGCAATATTTTTGTAATCCATTTTATTTGTCTATTTTGACAGTAATACAATTTTTAAAGAATTTATGTTTGTACACTTGGTTATCAATGAGTACAGTAGAATACTGGAGTATCAAACTATATAATTTTTCAACCTAATTTATATATTTAATCGTTTTCTAAATTGATTTACCATTTTCAGTCTCAAAGTTCAGTCTCCAAAGAATCTAATTTTGTTTGAATCGAAAATCATTATTATAGGTTGTATAAAAAATACAAAAATATTTTATTTCAATATACAAATAAAAAGGAACATTAAAAAGTCAAGAAGACATTTTTAAGTCAAAACGGCATTTTGACAAATCTAAATTTCTGTGTCACATTCAAAAACATAAATTTTACGATATTCTATGGCTTCCCTAAAAGATATACACAGTGTGTTCCTTAAAGAAATAGTCGAGTCTTCAAAATTAATACCACATGTTACATGCAGTATCCTGCCAAGCATTCTGTTTCTAGTTTCAGTTTTTCTTTTACTTTATTTCAGGTTTCATCAGTATGAAAACATCTTTAGCAAATGGTATTCCAAATTATATAAAGTAAGTATTTCATTCGCAACTATTAAATATCATTTTAAGTTTATCTTGAAAATTAATTAAGTGTCCATATGGATATCCCACCAATAATTAGAATATATTAAAATATTTTAATTCAGTGTATATTTCGTTAATTGGAAAAATACGTATTTAGGATGAGTTTACAATGATAAACGAAGGTTTCTGCCGATTTTGATACTTAATTTAAAATGACAAGAACTTTTAGGTCTGTTTTTTATGTTTAAGCAATTCACTGTACTATAAACACAGAATTCCAGTTATCTCAGGCAAGCTCTTCTGATCAATATTTTGATATTTTCGAACCATGTTCCCGAGCAAATTTTGCAGTTTAATTAATAACACTGGTAAACAAATTTACTTTTTGAGGTACCATTGATGAATATATATATATATATATATATATATATATATATATATATATATATATATATATATATATATATATATATATATATATATATATATATATTTATTGGAACTTTGAGTCAGACGAAACATATGTCATCCAGTTGAATGGATAGGTGGGGCTCCTTCCCGGTCAAGCAACCAACAAAACTGTTCACTAGGCGGAGACGCAGGTTGTTGTGTGTTCCACATGAGATTGTGGAACCCAACGGTTGGGTGTGTGATGACACTCAGCTACTGCTATCTCATTGGACACAGTCCAAGAAAATCTAAGACTACATATATATATATATATATATATATATATATATATATATATATATATATATATATATATATATATATATATATATATAAAGTATAAAGACGAAAATGTAAATAAGTATTTGGTAGTCCTAAATCCGAAAATGATCTCTTGTGTTCTGTAGTATCATCCGTTTTTAAAAACCAACTGTAGTCGCCCAACATAGATGGGTTACAGATTCCCTGGTACCTTGCTTCCATCGTCCTGATGTCCTGGTGAAACTCTCTCCTTGTTCGTTGCTTACTACATCCAAATTTTCCGAAAAAAATTCCAATGGGAGAGTAAAAAATGCATTTTTAAGGACATGCGACACCCTAGTATTTTATATGTTTTGAGGTTTTTATAGTTTTCATCTTTCTTGTTGCCCAGAAATCGTTCCAGTACACTTACAAAACACTTCCAAGCTTCCAATATAGCTTCACTTAATTTTTCTTGAAAATGGAAATCACGTAGAAGCTTATTTGAGGTCCAATAAATATGCCTTCTTTTAGTTTTACATCACTTAATTGAGGATTTTTTTTGGTACTTGAAACCCTTACTTTCTTTGTCTATCGCTTTGACAAAGTTTTTCGTTAGTCTAAGCTTAATACGGACGGACGGAAGAAGCAACGTTCTTTGGTTGGCAAGTTTTATGAGGTCAATATTACTTATCTTACCAATCTTATTGTAATGTTCTTTTGTTGCTCTATTGTCCCATAGACACAAAAAACAGCAATACTTAAACTGCAGAACTCCCTTGAAGTCCTAGCAATATACCTATTACTTTTAAATTCCCACAAATATCCCACTGATACTGTTCATATTTAACGCGATTTAGTATGGTTGTTGCCATAGGATCCTTTTATTGTCACTGAATGGGCTAAATGAATAGATGGAATAGATGGATGGAATTTATGAAAATACACCACTCGGAAGGTATATGTTCCATATTAAGCTCATTCATTAAACCATCAATATCACAACAGACACATAGCGATCCTTCCATTTTATAAAAACTTGAAAATGTTACATTCCGTTTTCGGTAAAGTGAAACAGTTGAATTTTTATCTAACAGGTTTCACTGTTGAAGTCTGGAACCAAGAAGTTTCGATTTTTGTTTTGACTATTCCAGGTCACGTACCAAATCATTTAATTCATTCTAAGTTATTAAGTGAAGTTCACTGGTAGTTGTTAAAAATGTTGGGTCAAAAGTGGTGTTCTCAGGAAATTGTGGATCAGATTCTGATGAAAAATTAGAATCACCGGGGAACATTTTATCCAAGTTTAAAGGCGCAATCAGTACCTGTAGTTCCTGGCTATGAGGAACTGGCCTAAGTGCAGAAGGAAATTTGGATACATAAGTTCGTCCCTTTGCTTTTTTAAAATCTCTTGTGTTTTAGTGATACAAAAGTAGTAATCACTTAAATGGTCAGTAGGTTCTCTCCACACCATAAGATCATATAATTTTTATTGCGATGCATCAATTGCACTAAATTTACGTGACAACTAATACAGTAAACATGACGAGCCCAATTTTTATCTTGATCTCCAAGTTGCCACTATAAAATATAAACAAAAAAAATATAAAATATTGTTTCAAATAATAATTTAACAGTCTATTAAATACATGCACCTTAGAAGCGGTTCCTATGGGGTGAATATGGTGATTTTAATGTTCAAGACAAAGAACGTCTTGGTGGGCCGAACACGTTTGAAGATGCGGAATTGCAAGAGTTATTGGATGAAGACCCAACACAAACTCAAAAACAATTGGCAGAAAAGTTGGATGTGAGCCGAGTCGCAATTTGTGAACGATTACAAGCAATGGGAAATATCTAAAAGATGGAAAGATAGGCAATTAGAAAATGGAAAAATTGTCAGTGAAATGCTGCTTCAAAGGTAGGAAAGGAAGTGATTCCTGCATCAAATAGTAACGGGTGATGAAATATGGATTTATTTTGAAAATCCCAAGCGAAAAAAAATCATAGTTATCACCTGGCGAAGCCGGCCCATCGACTGCAAGGCCAAATCGCTTTGGTCGAAAGACCATGTTATGTGTCTGGTGGGACTAGATTAGTGTCGTTTATTATGAACTGTTGAAACCTGGAGAAACAGTTAATACTGATCTCTACTGACAACAAATGATCAATTTGAACTGTGCATTGATAAAAAAAACGCCCACAATACGCTCAAAAACATGATAAGGTGATTTTACAGCATGGCACGCGCTGTTTCATACAGCAAAACCATTCAAAGAACTGTTGAAATCACTTGGACAGAAAGTTTTATCGCACTTACCCTACTCTCCAGACTTGGCTCCATCCGACTACCATCTTTTCGCATCGATGGGCACGCTCTTGCAGAGCAGCACTTCGCCGATTTCGAAGAAGTTAAAAAATGGTTCGATAAATGGTTTAGCTCAAAAGAGAAAATATTCTTTTGGAATGGTATCCATAAATTGCCCGAGAGATGGGCAAAATGTATAGAATCAAATGGCCAATACTTGGCTCCATCCGACTACCATATTTTCGCATCGATGGGGCACGCTCTTGCAGAGCAGCACTTCGCCGATTTCGAAGAAGTAAAAAATGGTTTGATAAATGGTTTAGCTCAAAAGAGAAACTGTTTTTTTGGAATGGTATCCATAAATTGCTTGAGAGATGGGCAAAATGTATAGAATCAAATGGCCAATACTTTGAATAAATACTATCCATTGTAAATAACGTGTTTTCTTTAGCGAAAAAACCAGAAAGGAATTGATAGAAGAGTAACTCGTAAAACTCACAACTAACGAAAAACTAAAAGTAAAATTCAGGTATGAATACCCAGAGTTCTGGCTTCAAAAATCAATACCAGCTCTCTACCCTGGATCGTGGGTAATAGTTCAGAAAAAATTTCTTGCATTTACTTCATCGTATTTGGTTGAGCGTGGATTCAGTGCTGTAGCTAATTTACTGTCTAAGAGAAGCAACAGAACGCGATTTGCGACTGATGTCAAAGAAATTGGAACCTGATATTAACAAATTGTTCCATTGGAGTTCTAAAACTCCATCAGCCTTAACCATCTCATTATATTTTTTATTTCTTATTGATTTTGTGTTCATTTTTAAATTTTTAATAAATAATCCTTTACTACATTTGATGATATTTTTAATTAATTTTATACTTAGTGATTCTTAATAGATATATAGACAAATAAAATAGGTGTATATATTGTCCAATAATATTTTAATGTTTAGTATAATTAATTATTATGGAATAGATTTTTTTCTTGTAAAGGGGGCGATGGTTCAAAAAAGGTTGGGAACCTCTGGGTTAACGTAATGTGAGTGTGAACTGAGTTGTGTTACTACACATAATGCTTTTTATCCATCGGTGGTTTCGCAAATAGACACTATAGGGTGATGCATATGATATTCAAACAGAGAAGTAAAGAACAATGAAGAAAATTTGCACGTATTTACCGATAACAAATTTTAAGTCTTACAGCACACTGACATGGTAATTCAGTGGAGAGATATGTTAATAAAAGTTGTAACACTATCAAAAATATTTTAATTGGATTTTTTTGTTGTATCGATATTCTGTATTGATACTAAAAAAACAAGAAATTATGTACCACGTACATTTATTACAGAAAAAATGAAGAATTATCAAGGTTTACCATGGTTATTACAATACTTTGTAACTCTTCAAGGTATGGAGGCGTATCCCAGACGCATTATAGACATGTTTCAAATTCATTTAAAGGTTCTGATGGCTGGGAAAATCGGTCAAGAGCATGGTTAATGCTATTCCGTACAGGCTCTTTCGGTGATCTATCCGGCCAGTCGAGTATCGCTACTGCAGACTTGTAAAATTGCATTGTTTGATGACGAACTTAATAGGAGCCACGTATCTGACGACACGGTAGCTGGTATGGTAGCGGGTTCGATCACCGTACTTGGTTGTGGTTTTTTTCTAATATTTGTCAATATTTCTAGGTAAGAGTGTAAAATCATTCCTCTGTCATGCCAGTTCGAGGCTGGGTAAAGCCGGATGGCTTCTGAGAGAGTTTCTCCGTTGGTTACTCGCAGTCGGTAGGCTTCTCGGAGACTTATGTTCAAGCACAAAACCAAGGGTTGATAGTCCGAGAGGGGTGCTGACTGAGGTTTTCGGTAGCCGATGACCATGGTTTGGAACCCATGTTAAGCTCGCGCGTCCAGTCGCTAAATAGCCTTCTTAGTGTTCATCCGCCTCTAATCGTAACACTTTACTTTACGAACTTATTATGACAAACGAGTTTGAGAAATATAAGATTTGGATGAGTTTGCAGATAAGACCCAAAGATGGACTGTAATATTTCGGTTATAAATGAGGATGAAATTAAACTTTGTGTGATGTTTATTAAGGGTTAATTGATTTATTGTTATTACTTAGGGGGGCTATATACTTGTGAAGCATATACTCCCTATAGTTTCTGGAATGATAGTTGCATCCTGTTCTAACGTTAATGTAAAAATTTGCCTTTCACTCCGAAATTGTTTGTCCTTTCAACTTCCATCATAAATACCTACATAAAATTTAGATCTATTTAATTGATTCAATTATCAATTACAGTTGCTTTTCGTGTTCTATTTATATGCATTATGAAATTATTTCAATAAATACGAGGGTGAATCAACTATAAACTTGACTTTTACAATTAATTTCCTCAGCCAATCACGAGCAGGTTGTCAGTGTAGATCGTTGCAGTGCAATGTATTAGGAGTGAGGGAAACTCTCGTTGAGCTGTTTCACTTAGCAACAACTTCTTTTGTCAGTACAGTCATGAGTGAGCAACATGTTCCACCGTCCGTTGCGCAAGGGGTTATAATATAGTTTTTAACCAAGGAAGGCGTTAAACCATCCGAAATATTAACCAGCTTGAAGGTTCAGTATGGGGACGATACCCTGTCTAAGACCCAAGTGCTTGGTTAGGCCAAGAAGTTTAAGAATGGAGGAGAAAATGTGGTAAATGTAAATCATAATCGACGTCCCAGGTTAAGTGTCACTGCTGACAACATTGATGCAGGTCGCGATCTTATCAAAGGTGACCGGCGGCTCACTATTCATAAAATCGCTTTAAAGGTGGGTATTAGCTTTGGAAGTGCTCAAACAATCATTAGAAATCATCTTGGCTTCAATAAAATCTGTACCCGATGGGTTCGGTTTTGACGAAGATAAAATTGGAGAATATGCCCACCCATGCAGACCAGATTTGTCACCCGGTGATTATGTTTGTTTGTGTCCTTGAAATGCACTTGGAGGGGGTACGATTGGAAAACGATCAAAATGTTGAGGATTTCGTGCGCAATTGGCTGATGATCCAAACTCAAAGTTTCTACGAGCAAGGAATTCACAAGCTTCCAAACCGCTGGGAAAAATGTGTAAAGCGTGGAGGAGACTGTCAAAAAATTATCAATAGTTTTTTGTATTATTTTATAAGTACTAAATATGTATAAAACACTTCCGGTTTATATTTCATTCACCCTCGTATATTTTTGACTTTATACGAATTAGATTTTATTTGAATGTAGTGGAAATCGATTTGATGTAAGCACATTTAGAAACGACATTTTTTTTATTTTGTAACTTATATGTTTTCGAATTAAAATTTGCCTTTTCCTGAATCACTGGAGCATCTAGGTAATAAAATATAAATTCCGAAGACATACAAATGAATAGATGCTATTTTTACCATTTTCTCTCAATATGTTAATATCATATATTATATGCCAACATTTTATAGTAAGAGGAGGGTTATGCAGGAGGACTATGGGGTGTGTGTCTTGGATATGGAAATAATTAAATATATATGAACTGACATACAGAGACATCAGAGATTTTTTTAAACTTCAGATTGAATCATCTCCTGATATTGCTAACATGGTTGGCGAAACGTGTCAAGTTTAAAAAACTGATTTGCTGTTAATTGGCAATTTTTTTTTAGTTTAGTGTTACACACCGAAGGTTCCAATATAAGAATTGATTGTTTTGTATAGACATTTTTACTTCTTTAATTTTAAGCATTTTCAAAGTTCTCTCTTTTCATGAAGTTATTTACATTGTCTCGGAAGCAATGATTCATGGTCCCTGTTTTCTATCGTTCTGGTTATATCTCCAACTGATATATGGGGCAGGGTTTTTAAGTTGATTAGTGAATCCATTCGGCGGTAGGCCTCTTTTTCATTTAGCATCCACTTCCCTGCATACACATTTTCTCCATACCTTCCCATACGATAACGTGAGCGAAGATAAGTATACATTGTTGAATTGTTGGAAGAAGTGCACGCTTACATTTGCTTTCCTTAGGACTGATATATTGTTTCAGTATGCTATCCAAGGAATTCGCAGAATGTGTCTGTAGCATGTCATTTCAAATGCTTTAATCCTTCTGCAGCAAGTAATATTTAGAGTCAAAGTTTCGGACTCGTACATATCGATGGGAACTATAATCGTATTTACTTTGCGTGTTTTAGATTGCTTAGAAATACTGTGGTCTTACCAGATATGGCCATCCCGATTCGCTTTTTTTAACATAGTTTTGCAGTTCCCGTCATTCGTTTTTTATAGAAATTTTCACCTCTAATAGACACTCTTTATTGCCTTCAACTTGACCATTAATATTTGTATTATTGCTCCTAGTAACTAAGATAATTTTGAAAGAAACTAATAAAAACATAAAAATTATCTTCAACAAAGCACTTCAGATAAAGTTTTTCTTTTATTTTGTCTACCCTGTAGTAATACTCTCTGTAATAATATCTCTACTCTGCATAATAAACGAAATATATTTTTTGTATCAATGATACAAACACATTTTATTAGGAAATACCTATTTGTTATTATCTCAATAAGGTTTTTCTAGACAGATGTTTAGGTGAAAAGGACTACTCAAAGGGCTAGTAAGGTCTTCAGATGTGAGACCTTTTGTTCACTTTTTGTGAGGATGTATATATATATATATATATATATATATATATATATATATATATATATATATATATATATATATATAATTAATTAAGAATGTTTTATTGCTTTTCACAATTATTTTTTTAGGAATTGCTATTTCATTGGACTTATTTTTATTCAACACGCCTGTGGTTTGTGTTCTTAAAAATATGTAAATGGATTATGCACAACGGAGATAGAATATTAGCGGTAATTATATATTTTTTACCTCAATTATATAGTTTCAAACCTCATTTTTACCGTTGAATTACTATACAACATTATGATCAATGCTTTTCTTGGCTATGAATATCGATATGCGTTATATTTCGAAAATGGCGAGCGTCGTATCATATAGGACCAAATGACTATGATATTTGTCATGTTTCAGAAGCGATCGTTAGAGACGATCGATATGGTTAGGGCTTCCAAATATTTCATTTTACAGTTCTAAATCTGAAATGATAAGCTAATTACTCCAACACGTAAATTTTTTTTGTTACAGGGGATCGGTGGTGGGGAAAAAATGGAGACGACATATTTTTACAATCTAAGATTTATTTAATATAAAGATATAAAACGTGTTAAATTTATGCAAAGATATTATGCGGATTATGTGAATAAAACATATATTATAGTTGACAAAAACTTTCACTTTTTATTCTTGTGTTCTGTAGCATCAACGTCGCGCAACATAGATGGGTTCCAGTGTCCCTGGTATCTTGTTTTCATCGACCAGATGTCCTGATGAAACCTCTCTCCTTGCTCGTCGCTTACTGCACCCAAATTTTCCTGGAAAATATCCAAATGGGAATGTAAAAAATGCATTTTTACGGACATGCGACGAACCCTAGTATTTCACAGGCCTTCAAGACTTCATCTATGAAGATTTTATAGTTCTCATCTTTCTTGTTGCTCAGAAATCCTTTCACTACACTTACAAAACACTTTTAGCAAGCTGCCAATTCCTTTTCATTTAATTATTGTTGAAAACGGAAATCACCTAGAAGCTTCTTTATTTGAAGCCCAGCAATATGTCTTCTTTTAGTTTTGCATCATTTAACTGAGGAAATATTTCTTTTAGATATTTGAAACCATTACCTTCTTTGTCAATGACTTTGACAAGGTTTTTCATTAGCACAAGTTTAATATGGAGAAGCAGAAGAAGCACCTTTTTGGGTTAACAAGGGCATATTTTATGTTTGAAGTACCAGGTTCAAAGGAAGTTATATGAGGCCAATCTTTCTTACTGTATTGTTCTTTTGTCGCCCTACTATCCCATAGACACAAAAAACAGCAATCCTTTGTACCAAAGTACTCGTTACCGTTGTACTAAGTTAAGTTAAGTCAGGTACAAATAATATCAATATCCCATGATAAAAATGAGAAGCAGATACTTGAAAATAAGACGTGCTAGGCCATTTCTGTGAAAATGTGTTTTAATAACTACCTAAATAAAACGTAAAAAGAGCATTTTCATCATTCATGGTAATTGTTTGTTAAACGTGTAATGTAACGGTTATTTCGTGATATGTTTTGGAAAACACTACAAAAATATAAAAAACATGTATAATTTACTAAAGTAGGTATTTGGTGAGCCCTTAATTTGTCCACTTTTTAAAAATCGGTTAAAATAAAAAAAAATAACTTTTATTAAGAATAAATTCAAAAGTGAGAATTATTTTTTTAATACGGTTAGATGTGAACCTAACAGTTAAACTTTGAGTCCTCGTCTCATAGAGAAGCTTCAACTAGCTTATATATTCTTAGTTTCTTGAGCTCCGCAGCAGTTGATTGATTTCTCATTTAGGGTAGAATCAGCGGGTCCAGGTTCTTTTTTATTCACAGGTTAGGATTCTGAGGGTCCAAATTCTAATAGTCATGTTCCAAAGAACAGAAAATTGATCTCTATGTTTGACGATTCTACAGAGTGTGGTTCGACTTTGGTCTTTTTTGGGCTTTTGGTCCAATGCGTACTATATTAGTAAGGTAAAAATAGCAATCAGTGACATGTTCTTTCAGTTCTCTAAAAATATTTAGTACTATAGCTCGCATTTTAGGATGTGGACGTTTAAACCAACCTATTACCAATGTTAGACAATTTCTATAATATATATGGGGTCCAACTTTACAATAAACGCGGTAAAATTTCTATCATTTAAAGCTGGGTCCACATCAATAAAAATTTGCGTTGTGTGGTCTGTATGTGTAGTATGTGGTGTGCGTGCGCGGCAATGTAGACGCTCTGACACCCAAGGCCACACACAAATATTGTTGCCGTACAGCATGCACACGGACGATCTGTTGTCCACCAAATAATTCAAACAAATTATTCCAGTAAATTCAACACACACGCAAAATTTGATTGATGTGGGTCCAACTTAAAGGGAGCTCTCCGCACACATAACAAAAACTGTGCCGACCGCAGTGGTCTAGTGGGTTTAGTTGCTCGCTTGGCAATCAAAGGGTCCCGGGCTCCAACTCCTGGTGCGGACATGAATGTTTGTGTGTGTTTTCGGTGTTGGATGTTTGTGTGTGTTTGCCCATTGGTGCATTTAACAATTTCCAAGAATAAATGAACTGGCGAAATGTCTAATGGCAAAAAAAAAAACAAAAGCTGTTGTCACTCTTTATACACTGCCTAGACATTGTATTTAAAATTAATCACAAAGTAAAATAAAAAACATAAATTACATAGAACTCAAAAAACTTACTGCTCACCACATAGAAAATACTACATATTACGAAGCCGATAGACGCCTATTAATAAACGCAATCGAGTTGATGATACTGCACACTGCATATTGCAGTATATACATTTACATGTTACAGAAAATTTATGGGTGATATAAAAAATTGTGTTTACAGATTTGTTTTCAACGTATCAAATTACACCATAAACACCCAAAAATTATTATGTCAAAAATACTGTGTTTATAGGTGTTATGGGTTCAATCTGTATATAAAGATCATTATCTGTACACTACGAACAGTGATAATAAAGAAAAATCGTCCTAAACAGCCAAAAAAACACCAGCACCAACAAAATAACACCAGAGAATATAAGTCAGTTATTTTGAAATATTTTTGGAACAAAATCGTAGATATACAGGGTGGTCCAAAGGGTTGTTAATGTTTGGCGTTGTCGACATGCTTCAAACTTTTTTCACTCCTGTTCTTCAAGAATTTGAAGGCTACTCTCAAGACACTTGGTTTCAGAGATCCACCTGCCACACTTCCAGTCTCTCTTTGCCCGTCGTTTAAGCGCATTCGGTGGCCCTTCGAAATCCGGACCTGACTCCCTGTAATTTTATTTACGGGGATATCTTACAAGGTGTGGCTATTAAATAACGAGACTGAGCTGCTACAGAAGATTTACGCATGCGCCAAATGCCAGCGACCAACAGCTGTTTAGCGTGAAGCCTGCTCTTTCGAATGCAATACCTCTCGCTTCTGTAAACAAATCCGTATAACCGTAGCCTTCGTTCGCATTAGAGTTGTTTTTTTTTTGTTTCGCCGGAAAAATGTTAAGTATAACAATAGAGCAACGAATTGTTGTGAAATTTTACTTGAAACTTGAAAAAACCGATACTGAAACTTATAATTTATCGAAAGAAGTGTATGGCAATGAATGTTTATTGCGTGCACATGTTTTTGAGGTTTTTTTTGGTTTAAGCGTTTTCAAGATGGATGAGAAGACGTTGAAGATGATCCACGCTCGGGTCGCTCTTCCACGTCAAAAACCGTTAACGTCAGTTAAGTATTCGTGCCGAAACCGTAGGAATTGACAAAGAATGCGTACGGCAAATTTTTATTATTTTATAAAGTGTGCGCCAAAATGGTGCCTAAAATTCTCAAAACAACAAGAGCTAGCAAAAATGCTTGTACTAATACTTTGAATGCCATTGAAAATGACGCAAGCTTATTGGAAATGATATCAACATGTGACGAATCGTGTTTTTTATTTATGATCCTGAAACAAAGTGCCAATCAATGCACTGGAAGAGCCCAAATTCACTGAGAGCCGAAAAAGCGTGAATGAGCAAATCAAAATTCAAAGCAATGATGATTGTTTTTTTTGATATTCATGGGATGTGTACCTTAATTGGGTTCCTGAAGGTCAACTAATTAATCAACATTACTACCTTCACGTTCTTGCTGAACTCCGTGAAAGAATAAGGAAAAAACGACCCGAATTGTGGAAGAACAAGTCATGGGTTCTCCACCAAGACAATGCGCTGACTCAATCCGTATTGTCTGTCAAGAGGTTTCCAGCCAAGTACTGCATCCCAGCATTAGACCATTTGCCTTATTCGCCGGATCTTGCGCCGTGCGACTTCCCAATGTGAAATCTGCATTAAAAGGAACAATATTTGAGTCCATTGGAGCTGTGAAAGAGAAAGCGGCCCGCGTTCTGAAGAAGCTGACAGAAGAAGACTTCCAGCATTGTTTCGAACAATGGAAGATACGTTGTAGGGATAGAGTAGGGGTGTATATTGAAGGTGATAATAAGTAAATATATATAAAATTATAATAAAATGTTTTACAGAATCATTCTCGTAATTTAATGGTCACACCTCGTAAATGTTAAGTGTTAAGATCTAAAGAAGAATATTCGGCAAGAAATCGAAACCATAACTGCAGACACTTGCTGCCGCGTTATGGTAAATTTTAGAGGTTGGCTTCAGGAGTGCCCGGACAGAAATGGAGTACATTTACACAATGTCGTCTTCAGAACAGCAATTTCCAAGAATTTTCATAATTTTGAAACTTTAAGACTAAATTTGTTAAAAACTGAGCAAAAATTGTTTTTTTTTGTAATTTTATTTCTAAAAAGTTAACAACTCTTTGGACCAGCCTGTTCAATGAATTATTGCTATAAATTAAAGTGGGTGTTGCTGCGCTTGCACTTGACCTCTACCGTTGTCAAATTTTGAGTGAAAATTTCTTTGAAAGGATCTTGTTACAAGGATATTCCGAGCCTGAACGTTGTGATCGTGATACTGAACGAAACATAAGTTAAAAACATTTTTCAGAAAGCCCATTTCTCGTTTTGGAAGTGGAATTGGTGCAGGGTGCAATATTTCTTTTTTTTTTTTTCTTAAAGAGAGAGTTTTAAAACTTTTATTTCAGATAACCTGGGTAATACAGATACACCAACTTTGATTATCGTAAAAAATATAAATATTTTTTGTAGGAAAAAATTTACGATGTCAAGATTAACAAGCATTTATTCCATTTTGCAATAATTTTCCTTGTGCTGGTCGTTGCGGTTATACCATGCCTGATTTTGATCATAAGATATTTTGACAGGATGATGATTCCTCGGTTTCTCATTGGGTAAATAAAATTATCTTTAAAGAAGTTCACCAAATTGAATAATATATTTTATTTAGAGTAGTAGTTGAAGATCCGTGGATGAGAAGTGAGATTGGTACAGCGGGACATTATTTAGAAAGACCACCACAAAGCAATTTTTTACCTTACAACAAACAAAACTTATCTTATCGCTCAAAAAGATCTTCCAGTGTGGACACTAATGTTTATCTATTTAAACAACCATTTCCCTCAAGACCAAGCCGCTCCGTACAAGATTTAGTTGACTAATCGTCATTTCGATCCATAAAACCTTAACGGATCATTAACAGAAAACCTTGGAAATAATATTTTGTTTCTTTTCTAATCCATGCAAAACTACTGTGTTAAAAATACTCGAAATTAATAGCATTTTTACGCAGTCATTCCTCGAACAAAAATACCGAAAACTGATTGGCTTAGCTAAAGTGTTCCTAAAGGATGTGGGTGGAGCCTGGAGAACTCCTCCCTCGAAGAAACGCATCTTGTTTCACGGTCAATTAGGTAAATTATCGAGAAGTGGGTGAAGTGAAGTGACAGTGTGGTATCTTTGAAAGGGGTAAAGCAAAATACGGAGGTAATGCCGAGAAAACGAAGATCGATTAGTTCGGAAGACTCGGATGATGAGTTTGATGATGTGAAACATCCGCAAAGAAACGCAGCCAATGCCAGAGAAAGAGCTAGAATGAGAGTACTCAGTAAGGCGTTTTGCAGGTAGAGTTTTTTTTCATATTATAGTAAGATAAGTATAATTTTTCTATACTGTAAATTTACTCAATTTACTTTCTCTTTGCCAATGATTTAATTTTATAAGGGTTTTGGACATTTTTCAACTCAAAATTATCATTTAAAAAATAAATAATTTTTTCTTTCTGTAATATGTGTTTTCATTCTCATACAGTACATACCAATATAATAGGGCACATACATTCATTCTGTGAACGAAATACTGAAAATTGTTCAATAACATAAAGGGTCTTTCAAATTGAGAGGATTTTTTAATTCTTGAATAAAACACAGAATTTGTTTAGTTCAGGAATCGATTGTGGATTGTTTTTATAGACCTGGCTTTTCACGTAACCCCAAAGAAAATAGTGCAACAGTGCCAAATCACATTATTTTGGTGACCAATTAACATCACAGTTTCTTGCCATAACTCGCCCATCTAAATTAATTGTTACATTAGCAGAGTGAGGTGTAGCGCCATCTTGTTGGTACCACATATCCTCCACATCAATATTATTAAATTCAGCCTACAAAAATCCAGTTATTATCTCATGATATCGAACACCATTTACAGTTACAGCTTCAATAGCAGCATTCTGAAAGCATACAGCAATACAGCCCAATTACACACCTGACCATAATGCACATAAAACAGTTACTCGTTTAGGATGTAAAGGTTTCCCATGAATCAATCGTGGTTTTTCCTTACCCCAAATGCGGCAATTTTGTTTATTAACGTAGCCACCAATTTCAAAATGTTCTTCATCTGAAAAGATGATTTTTTGAGAAAAATCATTTGTTTGTTCTTTGATATAATTGACAAACGCACGATGTTTTGAATGATCTGGTGGCTTTTGTTCCTGTATTATTTGAACCTTATGTCTTCAGAGCTAAATAATTTCGCAAAATACGTCACGCTGTGAATTCACTGAATCCAAATTATTGTGAATCTCGACTAATTGAAATTTCTGGGTCTTCAGCAACACTTTACAACCATTACAACTATATATTGCTCTTTTATCTTCTACCTAACCAGTTTTTTTTGAACAATTTGAACAATGAATTTTTGAACAATTTGATTGATAGTGTTTCAGATGGACGATTATTTTAACCGAAAAATCACGTAATTTTCTAAAAACATTTTTCTCTGAACGTCCATTTTCATAATAAAATTCAATTTCATAATCAAATTTTAACGCGTGATTGTATTGTGTACGACTCCATTTTAATAAATGTCATATATTACACTTCTGAAATGAGACTAGATCTAGGCAAATGCTCAACGCCATCTGTGTTTTATTCAAGAATTAAAAAAGTTCAATTTGAAAGATCCGTTACAACAAATGATCCAGTTGTGAAAACACTTCTTAAAAGCATTCTTGGGTGTGGCCTTCATCTTTTTCTGCAATTTTTGTTTAATGGTTTTATTAAACTGAAAATGTGGGCTGAATGGACTGAAATTTTCAAGAAGTGGAAATTTCAGATTAACAAAAGTCCCCCGGGGATATATCTGTCGAATGTGGTGTTTGGTCGATGACATTCGTGGAGTGTTTAAAAAATTCGTGTATAAGAATTGATGCATGATGTGGCGCATTATCATGGTGCAAAATTCAATAGTTGTTGGTGTTTTCGGCGACAAATCGGATTTTTTCGGCAACAAATCTGTTCATTTTTTCCACACATTTGGTTTTTTCGGGGAATATTCTCCAACTCCCCATAAAGCCCAGATAATATTGTTCTACGTTTGCTCCTTCTGAAAGGAATTTCGAGTGGACCATACTAGGATATTCAAAGAAAGCAATCAACATAATTTTGATATTCGATCGACTTTGACGTATTTATTTTGGGTTTCCTTATTATCGAAGCACCATTCCGAAGGATGTTGGTTGGCATGCATGTCAAATTCATAAACCCATGCGTTTCGTGAATACATAATCCGAATTTGTTCGTTCAAGCATGTTTTCAGAAACTAGTTTACGTGGTTCTTTTTCAAAAGATTCAGCTTCTTTGAATCGTACCGAGACGCGTTTCATGCCCAAAAAAACATCTATTAAAATATAGTATGCACGGATTCGTAAGACATATCCAGATTCTAAGATATCTCTCTTAGCTTGAATAATAATTTCTTTTCACCATTTTCTTTATTTTTTTGGTATTTTCTTCAGCTGAATATGTCGAAGGTATATCGGAAGATTTCAACCATTTTTCGTTATTATAGAAAATGCTTTGTACCATTTGTATGGTTATGTTTTCGATAAAGCTGACTTAGTGTAGGTCTTCTGCAACATTTTTATTGATTCAGCAGAAGAAATCTCGT
Source organism: Cosmopolites sordidus (assembly GCA_031761425.1). NCBI lineage: Eukaryota > Metazoa > Arthropoda > Insecta > Coleoptera > Curculionidae > Cosmopolites > Cosmopolites sordidus. Next base: position 591,500 of record JARFXV010000753.1, on the reverse strand, counting down.
TGGCAACACAAAATTTGAGGAAAACTGCTTGTTCGACATTTTTATTTACATTTCAATTGCACTTTCAACTACAAAGCCTGTTGAGGTGGACTGAGCAACCTTACACTTAAATAAATAAGCTGGTCGACAGATGGTGCCTAATCTGGATGGCGCCTATCTGGCAGATATAGCTGCCAGATAAGCAGCTATGTATTAAGCACGTGATCAACATTTTGACTGCCCTGTTGCGAAATTGTGATTAAACATCATAACCTTTCTTTAGTAAATCATTTTTATATATAAACCTTAATAACAATTAAAAAATCAACTCTAAATTAAATGTAAATTGCTAGAAAAAATATAATAAATGTTGAAAGTCTTGCAAGTGTCGTCGATTAAGTACCTCTAGATAGATTTAGCGCATTTCAAAATGCTTCGTTCAAAAACCATCGAACATTTTTTAAAATTTGAATGGTTATTAAAATAAAAAGATTATATAATTACCAATGACATTTATTGATATATAATATGCAAGTACAAAATAGAAAAAAACAATGAAATATCCGCATGCACTGATAATATCATTAATCAGAATCTGAAAAGTAATGTCTGGAATCACTGGTATCATCTGCAGTATGCTGTGTTGTCTGTTATAGCATTTCATTATTTCATTTTCTTTGGTTTTTTCTTGTTTCTTGATCAAACCTTTTTTTTCTTTCCTTCATACAACCTCTCTAAAAATCTATATGTTTTAAGGTAACATTGGAATGTTCCATAAGCTCTCGTCTTGGATCATCTTTTTCTCATTTAAAACCTACTTCTTTCAGTACGTTGCACAATAACATACGGCATCCATCAAATAGTTGTTTCTCTTTTAATTGCTCATGTAAGGAACTGAAAGTTACATGCTGTCCTGAAAATGAAAATTAAACTGTGAGTACCTACTCATAAACTATATATGGGATTAAGAACAGTCCCTTGTGCAATTCTTGGGTTACGGATACTTAATGTGTTCATAAATGATATATTGTCACGAATAGAACTTGTATCCATAGCTGCAGTATTGGTAACCCTTTTAGTAGAACTACGCTTTTTATGCGATTTTAAAACTTTTGTTTTTCACCTTTCGAGGAATAGCACTAACAGTGGACATACTCAATCTTCAGGCTGCTGGAAAACGATGTAAAAAATTATTCTAGTTTCTATATGACTTGAACATTTCCAATTATTAGCAATTAACTTAACATACCTCCCTAGCAGCATTATTGTTCAAAATAGTGTATCTGAGATGCTACTAACTCTTAACAACTATTTACCTGGTTTGGTATTTTGCAGGCGCTATTTTCACAGTTATTACACTGTGGTAGTTCTTAAAAGAACTATTTTCGATCGTAAGGTAAAAAATCAAAGTAAACGTTGAGATAGTATAAATTTGTTTAGAATGGGATAACCTCCAAACGTGTCAATAAATATCAACAAGAAATATGTTAAATTCGACAACGTCGCATATACTGCCAACTGAATACGGCCGCTAAATTTGACATTTATTGAATACAATCCATTTGATTCTTTTATTATTTAATTTATGTAGTGGTATTTCTGCTTTTCTTCAATAGTGTCATCGATGACGTGATATTGATTTTATTTTGTATAGGCTATATATTGGTATTTTACAGCAAAAAACGTTCTTGTGAAGGTTTCTAGGTACGAATGTAATATCTGACAAAGAATCACCCTTTAGTCACGCCAGTTCAAGGCTGGGTAAAACCGGATGCCTTCTGAGAGGTTTTCTGCTTGGGTCACTCGTCAGTCGGTAGGCTTCTCGAGACACTTTTGGTTAAGCACAAAGCCAAGGGTGATAGTCCGAGGGGGTCGCTGACCGGGTTTATCGGAAGCCGATGACTGTGGTTCGGAATCCACGTTAAGCTGTAGGTCCAGTCACTAAATAGCCTTCTCAGTTGCTGATGCGCCTTTAACCCTAACACTTTACTTTTTGTTCAACAAAATTTAATATTTTGGAAATGGATAGTAGTATGTTTGTGCTTTGTAAATTAATAAGATAGAATTTTTGTCGATTTGAACAGAACTGTACGACAGTTATTCGAAAAGTTTTCAGTCTATTACTATGATATTATTAGTTAGATGGCATTCAGCAAAGTTTCACATGGGTTCTATCATGAAATAGTTACCAATTTTTATTGTAGGCTATCGATCGGTATCAACACGTTACATACCTTAAATTTTCATAAAATTGTATTCTGGTTTTAAATAATTCAAATTTAGGGGCTGTATTTAGTTGGCAGTATATGCGACGTTGTCGAGTTTCACATTTTTCTTGTTGATATTTAAGGACATGTTTGGAGGTTATTCCATTCTATACAAATATATACTATGTGAACGTTTACTTTGATTTTTTTCCTTACGATCGAAAATAGTTCTTTTAAGAACTACCACAGTGTTATAATTGTGAGAGTCGCGCCTGCAAAATGCTAAACCAGGTAAATAGTTGAGTATTTAGCAAAGTACTGATACTTATGACCCTAGAATAACTATAATAAAAGAATTTGTAACCGACTAATCCATGATATCGCCCTCTTCTTTACTGGAATACTGCCGTTTTAAGTATTGTCACACAAGCAATCAAATTTCCATATTTTAAAGCCATGAACAAGTTAATTTACATATATAAATAGTCTGTAAATACCATACAAAAAAACGCACGAATTAATAAACCACTATAAAGTTTGGCTTCATTATTTGCCTTGAAACTATTAATTTAATGTTAAATAACATTCAATAACATTAATCTTTCAAAACAATTTCGATACATATTCACCGCGACTACTTCTGATAAAGCGCATTCTGTCAATCCATTTTCCGACCACTTTTTCAAGTAATTGGGATCTTATGTTCGCAATTACTCGAGTTATATTAGCTTCCAAAGCGTTGCTAGTTTATCGACATAGACTAAAAATTTAATATATCCACACACTTGGTGGCTAATTAACAGGTCCATTTCTTGAAATAATTTTCTCACCGAACTGTTCTATTAATAAATCAATTATTGCGTTGGCGGTATTACATGTAGAGCTGTCTTGTTAGAACAACATCTCCAAATCAATACCATTCAAATTTGAAATTAAATAATCCACGCAGACGAATAACAAAGCCCAACTTCCTGCTAATAGGGACGAATTGATAAATTTGGATCTTTATCAACACTGCCAGCACCAGCGATGATATTTTCTTCAAAACGCAGTTTTTTGCCTTTTTTTAATATCGAGCAGCGTGAAATTCCTAATTTGTCGATAATTCGGTGAATATATCACGAAATTTAAATTCAGGAAGTGTTTTATGAGTTTGAGGCGCAGAACACACTGGCTCTGATGATTAATTTCGACAATTTGCAAGATGCTCTGATGTTAAACGTTCCATGATACTGAGACACAGATTTACAGACTTACGCGAGACTTATTCGTTTGACAGCGACTCATATCCCACCGTAATTTATCCTAATACAAAATATCATACCACAGATTGAAAACTACTTTACCATGGGTACCGGCGGATACCAAGCTATCAAAGCTTGATACTTTACGACTAGCCACCAGCTACATCGCTCATCTTCGTGCTGTGCTGATGGATCAACCACCTCCAAACGAGAATCATCACAAACATCCCTTGACGTTGGTAAGTTTTTGTACAATAATTATCTAGTTGAAGCTACCGTATACATTAAAAAAAAAACAATTTAAATTAAATTTTTCAATCGTGGTTTTTATAAAATTATCTTTTAAATAGGAAAATTTTTGTATATTTTACTGGAAGGTGTGAGCAATTAAATATTTATACCACTATGAGAATGGTTACTAAGGGGGACATGCTTCCCAAGCATATGGCTCGCTATACGAATTATTCCTGCAGTGAGTTCTTTCAATTTCGCTTTTCGACTCTGAAAATGTCTGATACTTCGACATCCATCATGATAATATTCCAGTCTCATTCCAGGTAGTATTAAACCCAGGTATTATTGTGGTAATCACAAGTAAATGTCGTTGAATAATTATTTATTCCAGTGGTTTTTCTAGTTGTTATATGCCTTCTGAAATTCCGCAATTGCAATGCTATTCAAGCACTCCGCCAAAGCCTTTTGGACTGCATCAATCGTCCCGAAAGGATGTCCTTTCAGACTCCCCTTGATCCATGGGAACAAAAAAAGTCTGGGGGAGCCACATCTGGACTATTAGGTGGTTGGGGCAGCGTCACACGGTATTTTATTCATTTTAATTCTGGAATCATTGGTGTTAGATAAAAATGTTAAGAGATTTTTACTCGCACCAAATTACATTGAAATTACTCGAACAGTATTTAGCTAACCAAATTTTAATCATATTCTGATGATATTCAAAAAACAAGGGAATTTCTTATGTGCTCCACGTAAAAATAGTCCAATCTTTCAAACGTCAATAAGTGTCTTCTGAGACTGATAGCCTTAAGTAGTCACCAGTCCGGCTCGAGCTGAACGTTTGAACACAATTGAAGAGTTGACCAAGGATCTGACCATATATGTAGATCGGCCATGTCAGATGTGTGTGTTTACGTGGAGCACGGAAGAAATTTCCTTGGTTTTTGAATATTTTGAATATTGTTCATGAGCCCACTAGCAGCTTTTCATGTCCTGATGATGCCAAATTGGTTCGCGCAACGCATGTTGTGTAATTTCAATGGAGTTTGGTGTGAGTGGAAAGAAAATTCATTATAAAGTTTTTAACATTATGATATTTAGTGAGAATTGTTTTTCTTCGTATTGTAGATTTTAATAAATATCCATGCACATGTTAGAAAATTAATTTAGTCGGCCTCGCTTATTTTTAAATTTGATTTTTATTGTTTGCCTTTGAGATTCGGTTAAATTTTTTCATCGTCACTCGTCGCCCATCGAAACAAAGAAAAAGCGCAATTTTTGCTTGTCGGTCGTTTATTTAAATTTCGACCACGAAGCATAAACACCGTCGGAAAAATCGCCGTAAATTCCACAGGCAACAGCTGGGCGCATTTGCCGGATCCCCAATTACGCGCGCCACTTCGGAGACATTCGAACCGTGTTTTGTTAGGCGCGGTGGGTGCATCCTCTCTGTCGATCGCGGACTAAATTTATCCGGAAATGTTCATTTTATGACGGATACCAAAATAAGCTTCAATAATTCGTAACTCTTCAAAGGAAAGGAACATTATTTGGGAAAATTCACTGGGTTTAGCGCCTATCTATCATTTTGTAAATGATGAAGAATTGAATGAAAAATCCAGATGAAAAAGTTTCGATAGTAAAAGAAATTTGTTGTCTTTAAAATTTTCGTTAATATTCTATACAATGTCTTAAATGATGCTTTAATATCCATGGAATGCCTATTTCATGTTAATAAAAATGTCTTAAAGACAGAGATATATAGGATAAATATATAAATATTGACTTTGTTCATCCATATGTATTTAATCTTTTTTAAAATCATTTCTTTCTATTGCAATATACTTATATAGAGTGTGTCATCAAAATTCAAACAAAAATTACTCGATTATTAAAAATTACAAGAAATATTTTCGGGAGAACCTGCTGGAGTAAGGTCCGAGACAAAAAGCTAAGACATCCCCGTTTTTTACAATTTTTAACATTTTTGTTACATGTTATTTATGCCTTCTTACATTTGGTAACTTGGTTTACTTGCTGAATAATGTACTTGACGAATTGACATTGATGAGGAGTGTCACATCTGAAGTGTTTGCACATAATAATTTTAAGGTGGGCCAAAAAGATAGGACCTTTTGACTTTTCCAAAATAAGTTTATTGAAAAGATTTATAATTACAAGTTAATGAACCTTCATGTTTTCTTTAAACCTTCAATCATTCCCGGATTTTATATTTATTCAATATAACCTCATTTAGCCTCCAGCGTTGCCTTAATTCTCTTACTGATGCTCCCGAATGATCTGAGTAACACTTCTGTATCAAAATTCTCAAATCGTGTTTCAGTAGTGGTCTGAAGAGATGTCATTGGGATATTTAGACTTATTTTATCAATCAACAAAGTTCTGTACATAATAGACAAACAGATTCAGATATGGGCTATTAGGAGGCCAGAACTCTTTAAAGCAAATGACTCGTGTGTGCAAGTGTATTGCGCTCTACTAAAAGATGTATAACCTTCTACTTTATATATAAGGTTTCACTACATTCATAGGAACGAATACATACACCTATTTCAAAACGGTTTTCCCCATCACCCACATCATATGACTTTTTCATCAGAAATATATCCCTAATCCGTTTTCCATTGAACACAAAAACAAATTGTAGCTAGAAAGTTGCTTTGTGCTGGTAGCCTCTGTAATTGTACACAACTTGTAGTGTACCTATTCTTTTACAATTTGACCATTTTTTCCATTCGCTCACACCGATTTTTATATCTAATTTTCGCAGTTGATATTATTCAGTGAACTCTGAAAACAGGTCATTAACTCTTTCTAGATCCAAAGTTATTCTTGCTCTTCAATCTTTTACATGACGCTTGTTTGCCAGGTTAGCTGAGGCCTCCTCTAAAGTCTTATATTTCGCATCAATTTATTACCCGAATAATCGAATTATTTTGGTAACCGAAGGTTCAGCGCGAAGGCTTCGATAATGTTGCAATTTATGGTCCTTTACTATATATTTCTGGCTTACGAAAGTAATAAAAGTGACAATGCTAAGGTACAATAAGGCGGCGAGTTCAAATTAAAAATTGTCCACCATATATTTTGGTGATGCACTCTGTAAGCACTGGGAATTTTAATTACCCACACATATACCAGATTAGAAAATTGCAGTTTTTTATTGATTTTATATTCTTGTTGGTATTCTAACTTTTCAATATTCGAGGGAGCGAGCTTTTTAGTATAAGATCTCCGAAATAACTAGTAATACGAGATTCTGAGGATGGTTGCGACATTTTCTTGATGAAAATTCGTACTAAATTGTATAAAAAACAAAGTTGTCTAATTTCCACTTATATTTTTCTTTAAAACATCAAATAGACTTCAACTATTCTCCTCTATTAAATATCTAAAAAAAAAAGTTTGAGCAAGTAACAGTTAAGTAAGGGTTCTAGGAATTCCCAGAAAAAACATGTAAAATTACATAATTACTTAGTACCTACTATTTGTCACAATACAATTTAATTATTTGTCAACTATCCAAAGAAGCTACAGTACATCCAAACGCGTTATGTTTTAGAGAAAAATATAAGTGGAAATTAGAAAACTTTGTTTTATTTATACAATTTAGTACGAATTTTCATCAAGAGAATGCCGCAACCATCCTCAGAATTTCGTATACTAGTTATTTCAGAGATCTTATACTAAGAAACTCGCTTACTGCCAAAAATAATAAACTGGCTTGAAAAGTTATAATATCCTCTGTATAATGCAATTTGCCTAACTCTGCAAAAATTTCTTTAGCTTCGTAAAGAGGAAGTAACAGCTAGGAGACAAATTCGATAAATACGGTGCATATAGAAACAGTTTGAAGTGGAGGTCGTCAAGTTTTGCAGTTACAACTCGAGTCTAGAGTGTTAGCGCAGTACCGTAAAACGGGGTGACTTTGAACATGTTTTGGAAGCTTTTGTAGGTGACTTTTTTTTAACATCCTAAATTCCAACTTTTTTGCTCCAATAGAACAATGTGTTCTTTGGCTATCAGATGTCTAAGAGATTGAAGTCTTACCCCCCCCCCCCCCCCCCACACAAGTATATATATATATATATATATATATATATATATATATATATATATATATATATATATATATATATATTTATTTATTTATTGGAACTTTGAGTTAGTTAATAAGTAAGTTATAATTTTTGTATTGGTTTATTGACGTTTCGGTTCAATAACGAACCATCCTCAGAACATTTACATTTAAAAACCTATCAATATCTAAATAATTTTCCAAATTTTTTAACTAATATGTGACAAATTTTTGTTTTTTATTATAACCTAACTGTTTTAGATTTGTTATGTGAAATGGTATTAGATGCAAAAATAAAAAATTATGAAAATTTATTATTTAATAATGTTATTATATATACAACTTAAATTGTCTGTATCATTTCTGAAATGTATGGTATTATTTGTTTTTTTATATAAATCATTTTTTATGTTGTTTTTCAAAATCTAGAATTTTTATGTCGTTAAAATTAAAGTTGTGTTCATTATCTATAGCGTGGATTGAAAGAGCAGTTACGTTTGGTCTAATGCTTTTTTGTTATGTTCATTGATTCTGTTTTTTAAATATTGTTTAGTTTGGCCAATATGAGCTTGGTCAATTTAAGCAATCAATTTTGTAAATTAAATTTGTTTGTTCCATTTTGGGTGTTTGTGGTTTTAATTTTGTAAATATTTGTTTACTGTTATTATTGAGTATTTCTGCTATATTTATATTATATGGTTTAAAAACTTTTTTTATTTTATTATTTATTTCTGGTATGTATGGTAAAGGTATGCAACTTTCATTTTTAGGTTTATTTGTTATGCTATTATTGTTATATATTCTATGTATTCTATTTTTAAATACCAGTTCGTAAAATTTTTTTGGATAGTTATTATCTTCTAGTGTTTTTTTGATTTTATTTATATATTTTGGTATATTGTTTGGATCAGTTAAAATAATAGCTCGATCAATTAAATAATTAATAACACTTTTTTATATTTATTTGGTGTCTACCGCAAAGTAACCTCGAGTGTAGATTTCTTTGACAAGGCATTGAAATGTAACTTATGTTAAAAATCCTAGCGTAAGGGTTACTTTGATAAAAAAGAATAATATTTTATGCATTATACATGGAATTAAATGAAAAAGCGATTTTTTACAGTCAAATTGTTATCTATATTATGGAAGCATTTTACATAAAAACATCTGTACCGAGGGTACTATTATAGGTACAATCTTATAATTATCATTAATATCAAAATCAACCTGAGCAACATAATAATCAACTTTGGCAACATTATAATGTTATAATGGCAACATTATAACTAAAATAAAAAAAAAACTGGGCAACAATAGAAAAAATAATTATAGTCTGTCTCGTCCTCGCACACCATACATTCATAGGCAGGATTAATCGAGTCTTTGTTACATATGCCGCAGACTCATTTTTTGCAAGTGATGCATGGTATCCAGGATGGCGGTAGTCACATCTACAGATCTAACAAAGGTTCTTGTCTTTCTTGCCCTTCTTTATTCCCTTCTTGCGGACCAAATTAATGAGATGAATATCTTCATCGGCAGAAGTCTCGTCTTTTGTAGGTGGTGCACCAGAAGCTGAGGGGATTGGCGAAGAGGTCGGATCATCCTCGATAGCTGACATAGTCTCAACAACTGAAATGTGGTCTTAATTTCTGGGGCATCATCGATAGGTGGAAAATCTTCTTGGCTTGTTACAGGCATATGTGTCTTTTGTTTATGAATGAGTTTCTTTCCTCTTCTTCGTCGAATCCTTTCAGAGTTGTAAATCCTTGTTTCTTTTAAAAACTCCAGCAGACTGTTATTGATGATACGTTCAGTTTCTTCTGACAGATCTGCTGGGAGCTTTTTTAAAGCAGCTTCAGGATCGAAAGGATAAAGACCCGTAGTTCTGAAGGACTATATTGAGAGCCAATGTAATCATCGAATCTCTTCAGTAGCATGGGAAACTGTGTCTTTGGAATGTTGTTTCTAGATTCTTTTCTCCAATTGTATAGAACTTTTCTCCGTTGTTTCTTTAAAGGACCATATGCACCCACATCCAGAGGTTGCATCATGTGATTAGAGTTTGGTGTCAGAGTCGTAAAATAAATGTTGTTTTCTACTGCAGCCTTGATGACTTCAGGTGAAAAATGTAATAAAATCTTCAATGAAAAATGTTTTACAGACGTCAATTTTAATTTTTTTTCTTTTAATATTCATACACTTAGTGACTCCATTGTGCGTTTTTACTATTATACAGAAACAATTGAGTATAAAGGTTCACATTGTCACTTATCACCTTCTGTATGAATTTTTAACATATTCTCTGACTCTTCTGGAGGTCAGAACAAGAATTGGATTATAGTGCGCTTCCTTCATTATTTAGTTTAAAAGATGAACAGATTCCACTCTATAACTGTAACATTCAGTATTGGTGGTCATTCTTTTCTTGAGTGCGACAACGACATGGGAATAATTAATCGATTGGATTTCCGAAATAAAAAAATTTCGCAAGAAACCTTTTCCGTTTAATATAGAAATAGTAGATAAGTACATGATCAGGGATTGGATGGAATTTCTAAAATATCGTTATCCAAAACAAGCTCCGATGAAAATGTGACCCGTTAGAGAGCTCAAGATGTTAAAGACTTCTCATGTTTAGAAATACTTTCAATGGACCATGGGTTTTTTCTGTAGTAGCCCCGAAAAAGAAAATTGTGGATCCCGTCTTGGAAAATGGTTTATTATTCTTCTCGTCAAGATGTTATTTCAGTAAGTGTACAAACATCACAATACAATGTATGCAAACTATAGTAGTATGTAATGTACAACTTATTTTTTAATTAAAAAGGAATTAAACAATTTTATACTTTGTTATCTATCACTTTTATTTTTAAATTTGTGTGACTATAGTTTCGTAAAACGATTTTACATTCTCAAACACTACTTTAAAACTAAGGTTTTACAGCTGTTTATCTATCGTATGTACCTAATTTTATACTTTTATTGGGGTTCATTTTTTTTACAATATTTTAAATAGTGGGGAATTTTGGAGATCCGTCTGATCGTTTAATAGCTGTTTGGACGGGTCTTTATTATATTTATAAATTTCAATAGCTTCTATAATGTTTAATGTTTTGCTTTTTGGTGCTGTATGTAAAATTTTCAAATTTGTAATCTCCGGAAATATATGTCCGGTATCTATGAAATGGTTCGCAAAAATAGAGTGTTATTTCTTTAATATGTACGCAGATTTATGTTCTTTGAATCTGGTCTGAAAATTTCGGCCGATTTGTCCCACATAGCAGCTACTGCACTCGTTGCAACTTAACATATAAACTCCTGATTTTGTATTTGGTGATGTTTCATCTTTGGCATTAAAAATTAATTTACTGGTTGACTGAGTGGTTTTAAACGCTATTTGAAAATCTTCAAAAACAACGAATTTCTCTCCAAAACAGTCAATAAATAGCTCGGTGGACCTTACAAAAAAGCTTAGCAAACTATATATACCAAAAAATGGGTTTTTAGCATCCTTTGACGTTAGCAACATGTTCCCGAATATTCTGAACAAAGATTGTCTACAATTAATAGATAATTTACTCATAAAAGATAACATATATCCAATTATTAAGCAAGATGTTTTAGAACTCTTTAACTTATCCTTTAATGAAAATTATTTTCAATTTAATAACGTTTTTTACAAATAAAAGGATGGTCTAGCAATGGGTTCCCCACTAAGCCCTTTATTATCAGAAGTGTTTATGTCAAACCTGGAACATAATTTTTTAAAAACGGATAAAGCAAAACATATTGTTTTGGTTTAGATATGTAGACGATATTTTGGTTTATTACACTGGAAATGACAGACAAATAGAAGGTACATTAAAACATTTAAATAGTATCCATCCAAAAATAAAATTTACACTTGAAAAAGAACAAAAACCATAAATTTTCTGGACCTTTCAATGTCCAAATAAAACAATAAACTAGAATTTAATATCTATATTAAACCCACATTACAAAACAATCAATCCAACCCATTACACATAAATATGCTGCATATAAGTCTGTGATTCATCGAGCTTTCACAATTCTACTATCGGAAAATAATAGAAAAATAGAACGGCAAAAAATAAAACTAATCGCACAAAATAACGGTTTCAAAGAAAAAGAAAATAGTTACTTAATAAATTAAAAACGAAAACAATTACTAATTCATCAAGTATATCCAAAAGTAAAACAAATAAATGATAAAAAGTACTGTAAGATTTCATATTTCGGTCCAATTTCAGAACAAATAGCTCGCTCTTTAAGGAAACATAATTTGCAAATAGCGTTTAAAACCACCCAGTCAACCAGTAAATTAATTTTTAATGCCAAATAAATACTGTAAGATGATATATTTCGTTCCAATTTCAGAACAAATAGCTCGTTCTTTGGGGAAACATAATTTGCAAATAGTGTTTAAAACCCCCAGTAAACAACATTTTAATGCCAAAGATAAAACATCAGCAAATACAAAATCTGGAGTTTATATGTTAAGTTATTAAAGAAACAACACTCTATTTTTGCGAACCATTTCATAGATACCGGACATATATTTCTCGAGATTACAAATTTGAAAATTTTACATACAGCGTCAAAAAGCAAAACATTAAACATTTTAGAAGCTATTGAAATTTATAAATATAATAAAGATCCGTATAGAAAACTATTAAAACGATCGAACGGATCTCCAAAATTCCCCACTATTTAAAATATTGTAAAAAAAAAATTACCCCTAATAAAAGTATAAAATTAGGTATATAGGATAGACAATCAGCTGTAAAACCTTAGTTTTAAAGTAGTGTTTGAGAATGTAAAATCGTTTTAGGAAACTATAGTCACACAAATTTTGTTTAAAAATAAAAGTGATAGATAAAAAAATATAAAATTGTTTTATTCCTTTTTAAAAAATGAACTATCACGAAGTAACGGACAAATTAATCAATATTTTTTAATTACCCAAATACCCATTTCGAGAGAGAAAAAGGAGGATTTAATGGTACTAAAAAAGTTTTGCAGAAAAAAGCTCAAAGCTACTATAAGGGACTTCGTTCAAAATAAGGAAAATTAAATGTTATATAATCTTTTTACTACGTAATTCAATTTCAAGTTTTAATGATACACGTTTTATATAAACATAAAATAACATGTCTTTTCGAATCGCATATGCTCTATCATCCTTTATTGACTTAACACGTTATTTTCCATCAAAATTGTGGGTTACTTTTTTGTTTTAACTGCAACCTGTATAGGCGTTTTGTTGAATAATTCAAAAATGTATACACTGAATTTGATACCCGTTGCAGTTAATAGAAGACACAAAATAGATAGTTTAAAAATATTTCGTGATAATATTCAGTTTGTTTAAGTTTAAAAATTAATTTCTGCAAAGTTGCAAAAAAGTGACTTAACACGTTTTTTCCCTGTGTTTTCACATACGATAGACGCTAATATCATTAGTAGCAAGTATTACAGCACGCCACTGCAGATAAAATATTCGAGTGAAGGACTGGTAAGTGTGTGGTACCTTTTAACGCTTGTCGTTCCAGATGACAAATTAATGGCACAAATGTTTTGTTTCTCTATCAGCACTTCACCGCATATTATTTATTTTCTATATTGGCACGAGCCGTTTGACAGACGACATTCGACTGTTGCTCGTCTGGATTAAAACAAATTTGTTAAAAATAAAAAACTTTTTATGAAAATAAATAAGAACGAACGAGACTTGACAGTTTTACATCTTTGACTATATTTAAGTATTTATATATTTATTTATTTGCTAGAGGTCTTATGTTCATCACTGAGCAAAGGTGCGTTATCAAATATTGTTTCAGATCTGGGCATAATGCTTATTCTCGGGGGATACGTTCCGTAAATATGCCGCGAATGCACAAACCGTAAATATGAAATTGTAATTTGTACGGGATTATAGGAAATGTTCCAAGGTTACAAAATAAAAAGAAACAATATATTATAAAAACAATTTAATGACAGATTTTTTAACAAGATTAATACTTATTATCAGGCTTAGGCAATGGTTTATTAGTAATTTTAGTAATTAGAAGAATTTAGTAATTTTTTCTTGTGTTGTCGCTTTTAAAAAGTCTTTCAATTCCGATTGACATTCGACTGTGGCATTCACAATTTGCCTTTTAAAAACAATACTTCTTTCCGTAGAAGGATCAATTTTTATGAAGAAATCACAAAGCTCATTTGCCATTCGTAAATCTTCATTCAGGTTTTTTAAATTTAATATCACATTTTCAGTGCTCGTTGAGGTTTCTTCTTCAATGGGATGGGGATTAAGCTTAATGTCCTCCAAGTCAGTTTTAGCCAAATCTTCATCTTGCGATTTAAGCAGTTCTTGAATGTAACTTGATTCTATCTGCTCGACATTATCTCGTCCTATGTCATTCGCAACTTGAGCAATGTTATCAATTAATATTTGAATTTGCATGGATTCTTCATCATTACCGCTAATTATATCATGCCACAGTTTTTTCCAGCATGATTTCAATGTATATAGCTTCAGATCTTGCAATGATTCTTTTATGTTAACAATGCACTTTGCTATGTCAAAATTTTTCCAGCTTTGCATAACATTCATATCAGGATTACATTTCATAGTGTCCAGTATGATTTTAAAGCATTGTCTAATGTAATAGAGCTTAAAGGTCTGGATTATTCCTTGGTCCATAGGTTGGAGTAAGGCCGTCGTGTTAGGAGGCAAACATATCACTTTTATATTTGGATACCTAGCTTCAAGCTCACGAGGGTGACCTGCGGCATTGTCCAAACCTAGAACTGTTGATTTTTTAAAGCACGAGGATTAAGCGATCTGTAAATCACAAGTGCCTTAATTAAATAACTCTTATCTTTTGCTGCTTTAAAACCAGAGGCGGACTTTTTTCTTTTGGAAATAAAAATTTTGTTTGACATTCTTTTCCAAAACAGGGCAGTTTCGTCTGTATTAAATACTTGTTGAGGTTTATATCCACCATCAGCATTAACTTTGAAAATTCTTCGTGATATGTTGCTGCTGCTGAAGTGTCTGCAGTTTCACCGACAATTTTGATGTCGCACCTTAAACTTATCGAACCAACCTCCAATGCTTGAAATTCTCCATCCGTATGTTCATCGCCAGGTTCTTTAAAAAAAGACGCCTAGCTTTCGCACGGATTATAAAACCATTAAGAGGCACTCTTTTCTGGCTACAGTCTTCAATCCATAATATTAATATAGCTTTAATTTTTTTTAATTGCTGGATCAAGAACAATTTTTGCTGATAGCGAGGTTGAAGCTGTAGAATTCCTTATTTTCTCTTTTGATGCCATGATGAATCGTACAGTTGACTGATTGACGTTAAAAAATGTGATATGGTGCATGAGTTCCAGCACTGCTATGAAGAGCGGACAAATCGTCTCCAGCTCTATGTGTCTTCCCTAGTTAGGAAGGATACAATGTAGAAGGGCAATTTCAATTGAATAAACAAATTATAAAATATCACCCTAATTACTTTATTTACATACCTCGTACCTACACGAGAGGTGCGCGGGACATTTTATATCGCATGGGCCCTTTTCTTCCTGGCATCCTATATATATATTTTACAAACAACTGTTTCTACGCTAATATATGATATAAAATTATGCTCTTTATTGAAAAACATATTTGAAGGTAAAATCTCGGCATGGTACTAATTTTGCTTTTGTTTCGTATTTTCAGACCTGGCCTTTTAGTTTTCAAAAGTCAGAACCAACAGATGGGGCATACCACGATCAATCCAACCACAATACACACCCCTGGGATGACATTCCGCCCACTCAACACCCTGTCGTAAGGGATAAAGACATGACATATTATTATTAGCATGACTGTTAAAAAAAATCAAACCCCAGTGTAATCCATCTATAAGATGAATAATATTTTTGCTATAAATTACGAAGGAAAAGAAAACCATATATAACCTATGGGATATGCACGAAAACATCAATGACTGTGGATTATCCTACTTCTGTAGCGACTTCCTGAAACTTTCTCTTTCGGGGGATGAAAAACAGATATCGCGTTACAAAATGTTGAATACTAATTGGTGTTAATTTATTTTTTTTTCTTGTCTCCTTCGGATCGAATTTCGGGAAGACGTTTTTGGGTGTTGAGGATTAACAGGCTTTTTAGGTGTGAAATAATTCCAAATTTATATGGAAAGAGTGTATTTATTGTCTTGTGTATGTGTTTAATGGTATAGTTTAAGTTATTTATTGCTTTAAAAACACATTGAGTTATTTTTTCAGTGTTTTACTTTATAATAATAAAAATAATAGTATATCAGATATGCAATAATTATTTTTTTCCAGTTTCCTTAGTCAAAGTTACTAATAAAGTTTATTACTTCCATAAAAACGTAGTTTTTATTACGATCATTTACACCTTTTCATTTATGCTTATTTCAAATTGAAAATTTGATAATTATTTTGCATATTTTATCTATGTAACCGAAATAATAAATAAAAATAAATATTTATCACTGAAAATGGTTTTATTGTTTTTCAAAATATTCTGCGCGATGTACTTTTGCATACGTTTGAACCAATTTTCATAGCACTTTTTCCATTCCGATTGAGGTATTTCGAAAACATGCATTTTGAACGCATCAGACGCATCTTGTGGTGTCGAAAATCGTCGACCACGTAGTTTATTCTTCACGGACGGGAACAAAAAGTAGTCATGAGGTACCAAATCAGGACTGCACGACGGGTGATCCATTTTTTGACCGGTCAAATATTGAGTTGTTCGGTCGGATGTATGAGAGCTCGCGGTGTCCTGGTTTTCTCTTATTTCTTCAAATACTTCTGGCAAACAAATTATTGTGTACCATTCAGAATTGACCATTCTACGATTCTCTAGTGGCAGTGTAGCTATTTGTCCATCTATTCCAAAAAAAAAAATACAGGCGACCATTTGCTTCGAAATGCTTCTTGCGCGAACTTTTGTTGGGTTTGGCTCATTTTGAAAGACCCATATAGTCGACTGCTGTTTACTTTTGGGCTCATACGCATAGATTCAAGTTTCGTCACCTATGTAGATGTTATACACGGTTTTTTGACGCACCACGATAGTATTTTTTGAGCATTTTGCACCAATCGACACAAACCTTTTTTCTAAATCTTCATGTAAAATCCTGTGTATGCTTATCATATTAATGCCTAGGGATGCCTTAATCTCACGGTATGTCACATGACTATCTTACTATGTCATTTCCCGCACAGTATCGATGTTTTCTGGCAAAACAACCGATTTTGGACGACCTTCTTTAAATTCGTCCGTGAGCGAACGACGGCCACGATTGAATTCACTAAACCAGTGATATAGAGTGGTTTAGATGGTGCCTTATTGCCAAAAGTTCAGGTGAGTTGATCGATGCACTGTGGTTGAGATAATTCACGTCGAATGTCGTAGCGAATATTCTCACGAGTTTATTCCATTTTTTGATTGAGATGAAATTTTTAAGTCACTAAACAACACAAATAGCGTCCGGATGACAAAACTTTTTGAGTATATTTACAGTCAACAATGTCAAACTTTACGATGTATATTGTCAGATGGCGAATAGCAACATCATTGTTACCAATTCCGGATACATAAATAGCAACACTCGTAGTAAATTGTACTACTATGATTAAAATGTAATGTGATTTTTTAATTATAATGCAAACTATATATAGGGTGATTTCTTTAGTGCGTCCGAATTTTAACTTCAAATAAAGCAACAACCAAATTATATGCTTTGAAATTCTTCATTATATGTGAAATAACATTCAATGGCATTAATGTTTGAAAACAATTTCGGACAAATGTCCGCCACGACAACTTCTGACAAGGCGCATTCTGTCAATCCAATTTTCGGCCACTTTTTCAGGCAATTGTAGTCTTATGTCCACAATTGTCCGAGTTATTTTGACTTCTAAGGCGTCAATAGTTGCTGCTTAATTAGCATAGACCAATGATTTAACATAACCTCAAAGAAAATAATCTAAAGGCGTTAAATCACATAATCTTGGTGGCTAATTAACAAGGTCCGTTCTTCGAAATCATTTTCTCACCGAATTGTTCTCTCAATACATCGATTGGTGCGTTTGCTGTATGACATGTGGAGCCGTCTTGTTAAAAACACATCTCCTTTAGATTAATACCATTCCAATTCGGAATTAAAGAAGGATTGATCATCATTTTGTAATAATCCACATCAACGAATAGATAAATTTGGATCTTCATCAACACTGTCAGCAACAGCGGCGATATTTCCTTCAGATTGCACAGTTTTTTCCTTATTTTTGTTTTAATATTGAGCAGCGTGATATGCATTCGAAATTTGCCGCGAATTCGGCGAATACATCGCTCGGCTGGGTGATTATGTGCACCATAAAAGAATCGAAATAAATTTCGACAATTTGCAAGCATCGCTCTGATTAGGTTAAACCTTCTATGATGATTTGCCAGACATTTGATGTACCCTGATGACATTTGCCATGATGATTTGAAATTCAGACACAGTAAAAAATCAGTCTTTATATATTCATTCAAATTTATTTTATTTTCTTTAAAGTAATTTCATTTCACTATAATACACTTATTCCAATGTGTTTTTTTTTCAGTATTCGAAACAGTTTTTATACTTGAACTCCGCTATTTTCTTCAAGGTAAAGCGAAATTAATCCAGCGAACTTACTTGAATGACTTTTCAGAACTCATATCTGGTGAATACGGCGCGAAGAAAAAAATGCTGTTTTCGGAAAAAATGTTTTCGGAAAAAATGTTTTCGGAACAATACGATAAAATACACCAGCAAAACTTTTTAGTAATTTTCTCTTTATTGGTTGAGGTGAAATGTTTCTCCGAACGAGGTTTATCGTCATTTGCTTCTCTAGCATCACTAAAGTTCTTGTACCAATTGTAATCATTTTTTAACATGTCTTCTTTTTAACTTGTCATTTTTTAACATCTCCATAACATTTTTTAAATATTTTTAATACGTCAATATAAGAAATTTCGTTTTTCAGATAAAATGTATTGTACATTTTTTGCAAATTTATACATATAAAAAAGTCGTCAACAAAATATTTTAACAGTTACGAACGACGCTAGAGTTAAGTTACTTGACGCGCGAATTTAGTTTTTAAAAACGGTTTATTCACAATAATCAAGTTTTAACAAAGAAAATACTTATTATCTAATGAAATGACTTATAGTAAAAAGACTGCGTTCACAACGAGAATCTATTACCAAGTGAGTTAAAGAGATTGACAATTTGTATTTATAACAGAAAGAAGTAAATAACTAATATTAAAGGTTAACATGAATAAGGGTTTGTTTAATTACATATATAAGTTGTCTGTCCAATTACATGATTATAAAAGTAAATAACTAACATAGATAAAGATTTTATAATTTAGATAAGTGGTCTTGTCTAATTATATGACTTCTCCCTCCTCAAGCTCGGAAAATACGGGCTCTTGGATTTTTCGAGTTTCATCTGGTTCAGGCCGTGGGTAGTGTAGGCACGCTTTCCTCCAGGTTGGAAAGGTTAGTGCTATATTTGCAATTGCTAATATGATAAAAATTGCAAGTGGTATTAGGGTCCAGTAGACTCGTGAGTTGGATGGCTGATTACTATATGCAAATTTCATATTGTCCAAGGCAATGCGAGCGTCATTTATTTCATCGAAGTTGATTTGATGTAATTCCATATGTGAATTTCTTTCGTCTTGGGGTGGCATTTCAATATCAGGAATTTCTAAAACATATCGAAGATTGACTTCTTTGTCTTTTTTGAATAATTTGCCATTGATTTCCAGTGGGCATTCGGGAAGCTGTATAATACTAGGTTCTTTAACTTTTGTTATGCTACGGCGACAATTAGTTTTAATTAGGACTTCTTCTGCGGGAATTATTAGGATTTCTTCTCCGTGTATTTTTTCGATAGTTGTTTGTACGTAATGAACAGAAGTAACGGGGTATTTGTTGGTATTGGTCATTATTAATTTTGCTGCACATAGGTCTTCTTTACTCAAGGCTGTGTGCTGGCAAACAAACGTTTCTTCTATATTTGGGCATAATTCCTGGGTTGTCCATTGGCTTTCTTCAGTGATAAGTGTATAGGGTTTAGGAAGGATAATCGTTTGGTTTCGGATAGGTATGGGATAAAGTTTGTACAAAGAGAATGAATTAGGCTTTATAATTGGTATGTGAACTGAAAAAATTATGATTTGGCTCTTATGAATACTTGAGCACTGAAAAGTTTTTAATAGTTGATTTGTTCTTGAAAATTAATTATTCTGTTTACTCCATAAATAGTTTGAGCTTTAATTATAACATCGTTAAGTTGTTCAGGGTTTAATATGGTATTATGCATAATATTTGCTTTAGCGAAAGAGATTGCATTCTCTATGTTATCAACTAGATGCTTAATTTTATTTATTTGGATATTTATGTTATCTGGAATAAGCGAAAAATATAAAGCATGAGATATGTCCAAGGTTTGTTTCTCGATTTCTAAAAGTTTTGTCATAATCGTATTTTGATTTTCTGTAATAATTGCTGTTTGTTTGAGTCTATAACTTCTTTTAATATGGTTTGTTCCTTTCTAAAATCCGTACTTATAGTTTGTTGATTTAGACTAATGGATTTTAGATATGCGTCATATCGTTCTTCATCATCAGAGTTCATTGTTCCGAAAATCCATTTATTGATTTTACCTACGACATTGATAACTCCTCTTTTGTTTTTGTGATTACTCTTATATAAGATAATTGTATTTTGCTCGATTAACTTTAAATAATCTAATGTTTGATTTAGCTTTTGTTGGGTCATGTACATGAAATCGTTTCGCGTTTGATTGTGAATTGATGAATTTAATTTTAATAGTAATATCTTAGATTGTTCTAGACATAATTCTAAATTAGATATATTAATATGATAAATTGTTATGAATTGGGAATCGGTAATATAGGCTTTTCCTAGGGAAACGGGCAGAATAGGATTTTTAATTTGTTTTACCTCCAGGGTCACAGCTAGGGGAACAAGTATAAGAAGTAGACGGAGAGTTGTCATCTGAAACAAGGAGACGTTGGGGTTTCAGATTTTTCTTATGAATTTTTCTATTATTGGAAGTAACAAAATATTGCTTATCTTCTATAGGGGGTAGCACTCTTTCGTATTTGTTCTTCTTTTTTATATCCTGTGAAAATTTCTTTTCATATAAAATTCGTATTTTCATTTCGTTTGTCTAGCACGGTTTTTTGTTGAGAGAGCAGATGTCCGTAAATATGTTTGTTAATATTTTGAATATTTTCTAAATGGTCTTGCATGTAATATGTAAGTTTTTGTTCTTCGGTCATTTCTAAGGGGTTACGGAAGTCTAGTTTTCCTTTAATTATTTGAAAAGGTGTATACTTAAGGGCACTATGGGTTGAATTGTTATATGACAGTATTGCATATGTCATTAATTGTATGATATTCGCATTAGGTTTTTCGTTTTTAAGGGTTACAATTGTTTCTTGGATGGTGGAATGTAGTCATTCTATGGGGCTATTTGAAATAGGGTTCCTAGGGGTGCAGTAATGTATTTCGATTTTATGTAAAGTGCATACGTTTTGTAAAACTTCGTTCTTAAAAGCGGTTCCATTGTCAGCTGTTATTTTCCTAGGAATACTGTAATGGTTAAAGTAAATTAAGATTTTATCTACTATTTCTGTGCTTGTTTGTGCATTAATTGGGTATGCCTGCCCTAATTTAGAAAAACTATCCATTATTGTTAGGAAATATGTATTGTGTGTTTTAAAGGTGTCTATATAAATGTGATCGAATGGCTCACATCCTATAGGAGTTGGTTTGAAAACTATTTTGTTAGGATGTCTTTCATATTTCGATTTTTGACAAATTTCGCAGGTATTAATATAAGATTTAACGTCCTGTTCGAGATTTGGCAAATAAAAAATTTTTTTGAGGGACGCTATATTTTCAGTGATACCTCTGTGAGATGTTTTGGTTTCGTGGTACAATTAAATTTTTTTTTGTTGTAAGACGGGGTCAGTTATGTCTTCTAGAAATGTATTCGATATATATATATATATATATATATATATATATATATATATATATATATATAGTGAAAAAGATCCATTTTTAAAATACTTTTGAAGAATTCTGAGAATTATTGGTTCGAGATTTTTGCTTTTAAAATGCATACAATATGTGTTTCTTGGAATAAAATGTTCCTTTATTAATTTACAAATATCTGATTCTTTAGGATCGTTCGATAAAAATATATACAATTTTTGGTTGTCGAAAGTTTTTTCTTTTTGTATTTTTAATGTATTATTATTAGAATATTTAAAAATAATTTGGTTTTTATATACGTTTAATGGTTTCTTTATATAAGGTGCTCCTATAACAGGGTTTTTTTATGTTAGAATGCTGCGTTTCGAGGTCAGAGATTTTATTTGAAGCGTGAGTTATTGACGTTGCCGAAGTTAAGTTTTTGTTTGGTGTTATTCTGATGTCACTAATAATTTTGATTTTATCAGGTGATAGGTCTTTATCTAGTTGTTCTAGAATTTGGTCTAGTTCATCGTTAGACATTTGGGGTAGTTCATCAGAATCGTAATTAAGAAAAATCGGCTTGTTATCAATGATGTCCTCTAGGGCGTTTATTTGAATGCGCGAAAGAGCATCAGCGTTCGTATTATTCTTGCCTTTTTTATAAACAATTTCATAGTCACACTCTTGCAGTTTGAGTCTCCATCGGACTAGCTTAGAGTTAGGTTCTTTGATGGCAAATAGCCATTGGAGTGGTTTGTGGTCTGAGACAATTTTAAATTTGGTTCCAAAGAGATACGGTCGGAAATATTTAGTTGCCCAAACTATAGCCAATAATTCTTTCTCTATAGTGCTATAATTGAGTTACGCGGGGTTCAATGTTCTTGATGCATAGGCGATTGGTAAATCTTTGCCTATAGGTCCTTGTGATAGGATCGCGCTTATTGCACAATTGGAAGCATCCGTTGTTAATATGAAAGGTTTCGAAAAATCTGGATGTTGTAATATCGGTTCGTTTGTCAAAATATTCAATTCGTCTCAAAGCAATGTATGAATTCTTGCGTGAGTTTGATTTTTCTATTTTTTTTTAGCGAGTTGGTCATAGGTTTTGTGAGATGAGCAAAGTTTTTAATAAATTTCCGATAATATCCTATTAATCCTAAGAATGATCTGACTTCTTTTTGCGTTTTTGGGATTGGGAACTTTTTGATGGCTTCGATTTTCTTTGGATTGTGTTTAACGCCATTAGTTGTGATTATATGGCCTAAAAATTCTACTGTTTTGCGTAAAAATTCGCATTTATCCAGTTGTATTTTCAGGTTATGCTTTTTTAGTCTTTTGAATATTTCTCTTAAGTTCGACATATGTTCCTGTAGTGACGTGGAGTATATTATAATATCGTCCATATAAACCAAACATATTTTTCCTTGCAAATCTTTAAGGATGTTGTCCATAATTCTTTGGAATGTTGCGGGGGCGTTCTTTAGGCCAAATGGCATATGTATGAACTCGTAATGTCCATTTTCAACATTAAAAGCGGTTTTTGGGATAGAGTCTGGATGTACTTCGATTTGATGAAACCCAGAAGCTAAGTCTAAGGTAGTAAAATATTGGCATCTGCCTAGTTTATCTAGTATATCGGATATATTAGGCAGTGGATATCTATCATTTATTGTTTTTTCATTTAGTTTTCTATAATCAGTAACAATTCTCCATTTTGGTTTATCAGAAGCATCCAATTTTTTTGGGACGACCCAAACTGGGGCGGACCAAAGACTGTTTGATGGTCTGACTATGTCATCTTCAAGCATTTTAGAAATTTGCCGTTTTACTTCCTCCTTGTGGAATTTAGAATAGATAGGGATATCGTCCGTTGTTCTAATTTCGTGTTTGATAATGTTTGAAAAAGTTAACTTATCATTCGGTCTGTGCAAAACTTGTGGGAATTGTAAAATGAGTTCCTTAAGTTTTTGTTTTTCCTCCGAATTTAGATGGTGTGTTCTTATTAAGGAAAAATCGTTTCTGTTTGAATTGCTTGGTTATTCGTCTGAAGTAAAATAACATTCTGTATAGTTATAATTCTCAGAACTATCAGTTATTTCAGGGGCATCCATTAGTTGCTCTATATTGAAGATTTCAAATTCATTTGATCTGAACGGTTCTGCTTTTTGTCTAATTGATGTTGGATCGAAATGAACAATAATACTGCTATCCGTTAAGTTATGAATTTCTAGTGGGACCATATTATTCCTAACTGGTAAAATGCCGGGTAAAATTTCTATGGTATTGTTATTCAAGTAGGGTTTAATTACTTCGGTACTATTTTCTAAGTCGGTGAAAATCTGTTTCAAAATTGTTGAGTTAAGTGGAATCTCTATTTTTTGTAGGTTAAAGTCTTCTCAGTTATATAAAGGAATTTCGCCAGTTTCGCTAATTAGTCTTTGTTTTACTAGATCTATATTTAGTCCTAATTTTCTCAAGTCGCGTAATCCGAGGATTCCGTCGAAAAAATCGTGGAAACTATATAATATGACTTCTAAATCGTTATTTATTCCATAGTCCATTAAAAACTATTTTAGCTTTGTTTTTAGTTTTAGTATTACCAGTACAGGTGACTAGAGTATGAGAGGAATTAAAGATTCTATTCGGAAAATATTGTTCTGCGATTATTGGTCTTAAGATTGATGTGTGACAACCGGTATCTATTAACAGTTTAATTGGAGGTTGTAGAATTGCGATGTATGGTAGAGAATTTACTTGAAAACTATTTAACCTTAAGGCTGATTGGTTTCCGAGGCTTGGTTCTGAAAATTTACGAACTGTTCATCATTATCTCGGTTTTGTTCGATTTCACTGAAATATGTTTCCATATCAGAAAACTGTGGTGGGCCATAGAAATTGTTTTGATAGTCATTGTCTACAGTTTCGTAGGGGTTATAGAGATTTTGTGAATCGGGACTCTCGTAATAATTGTTTTCATCGATTTGTGAATTTAAGTTAGTTACTTCAGTAAAGACAAGAGGATTTCTGTGAGGGTTTTCAATGAAAGGATTTTTGAGTTGATTTTTGTATTGTAGGGATGGTATTTTACTACTTGTTGACATCGGTATGGGTTTTTCTGTGGGCTTATGGGAATTTCTTCTCGAGAAAACGTCTGTGGGTTTTCCGAAGACTTCTCGGTTTGTGGGGAAATGGTGTTTTACAGGTCTAGGCTGAATGTTTATAGGTTGACTAGGGAAAGGGGTTTGCTGGACTGCAAACTCGCATCTTCTAATGATTTAGGATTATGAATCATTAAGATGGTTCTTAATTCCGAGGGTACGTTTGGTTATTTTCCAAACGAAGGTTATTTTCCGCATAAGTTTTTATAGAAATTTTTGAAAGAATGGTTTTCTATGGTTCTATCTATAAATTCTAATGGACATTCATTTTTATTTCTACAAAGAAAATTTAACTGTTGTAATAGAACGTTTCTATCTGTTTTGTCCCCGAATTTTAGTCTTAAAGCGTTTTTTATTTCAGGCCAGGATTTAAGATCGGGTCGACAAAATAGAAAATCTCCAGCTATATCTATAATTTTTGAAGTTATGGCTGCTATAACGAATTCTTTTAGGCTTTCGTCTGTTGTATTTGTAAAATATCTGTTATAGAAAGTATCTACACTATTTATAAAATATTCTAAATTTTCTGTTCTACCGGTGAATGGTCTCAGAGTATGTGCGATTTCTTTGGCTGCCGCGAGAGAATTCATGTTTTGAGATTGAGAAATGGTATTATCTGCAAAACTTAAATTTGAAAGAATATCTGTTAAGTCGTTAACAGTAGACATTCAATTAAAGCAAAGAATATATTTATATATTTTTTTCAAAGTCGAGAGAAAAATGTTTCGGTAAAATTCGAGAGAGAGAAAAAATGAAAAATGGTTCACATACACAATTTTACAATAAGAGAAAAATGGGAAGGGAAAATATCACTTACGTTTGCTGTAACTATGAATTTTCTTGCCCAAGGGTTGCTGAGGTTCTGATTTCAGTTAACAGTTGAAACTGATGATTTGTTCGGGAAGAGGTATTCTTCCTCTTTTTGTCCAGTGGATACAAATCTTCTGAAATCCTACCGACTGCGCCAGTTAAGTTACTTGACTCGCGAATTTAGTTTTTAAAAACGGTTTATTCACAATAATCAAGTTTTAACAAAGAAAATACTTATTATCTAATGAAATGACTTATAGTAAAAAGACTGCGTTCACAACGAGAATCTATTAGTGAGTTAAAGAGATTGTTAAAGTTAAAGAGAGATTAAAGAGTTAAATAGATTGACAATTTGTATTTATAACAGAAAGAAGTAAATAACTAATATTAAAGGTTAACATGGATAAGGGTTTGTTTAATTACATAGATAAGTTGTTTGTCCAATTACATGATTATAGAAGTAAATAACTAACATAGATACAAGTCTTATAATTTAGATAAGTGGTCTTGTCTAATTATATGACTCTAGTTAGATGAAAAGAACAGACCCCCCCCCCCCCAGCTGTGTTATCGGGATGATTCCTGAAGTATAATTTCAGTCTTGGTATGTTTATGTCGTTGTACCTGCACAGTGACTTTTTGATATTAGAATAATATCGACATTGACATTAACTTTTTTAAACTTTTCGACGAGTGTTTCGCTAACCATATTAGCATCATCAGATTGAATCATCTCCAGATAGTAGATTATATTGAAATTTTTATAAAAAATGGGCTACAGTAACTTTAGGTCAGAGGTCAGTCAACAGTAGTTCTGGCAGATGAGTGTATTATTTGTAAAATATTAACAAAATACTTAGGTTTGGGTCTTTTATAAGCTAATATCAGAACTGGGATATCTTCTCGTTATGTAAAACAATAGAGAATGAACTTGAAACTACTGAAAGTGAAATTCTTGAACTAAACTCGAATGAAGGTAGTGACCGCGACACGGAGATAGTGGTAAATGATGGTGAGCTTTCGATAAAGGATAAAATGCTGATGATGTGGAAGATGCAGCAAAAAAGTAACTCGCACTTCCAGGAACAAATGATGCAAATTTTATCAACAATGGCGAATTAAACACTGAAAACCTATTGTACTTGATTAGGATTCGTTTCGTCATTATTTTGCAGTGGCATTCCCTGGGCAAGGTACACCTGCAACTCGAATGCGTGCCTACCTTGTAATTGTAAGTTCGAATTTTGACTCTATGATAGAATACAGAAATACCAAACGTGCATTCATTAAACTATTTTATACATTTTTTTTTTAATCGTTATGCTGAGCCTTGATGAATACGGTTCAAGGTGCAGATGTTAAAAACAGAATTTGTATACAAGTGCGAGTGTGAAGACGACTTGTTAAAGCTTCTAGGTGCTTTGTGATTTGCTGGTAGGATGGAATGCGTGTGCGTGCTCCATCTATAAAACGAAGGCATCATTTTCGTAATGGACATCACGTAATAAATAATCCGATTGTAAACACGATTTAAAACCGATCTCAATGATACTGTACCAGGGCCATCTGTAGTTAAATTAAGTAATTAAGCACCTGACCAGAAAATTCCAAAGATTTTAAAAAGGTGTGCCCATTAGCAAAAACCAGGTCAGATCATACATAAGACATTTGTTACCGTAAACATGGAATAACGAGCCGAGAAACATGTCGAAATGAGCCATGCTAACACAAAACACTCATTTTACCTGATCAATTCCGTTGGCTACACTTACAACTGATAATACAGTTTCTTCGATAGTGAACATCATTAGTGGACACAGGTGCATATGTTTCAATACTATGTGAAAAAGTAGCAAAACATATGTTGAAATAGTAAATTTGACTGAAATAGTTAATTGTACTACAAAACCTATTGGGCACTGTACTGATTTGATGATAACACCAACTATAACCCTTGAATTAGATTTTTTGATTATCCCAGATGGATCCATAGCAGGAAAATACATTGGTGCTCTCATAGGTGTGGACCTAGGCTGCAGCGAAAAGGAATCAAAATTGAAGTAAGTGCAAACTGCGTATCTACGATATTATGCATGATCCACTTGCTATTGCTCGTATATTTTCTATACACACATTCGATGAAAATTATTTGGTTTTGTTAGGACTGGACGAGCGAGTAAGTGATGCTGTATAATCAAATCTTGGAAATGTACGAAAACAAACTCGTCCCGCAGTAACAACTGGCAAGTTAAAAATAATACTGCGTGAATCAGAGCTGGTTGCCTTTCGACCTCGTCACCTGTCATATGGTGAAAGATTGCAAGTTAAGAAAATCGTAGAAGAACAACTACGAAATGGAATTATTAGTAAAACTGAATCTGCATACGTAAGCCCAATTGTGCTTGTAAAGAAAATAAATGAAGACACAAGATTGTGTGTGGATTTTTGATCCGTTATTAAAAGGGTATTTTGTAATAACTGCCCTCTTCCTCGCATTCGAGATCAAATCGACGCAATTGAGAAGGAAGTGTATTTTTGTATATTTGATATAAAATCAGGCTAGCTTTACGGATATAACCGCATGCCATTTGGTTTCGTAAACTCTCCAACCTGCTACCAAAGTGCTATTGATAAAGCAGCGCTAGGACAGCTAAAAAATATTATCGCGTTTGTTTATATTGACGAGGCGTTGCGTCCCACAAAAATGATTAATGAAGGTCTTGAGACATTACGACAAGTAGAAAAATGCTCTTTCAAAGGCCGAATTTAAACTAAACTTCATAAAATGCACCTTTAAAAAAAAACGGTCGAATATTTAAGTGTTATAGTCGGAGGCGGTAGTGTAGAGTCCTCGGAAGGAAGGAAGACAAACTGTTGCTTCTATAAATATAAAATGTATTTGACAATTTTTGGGACTTGCTAGATATTTTCGGAGATTTATAAAGAATTTTGCGTGTTTAACGTTGCCGATATGCACGCTATTGCGTGTGGTCAGATGAGTGTGAAAAAATTCGTTTGGACTTAGTAAAAAGATTAATGGAGTATCTATATTAAACATTTTTAATCCGGACTTACAAACAAAACTACAATAGTTTGCTGGATTTAGTAGTGCTGTGTTAATGTAGAGAGACGCTGATAATATTTTACGCCTCGTGGCATATTATAATAGGCGTATCACTGACTGTGAGTAGCGGTATCACTAATATGATTTAGAGACTTTGACCTGAGGAATAAAAGCAATTCTGGGCAATTAAGTCCCTAAACTTCTGTTTAGGGGGGTCCCTAAAATAATTTTGGGCTATTAGTTTCCTAAATTTCTGTTTAGGCAGGATCACAATAATAGTTTTGGGCTATTGGGTCCCTAAACTTCTGTTTAGGAAGGATTCCCAATAAGAATTTTGGGCTATTAGATCCCTTTACTTAAGATCCTCAATAACAATTTTGGATAACTAGATCTCTAAACTTCTAATATCAATTTTGGGCAATTAGGTCCCTAAACTTCTCTTTAGGCACGGTCTCCAAAAACAGTTTTGGGCTATTAGGATCCTAAAGTTCTATTTAGGCAGGATCCCCAATAACAATTTTGGGCAATTAGGTCCCTAATTTTTGTTTATGTAGGTTCCCCAAAAAGAATTTTCGGCTATTAGGTTCCTAAACTTCAGTTTCGGCAGTATCTCAAACTCTGAATTTGTTTTATGATTTTCCTTAATTTGTTTTTCCAGTTACGTAATTCTCAAGACAGCTTAAAATCAGGAAGGCCGTGTTAGGTTCCGCCGCCACTTCCTCACCCGATGGATTTAAATAGTACTATGTTGTTGAGGTTGTACAATTATATAACAATGAATCAGTTGTCAATATCAGTTGCTAATGTCAGACAGTTGTATGATAAGCGGTATTTCGGGCAGATTAGTGTTTTATTTGTTCAGATACCTTAATTCACCATCGACACTGAAATAGAGCTAATAAAGGCTATGTGCCTGTTTCTTTATTGTTAGAACTATTTTATTAATGTAAGGCAATATTATATTAACATCTAAGCAAAGGATTTTAATGGAGAGGGGTGCCCCTCGGGAGGTGGAACGAGGGGTTTAAATAGCCTACCAAATAACTGGCAGGCATTTGGTAGGCTCTATAACGTGTTTAGGAACAAACTTCTACTTTGTCTAACGAGAACAATTTTTAATCAGTGCATTCTTCCCCTTATGATATACGGAAGTGAAACTTGGACATTCACATTACAATCATTTAAAAAACGTCGGGTAGCACAGAGGGCAATGGAAAGGTGAATGCTTAGCATTACAAGGTGGGACAGAAATATATAGATCAGAGAAGAAACGAAAGTATGTGACTTTATAGGAAGAATAAAGGATTTTAAATGGAGGTGGGGAGACCATATAGAGAGGCGATGTGACGACAGGTGGATAAGCGCTTGATTATAAACGTATACGAAAGAGACCGAAAACATGATGGACTGATGAACATCAATTATATTGGATCCAAATGGAAGAACGAAATTCAGGACCGTGTGAGTTGGAAGCATGCTGAAGAGGCCTTCATCCAGCAGTGGATGGACATTGGCTGATATATCTGTACTCCACGAGGGTTTGCCCATTCCCTTACCCATCACCATAACGTCCTGTTATAGCCGGGAAACACTTGCTGACGTTAGGTTGATGGCTGACGGAATGGGCAGCGTCCACGTGGAGTGCGTATAAAATGACTAAAAACTATGTGAGAAATTTTTTTCGTTATTACCTTTGGTTAACTTTTTGATTGCTTTAAAAAAGGTGTCAAATTTATTATTATTATTATTATTCACGTATGGGCCCTGGTGGACCACGCGAAGTACAATTAGAGGCATTTGTTGTTGTTAGCCTTCCTTTGCACCCATACTAATTTCATTCTTTCGCTATGAGCTTTTTTCCTTTCGTTAGACCAAGTTGTTCCATTCTTCCTACATTTTTCTCTCTGGCCAACCTTCCAAACGTTAACTTTGTGTCTAAAACAGATCCTCTATCCTGAATTTTACTTTGTGTAATATTTGCTGATCTTAGGTCCTCTTTAATTGCAGCAATCCATTTAATTAATTCTGATTTAGCTCTACTCCTATTTTCATAAAATTCGACTATCTGTCTAGTTAGCCTACTCGGATTTAATCCCTTTTATGTGTCCGTAAAACTTAAGTCTTCTTTTTCTCATATCGCTATGTATATCTGTGTATCGTTTGATTTCTTGATTTTCTCGAAGCCGGTATGTTGTACTATTTATTTCTTTGGGGCCTAAGATTTTTCTTATGATTTTTCTTTCCTTCTTATCAATGTCCTCGATGTCTCTCGTTCTATTCAGAATGAGCGTTTCTGCGCCATACAGGCATTTTGGCTGAATAACTGTGTTGTAATGTCTCAGTTTTGTGTTTTTAGATATGCATTTTTTGTTGTAAATATTTTGTGTAAGTCTCAATGCCGTTTCCATTTTTTGACATCTACCCTTATTGGCCGGTTTTTCCAACCCATTTTCGATGATTATTTCACCCAAATATTTGAATTGAGAGACTCGTCTGATGTTACCATATTTTGTTTTTAGAAATGCTGTTCTTAGTCTGTTACAGGCCATGTATTGTGTCTTTTCAAAGGAAATTTGGAGTCCTACCTTTTCTGCTGTTTCTTTTAGGATTTCAATCTGTGTTTGTGCCGTTAGTATATCTTGAGCGAAAATTGCTAGATCATCAGCAAACACCAGACAATCAATTTTGATGTTGGTTCTTCCCAGTTTAATGGGCTGGTCAATATTCAGGGTAGACTTTTTTTCACGCCACTCCTGTATTACTTTTTCTAGAACACAGTTAAATAATAGTGACGAGAGTCCATCCCCTTATCTCACTCTAGTTTTAATTACGAAGGGCTCTGAGATGTCACCCATGAATTTAACTTTTGACCTTGTGTTAGTTAATGTTGTTTTAATAATTGCCAGCGTTTTCAGATCTAGTCCTTGTTCTTTCAAGATTTGGAATAAAGATTCGCGGTCAATAGAATGATATGCTTTTTTTAATTCTACAAATGTACAGACGAGATTTTTATTGTAGAGTTTTTGATGTCTTTGGATCAACTTTTTTTGGATTCAGGATCTGCCCGGTCAAAAACCTGCTTGATATACTCCAATTTTAGATTCTAACTGTCCCTGTGCTTTGTCTAGTAGACATTGAGATAAAATCTTGTAACAAACTGGGAGAAGAGATATCCCTCTGTAGTTGTTTACATCCGTTCTACCTCCTTTCTTGTGTAGTGGATGGATTAGAGCATCTTTCCAATCTTCCGGAATCCGTTCGGTTCTCCCAACTTTTTGTAGAATTTTGGTTTTTTCCTTGATTGTACCTGGACCAGCGGATTTCAAAAGTTGAGCAGTGATTTCATCTTCACCAGAAGCTTTGTTATTTTTAAGTCGCTTGATTTGCCTAATTATTTCATCTTCATTCGGTGGTAATGCATCTGGGTTTGTTTATTTAGGGTTTAGTGTTGGTAATTTGTTTAAGGGCTCAGGACAGTTTAACAGTCATAAATTTAGTTTATTATATTTTTTATGTATTATCTTATATAATAAATAATCTGTCGGTGTCAAATCAAGCGAATAAGAAGGACGATAGACGAATGGATGGATAAATTAACGTTTAAATTCAGGCTTTTTTTTACCGTCGAAAACAAACTTCCTTTAAATTGGAATCTAACTCTTTTATATCTGTTGGATTTAAAAGTTAAAAATAAATTAAGTGATAATAACTTAGTAAACTTACTAATAAATTAGTAAGATAATAAAGCAAAAAATTTATTTTATACGATTTAAAAATGAAATATCACAAAGAAACGAACAAATCAATTATTTGAAAGTACTTAATAATAGCTTGAACTACAGTTTCATTTTTCAGAAAGTGTGAACATTTTTTTGTTTAACTCGGTCGCCACAAACAAGCAACTAAACGCACACACCGGAAACTATGAGCACGCCATCTAGTGAATCATAAGGTTGTCTTTAACTATTAGTTGACAAATCTGCTCAACATACTGATGTAAATATGTGGGTGACAGACAAAAGGAATGAAATAAAGAACAAACAATGTTGTTGTAATACAGGCAACTTTATTCTTACACAATACATTCGAAACTTATAAATAACCTTTTTTACCCCTGCTCCCTATTCAAAAAGCAGGCTGGCAATCTGAAACCTACAGATTTCACTCTTTCCAATAAAAATACGCGTCGAAATGTGTATGTTTCGTTAGGATTACGTTGTTATAAATAAAAAATAAAGAGACAGAGAAAAGTCATTTTATATGAGAGTGGTAGTTACATACTTACACCTAGATAATATTTTACATAATTAATTTAAAATTGATAAAAGATTTATTATGTGCACGAACGATGATTAATCAAATAAAAAGAGGATTTAAAGATTTTCTTTGCGTAAGCTGGTGTTGTTTGGGTGTTCACAATTCAGCCGCCCGGCTTTCCTGGACCAAGTACACCTAAAAAGGATTTATTAAATATTACAATGATTACAATGCGATTAATCTACAACATAAGTATCTAAATATATTGAAAGTTCGTAGGGATTTTCTATTACTTGCTCTTTTAGTTTTAAAGATTAAAAAAAAAATGCTTTTTCGATTGGTGGATGAGCGATTGTAAAGGTGTGTGTTTTTCTGAAAAATGGTTTCCTTTCTAGTAACGCTGCATTAAGTTCAACTCTATATAACATTTAGTTTTGTTTTGGCAGTCCTCGAAAGTAAATACTTTCGATATTT
Organism: Cosmopolites sordidus; assembly: GCA_031761425.1. Lineage (NCBI taxonomy): Eukaryota > Metazoa > Arthropoda > Insecta > Coleoptera > Curculionidae > Cosmopolites > Cosmopolites sordidus. The sequence goes on along the minus strand of JARFXV010000753.1, from coordinate 557,844 downwards.
TTGCTAGCATAGAAAAACGCAACTTTCGTGTGTTGATTAACACTACTTTTTGAGTGTAAAAATCATGGCGCAAAACGAAGAAAAGTTGAAGATGTATTATGGGGACTTTGCTCCTTCACGTTTCATGATTTACTGAATGTCGATGTGGTTGAACTAGCACGAGTAACGCTCCAGGCTCTGGACTCCCCGTTGGGGTCACTACTGAGGAAACGGTTAATAGTATCGATGATATCGTGTTGCCCGATTGCTGAATGAAGGTTAGAGAGACTATTGGGGTGATAAATATCTTGAAGGAATACGTATAGAACATTCTACGTGAATATTAAGGCATGAGGCAGCTATCAGCGCAATGGGGGCCATGTTTGTTGATTGCGGACCAAAAACAGAACTGTGTGACTACTTCACAGTGGTATTTAGACTTATATGACACAAGACATTATCTTTACCAACTATTTGGAGAAAGGAAAGACGATCACAGGAGAATATTATCTTGCATTATTGGCCAAAATACACGAAGAGTTTGAAAAGAGAAAAAGCCATTATTTGGAGAAGAAAAAAATGCTGTTTTACTACGACAATGCATCCGCCCATTTATGGTCGTTGCAACAATGAAATAGCTCAATTTGCGCTACGAATTGATGCTACATCCACCTTATTCTCCGGACGTTGCGCCTTCCGACTGCATTCTCTTTCCGAACATGAAGAAATTACTAATTAGACAGAAATTCACGTCAAATGTGGAGATCATCGCCGAAACAGAGGACTATTTCGAGGATTAAGTACATTTTAGAAGGCAAGAAAATGAATATTCGTTAGGCGAAATGTATCGAGCTTAAAAAAGACTACTTTGAAAAATATATTAATTTTCGATCAAGAAAACAATATTGTATAGCGTTATATCATCGATAATGCATATTAAGATTTCAATAGTAACAAGGGTTGGTTGATTGGCGTGAAATGTAACGGTTGTTGAAATGTAAATGGTTCAGAATATTCGTCCTTTTATCAGGCGGCCAGACTGGCTTGTGAAATTTTCCCGGCTTTTCGTAGAGAATAGTAGCATCTCATGAACGTTTGCGATGAGGGAATTATTTAAAAATAAGTGGAAAAAAAACCATTGAGAGCTGATAATATGGATGTGGTTTGAAGATTTATTTCTCCAAATCATCCCGTAAAATTACAGTAAAATTACTTACTTGGCTTCCGGGTACTGAGCTGGTGGTAACGAAGGTGCGATGCTTGGCACGGATGAGAGACAGACTGCTTTCGGCGGTATCGGCACGATCTTCGGCGGCTTCTAACTCCCTCTGGAAGCGGCGTACGCGGGTTACTGATTGGTGAGACATACCTTCTTGTTCTTGAAGCTGTCTCTTGAAAAGGACGATTTTCTGGTTGGCCTTGTCCAAGGTTTCTTGCAACAGTGCAATATTCTTCTGGTCTTCTTCGCATTGAATCATAACTTCCTTAACTGTGCGTTCCTTCTTGCGCAAGATCTTGATTGTTTCGGCATGACGGCGTTTTTCTGCAATAAGCAAATCAAATAAAGGTTAAGTCCTTCCACCAAATATACAATTATGGCCAATATTAAATCAGAAATAATAAATATAATCTATCACTTTGCCGTACAACAAGAGATAAGCGTTGTTGATGAGTTCTACTCTTTTACAAAATTAACCATCAATTTCTGTACTATTAAAGTGTCTATTGTAGGGTTATTTAAAACTAAACAAGGCAATCTAACATTTACATTGTAAGAATAATTAAAAACAACATTAAAGGATAATTTCCAAAGTGTAGTTTAGTGATTCAAGTGAATTTGATGCTTCCATCACGAATAACCATCACCATGCAGCAAATCCTGAATGTATTTCGCTAGACTTTCAACCACCTTGCTCAACCAAGTTAGGCAAGATATCTTTTCTCCTGAACGAAGAGAAATGTTAAGAAAGAATAGCAGATACACCTGTCTTTAAATAGGAGATAAGTAAATATAATTTTTGCTTTAAATTATTTTGGGGTTCACGTGCCCTTACTTATATTAACTAAAGTCTGCCTCGAAATAAGCGTGAAAGGTTAGAAATCCTCTAGATTGCTCAGGATGTTACCAGGTTTTTTATTCCACAGTTAGGGATACAAGTGGATTTTGATTTAATCAACAACCAGATGAAACTTTATGAAGTTTAAATTAAAGAATTGGAGAAACGTAGGGGCTTGTTCTTAAAATGTCTGGAATCGTTATTAAAAGGCATTAGAGGAATCTGGACAATATGTGAGATAGGTATAACAACACGGATCGCACTTGACTGTAATAGATCAGGACTGTTGCTTTAGGAGAACATTTTTTTACCCTATAAACTATTTAATAGAGTAGTTTGATAATACAGTGTCCATTGCAAATATACTTAAGGTGATTATTTTAATGATCTACCAAATTACAGTCTTCAGTAACCCAAAAACCAAAATCGATTGATATATAAGTAGGCTCCTCTTGTCATATTTTACCAAAGGCGTTCGTCATATCGAGAAAGACAGCACCAAAATGTTGCCTTTTTCGGAAAGCCTGATAAACTTCGAAGGCCAGTTTAACTTCATGATAAGGAGATGAATGTCTTACTAGGAACTACAAATGCTCATTTGAAATTATCTTCTTGCAATCTATAGATATTGTTAAGAATGTGGAGAAGTGCACTTTCTGCTATTTTCGAAAGGGAACTGATCAGACTGATTGGCCTGTAATGTGAAGGGGACTTGTTTCTACCCCTTTTTAAGAGATACGGGTATGATGGCGTGCTTACATGAGTTCATGGAGGTTACAATATTGGTAATATCTGTCATCTGCTGCGACATTTATTTTGAGATAAATATACTCTGTGTAGAGCGATTGCATTGTATTTTAATAATCAATCAAATTGCAGGCTTAATTAAGTTGCCTTTTGAAATAATGGAATTGACATTTTAACTAGCACTTTGACTTTTCATTCATTATGATTTCTGGAGAAGAGGCCTGGATTTTCTCAGGTTTGAAATACAAAAGCCAGAATTTCGGTTGTTTGGTTGCACTATTTAACTGCCTCTGGAGTTTGTTGTGGATTGCAGAGGTGTGATGTGATGGGACAAAGAAGAAGGTATCATCTATGACAAAAACGAGATTAAATTCATGGAATTTCGACTAATCGGGCAAATAGAGACTAAGTAAGGAGGGAATCCTGGGGAAAACTGGGGAATCCTGGTCTTTTTCTGAAAACCTGATAAACTTTGGCGGCCAGTTTCATCGTCTGATGAACATATGAATGTTCTAATTGGAACCAGAACTGCTCATTTGGAATTATTTTCTGGCTGTCTATATAGCTGTTGAGAGCGCCGAAAACCGAAATTTTTGCCATTTTCGAAATTGAACTGATCAGGTTGATTGGTCTGTAGTCTGAACGGGAGTTATTTCTGGCCCTTTTTAAGAACCAAAGATATGAAGGCGTGCTTACATGAGCTTGAGTGTGAAAATGGAGATCACAATATTGATGATCTCTACGACCTGTTGGTCTAGATAGCAATTGTCTAGGTAGCGATCTAGGTAGCGATTCTATGTAGCGATTGTCATGCCAACATTAATCTATTAGTAAGCAACATATTAAATTTTAAATGACCTGTAGAAAAAATAGCGACTAGATATTTTGCACATTAAATGGTTCTCCCACATTGTAAATGGTAATGTCCTTTCGTGAGTCAGTTTTAAAGTGACATTATATTCAAATCAATACCATGCTTCACATGGTTCGGGTATGTTAAATGCTCTTTACCAAGTGTAACCTTCTTTGTATGGTTAATTACCTAATGGTTAAAAAGTTAGGAGATCGAGTAAAGCTATTCAAGGATGTTATGTGTACATAACTAAAGAATTTGAGAATTGCCAACAATTTGAAAGCGATTACAAAAATAATAATTGTAACTAGTGTTGCTATCCGTCAACTGTTTAAAACGATTTCAGTTTTCATGCAGCTGCCAACCATGTAGAGAATCCAAATTTTCCAATATCAGAAATTTGAAACATAATAGCATCAACACTGTTTGAAATGTAAATTTTATTCATAGCCTGCTGTATTCAATACATTGTTTCAATCCACCATGGAAAGATGCACGATTCAATGGTGCGTAGAAATTTGGAAGTTGGAAGGGAACCTCCACTTTGGGGAAAATTAATTTATAATGGGTTTATTAGTAAACATAACTGCAGGATTTGGGCTGATGAAAATCCTCAAGTGCTCAAGGTTTTGAGCTGAAGAAGTAGTATGAAGCTATGAAGTAGTATGAGCTAAAGCAGGACTTATTTTTTAAAAGACTATGTTGAAAATCGTGTTACTATTAATCGTGAACGTTATTGGAATATGCTAACAGCATATCTTTGACCTGAACAAACCGACCGATCTCAATTTTTTATCTGGATTATTTTTTATGGGGTTATCTTAAATCTCTGATTTACAGAAATAAACCTCGAACAATTATTGACGTTAAACTAACCATTCAGATCACCATTGAAAATATACCACGCGATATATGTCTCCAGTCTCCAGAATACATTTCATCACATGAAATCGAGAGAGACATTTGAACGACAGTATTTTCAAACGATAATGCCATTATTTCTTCTTCAAGAAAAATTAAAATTACCAGATTATCAGTTGCAGTTATCATTGTTCCTCGTTTTTTAATACTGACACTCTTCTTTGACAATCCTTTATAAGATTAACTATTAAAAAAGTAGTTGTAGAAAGATCCGTTATATTTTTTTTTTCTATAAAATTCTTCGATTTACGAAAATTGCGATTTGGGTATGTGTTTAATATATATATATATATATATATATATATATATATATATATATATATATATATATATATATATATATATATATATTGCCCTTCAACTCCTACGCGGAATATAGGACTTCAATAAAAGCTCGCCATCTGGTTCTATTCAGCGCCAAAATCTTTACTTCCTGCCAGAATATGTTCATTCTTTTCAGTTCATCATTGATAGTTCTCCTTCAAGTCTGTGTAGGCCTTCCAATATCTCTTTTACCCTGCGGATTCCAGTCTAATGCTATTTTGGGTATGCAGTTGTTTTGTTTTCTTAGTGTGTGCCTAATCCACTTACGAAGTGTTATCTCCTGTTCAATTTTCTTTTGGTTTGTGTTATGGAGCAAGTCTTCGTTTCGAATCTTGTTCGGCCAGAATATGCGGAGTATTTTTCACAAGCATTTATTTATGACCCGAAGACCTGAAGTTTTTTATTATTTTCTTCATTATTTTCCACGTTTCACATCCGTAGAGCAAGACTGCCCTAATATTGGTGTTAAATATACGAAGTTTGGTTGAGTTGAGTATTGTGCTGGTCTCCATACAGGTGTGAGAGCTCCTGAAGCTCCTTGAGCTTTTCGTATTCTGTTTTTGACACAATAATCTGCACCTCCATTTTTTTGTGAGAATGCTTCCCAAGTATGTAAAACTCTCGACATCTTCTGTGGGTGACCCGTTGAGCAAAGGGCTGAAATTTCTGGTGTTGATTCTCAGCGACTTGGTATTTGTTATATTAATTTTTAAGTCTACTTTCTGGGTTTCCGTTGCAAATCTGTTTAGCATATGGACCATATTGTTGAATTGATGCGACATAAGGCATATGTCATCGGCGTATTTAAGGTCCGTCAAGCTAGAATTGAGGGTCCACTGGATGCCGGATTGACCTTCGTTGATATTTTTAAGGACATAATCTAGCAGAACATTGAAGAGAAAAGAAGACAAGGCACACCCCTGCCTCACACCAGTAAAAATTTCAAAATTTTCGCTTCTATATTCACCATGGGCTACACAGCACTGTGTATTCGTATATATTTCCTGAATAAGGCGTATAATATTTTCAGGTATTCTTTTTTGTTTTAAAACTTTCCATAAGGCAGGATGGGTTAAACTGTCGAATTCCGTTTTAAAATCGATGAATAATAAGTAGAGTGACGATGTCCATTCAGCTGACTGTTCTAGTATGATCCTAACAGTATTTATGGGGTTGGTACCACGAATGACCCGGTCTGAAGCCTGCTTGATCTGGACGCATTTCTGCTTCTAGGTGTTATCAATCTTGTTAGGATGATTTATGCTGTAACTTTAATGATTCTGTTTAGTAATGTTATACCACGCCAATTGTCACAAACGCATAAGTCTCCTTTCTTTGGCCATTTAATTATTAATCCCTTTTCCAATCATCAGAAACATTGTTTGACTCCCACATCTGATTTATTAAGGGTCATAACAATTCAGAACACGACTCGGTGTCTGCCTTGAGTAATTCTGCTGGTATATTATCCAGTCCCAGAGCTTTGCTGTTTTTTTTTAATGCCCTTATAGCTCGTTGTATTTCCGTTTTCGAAGGTGCATTACACTTAATGGGAAGTTGACTGCTTTCTTCTTGTTGTTCTGCCCCCCATTGTTCTTCATTTTGTTCGATTTGTGGTGGACCATCCAACATCTCTTGAAAATGATCCTTCCATCTACTGAGTTGTGCTGGGAGTGTCGTCAGAACTTGCCCAGAGATTGCTTTGACGGGTCGTGCACCGCGGCTTGTTTTACCTGATAGTTTCTTGGTTATTTGATAAATTTGTTTGGTGTTGCCGTTTGTTTCAGCGGTTTGTGCTTCTTGGCCCATTTTTTCAGCCCATGTTCTTTTATCATTACGTGTAAATCATTTTACAGCCTTGTTTAGCTCTCTATATGCTTCCTGCCTTTCAAGTCTCCATTCTGTGCTTTTATATCTGTATTAGTTTTCCCTTCTCCTCTCGTTTTCTTCGAATAACCCCGCACGTTTCGTCGGTTATCCATTCCTTTCGCTGATTATTTACCTTTCCCACGGTGGCTTCTGCAGTTTCTTTTAACATATTGGAAATTTCTTATTACCCAATTTTTATTTTCCGGTAGTAACTGAATGTTATTTTAAAAAATTAGTTTAAAAAATGTCTATGTTTAAAAATGTTAAAAAAATACATCTTAGTGTATTTTAACTTAGTCCTTACTAATGAGAAGAATAATGTTAATGATCGTCTAATCATGAAGCGATTTTACCTTCATCTAATTCCGCTTCGAAATCACGAATGCGAGCTTCCAATTTGCTAATGATCCTCTTGCCTCCGACGATGGCATTAGCTTCTACTTCTTCAAGGCGGACGGACAAATTCTTGACTTCGATCTCCAATGATTTCTTGATGGCTTCAACTTTGACTACGCGTTCTTGTTCATCGTGCAGAATCTCGACGGTGTGTTTAAGTTCGGCCTATTTACGACATTAAAAAATGAAGATTATCAATTATGGTTGAATTTCATTATTATACCTGGACACGTTGGTAGCGTTCATCAGAGATTCTCAATTCTTTGGTGACCTCGTCGTAGTCAGCAACAACGGTGGTTAATTCTTGCTCGATCTTGCTCTTGGCAGATTGCAAGTTGACACTGAGGACGTTCAATTCATTGATGCGAGTGCTGGCGTCTTCGAACATTTGTTCAGCTTGTTTCTTTCCACGGAGGGCCTAAAAATTTCAAAAGCTTAGTTTAAAAAGTTATTGATTTAAAACATCATACAGAATCATTCAGAATTATGATTATCAGGCTATTTTATTCATGTTTTTATAACGGTAGATAGCAGTAATAGACAATTTTCACTGATGAAAACAGAACTTGATAATCAGTGATGACAACAACATTAAAGTTTGATGGAATTTACTTATATGGAAAACAATCTAGGCAAAACAACAACACAGGAGGTATCAGAAATCGTATTATAAAGAGTAACAAAACTGATTACTCCCTGTAATCTGTTCTAAGATCTGAACTTATACAAAAAAATACGAAAGAAAACCAAAAAGATGCTTGCGTATTTGAAAGAATACTACTGAGAAGGAAGAGAAATTTGGTGGATCTAGTATAACTTCGAAATCCAGTAAGGCAAAGATCTGGATATTGTATCCTATGTGAGTCTTCAGTGGCTTCGATGGGAGGAACATGTGGAGAGTATGTCCGAAAACTGAATAGCAGGAAGAATCATGTAGGGACGAATAGGGGCCAACAGAAAAAGGTGTAGGCCAAAGACACATTGGTAAGTAAGGTGTTAAAGAACTACTGAATATCAAAAACTGTCAAGTGGCTGCTGGAGATCCATTCAGAAGAAGGCGAAGGTTGAAAGAGGTCAAGGGCTCACTGACGGGCTTTAACACCACATAAAATTAATATAAAAGTTTAAATGGCAGAAGTTAAGTTGAGTACATGATAAATTGGTGTTTTTAGGTACGTTTAGATTCATTTTAGTTACATGATTCGAGTACACTGTTTCGTAGTGAATTTTTCGAGTGAACTTTTTGTTACTCGATGTGTATATGGCTCATTTAGGGAAATAATGGTTGCACATTATCAATCTAGAGAAATATATTACCAAGTTAAATCCATAAGAAAGAAAAAATCATTTAAATTTCGAATCACTCTCTTTCCTATTAGAATTCCTCTAATCCTATTCCTAATGCTAATCCTATTCCTTCCTCTAATCCTATTAGAATAAAATAAAAATACGGTGAGCCGGTGGATTACATTCTGTGAATTCCCTGTCAAGATAACATTTAGGTTTGTGGTTCTGGACAGTGTTGCCGGCCTAACACAACTTTCTTCGTCGAATCTGTCATTTTCACGTTCTGATCATTTTTGACTTGTGCCTTGAAACGTTTTGAATTATTTTTACTGTATTCTTTGCTGTTTTAGCTATTTTTTGGTTTAGTTTTTCTTTTTGTGAGTTCTGTTGTGAAAAATCTGCGATTACAATTGCAAAACCATGCCAAAACTGTTAAGCAGTCGGTGTAAGCAACTTGTCTTGTCACTTATCAGTTATTTTGAACAAGAACGAGATAATGAGGCTCCTTTTTGCCATTAAACGTTGTGAGAGAGGTGTTGTATTAATAACTTAGTAGGTCTCAGGGTTAATTGGAGTTTTTAGCGAGTTTCAGCTGCACCTAAATATTAGTATTGGTACAGTTAGTGTAATTTCGAAAAATTTGAAAAATAACGACATCTTAATCTTAACATTACCAAGGAAAAAGCGTCTACCTCCAAAACGAGTATCTAATCTAGATCATCTTGGTGTGGGCTCAATTCGCAATCAAATATATGACAGGTGTGTAATATTGTACTTTTATGAAATTTTATTGAACTATTTCAGAACGAACGGTTAATCTTGAAAGTATTCATGAAAAACTAAAGAAGATGCAACTCTTTGATGGATGTAAAACTTCGCTTCATACACTTTTAAAAGAAATTGGTTTCAAATGGAGTAAGGATAATCCACCTAAGGGCCTGATGGAACTTCCAGATATTGCCTATAAACGAATCCAATTTTTGAAGATGTATCAATATATCAAAGACGCATCTCTGTTTGATTTTATTTATTTGGATGAAACAAAATTTTGGATATTTTAAAATGGGACCTTTCCCTTTTGGTTTAGTTATCAGTTATTGTCATGGATAAAAATCCAATTAGTGCATGGACAAAACCAAAAATTGCAGAGTGGCTGATAAAGCATAATCTTCCTTTTGAAAACACTATGTTGAAAAGATGAATTGATGCAAATCGTTATTCGCTAAGCAGTAATTAAAGGGACAGGTTTGTGTTTCATAATGTTGTTTTTAGGAACAAGCCTAAAAAAGAGTATGTGGCAGATCATATGGCTGAAGAGTATGGCGACAAAGTGTTACGTCTTTCCCCTTACCATTGCATATTCAATCATATAGAATTGATATGGAGGATGACGAAAAATTATTACAATCGTCATATAGGTCGAGATGGAAGAATGAGTGATAACTGTTTGGATATGTGGAAAAAAGTTTTATCAACAGTTATACCATAGATCTGGATGACCAGCATCAGACATACAGAAGAAGAGATTGAAAGATGGTCGAATCGCGAAATAGTATTTGATAGACTAGAAGTTAATCTTCTAATAATTGTCTTGCACAGCGATTCAGATGCTGAAAGTTGTTTTAGTGATAGTGAATAATTAAACTTTGTGTGAAATAAATGAAAAGCCGTTATGTTCACAAGCAGAAGTTTTGAAGTAGATTTTTGATTAAAACTTTTTAAGATCTTTTTTATCGATCATACAAAAGCCAAAGTCTGGGTACTTTGGTGTTGATGCGGCAACATTGTAATGTGAGTGCGTCATACATTTTGATGATGTACTACCATTATTTCCCTGAATGAGCTATATATACTTACGCCTTCGTAGTTGCCCCTGATTTCTTCAGCCTCGGCGGTCAAAGCTTGTATTCTCCTGCTAGCAACACTCAATTGATCTAAAGTGACCTGGAGCTGCCTTTGGATTTCTTCATAGTGGGCTTGAATTTCGGTGAGTTGCAGAGATTGTTTCTTGATGGTTCTTTGGAGATCGAGGTTGGTCTTGTTGGCGGTGTCCAAGGACATTTCCAATTCGGTGATTTGGATCTGGAGCTTCTTTTTGATGCGTTGAACTTCGGTTTTAAGACGAGTCTCGGCCTCAACGACGCGGGCACTAAGTTGTTCAATTTCAATGCTTGTAGCCTTGCTAAAATAGACGAAAGAAAATACAAAAAACTAGTGTGGTTTTGATTTAAATTCGTTTCTTTTTGTTTTATAGTTTGACCCAGCTGCTATCAGATGGGGAGTTAAATTTAGACATAATAATTAGCACGCCTAAAAGCGAAACATATTTAATTTGGCACACAGATTTGTCTCGCTTTCATCTTTAATGGTCATCTATTAATAGACATACGAATTATTGGGAAGCCGCTTACATAACTTCCTTATCAAGCTGACCTTTACAGTATGACCTTTACACGACTGTGAATGAATCGGATTTCGAAGTATCAAAAACGAAAACACAAATAATTATAGCTATCGATTAGAGACACTAATACAAAACACTTTATCACCTTTGATCGATAAGATGGTGGGTTGTTCTGCGATCGAAACCCCTTAATTCTTGACTGAGCATATTCAAGGGTTGCGTAAAAGCCTCCTCCAGTTTCTTAGTGCTTTTTTCTTCCATTAAATTCAGATGTGCTGTTCTAACGACAATACCTGACGATACTGCCTGCGCTTGATCTAACTCCAAACCTTGTTCAATCACTTTTCTGCTACCTGAAAGTAATTGCGCCTCTATAGACTTGGCTGATTTACCTCGTAGAAATCTCTGTTGGGCTTTAAGTTCTCGCTCAATTTCTCTATCCCTCCCAGGATGGTAATCGACATCCTCCTTCATTCTGCTCTTTAATTTATTAATTTCCTTCACTAACTTGTTCTTTTTCCTACTCTCTTGGTGGATTTTCGTGGTGATTCTCGCGGCACTGACCGATTCCGACAAAAGGAAACTGGAACTGGCGTGGCTGATGCCGAGTCGTTGTTTGGCGCTTCTCTCCGTCTTGTCGGATATTTTCGAGAGGTCGTGTTCGCTATAACTGCGAATCCGCAGTGGGTCAAACTGGTCCAGGCCTAGTTCGTCAGTCCATGGTAGGTGGGGAGCAGGGACGTGTCGCCCTTTCGATTTATCGTCGATAAAGTCCACCATCGGTTGGTAAAAGTTCATTCCCACACCATAGTTATATTTATACAGTTGAGTCTTTGGTTGCCACTTGATCGTATTCGAGGGCATTATACGGTCAAACAGAAGCACTAGGTCGCAGAGTAACTGTTTGTTTCTGTCGTTTTGTTAGGTTTTTATATGGATGCGTCGAAGGATTTTTGGCGATGTTCGTTTCGTATTGTCAGAGACGCAATACCATTGGCTGATGTCTGATTGTTTTCTCAAATTCGATTGCATAAAATTTATTTATAGGGTTTTATACTCTCAATTGAATCGCTGATGATTAATTTCATATGAAGGGCTGTACTTATTTATAATTATTATTATTTATTATTGAAACACATTATTCCCTAGCGGGGTGAAGGGTGATTGCGCATTAAAAACAATTTGCATGTGTGGTTTATAAAGTATGTATGCATTTTTTCCGTATTTCACGGTCTTTTGTACATATAGTACCGGGTCTATCTCTTGTTATTTTTTTGGGTGGGTTTCATAACAGGATTGAATGAACAGGGGGTTAGTTGGACTGTGCTTCTGCATGTGGACAGGAATTTTAAACGGATTAATAATTGTGCCATTTGAGCTGTCTGAAACTTTCAACGGCGCTAACTAATTGGATTTCCTCCAAAATGATTTGCAGACTTTGTTAGAAAATGTACCACTCAATATCTACAGAGAAATGCGGTTCCAATAAAATGGTTGACCAGCGCATTATGCTTGTACGGTACAGGATTATTTGAATAGGAAGTATCCCGAAAGGTGGATTGGGCGCCAAGGTCCAATTAAGTGGCCTACTTGTTCTTCGGACCTCAACCCCTTTAATTTCTTTTACTGGGGCTGTTTAAAAGAAAAACTGTATTCAAAACTAATACAAAATCTATCCTAACTGCGTCACAGAATTGTTGAAACAGCAGAAGAAATAAATGCAAGGATATTCACACAACACGTGAAGATCTTTTCTGTGAGCATGTATTCGTGCTGAAGGTAAACAATTTGAGCATTTGCTTTAGTTTTAAAGAAAAATATTGTGATAAATAAAAGTATTACAATAATTCCTTTCATTTTATTTTTATTAAGTTTTATTTTAATAAAATAATAGACCAATTCTTAATTTTATTCACACACATCGCCTTTGGGTTGAGTTTTTTTGAAATAAGATTCTGATATTTTATGTGGAAAGAAAAATGCCAATTGTATCATTTTGAAATCTTCACTAAATGGGCTATCTTAAAGTTGAATGTCAATCTGTCTCTCTCTAATTCGTTGTCGAACACCGTCACTATTTATCTCACTCTATCACATCTGTCCATCTCGCTTACACTGGTGAAGTCCATTTTTGAGCACACAAAACTATTTTTTTTCATGGTATGAGTTCTTTGAAATGTTATACAATATTATTACTTAACACGGCAATATGGATTTACTTTACCAGAAATGGTATAACAGGCTATCAACCCCAAAGTCTTTGCTTCCAAAAGGAAAACGGACAATTGGCTCTAAATAACCAAGACAATTGCAAAGAACTTGCGAAATATTTTGAACAACTACTAAATTGTCCTGGGCCCTTAAACAAATTACCAACACTAAACCCTAAACAAACAAACCCAGATTCATTACCACCGAATGAAGATGTAATAATCAGGCAAATCAAGCGACTTAAAAATAACAAAGCTCCTGGTGAAGATGGAATCACTGCTGAACTTTTGAAATCCGCTGGTTCAGGCACAATCAAGGAAATAACCAAAATTCTAGAAGAAGTTCGGCGAACCGAACGGTTTCCGGAAGATTGAAAATATGCTATAATCCATCCACTACACAAGAAAGGAAATAGAACGGATGTAAAGAACTACAGAGGGATATCTCTTCTCTCAGTTTGTTACAAGATTCTATCTCAATGTTTACTAGATAGAGCACAGGGATAATTAGAACCTAAAATTGGTGAATATCTAACAGGTTTTCGACCGAGCAGATCCTGCCCTGAACAGATCCTGAATCTAAAGTTGATCCTAAGATATCAAAAACTGTACAATAAAAATCTCGTCTGTACATTTGTGGATTTCAAAAAAGCATATGATTCGACTGACCGCGAATCTTCATTCCAAATCTTGAAAGAACAAGGACTAGATCTGAAAACGCTGGCAATTATTAAAGCAACATTAACTAACACAAAGTCAAAAGTTAAATTCATGGGTGACATCTCAGAGCCTTTCAAAATTAAATCTGGGGTAAGACAAGGGGATGAACTCTCGCCACTCTTATTTAACTGTGTTCTAGAAAAAGTAATACAGGAATAGCGTGAAAAATAGTTGGCCCTGAATATTGACCAGCTTATGAAACTGGGGAGAACCAACATCAAAATTGATTGTCTGGCGTTTGCTGATGATCTATGAATTTTGGCTCAAGATATACTAACGGCACAAAAAGAGATTTAAGTCCTAAAAGAAACAGCAGAAAAGGTAGGACTCCCAATTTCCTTTGAAAAGACGCAATACATGACTTGCAACCGACTAAGAACACCATTTCTAAAAACAAAATATAGTAACATCAGACGAGTCTCTTAGTTCAAATATTTGGGTGAAATAATCATGGCAAACTGGTTGGAAAAAGCGGCCAATAAGGGTAGATGTCAAAAAATGGAAACGGCATTGAGGCTTACGCAAAATATTTACAACAAAAAATGCATAGCTAAAAATACAAAACTGAGACATTACAACACAGTTATTAAGCCAGAATGTCTATATGGGGCAGAAACGCTTATTTTGAATAGAAAGAGAGACATCGAGGACATTGAAGAGAAGAACAGAAAAATCTTAGGCCCTAAACAAATAAATAGCACAACATACCGATTTCGAGAAAACCAAGAAATTAAACAATACACAGATATACATAGCGATATGAGAAAAAGAATACTTAAGTTTTACGGACACATAAAACGGATGAATCCGAGTGGGCTAACTAGACAAATAGTAGAATTTTATGAAAATAGGAGTAGAGCTAAAGTAGAAGTAAAGTGGATTGCTGCAATGAAAGAGGACCTAAGATCAGCAAATATTACACAAAGTGAAATTCAGGATAGAGGCAGTTTTAGACACAAGGTTAACGTTAGGAAGGTATTTGTTTTGTTGTTATATTTTTCTCATTCTGTCAAATATTTATTTCGCCTTATGGTATATATCCTTTGTTTGATTTCCGTTGTTGTTCCACCGTTGTTTGAGGTGATACTACCAAGGTAAGAGTTCAGGTGTTTCTAATGGTAAGTTTTTGCAGTGTTAATTGTTAAATGTTTTGTGTTATTTCTGTGTATATTAAGGCCAATTTTCTTACTAGATCGTTTATTTATATTTTCTCCATATTTCGAATATTTGCCGACAATAAGCATATAAAATTTGCGTACTTCTCTAGCACCTCCATTAATATTCAACTAATTCCATTCTTTTTAATCTGTTATTTCATAAAGTACCTATGTATTATAATCAGAAAAACATTCTCGAAAATATACTACCTTATTTTAGTCCATTTTTTTGTTTTATAAGACTCTAACACTGGTCTATTGTGAATTGATATTCTTCTTTGATTTGATTGATTGATTGATTTATTCTGGCATTGATATTCTTCTTTGATTAGTTTGATTAAGTTTTGTGAAAGTTTTAGTGTAATCCAAATGCTTTATCTACCATACTTACTGGGCTAAATGCCTGTTCATAATCACTAAACAGCAGTTGAAGAGGTGAGTTGTATTGAAGTGGCTGTTCCTATATCATTCTAACGGTAATAATTTTGGTAATAAATAATAGAGCAACAAGAATACTCACATCGAAATCCGTTTTGTTCTTTTCTTATCATTCCGTCTAGAATGTCACTAATCCGGTTTAATACAATGCGAACGAAAATTTTACTAGTTGCATTCAATAGCGTGATGCCTCTTGAGTTTTCACATCATTGAGTATCACCTTTCTTTGGCATCTTAATAATTATACCCTTTTTACCCCTTTCCAGTCTTTTTGATATACCTCTTTCCAGATTTTTTGAATGAGTGGTAGTAATATGTTGGTTGTTAGATTCACATCGATCTTTAGTATATCAGCCGTAATCATATCATTTTCCCATTGATTTCTTGCCAGGGTTTGAGTCAGTCAATATCAATGTTAATTGACAACTTGAGTGTATCAATCTTTTGCGGTGGTTATATACCTTCATTATATGTGTATATTAACTATACAAATCATTCACATTTTTTTATCTTTTCTTGTTCGGCATGTATTTTTCGTTCCTTTTTTTTGAAGGTCTTTAATATTGTTCTTGTTTCCTGTTAGTTGCCGAATCTTTTTATATGACTTTTTGCTATCTTTTCTGCCTGAGGTAAGTTGAGCATTAATTGTTGATGAGCATTACTTCTATCTGTGTGCTGGTTTGATAACTTTCAAACAGTAAACTACTCAGGAACCATGAAATATAATGGATCATAGTCTCTGTAATACCTTTTTAACATTTGTTCGGTTTGTGCAATACTTTTTTCATTTTTTCATTTTCAAGTAGTGTTTAATCAATACACAAAAATAGTTTTTTTCAATAATAGCGTAAAATATCGAACTAATATCGAAAAAATAGATATTATCATTTTTGCAACAGTTGAAACTGTTACGAGAAGCAGTGAATAAAGCTTTACAAAATAAGTGATTAACTAAATATAAAATAAACTAAATGTACATACCGAATAGCTTCGATTTCTTCGTCCTTCTCAGCAAGACGCTTCTCAGCTTCATGACGGAATTGGGCCAATTCAGAAGACAAACGTTGAGAACGTTGTTCCTCAGCCTTACGTCCCTACTCATCAATAAAATAAAATCAGTTAATATAAACCAGTGAAAAAATCCAACTTTTAGATTCTTACGGCTTCAGCTTCCTTGTAGGCAGCAGTGAGCTCATCACGTTCGTTCTCCAAGCGACGAAGTTCGAGTTCCAGCTCGTGAAGACGACGGGTGAGTTCGGTAATGGTTACCTTGGCATCACCCAAGTCATCTAGAAAATATAAACTTTCGTGAAAAATGATGTTTGGTGCTAAATAGTAGTTTATCATATTTATTATACTGGTACTTTATTATACAATGACAAAGATCAAAAAACGAATGTAAAATAATCTGGAGAATATATATACGGGGTGTTTCATAACTTATCTGCCATAGAGCAACTGGTGATAGTAGAGATGAAAATAAGAGGATTTAGTCGATAAATATGTTGGCAAATGTTTGTTATTAAAAAGATACAGGGTGTTGAAGGTGAATCTATATTTTCGAAAAATTGAGATAATTTAAAAACGGTTGAAGATATCTGGTTCAAAATCAGGGTAGCCGGGTTTTCAAAGGTGATACATCCGAATTTGGCAATAATTCTTTTGGCAATAAATTTTGAACAAACGAAAAATTCGTCGTTCACTAGGATTGTTGTAATAAAACAAACCTGTTTCAACTAACTGATTGAAAATTGTTTGAAAAATATATCAATTTGGGATGATTTTGGTTGGGTAGAGCTCTTCATACTTTCTAACTTTAGCGCGAGTATTGTAATTTTCTTGTGCATAAACGCAGAGCATATCCCTTAAATCACGGTTAGGAAACTGATTAAGTCTGGGCATTTTTTACAAATTATTTAATACTAATTCAAGATTGGAGACACTTGTTTCCTCCTACGTATAATAGGAGACAGAAAGCAATGACAGTTGTCATCGAGACGTAATAATTTGTACACCACATTCAAGGCACATACATATTTTTCAGCCATCGATGATGTGCAATGGATTATTCGAACACGAACATCTCGCAAACGGTCTGAGATATCGATATTTACCAAGTTTACCTTTTTTACGTGGAAATTATGACACTTTTCTATTTTGAAGTCAAAATATTTCCAGCTTTATAGGGTAAAAAAATATGACCGAGTTAATTCCTCACAAAGTAGGTAGCAAGCACCCTCTAGGAACTAGGCTCAAGCTAGTACCAAATTCGGATTTGTCGCCTTTGAAAACCCAACTATTCCGATTTTGAACCTGATATCTTCAACTGTTTTTAAATTATCTTAATTTTTCGAAAATTTTGTTTCACTTTTAACACTCTGTATCTTTTTAATAACTTAAGTTAACTTAACTTAATAACGTTTGCTAACACATTTATTGACTAAATCCTCTTACTTTGATCTCTACTATCACCAGTTGCTCTATGGCGGATAAGTTATGGGATACCCTGTCAATACCCTGCGGTATTATCAAGTTTTTGCTTTTTTAGTAAACAACGTCGAACTGTCAACGAGAGCCAGTTTGGCGAAATGTCGTCAAGAATAGGATATTTATCAAATGAACGGATTAACCTCCGTACATGAGCTGTTCCCAAGAATAAGATCATCCTGAACGATATAATCAATGAATAAGACGATTTAACTAATTAATATCAAGCTATTGTATTAAAGTAATTAAAGAATTTCCTCATATCTACCAGGTGCGGGAACACTGAAAATAGTCATCATCAAAGAAAAAATATACACCACGTATTAGGGTAATAAAAATTATCTGCCAATGGGCATTTAAAATGTTAGCGACTGATCAAAAATGTACACAAATTATTGTTGGAAGACATTTGAAAATAATTAACATATATCTGGAAAAGATTTTGGAAATACTTATGAAGATGGTGGATTGTGAGTTTGTCACTTTAATTAAAAGTTAATAGTACTAAGTATGGAATAGCTACACAAGGGCTGACTCTTCCACAAAAAGTTCGGTTCACTTTTTGCTCTGGCAAGATCAGGACTACAATGTTTTGGAATTAAAAAAAAAATCTTCTTGTTGATTAGTGTGCGTACGTCAGCATGAACCAACGTTATATAGTAGATGTTCTTGAGAATTTATTTGGGAAAAAGTTAAGTAAAAATTGAAGTGTTTTATATTACCAGGATAATGTTCTAGCTCACAAGAGTTGCGTTTAAACACAATCTCTTTTGGTGACTACTACTGGTTCTCGTTCTATGCGCTTGTTTTGAAATTTTCGTAAATGCACTTAATACTGTGAGATAAGAAAAATATTTGTATCTAGACACATATGAGTTTTATGCCTTTTGAAACAAATCACTATTAAAACAACAAATGTTTATTAAGTTCATAAAACGTTTTAATAGTTCACTAATAAAACATCAAATATATTAACCGTTTAGAAAACTATGTTAAAAATAACCTGATTCCAAATATGTTCTTCTATGTTAAGAAGTAGAAATATATACAGATAAAAGATATTTTTTAAGGAGATTATGTAAGAGGTTTTTCGGTTTTCCTGCTGTCTTTCATTCAATTCATATGGAACCCATTTTCCCATCTTCTGAATCTTTCCCATGGCTTTCAAACGTATAGAGACGTCTAGTCGTGTCACATTTAATTGATTCTCGAGTTGTTGTTGCATTTGAGCGTCATCTTGATCCAACAATGCTTGCAATCCGATATATTCAAACGTTTTCGGTGGTCTTCCACGTTCTTCGTTTCTCACGTCAAAATCACCACTTTTATAAACCACTCAAAGCACCAAGAGCACCAACCACACCAAGAACATGCTCACCCTAGGCTTCGACAAGCATTTGTTGTAATTCTGGAGCAGTTTTCTTTAAATGGTAACAGAAAATCAATGATGTCTGCAAATCGTAGTTTCCAGGTACAAAATTCGACATGTTCATCTCTATTAAAAACTATGCTGTTGTTTGAAACTTGTATTGTTGGGAGATGAAAATTTTTGTCAGGTGTTTACAAGGAAATGGCGCCAATGACGCGGTTGGACGGTAAGTACATTGACATTGATTGTTTAGTGAGAAAATCTCTTAGTATTTTACACCGAATACTCCAATAGAAGAATTTAACTCTTATGTTTCTGAGGATTTTTTGTTATTTTATAATAACAGATGAAATATAGATTATTATCATATGCCCATGAAGAAGTAGCAGTTCGAACAGCGGGTGACAGTAGATCAAAGTGCGCTAAAGAAACCGAAAATCGTTCAATCTGCAGGAAAAGTTATGGTTATGGTTTTTTGGGCTTCTCGTCGTGTGATGTTCGTAGATTACCATGCAAAAGGCAGGGCATCTTCGAAGAGTATCATGCTTCATTACTAGACCAATTAAAGAGTGCTATTCGGACCAAAAGCCCTCATTTGGTCAAAAAGAAAGTGCTCTTTTACTATTATAATTTGTTTGTACATATATCTCGAATTCTTGCTGCGAAATTTCATGATCTACACTTTAAAATGCTTTCACATACCCCGATTCACTGGATTTCGCTCCTACCGATTACTTTTTCATCTCAAGGGAAAGTAATCTAAAAGGAAAGTAATCTAAAGAAGTAGCTCATCAAAGTCTCAAAGTCTCATCTGAAGAAGTAGCTCGATGGACAAAGAATCACTTCAAATGATGAGGTCAAAACGGAGATAACCGCCTATTTTACAGAGCTGGACAAATTATATTATATCAAGAGTGTTAAAACTTGGAACGTCGTTGGCTTATATGTATTGCCAGATAACTAACTCGAAAAGTAATAAAATCTCAAATATCCTGTGTTTTGTTTATTAGGTCCAGAACTTTTCGAACTGTCATCGTATAACGTCAAACAAAGAAGAAATATAAATTCAGGAATGTATCGACTGATGACCTGTGTAACGTGTTTGATTAGAATACACCGAATTTCGCGCTTTCATATGGAAATATATTTTTCCATTTAACTTACCAGCCAGTTTCTTGTTTTCTCTGGCCAAAGCGTCCTTTTGTTCTCTGGTCTTGTCCAATTCGTGAACCGTGCGTTGCAATTCGGTGACTTTGATTCTCAAGTCCCTTTGGCTTTGTTCGTACAATTGAACGGTTTCGTCCAAGCGGCTCTTCAAGTCAATGTTGATCCTCTCAAGCTGTTCCACGCGCTTTTGCAGTTCCCTATATAAATTTAAAAGTAAAAACCTGCTATATCGACGAAAATAGCGAATAAAAACTACCTGGCAGTGTTATTAGCCTTTTCCAAGTCGATAATTAGGACTTCTACCTCGGATTGCAAACGAGACTTCTGTTTCTCCAAGTTGTTAACCTTGACCAGCAGGGCCTCGATGTGTTCCTCTTGTTCTTGGAGACGGGCGTTGAATTTGCGACGCAACTCTTCAACTTCTTCGGCACGAGCCTGGGCCTCGGTCTCGTATTTGGATTTCCAGACCTGGATTTCGCCTTGAGATTTAACCAATTGCCTTTCGAGGTCTAATCTGGCTTCGCTCTCTTCCTCCAGTTGGACGCGAACAGATTCCAATTCGACTTCAACTTGGTGGAGTTGAGCTTCAAGGAGGGATCTCCTTCTTTCGTCATCTTCGGCACGACGGCGAGCGTCATCAAGTTGACCGGCCAATTGAGACTTAAGGTAGTTGGCATTTTCAAGGGTAACCTAATATAGATCGAAGAAGAAAAAAACATTAAAGTTAATATGTAAATGAGAAGATGAAGACAAATCTAACCTTGATATCTTGGACTTCCTTGACGAGTTCGATATTCTCCTGGGAGAGACGTTGCTTGTGGGATGTGATTTCAACAATAGTGCGATTAAGTTCTTCAATCCTGACGTTGAGTTCAGTGATGGTTATTTCCAATTTTTCGGAGTGTTTGATGGACACGAGACGCTCCTTATTCAAACTCTCGACTTGGGATAAAAGTTCGTACACTTCAGATTGGAATTTGGATTTTTCTTTTTCGGCTCTATAAAAGAATATAAAGAACATTAGAGAAACAATATATTTCTTAATTAACTTCAGTATATTTCTGACAGACTTAAAAAAACACTAGTAATTAAAATGGGAAAGAATCGGTTTTGGTCATTGTTATATCATATTCTTGTTTTTCTGCCCTTTTTTATATCTATAAATGTTCTGCCACATATTTCCATTGTTCCCCGTCGATTAGTTTTAAGTTATCGCCTCATATTATCTTCTCTTCAAGAATGATCTTTAAGTTATCGCCTCATATTATCTTCTCAAGAATGGTCTTTATTGCTGTATTAGATTATACTATCCTTCAGTCTTGCATTGTGATCAGCGAAACTCTACTTTAGTTACGCTATGTGTTGTCAGACTTTCCAGTTAGTTGGTTTTCGATCTGATAATCTTCCATCTAATATAGTTGGCTCATTGATTATTGTGTTTTTGCTATTTTGGCCATGTGGATCTTCGTAAGTGTCCAGGTTTGAGATTCATACTTAGCCATAGAGCAGCGAGGATGCATTGATAGTACATTCTGGTCTTCAAATATTGAGGTAATTTTTTTTTTTGAAGAATGCTACAGTTTCTCGAAAGTTGTTCAATCCAGTCTAGTTCTTGTAATCATTTCCTCTGTTTGGTTCTCTCTGGCTTTTTAATTGTCTGTTCCAGATACATATATTTGTTTATTGTTTCTAGGTTATAGTTCTCAAGAGATAAATTTCTAAGATTACCTATATTTGTCATTATCTTTGTTTTACTGATGTTCATAGTGAAAAACTACTTTTTTAGAAATTGTTTTATCACTGGTTAGAGTTTGTCAGAGTTCATTACGACAAGTATGATATCATGAGTATATTTCAGGTGACTAAGTTCTGGGTTTACGTTTATTTCATTGTCCATCCGGTCAGTGGACCGACGGTTATTTTATAGTAAAAACTATATATTGTGCGTTATATTCTTTTACCAATAATATATAATGATCGAACCCTATAGCACAAATATAGAAAACATTATGGGACGAAAATACTTAGGAATGACGTTAGCTAGTTACGGAGACGTAGAAAAAGAAGTCAAAGATAAAAACAGACAGTTAAGTGGCAGGATATCTTAGAAAGTTAACAAAGGCAAGTCTAAAGCCACTATAAGATAAATCATATTAAGTTGACATACTGAAGAATAATTATATACAGATCAGAAACAAGACCTGACATAAATGTTTTTAGAAATGCCAAAGATGAATTAAGTTGGGAAATTAAGAAGAATTACTGGGAGCATTGAGGGATCGAATTAGAAGTGGTAATGTTAGAAGAAAATATATCGTGGAAAAGATAAATGGTTTTTAACGCCTGTAAACAAACATCAGTGTTGGATTTGCAATGATTATTTATTATAATACATATTTACATATGTATTATTAAGGTCATAATAGCCGAAGATCCACCACAGTCCGTAAGATAGCAGATTAGCAGAGAACTTAAATATTGGCAAATCGATCGTTTTTAATAATATTATTTAAAAAATCTGCCGATACAATGTGTGGGTCCCTCTCAAAAACAGTGAGCGAAATCTGCAGGATCGAATCTCTTCGAGCGATCCTTTTGCTGAAAAAAACTGAGCCTTTATTTCTGAAGCAGATGGTAATTGGTCATGAAAAGTGCATTGTGTACAATAACGTATAATGAAAACAATTCTGAGAGTTGCCATGCTCAGCGGTTTTAAGTACGGCAAAAGATATATAAGATTTATAATTAAAAAGTTATATCAAATTGAAAATACATTTTTAAATCTAGTACCGATGATGCGCCGACATTTTCTTAAAAAACCCGAGAGCGTGTGACGTTCACAATGTTTATTTCCGTTCAATATTACAGACAGGTGATAGAAGTGTTTTAATTTTTATTCAACTTATTCTTGTTCAGTGTCAAATCTAATGAGTTATCGTGTCTGTTTCGTACCATTTTGTATGAATACTACAAAAACAACCCCCGAACAAATGTTTTTAAATGTGCCACAAGATGTTAAACGTCGAAATAAATCGTGTTCCAACCACCTGTCATCAAATATATACGAAAGATTATTATTTATAACATTATATGAATTTTTTCTTGAAGTGAAGCTGCACAATCGTGACATTGAGTGTCTTGAACTTTGCTTAGTTTTTTATTAATTAAAATAACTGTATAAGTTTTACTGAGAACTTATTCTGGACACATCCATTCACGGAGCAAATACAATTTTTGCGGTTAAATTGAACATAACCTGTATTGTCCATAATATTCTTCCATAATATCCACCATAATTTTCGAGTGACACCTTAAAGATAATTTAATTATATTTAATAGAAATATTGTGCTTCTTATTCACATTTACATATTCTTGAATTTAAAACTCAAATTGATGCTTTAGCACCTCGAACTTCAGCTGAATTGAACGGAATGTTATTTTTGAGAAAATCAGTGACCATAAAAATATTCACACTAGGTATATTATAAAAATTAGCTTTTATGAACCCTTTGCCACACATTAATGTTTTTTGCACTAAAGCAATAATTTTGATAGTATATACACAGGTAGAAGCCGTTGATAGCAGTTACTCATGTGCCGTTGATAACACTTTAACATAATGACATCAC
Organism: Cosmopolites sordidus; assembly: GCA_031761425.1. NCBI lineage: Eukaryota > Metazoa > Arthropoda > Insecta > Coleoptera > Curculionidae > Cosmopolites > Cosmopolites sordidus. Next base: position 533,829 of record JARFXV010000753.1, on the reverse strand, counting down.
AAACATGGCAGCCAATCGTGGTGTTTTCCTAGTCACGTGATTTTATTTTATATTTTATACATTTGAATTCATTTATAATTAATGGCAAACAATTTTTTAAAAGATTTTTGCATCGATTGCCAATATTATTTATGATAAAGTTTTAAAACAAAGTATAAAAATTATTTTTTATTCAAAAACCCAATTGAAAAAAAAGAGTCAGAATTAGCAAACAGGAAAAACGTCGTGTTTCATGACAATGCACGACCACGCGTTTCAATAAGAACCCAGCAAAAACTGTTGAGCTTCAATTGAGATGTTTTACCACCTTACCACCTTACTCACCTTTACCAGCTTTATCCACCTTACTCACCGGACATCGCAACCTCGAAATGCCATCTATTTCGCTCCGTCCAAAATTGCTTACATGGGAATTTTTTTAAAACGGAAGAGAAAAGAAAAACAGCCTGTTGATATTTTTGGCAATAAGGATGATAATTTTTAGCAAAAAGGTTTTATGAACCTACTAGTATGTTGGCAAAAAGTTTTAAATATTATTCGTAATTACATAATAAACGAAATAAATATTTGCATAATCGACTTGCAGTTCTCTTTCTCTTAAACAAATCCCTACGAACTTTCCGAACAATCCGATAGAATAACAGATTACAGAATAGTTAAAATTGCCTGAAATAAATCATCTATAGGCAGAATAAATATAGGCTGATCACATAAAAGATGGAGTAATAACTTTACGTAAGGGCATGAACCGCTCAAATAACTGGCAAAATTGCCTATTTGAAAGAAAGAAGAAGAATTCCAATTTTATTTTTATGCAATTTTATTATTTTTAATTTGTTATCTAAACTTATTATTACAAAATGTATGAAAATGTGCCCATGTAAATTCCATTTAATGTTAGTTTTTGTTTATTTTTTTTGCATGATTCTTTGTTACTGCATTGAAATATTATACTTTACTTGATTTATCTTTGGTTAATCAAAGTAGAGTTAAATTGCAGATTAAAGTACACATTCTTAGAACTTATAAATCATTTCCTTTCAAAAGGTGATTTTAGTAAAATACGACATTTTCATATGAAATATTAATAAATCAACATTTTTGACATTTTGAACAAATACTAAACTGTTCTGAGCCCTTAAACAAATTAACAACACTAAAACCTAAACAAACAAACAAAGATTCATTACCACCGAATGAAGATGAAATAATTAGGCAAATCAAGCGGCTTAAAAATGACAAGGCTTTTGGTGAAGATGGAATCACTGCTGAACTTTTGAAATCCGCTGGTCCAGGTACAATCAAGGAAATAACCAAAATTCTACAAGAAGTTTGGCGAACCGAACGGATTCCGGAAGATTGGAAAGATGCTCTAATCCATTCACTACATAAGAAAGGAGATAGAACGGATGTAAACAACTATAGAGGGATATCTCTTCTCCCAGTTTGTTACAAGATTCTATCTCAATGTCTACTAGACAGGGCACAGGGACAGTTAGAACCTAACATTGGTAAATATCAAGCAGGTTTTCGACTGGGCAGATCCTGCCCTGAACAGATCCTGAATCTGAAGTTGATTCTAAGACATCAAAAACTGTACAATAAAAATATCTTCTGTACATTTGCGGATTTCAAAAAAGCATATGATTCTATTGACCGCGAATCTTTATTCCGAATCTTGAAAGAACAAGGACTAGATCTGAAAACGGCAATTATTAAAGCAACGTTAACTAACACAAGGTCAAAAGTTAAATTCATGGGTGAGATCTCAGAGCTCTTCGAAATTAAAACTGGAGTGAGACAAGAGGATGGACTCTCGCCACTCTTATTTAACTGTGTTCTAGAAAAAGTAATACAGGAGTGGCATGAAAAAAAGTCGGCCCTGAATATTGACCAGCCCATTAAACTGGGGAGAACCAACATCAAAATTGATTGTCTGGCATTTGCTGATGATCTAGCAATTTTAGTTCAAGGTGTATTAACGGCACAGAAACAGATTGAAATCCTAAAAGAAACAGCAAAAAATGTAGGACTCCAAATTTCCTTTGAAAAGACACAATACATGACCTGCAACAGACTAAGAACGCCATTTCTAAAAACAAAATATGGTAACATCAGACGAGTCTCTCGATTCAAATATTTGGGTGAAATAATCATGGAAAATGGGTTGGAAAAAGCGGGCAATAAGGGTAGATGTCAAAAAATGGAAACGGCATTGAGACTTACACAAAACATTTACAACAAAAAATGCCTATCTAAAAACACAAAACTGAGACATTACAACACAGTTATTAAGCCAGAATTTCTATATGCTGCAGAAACGCTCATTTTGAATAGAAAGAGACATCGAGGACATCGAGGACATTGAAAAGAAGGAAAGAAAAATCCTAGGCCCCAAACAAATAAATAGCACAACATACCGACTTCGAGAAAACCAAGAAATCAAACAATACACAGATATACATAGCGATATGAGAAAAAGAAGACTTAAGTTTTATGGACACATAAAACGGATGAATCCGAGTAGGTTAACTAGACAAATAGTCGAATTTTATGAAAATAGGAGTAAAGCTAAAGTAGAAATAATTAAATGGATTGCTGCAATTAAAGAGGACCTAAGATCAGCAAATATTACACAAAATGAAAATCAGGATAGAGGCTGTTTCAGACACAAGGTTAACGTTTGGAAGGTTGGCCAGAGAGAAAAATGTAGGAAGACTGGAACAACTTGGTCTGACGAAAGAAAAAAAGCTAATAGCGAAAGAATGAAATTAGTATGGACACAAAGGAAGGCTAACAACAAGAAACGCCTCTAATTGTACTTCGCGTGGTCCACTCGGACCCATACGTGAATAATAATAATAATAATATATACATATATATATATATATATATATATATATATATATATATATATATATATATATATATATATATATATATATATATATATATATATATATATATATATATAGCTGTGGCCATTAAATAACGAGAAGAGGTGCGCATGCGCCAAACGCCAGCGACAAACAGCTGTTTAGCGTGAAGCCTTTTCTTTCTAATCAAATCTAAACAAATCCGTATAACCGTAGCCTTCGTTCGCATTAGAGTTATTTTTTTGTTTCTCCGGAAAAATGTTAAGTGTAACAATAGAGCAACGAATTGTTGTGAAATTTGACTTGCAATTTGGAAAAACGGCTACTGAAACTTATAATTTACTGAAAAATGAAAGAATGAGAGAAGAGAAATGAAAGAATGAAATTAGTATGGACACAAAGGAAGGCTAACAACAAGAAACGCCTCTAATTGTACTTCGCGTGGTCCACTAGGGCCCATACGTGAATAATAATAATAAATCAACATTTTAAAATTTATTCGCTACATCAGTGAGTAAAGAAGATTCCTTAATGAGGAAGAAAATGCTAATATAATAGAAATCTATAAGTCCCGTCTTTGTTCCATGGGCACAGACGACGGAGGGTAGCTGAAACAATGTTTTAATAGAGATATGGTTGTTTTGCACCCTTAATATGTCTTATATGAGGGTTGCTATTTATGTATCCAGAATTGGCAAAAATGGTATTCCTAGGCGCCATCTGTCATATACATCATAAAGTTTGACAGTTTTTACTGTGTACATACTCAGAACGTTTTGTCAGACGGACGCTATTTGTGTTGAAGTGACTTGAAAATTTCATCTCAGTCAAAAAATGGAATTAACACTTGAGAATTTTCATGCGATGATTTACAATGACTTTTGACGTAAATTATTTCAACAACAGTGTATCGATCAACTCACTTCGACTTTTGACGACCATCTAAAATCACTGTATATCACTGGTTTAATGGATTTAATCGTGGTCATTGTTCGATCACGGACGAATTTAAAGAAGCAAGATCATCATGTGACATACTGTGAGATTGAGGCATCCCTGGGCATTAGTATCATAAACATACACAAGTTTTTACATGAATATTTAGCCGGAAAAAAAATGCGCGTTGGATTCCGCATAATTTGGCAATCGATCAAAAAAGACTCGTATCGATTGGAAAGTAAACATCAGGCGATTGTATGGGTCTTTCATAACGAGCCAGCCCAATAAAAGTTGTTGGCGCAAGAAGTACTTCGAAGCAAATGGTCGTTTGTTTTTTTGGGATAAATGGGTATGTGGGTACAGTGCCATTAGAGAACCGTAGAACGGTCAATTTTGAATGGTACACAATCATTTGTTTGCCAAATGTGTTTGAAGAAATAAGAAAAAATAACCAGCGACGCAGGATCATCCTTCACCATGACAACACAGATCTCTCACACATCGGACCAAATAACTCAATATTTAACCGATTGGAATTGATCGTCCGCCGCACAGTCCTGATTTGGCACCCAATGATTTCTGTTTGTTCCCGTCCGTGAATAATAAACTACGTGATCAACGATTTTCGACGCCAGAAGAAGCGGTTGATGCGTTTAAAATTAATGTTTTTGGAGATACCTCAATCGGAATGGAAAAAGTGCTATGAAAATTAGTTTAAACGTATGCAGAAGTGTATCGATAATCGCGGATAATATTTTGAAAAACAATAAAACAATTTTCAATGATAAATATTTGTTTTTGTTTATTATTCCGGACATACGAGCGTTGATCAATAAGTACCCGTGTTTGATAACAGATGGCGTTGACGAGTGAAATTGATATTACCATCGTGTACTACAGATTGTTAAACGACCTCATGCTGAATTTCAGATAGATTTCATAGGTTAGGTATTTTTGACAGCCAGTTGTACCATTCGTGTTTTGTATTTCTCGATAAAATGGAAAAAGGGCAATATCGATCCGTAATTCGTTTTTTATTTTTGTATGGAAAAACATGTGAAGAAATAAAAGTGAAGATGAATGCTATCTATGGGGACCCTTCACCATTTATGATAACCGTGAGATATTGATTCAACGAGTTTAAGCGTGGTCGTTTTCTGTTTCGATGAAGAACGGTCACGAAGCTCATCAGACGTGGTTCTCGTTGATCGCCGAACGAAAGTGCACGAAGTAGCTGAGGCCATAGGTGTCTCGTATGGAATGGTAATCAAGATATTAATGATAAGATAGGTATGAGGAAAATGTCGGTCCGATGGGTGCCGCGATTGCTCACGGTGAACAACAATCAGGTACGACTAACAACGTCAAAGCAGGGTTTGGACCTCTTTAAGCGAAATCCGCAGAACTTTTTACATCGAGTCGTCACCCTTGATGAAACCTGGATACATTATTACGCGCCAGAGACCAAGAGACTGTCAAATTAATGGATTTTTCCAGGTGAATCTGCTCCGAAGAAGGCAAATACGGTTCCATCAGTCGGAAAGGTTATGACCACGATTTTTTGGGATTCCAAAGGAATAATCCTCATGGATGCCTCAGGGCAGTACTGCAGTGAGTTGTTGGACAGATTTGATAAGAAATGGAAGGAGACACGGCCCCATTTGACTAAGAAAAAAATGCTATTCTATCACGATAATGCACCGGTACATTCATCTTTAATTGTTGCGGCCAAATTGTACGAACTGCGCTACGAATTACTTCCGCACCCACCTTACTCGCCCGAACTGGCACCCAGCGATTTTTTTCTGTTTCCTGTTCCCAAATGAAGAGGTTATCGCCGAGACAGAAGCGTATTTTGGAGAGTTTGAAAAATTGTATTTTTTATTTTAGATAGCTAAAAAAAGTTCGAGAAACGCTTGGAAAAGTGTATAGAGCTAAAAGGAGACTTCGTTGAAAAATAAAAATAAATTTGTGAAAAAAATTAGGTCTATAGTTCAAACACGGGTACTTATTGATCAACCCTCGAATAAATAGCAACCCCCGTATGTGCGAGTGATCAACTTAGAAAACATCTCAGAAGGAATCCAACATTATACAGCCTGATTACTGTCGTAACTGGGGGACGGTTCCTTATCGGATTTGACACTCTTGCTATTGAAATGCAGTACATAAGCCTAGTTTTTCTTTGAACACCCATCCATCCAAGTACCAACCACAAGTGACGCTATATTTAGACTTCCAAGTCGCCGGATTTCAGGAAATGCCACCTCTCCATATTCAGGAACATGTGGAAGCTCAGCCGTATGTACATTTTAAATAATGCTTTCTATAATTTCTAAATAAATTATATTTACTCTCTCAGCACGTTAAAAAACAAGGTAATTCAAATAATTACATGATCCTTTGACAAAAAGAAGAAATTACGGTACGACGAAAACAGAACAGCTGAGCCACAGTTACCGAATGAGATTACAGAGATGTCCAAATAGTTGTCGATTGAACGTTGCAGTTGAAAATAAACCTAAAATATCTGGAGCAGTAGAATATTTGTCATCTATAAATAAGTTTTCATGTTTATAACAGATTTACTTTCGGGAATATAGGATTGGTGTGTTTATATTTCGAATATTACTATCTTGCAGTGTAGCTAAAATAGCATCCACGGTTTGATGCTTTCAAACAAACTGTGAATAATTAAGGTTTGCATTTCTGTTTAGGTGAGATCAGGCGGAATATTTAGAATTATAAAGTGGTTTCTGAAAATATATCTTCACAAAACTGACACTGATAGAAATTAACGTGACATCGTAAACTGAAAATTTAGTTTCTGAGAAATATTTTACTGAATATTTTGAGAATTTTAAATTTCATATGGTCATAGCAAAACCTTTATTAGTTCTCACGGTAATTTTATGCCTGCAAATGAGATCATAGCATACCAAGCAAAAAGGAAGGATAATTTAAGGTATGATCGTAGTGCGATATCTATGTGCTTGCTTCAATATCGATTGACATGGGTCAAATGATATTCCAACACAATCAGATGTATCTCTCTAAGTACCAAATTTTTGGCTGCATCATTTGTTCATGTTTTCTATATAGACTGATGAACGTTTCTAACCTGACACATAGACAGCGTTATAAACCAGAAAAAAACGGGTTTTCAGATTATTTAATTTTTCTTCACACATGTGAAGTTTCATTTTGTTATGAACATTTGGTTATATTTTATGGCGGTTAAAGTATGCTTTTTAAAGAAAAAAAAACGTGTTATTATCAATTATATATTTTTTTGGGTTTATGCAAAAGTTCGTCCCATTTTTTAGAAAAATTGAAGATTAATTTTATTTATTTAAAATTACATCAATAATAAAATTAATCAATATGTGTGTCATTTAGTTCGATGACCTTTTCCTATTACTCCGGTAGCTGCATAATCCCGAGCGAATAGAAGTTTTGAGATTTCTAGTTAAAGAAGCTATACGAGCATCTCAGCTGTTTTGAAGCTATCTACATAAATGGTCCTCTCAGAGCGCAGTGTGCCAATGGAAGGACCAAAACATCCCAATTAGGTATTGTTTCGATACAACGCAATACCCTTTCTGTTAATGAATAATTCAGACTGTTTCTGGTTTGCTTGATGTAATACTCTTAGTTGTGAAATCAGTATTTCTCTGAATTAATAGCCGCTCCAAACTCACTAAATGACTCACCATAACCTTCTTCGGATTTACACTGACTTTTGCTTTGATTGAAGGGGTATCTTCATGTTTACACCATGATCTCCTACGCTTAAGATTATTATACACAATCCATTTTTCATCATCTTTAACCATCCGCTTTAAAACTTGATCGATTTCGTTGCGTTTCAATAGAGAATGACAAGCATAAATGCGGTCTTTCATTTTTTTCTGCATATGCATTAACCATAGCTTTGCTAACCATTCCAAGTTGAAGTAATGGTCTTGTTGGTAATGTTGTCTGGTTGATTCAAAAAATGTCTCCGATCCCTCGAGATGTGCTATGCCGATCGCATTCAATTAGCACCAATACCATTAAGTTTAAATATATTTAACTGAGGTAGCCGATACTTGATGGAAATTCATTTTAAATAAAAACCAAGATTAATATCTACATTTCCACTATATTTAAAACTTGTACGTATGACAATTGTTTTGACTCACAGTGTCTTTTTCAAATACACACTGTGTGTATTGTACGCAGCGTCAACAATCAGATCTCATGTTTAATGATCTCCAAAAAGCATACGATACAGTGGTTCATAGAAAATATCTAAAGTATTAATGGAAACTGACATTAACAAAATTCTAATAAAAACACTGAAATACCTGTACGACGGCAAGGATGAAGGATCAAGATTGGTAATAATTTATCAGAACAACTTCAAAATTAATCTCCCACATGATTTAAAATATACGTCGCTAAAGTGCAGAATCAATGAAAAAAAAATCCACAGTATGGATATAGAACTTGGAGACTATATCGAAAAATGTAACTTTTTTTTGATTAGCTGTCACATTTATATTATATAGAGAATATAAATATGACGAGGTGTGTACATAAAGTATTGAGATTGGCGACGTAGCGTTCGATTTGGTGACACTGTTAGCTTCTCCTTTCGCCCAACATCTAATGCATCTTTATTATGAGTTTGAACTCCTTAGAGTTACTTGGTGGTCCGTTGCAATTCTTTTCCTGAACTGTCTAGTGTCTTGTTTATCAGGTTTGGTTGCGTGTTCTATCAAGTTTTGCTTCAGACTTTAGCAGTGCGGCAAAGGCTCTTGCAAAACTTCAACAGCCTTAAGAAAAAAGTGTTTTGTCAAGGGCCCAGATTTTTCCACGAACCATTGAGTGGTTCTAGGAACGTCAAACTGAAGATGTTTGCCTGAAGTTGTTTCCTATTCTACGAGTGTTGCCAGATTGAACGCTACGCCACCGCCATACGTTTCGTGCGGTTCGTAAATCCTGATTCTTATCATGATGTTTCTCTGAGTACATTACTATTTCCATACAAAAAGTTTTTTTCCAACAAAAAACAACATTTTATAACAATTTGGTTCTTAATAATACAATACAAAAGCAATTATATATTGTTTCTAATAAATTCTAGTAGTGGGTCTATAAATTAACATCAGTGAAACTCTTTTGTATATAATTATGTTGGTTAAGCAAGATACCAAGAGTGTAATATGATAAGAAATTCCTGTATATAATTGAATATTGCTTAAACATAAAAATAAAAGAATATTACGAAAATAAATCAAATGTAGAAAAACAAACTGATTTTTAAATGTTTTCCTGTAAGTTATGTAACAAATTAAAGCTGAATATTATTAATAACGTTGTAACAAAATAGACTGTGGCAAGAATGGCGATGTCCCAGGACTAATAAGGCGGGGTATATGTTAAAGAGCTATTTATAACCAAACGAATGCGCCCGAACAAAAGCGAATATTTCGAGAAGATTTTTGGAATTTTTGAAGAAAAACACTGTTTTTTTTACGGTTTTATTTTAGTAGAAATTCTAATAAAGTAGTCGGAATTTATGTTGAATCAATATACATTTTTCTCGGATAAATGAAGAGTGATGTTATTATCGCTGAACGAGATTCCTAAAAGATAAAATGCACTGTAACAATTTCGATACATTTCAGAATTACTGTTTAAAAAAAATCACTTGATAATAAATTAACAAACGATTAAAAAGCCACTCGAGATATAGCCGATCAAATGACTAAAAATATCAGATCAACATACTTTATGACTAGAATGTGTAGAAAAGTTCTAAATTAGTATTAAATCCTCTACTTTTTAATAATTTTATTGACGTCATAATTCGCAACTGTGAATGAAAGGAAAATGAATGTAAAATATAAATATTTTCAGAGAATTCAGGAAAGTACAGTTACAATATCTACATATTTCCCTGCATATATATATATATATATATATATATATATATATATATATATATATATATATATATATATATATATATATATATATGCAGGGATAAAAGTAGTAAATCCAATATATCCGCTAATGTACCCACTAGAACATATTGCACAATGAAATATTTTAGAAGAGGATGAATTAGGAAAATGGATTGAGTGAGAACTGTTCAAATACATCAAAGTTTACAAGAGAGATAAGATATCAAGATTTATAAGAGATGAAGACCCGATCTTCCCAAAATGGAAGAAATGCGACTGGTTAAGAGAATATGATTAACAGGAATATAGAAAATATGGAAAATAAGAGAAAGATCAAGAAAACTTTGGAATAATTTTAATGTAAGAATTGCATTCGAAAAATATTTCCAATTGACAAAAATAGTAAATTTACAGTTAATCTTTGGATAAATGGTCATTTTGAATACGTTTGCTTTAATGTGCTCAGGTAATGTTGGTTGGCAAAAATCTGCATAAATTCAATCATCACCAAAATTTAAACCATATTGCTGGATAATTTTAATATAGGAACCTCTGCGGTTAAACATATTCAACTATAGTGGGAATTATGGGCAAAACTCATATGAAGAAACTGAAAGCAGGTGGTTTGGTATTTTGCGAAGAATATAATTGAACTAAAACATACTTTAAAACTTTTCTAACTAGGGATCTTCACTGTGAAACACTACACTGGAAGAGATTTACCATTAAGCACCAAATCATTTTTTAAACTTCTCGAAGAGCTTTTCACTAACCGTATTAGCATCATCAGGAGATGATTCAATCTAATTCCAGAATTTAACTATGTTCTATTTATTTGTCAACCGTACCCAATAAAATGTCCAAAAATCATGAATTATGCTTATTACTCGGTACTGTTGTCATATAAATAGAGCATAGTTTCGTTTTAGAATTAGATTCAATCATCTCCTGATGAATAATATTTTCAGCATATCAATAATAAAGAACTCTTTGAAAAATGGGATATTCTATGAAATATTTTAGAAATATTTCAGACTTTCAGATATTTATAAAGATAATTAGGTTTTTTTTAAGATGTATATTTCTTCAAATCTATAATATTTACGATATTAGAATCAAGAAGAATTTAAGAAGGATCAAAAGAAGTACAAAAGAAGGATCAAAGACTTGAGACAATTTTCTTCTTGTCTCTAGATGTCAAATTAGTTACATTAAAAAAACAAAATATTACTAAAAGCTTTTGCTTCTAACTTTAGTAAAAATAAACTATAAATATATGAATATTATGACGTTCTACGTTTTTTCTCCAAGAACTTTTTGGAAATTGTAGATGATGAATTCATATTATATTAGATAAGGTGACAACGGCTGAAAACGGGCTACGAGAATAGAGAACCTTCTTAAGAGGCAATATAGTCAAAACCCTTTTTTGAAATACTCTTAAAGTATTAATTACAATATGCTTAAAGATGGAAATATTTTCAATATAACTGAAAACACGCTAAAAACATTTTGCAGTTGTTCTTTTCATTTAGTTTTAATCATGGGATAATTTATTAGATGCAAATTGATTATTACCTGGATTTGGCCTTGGCGAGAGTGTCGATTTGGTCTTGGAAATCGACGACGATTTCCTGGTGCTTCTTTTTGAGGATGGCAGCGGTCTCTTCTGATTCGATGTGAACGTCTTCGAGAAGTTTGCGCAATTTCAATAATTCAGTGTCGCGTTTTTTGTTGATCTCAAACTAAAGATTACAATAATTAATTACTAACGAATTGAAATTAATTATAATGAGGTTGATACCTGAGTTTCAGCACCACCTTCAGCTTCTTCTAAACGTTCAGATAGTTGAATGACCTGTACGCTCAGGTCAGCCTTTTCTCTTTCAATCTGTAAATATAAAGAATATAAATATATTAGTGTGAATTAAGTTAAGTTAATTCATTTAGTGAATTTATTAATAGAAAAAACTAACTTAAATACAACACTTCAAGCCACCAATTCTGGAAAAGTCCAGACACTTTTTTGATGATGATAACATAACACAAACCAAAACACGTTTCTTAACTTCTCGATGTGTGTTTTGTTGACCATGTTAGCATCATTAGAAGATGATTCTAATCAAGTTAGACTGTTTAATCGTAAGTCTCGTAAGTTTAGTGTTTTACACGCAAGGTTCCAATAGAAGAATTAACATGATTTGAGTTATCATTTGACATATTTCGTTCAAAATGTCTCCCCTCTCGTGATACTTGGGTTCTGGAGCATAAGCATAACTACACAATGAGACTAACCGATCATGAAATGTGTATCATCTATCATCTTGAAGCTCATGCCAATTTAATCTCAGTCAAAAAATATGATCCGCTAGGTATAAATATATTTCTAAACATGTATGCATTAGTCTAGAAAATGTAAATTAGTCTCAGTTTTTTTATTTCAATGTCCATCAAGTATCGGCTACCCTAGTTAAATATAATATATTTATATTTATAGTTATATTTATATACAAGTAGTATATTTAGCACAGGTGTTGTTAGTCGTCAAATATTCTTATAAGAGAAGCAAATTAGATCTGTTTCGGTTTATTATTTTGGATGTGGAAAAACAATTTGATCTTTTTTATCAATAGAAATTACTTAATTGATGACATGATAGGTAAAACAAAATTGGTGCTTGGCGTTATTTAGTGGCATACCTACAGCTTAATGCTGGCTGTGGGTACCGATTGGCGATTTACAAATATAGAATACCTCTCAGAAGGTAACTAGCCTTACCCATCTTACAGGGCGCTCCTGTAAAATTTTACACTCTTGCATATTGAAATGCAGTACGCAAGCTTTGTCTTTCAAAATCGAATATTGTTGGGTTATGAAGAATATGGTGTTTAAATGGTTGTTTTTAAAGACAAATAAATGTTTTATGACATACAAATAACATTACAAAGATAGATCAAGTTTTGTGTAGACACAATGAAACATTATTGTTGTCTGATCTATGACGAGGAAAACATTCCTAAGGCGATTTATTTTTTGTACGATAATACGTCCACTTGCAAATCTTGTGTGGATATGCACGTAATTTATGAAATTTACTCTGAAATTGCTGATTATCTACGTCCATCTGATTATTATCTCTTTTCAATGAATTAAGAATTATTGAAAGAACGAAAACTAATGTTAAATAAAGGAGAAATGTTGGGAGAATATTTATATTTTCTGATCTATGCATTAAATATATATATATATATATATATATATATATATATATATATATATATATATATATATATTATATATTTGAGGTGATTACTTTGAGTAAAATATGATTCGCTAAAGAGCATATATATTTTTTTTCGGTGCTTGGTCAACTTTAATTCAGTTCTCCTTCGTAAATAGAGAATTGTGAAAAGTCTGAAGTTTTCAAAAAGTTTAAACCTTCACTTTCAAAACATTTGCAAACAGGTTAATATCAAAGGTTGTTGATGTTTTTATCAACATATGCCAGCTGATTGTTTGGCTTGTTGGTATGCCAGTATGAAGTATTCGAGCATATTAGAGGAATTATTGCCTCTAACAAGCGAGGAAATATCTCAGATGGTTGAAACGTTAATATAGCTTCATTAGAGCTTTGTTGACATAAATTAAAAGACTTTAAAGATCCATGTTCCGAATAAACACTTTTTCAAACTGAATGACTGAAATTATAAAGACATATCATGACTGAAAGGCCATGTAGAAAGCCACTGAGTACCATGTCATATACAATATCAACATTTCCTTTGATGATTATTATGAATGATTATGAATTCATGAATGATTATTATGAATTCATAATTACAATACTCTCTTCTCAATTTTAAATTTCGAGACAAGTTTAATCATTTTCTACAAAGGGGAAAATCCACGTACTATAACAGTGATACTAACACATCGGTTAATAAATTTCCAGTCTGACATATAGATGACGTCACGAAAAATTCTTACGAGTGATTTATTGTGCCAGCCTTCATGTTTCTCAGTTGTGCTTTAAGTGACGCTACTTTTGTTATTTTCAAAACAACAAAAAAAAATCGTGTGATGATTCAACATCGCTTCTTGATGAAGAAAAAATACCGTTGAAGCAAAGCAATGGTTTGATAAACATTACCTGAACTCTGTCCTAGAACAATCAACCACAATTGATTGGTATGCTGAATTCAAACGTGTTTGTACTATTAATATTACGCATTCAATACCATTTGATGCCCAATTAACAAGAGGGCTAGACAAAATTTTGAAAAAAGTGGACATTAACATGGACAATGTGTACAAACCATATAATAAATTAAGATAAGTTCTGGGTAATCCAAAGGATAAAGTAGAGCAACATGAAATGTCGGGGATTTTACGAAATTAGTTGTCAAGACTGTGATTGAAGATATATTGGGTAAACAAAAAGATCCATATTGACAAGATATAAAGAACATATTGTCCACATTAGATATGGGAGAAATGAAAAATCTTGTGATGCCTAACATGCAATCGAACACGATGCATGAAACGTGGTTGTGCAAGTACCGATGATGCTGAACGCTCTGGACTTCCATATGAGGTAGTTACACCAGACAACAATAATTCATAAAATTATTTTCTGCAGGAGAAGATATCGAAAGGAAATGTTTACACCATTTTGCATAAACATTTGGGAATGCGTAAATTGCTATCGAAATGAGTACTACGTTTGCTCATAGTGGACCAAAAACAACAACGTATTGGTGGTTCTGAGCAATGTTTGGAGTTGTTTAAGCCAAATAAAAAGGATTTTCTCGTGCGGTATGTGACAATTGATGAAACATGGATCCTTCAGTATACTTCGTAGTCAAATCGGTGGTCAGCTGAGTGTAGAGCAGCCGGTGAAAGCCGTCCAAAGCGACCAAAAACATAAACATCGACAGGCAAGGATATGGCCTCTGTATTTAGGATGCGCATGGGATAGTGTTCATCGATTATCTTGAGAAAGGTAAAATCATCAATAGCGAATATTACATAGCGTTATTGGTACGTTTGAAGGACGAGATTGCAAAAAGGGCTCCAAATGAACAAAAAAAGTGCTGTTTCACCAAGACGATATATCGTGTCGCAAATCATTGGCAACGATGGCTAAGTTGCAAGAAATACACTTCGAATTGCTTCCTTATTTACTGTATTCTCCAGATCTGGACTCCGGCGATTATTTCTTGTTCTCAGATTTCAAAAAAATGCTCGCTGGAAAGAAATTTCGCTCCAATGAAACGGTAATTGCCGAACCTGAAGGATATTTTGAAAGCAAAGAAAAGTCGTTCTATAAAAAAGGAGAATATTTTGATGAATAACCTCGAAATTTGCAAAAAAAGTGTTATATTTATCTGACCGGGGACTTATTGACCGATATGTTATTTATGCATCAATTTAATCTTATCGATTTTTAACGACCCCTAAAAATTTTAAATGACGAGACAATGTTTTGCATTTTGTTGAATAACTAGTCTGTTAGAGCCAATAATTCGCGACCCACCCTCGTATTTGTCAAAATTTTGTGCTGTTAAACTTTTTGCTGAAAAAACTTATTTATAAACTCAGTTACTCATTTAAGTGTGGTTATAAACAATATTCCGGGAAAACTTTTCTTGAGCTATTTTTAATTATAAAAAATCAACATCCATAAATCCGAAGACCGCCAATGAAAAGCATGTTATGATTCAACATAATCTTAATTTTAGAAACATCTGCTGTATAATGAAAGATAAATAACGTATTGTCAGGTTACTGTAAACAACCGATTATATGTTAGATCCGAAGTGTAATAGCTTAGTGTGTTTGAGGTAGGCCCGATTAGATGAGTGAAAGAAAATATTTACATCTTTCAACAAATATATATATATATATATATATATATATATATATATATATATATATATATATATATATATATATATATATATATGTCTTTCAACAATGAGTAAAGAAAATTACCCTTTAGATATTATTTTATATTTCTTCTCTAATATAGCCCGAAAAACAAAATTGTACAGCGGGGTTAAATATCTCACCGATCGCTATTTAACGAGATAATACATTCAAGAAATTTGATATGAAACGAATTCATTGTTTCATAGCATCGGAAATGGTTTGTTTTTAGTAAGCATCATTATTCATCAGATAGCTGTCAAACTCTCAGTTATACTCATGGTTTCATTTTTATTGTCGATTGAAGCAAGGAACTTTTGTTTATTTAGAAAAATGGAAAAGAGTTTCGAGTGGTGATAAAACAGTTATATTTAAAAGGCTTGACACCGAAAGAGATCAAAGCTGAGTTGAATGAAGTTCATGGCACGTCTGCTCCTGTGTTTGCAACTGTTCATAATTGGGTAAATGAGTTTAAACGTGACCGTACATCCATAAAAGATGAAAATGGTTCAGGACGTCCAGTGGAAGTGACTACTTCTGAAATGATTGACAAAATCCACGACATGGTTTTACCTGATCGACAAATCAAAGTGCGCGAAATAGTTGAGGCCACAGGCTTATTGCAAGGTACACTGTTTGTACAATTTTGCACAAAAAATTGGGTGTGAAAAAACTTTCGGCAAGATGAGTGCCGCGTTTGCTCTCAGTGGAGAAGAAACGCAATCGTGTGGCCGACTCTGAGGCTATTTTGGCGCTTTTTCGTCAAAATCCTGATGAGTTTCTGCGTCGATAGATAGAAACATGGATCCACTACTACATTCCAGAAATAAAGGAACAATCAAAACAGTGAGTTTTTGAAGGCGAACCGGCTCCGAAGAAGAGGAAGACGGTGAAATCGGCCAGCAAGGTTATGGCTACAGTATTTTGGGATGCACGCGGAATTATCTACGCCGATTCCTTGGAAAATGGAAAAAGGAAAAACAATAACTGGAGAGTATTATGCGTCATTATTGCACCGGTTGAGAGAAGAAATCAAGAAAAATCGTCCTCATTTGAAAAAGAAAAAGATCCTCTTCCATTAAGACAATGCACGGGTGCACATCTGTACAGTTTCAATAACCAAAACCATAAAATTAGAATTTGAATTGTTACAATATCTACCGTATTCACCGGATTTGGCCCCCAGTGACTTTTTTATTTCCAAACTTAAAAAAATAGCTCAGCGGATAACGGTTCACATCAGACGAGGAGGTCATCGTCCAAGCAGATGCCTATTTTGAGGACTTTCCGAAATCCTACTTTTTAACGGCTTTAAGACGGCTTAAAAAAGTTGGACAAAAGCTTGGAAAAGAGTATAGAGCTAAAAAGAAGTTATGTTAAAAAATGAAAAAAAAAAAACTTAAAATAATTTGTTTTTTTCCTATCTTTTTCTAAGGACTTATTTTTCTCGGAAATAAAAAGTTGACCCTTGACGATAATCGTGTTTCAATTCCCCTTTTGGAACTTTCGGTGTAAAACACCAAACTCAAAGAAATTTATCTCTAAACACCAAATGTCTTTTTAAATTTCTAGAAGCGCGTTTTGCTAGCCATGTTAACATCATCAGGAGATGATTCGATCGATAGAGTTAGTGCAAAATAAAATAAATATTTTTTAATTTTTTCTTTTTTATTTTACTGATAAAAGTCAGATAATTCAAGTATGAAGGTGTACACAATTGCTCAGCAAACCAGAATAGATACCTTGTTTTTTGAAAAATATTGGTTAATAGTTGTAACGTCAATAATTCTAAACTGGTGCTGTGAGATATCCACCTCGCTCACCGGATCTGACCGTCCCTGACTTTTTTCTATAGGGCTATCTCAAAGACAGAGTATATGCCAACAACCCTCCAACTATCGTAGGCCTAAGGACAACATCCGGCATGAGATAGCCATAATATCTCCTGAAATGCTAAGAAGAGTTTTTGAAAACGCTTTGAGAACAGCAGCTGTGTGTTTGCGAGCAATAGAACGGTAGTCATTTGGTCGGTGTGATTTTTTATGTGTAATAAAAAATATCTAGAATAAAACTTTCATTTGTTGTGTAGATGGTTAATTTATTCTGTTTCGTTAAAATTTTAAGGAGCGAACAAACTAGGAACCTTATTTTGCGCCACCATATACTACAATTTTATTTAATCAACGAGAATTAAAAAAAAAAGGTGTTTAGTGGTAAATCTCTTCCCGTTTAATGTAGATAACTTCATTTTCGAGAAATATGACCCATGATTCATTGAGAACATACACGATATAAAACAAAAAAAATTGTTTGTACGGGAGTCGTTCGAAATATTTTCTAGCTGACGTTGCTTGTATGTGGCAATTGAATAAAACAAACAAGTTTTTATATTCTATGAAAAGTGAAAAGTCCCGTCGGATATACAAAAAGTGTTAAAGTCTATTTTAAGGAATTCTTCCCTATCGACTTTGTATTCTTCTTTTCCCTTTGAGATTGTATATTGATGATGATGGCATTTGAGTCGCCAAATAATCACAATGACCGATAAAATAGACACAAAAATCGACAATGTGATATTAAATGATAGCTGACTGAACATAGGTGACTTACTGACTTACATACTTGAAAATATCTCGATAGATCGTGTCCACTACATTTTCACGATTTTTTGGTTATAAAAAAGCTTTCCCCTTTATGGATGAAGGGTTTGTTAACAGTTGGCCAAAGACGCATTTGAATGCTAAATTTCTTCGACGTTTTATAACAATAGATGGAACATGGAATCATCATTATCCGCCAGGGATGAAGCAGTAGTACAAATAATGGGTGGGAGCAGGAGAAAAGGTACCAAAGAAAGCGAAAACAGTTGCATTCACCGGAGAAGTCATGGCTACGATTTTATGGAATTCTCGTGATGTAGTACTCAAAGACTACACGGCAAAAGGCAGAACCTTCACCGGGACCATTATACTTCATTACTAGATCAATTGAAAGGTGCTATTTACTATACACAGTTTCGTTTTGGACTGCTGCTAAAAAAATCCATGACCTACGCTTCGAAGTACATTTAGACGCACTGTATTTATCAGATTTAGTTCTCAGCGATTACTTCCCCTTTTCAAATCAAGAAATGATGATGTTCAAGAAAATGATTCAAGAAATGATTTGTTGAAAGAAGATTCACTTGAAATAATGTGGTCAATACTAAAACAAATGCTTTTTTGCAGAATTGGACAAATCGCATTATACTGAGGGTATTAGAAAGTGTCGTTGATCTAAGTGTATTGAATTACAAGGTTATCACATTGTCAGACCGAGAATAGTATTTATATGGGATCTTTTGTTTACTTAATTTGTTACTTACTCCGTACACATTTTACAGATAATTTAGAGTATATTTTTATCAGGCTATATTTTGTTATTATTTTATAATAATGATATTATTTTCAAAATATAAATATCAATATTGGAGTCAAATAAATAAAACAAAGTAGGCTGTTGCATAATTCAAAATTTAAAGAAACTCCCAATTCATAATATCATGTTTTTAATGTTAGGAAAATGAAAATGCTTTTTATATGAATTTTACATGGACATCCATTAGGAATTGAATAAAGTTCAAACTTGCGTTTCAAAAATGTTTTTGTTTTCCACAAAAAAATTAGAGATGTCTTTTTGTTTTGTTGTATAATAGTTGGTTTTTGAATAGTTACTTGAATATCAACTATTTGGGCAACGAAACGAAATTGATGACGACTAATTGCCAGCACTGATGATGCTACACGTCAAGTAACAGGACATCAGATTGTTTGGATTTTCAATTCCCATAAAGCAGCTGTTGCTAACTATTTGAAAAAAATACAGGTGACGTAATAAACCTTGATATATGGGGATCAGATGATCTTTAATGCATTAATGAATTTAACTTAGTGGATAAGATCATTTAATTTCAACTGGCCACCACAAAAGCTGGATTGTTCAAATTGACATTAAACACGGGGACCAAATGTAATTGGTCAGCTCAAACTACACTCAAAGTTGCTATTCATCAAAAGAAGGTCATGTTATCAATTTGGTGGGAGTAAAACTTGGGAGTGATTGTGGGAGTAATTGTCTACTTTGAATCTTTACGAAGAATCGAAGTGATGGTTTCTAATGTGTACTGTTAACAACACAAACTTTCAAAATTGAAGAATTTTATAGATATTGTGTTCTGCCATTATAATTGATCACAGACATAAAGAAACTATTAAAGTTTGGTTAGGGATGTGTTATCACGTCTTTTATATAGTCTTGGCATTGAATCATGTGACTATCTATTATTTTCGGTAATAAAGAGCACGCATTATTCAACAGAATAATGGATAATGTAATAGAAGAAATAAAAGATAATGTTACAAAACCACTAATAAGATATAGAAACATGAAGGGAACTACAATACATGAGTGCGCTTTCGTTATTGATCTGGGAATATTTCCATATATATATATATATATATATATATATATATATATATATATATATATATATATATATATATATATATATATATATATATATATATATGTATATATATATATATATATATATATATATATATATATATATATATATATATATATATATATATATATATATATATATATATATATATATATGTATATATACATACATATATATATATATATATATATATATATATATATATATATATATATATATATATATATATATATGTATATATACATACATATATATATATATATATATATATATATATATATATATATATATATATATATATATATATATATATATATATATATATATATATATATATATATATATATATATATATATATGTATATATAAAGTGGATACTAACATCACAACAAATACACTAAAGTATAACTAGCAGAAATGAAATCGAAGGTATCATCGATTAAAGGTACCACACGAAAAGATATAACTAAACATGAACTGGTGGATGAACAGAGACACATGGAAAAATATCAAACAAACACACATGGAAAAATATCAAGAAGAAGGCTGAAATAGTTCAAAATTCCTGTAGAGTTGTAGGAGAAAAGAGTGTAGAGAAAATAGACTTTAAAAAGATGTTCAATTTAGGTGTAAATTAAGGCAATTATCTGGACTTAGCAACTAATCAGAAGGATGCAGCATCTTGGAGTTTTCATTTATAACATACTTTTATAACATAAGCCTCAAGCAAAAAAACTATTTCACAATTCAGTGTCCATTCTATAAATGCTCGAGATAAAAATCTTTATAACATTCCTCGTTATCGTTCAGCCACGTTTCAACGCAGTTTTCCTTACATTTCTTTTCAATTATATAATTTTATTCTAGTTAATAGAACATATGGTATAAAATCGAACTTTGCAAATACATGATATAATACGAACAATTCTAACATTTCTTCCTTTAATTGGAAGTTGCTGATATAGGGGTTGAGTGGAGTAATCTAGAGCTAGACTTTGGCTCGCTATTTGCAATTGTTAAAAGAAATTATAATGGATATTTAAATTTTGTTGGTTTCTAATAGAGTTAAAGTGATTTTCCTAATAGAGATTTCATTATTATTATTATTATTATTATTATTAATATCATGATATGATAATATCAAATTACACTTGGGAAAAAGTTATAAACGAAAAAGATCGTGAATCAAAAATAGCGAAGTATTATTAAAAAAATGAACAATACTGAATAAAGTTATTTTTCTGGTCATATATTAAAAAAAAACGAAAGTAATTTCTACGCAATGTTTGCACCATACATTGCTTGGAATACGCGCAGAAGACTGCAAACTGCAGAAGAAATTAATAGAAATAAACTGGAAAAAAACAATCTAAAGGTAGAAAATTCGAAATCAAGAACGTGAAACAGTTTTTGGTGTAAAAATAACCAAAACAGAAAATTCACAATTTTCACTCCCTTTAGCAAAATGGTTTGAATTGTGATAAAGAAATATGACCGCAAAAATATGGCACTTCTGGCTTTTTTTTTAATTCGATGGAGATACTTTTATTGGGCCGAGTTAAAATGATTATTAGTAGAAAGGATATTTTCTAATATAAGTAATTCATGTAATTGAACACATTAAAATTAAAATGTCAGAATAGTATGAGTATTTGTAATTAATGTAGTCTAAACTGTACTCGTTGCACTTTTTTATATGTTGGATTATTTTGATCAATATACGAACCTCTCAATAAGAAGTTTTTTTATCTGTTCCACAGTCAACATTTTCCAGCTGATTTTTTTGGTGTCAACATTTAAGAAACTGAATATATTGTGCCTTAGAGTACCGAACAGCGTATAAAATTTGTTTTGTCTTTAATGATGAGATATATTTTCATCTAAACGTATTTGTGAATTTTTTTTTGGTGTCTAGGACTTTAGAATTGATTTTAGCTATATTGGGGAGCTAAATCTAAATATGAAATTAGTTTTTCTCTCTCTACTCTACTTTTTTAGATACATGCACTTATCTATCAAAGCTTTTTTCAATTCAATATATTCAAGCATGGGTGTATACCCACCAAATTCACACCATATATTCTTGCTTCTTATGCCTTCGGGATAGCAGACAGAAGACACATCACTGGGTTAGAAAATAGTAGCCTAAGAACATGGACGTTGAGGAAAAGAATATCATTAAAGACCTCTTAATTGAACGAGAGAAAATCATCCTTTCCTCGATTGCATATCAAGTTGGGCCTAACGAAGCAGTTTGTAGA
Organism: Cosmopolites sordidus; assembly: GCA_031761425.1. Lineage (NCBI taxonomy): Eukaryota > Metazoa > Arthropoda > Insecta > Coleoptera > Curculionidae > Cosmopolites > Cosmopolites sordidus. The sequence continues at coordinate 511,367 of JARFXV010000753.1, read as the reverse complement.
GGCTTTTGATAATAATAGCTTTGTATACATAGGGAAACATGCCTCAGTTGAGTACGGAAAAACTTAAAGCAGGAATACTTGACGGCCGATTGGTTGCCGATCCATTTATGGTCATCCGCATGCCATGAGAAAGATCCAGAGGGTAGGAAAATGGGGGCTGAAAATCAGCTGAACGACAGACCGATGGAAAACGAAAAATGGTGTGCGAAGTTTTGCTTCATTGATACGAAAAAAAACTTTTTGCATCAAATCGTGACTGGAGACGAAAAACGGATGTATTTTGAGAACTCAAAACGTAGTAAAATCATGGGTTGACCCAGGGACAACCAACAACATCGACCGCAAGACCGAATCGCTTTGGAAAGAAGACAATTCTGTGCATTTGGTGGGATCAGAAGGGTATCGTGTACCATAAGCTTATGAAACGAGGTGAAACAGTTAATACCGTTTGCTACCATCAACAAATAATCGATTTGAATTATGCATTGATCGAAAAGCGACCAGAATAGCATACATAGCATAGAATAGCATACATAGAATAGCAAACATATATAATGGGGCTGTTCCTCACATAGATGCTAAACAATTGATTGATTTTATATTTTACACTAGATTTTCATATTCTCCTCTTAAATGACGATAATGTTTGGTTGGCGCAAGAAAGATCATGTGATTGAATCCACTGGATTTTCTTTTTTGTGGTTAAGTTAAAGGAGTCGTCAGTTAAAGAACAACATCCAGCATATCGTTGCTGGAGTGTTGCTGGAGTGTTGCTGGAAGAGGCCTTTTAAATATAAAGCCCAATGTAAAGCAATAAGGCACATATTAATTTCAAAACATAAATCTTGCTGAGGAAACATTCTAAACAAAGCGTACAATATTCAATGTGTGAAAGTATGATTCTAAAGTGCATTAATAACAAAAACTGCCTTTTCAAACTAAGCGATCTTCTTGCGATTTTCGCTCGAAAATCCAAATTACTGATTCTACCACAAATTTAATTATACTCTTGAAAAGAGTGGAAATAAATAAAGACAGAAAATGAATTCTGATTAAATTTCTAATGAACTCATGTATTTGATACCTTGAGAGATTTTAAACTTTATTTGCACATTTTATTGCGGCAAACAAATTGGATATGTTTGCAAAGTTGATTAAAAATGTAGAGATAATGGTAGTGTTTTGGATCTTCTGATGACTTTGTATCTTTGGACAGCATGTTCATGCGATAACATTATTCCTGTATGCAGAAGTCATATATAGGCCAAATATAACATAGCTGCAACTTGGTCTCCAATAAGATCATTTTTTACAAATTTTGCACAAAGATATTGACCTGCACTTAGCTGATGCAAGAACTAAAAGAAGAGCAACTAAAATGATTGTTAAGACAAGTTATCTTCATTGTTGAGGCATATTTTCACCTTGATGTCAATGAAATAATAATCTTGTGTCTATAAAACTTTCTTGTGTACGGAAATGAAACAAAGATCTATGGAGTGAAAAGTTTGGTAACCCATTAATATCATAATTTGGCAGCTGCAATAGGCCAGTGAAAATCGTGCAACTTAACACCATTAGACTTCTTACAGTATGGTTATGCGAGAGGACGCGTCTAACATCTAACGTGCCAACAATTTGCAAATTCTTAAGTGATTAAGAATAACATTCGAAAATTGAAGTAATAGAATCTTGAGCAAACATCAAATTATCCGTTGAAATAAATGTAGCAAAGTTCGCACAAAATGTTTTATAACCTGGTATTCCACTATTCATAATGTATTTCTGAGGAAGTAGCTTTCTTTCTAGTATTGCTCCTTAAATTTCAAGCCGATATGACACTCCGATATTTTTATTATCATACTATCAATCCAATTGATTATCTTGGTTAAATACTACTTTTTGCATAAAAAACTATTAAGCAAACCGAAGAAAAGTTGAAAAAGCATTATGAAGTCCCTACCCCTTTAACATTTCATGATTTACGAAGTAGTTTATTGAGTTTTTATGCTCCCGGTTCAGGATTCTCCGTTCTAGTCACTACTGAGGAAATGGTTAACAAAATCCATGATAGAATAAAGCCAAAAATACAAAACATCCCGAAAATTTCAGCATGAGAAAGCTATTAGCGCGATGGGTGTCACGTTTGATCACTGTGCACCAAAAACAGAATCAAGTGACCACAGCGGTATATAGACATGTATAAACGCAATCCGAAGGAGTTCCTGTGCCGCGACTGTCGATAAAACTTGAATTCATCACTACACATCAGAAATAAAGAAATAGTGGATTTTACCCGGCAAATGCGCCCGAAGAAGACGAAGATATTTAAATGGACGGAAGAGAACATCATTACTGGGATTTGCAAGGCTTTGATGAACACGATTACATGAGAGAATAATGTTGCATTGTTTGATAAATAAGATAAAAAAACACAAACAGAAAAATGCTGTTACACGTGTCCATTCGCACGCCGTCGCAACAGTCAAATTAGTCAAGCTAATAACAGTAGGAACTGATGACTCATCCGCCTTATTCTTCGGACTTGCTGCGCTCCGATTTTTTCTCTTTCTAAACATGAAGAAATGTACATCAAATAAATACGTCATCGTAATATCGTATACAAGTCGTACTATTTGGAGGGCATTAAAATGTTGTAAAATCGTTGAGCGAAGTACATAGTGCGTCCATTAAGTATCAATACTTAAGATATATCTTAGCGACCAGTCACGCCATCTATTGACGAGCGGCATCGTTTCAAAGCTTGAACATTCTTGGACCTAACAAAACCTGCTTTACCACGATCGGTTGACATTTGTTGATTCTATAATGTCTTGTTTACAAGCCAAAAAAATTTGATGTACTGAAATTATGTGATGAAATTATGGAACAAAGAGCTGTTATTAAATTTAACGCAAAACTCGGTAAAAATGCGTCGGAAACATTTCAGTTGATGCAGCAAGTGTACGGCAATAATTTTTAAAGCAGAACAAATGTTTTTCTGAGGCATAAACGTTTTTTAGATGGCAGGGTGTCGCTAGAGGATGACAAACGTGAAGGGAGACCAATTTCGCTTTTTTCAAAAAAGTTCACGATTTTGTAGCTAATGACCGCAATGCTCAACTAAAAATGATGGAAGAGGTTTTGAATATTGGAAGTTTGATCCACACACGTTGACGGAGGAGCAGAAATCACTCCGTCAATTATTCCAGAGAGGTCGTCGCAGCCACCAAAAATCATCAAAACTTCCTGAAATCAGTTGTTTCTCACTACAGACAAAAAAAAATGAAAAATTCCTTCAAAAATCAGGACAATGCTCATTGTTTTCTTCGATAGCAATCCACAAAGAGTTCATTCCAACTCGTCAAACTGTCACTGGGCAGTACTACTTAGAAGCCCTGAAATGATTGATGCACAGAATTTATCGCATTCGGCCAGAATATCGCGACAGACTGCTGGAGTTTGTTGTACGATAATGCGCTAAGCCACACATCGTTAATCGTGCGTCAATTTTTAACCCGAAACTAAGTCTATGTGATCAACCACCCATCGTATTCACCAGATTTAGCCCCTTGTCTGCTTGTTCCCAAAGTTGAAATTAAAGTTGAAAAGGCTTTACAAACTGAGCTGCAGCACGCATTTTAATCACTATTGAATCGTTGTAACAAATGTATCGAAGCGAAAGGAGAATACTTCGAATAATAATTCATAAAAAATGCCAGATATTGCGCTTTAATCACATTTTCCCGGACCAGTAGCGATACTTAATGGATTCACTTTGTATATCGAGCTAAAAGGGACATTGTTGGAAAATAAATCGATTTTCAATTTCAAAAAACCATATATCATTTAGAAAGTATATGACTTTTCGATAGCAATTCCGTAGTATCGTAATTTAGTAACAATTATAGCACCATGATGTACATGTATAATAGGAGAACAATAAGAATAACATATATAATAATAAATATTTTATGCATATATAATAGATAAATAATATTACTATTATTTAAGAACGTTTCAAATATCTCGTGGACAATTTAATTTGATCAATGGATAATTTTGGAGCAACCCAATCAACCGAAATGATATATTTCGATTTTTTTAACCCGTATCCCAAAATATCGGGTTATTTGGGTTAACGGTAAAATATTTCAGTAGGTGTGAAATATCGTTTTGAGTTTATTTTCAGATGCCCGGTTGTTTTTTCTTTCGTTTCAAGCAGTTCGTAATATATTCCCACCACGTTTTTCAATTTTATTTGTGTACTTTTATAGCTATTCGCGGAAGAGCATCAAAGCAATTTCAAGTTTCACTCAATTTAGCGCTTATTAATTTATGATCTTTTATGAGGTAAAATGGATACACGAGAAGCATCAATTTTTTTTTATGAAACGTGTCATTAAGATATATCTTCTTTTGTTTCACATATACTCTGCTTCAAGAAATTTGTACCGTATTAAATGAAATTTATAAATAAGTTTAAATAAAGAATCTGAAAAAATGTTATATTTTAGCTCCAATGTATCCTAAATGTCAAAAAAAATCTAGCCAGGTGTGTTTTTATCAGCTACTGCAAAAAGTTCATACAAGAGATAAACAAATATTGCAGAATAGAATTCTCTAGAATATTCTCTTACTGGTAGACAGTCCCGAGCTATCTACAAAGAGAGCAAAAACTTAAAATGGCAAACGAAATTTTGGAGAATCGTTATCAAGAATGAAAAATTTTTCAAACAACCGGAATGACACTCGAAAGAATAGTTCTAATGTCTGCTCCACTTGTGTATAGAAATCTACATATTACCAATATACATCGATCGAAAAACTGTAATGAAACAACGCCCCAGCTTTATGTACTGCATGGTTAAAGAAAAAAACAGTCTGGTTTTATCGATTCAAGACTGCCAGTTGGTCAGAAATAATATTTGCTTATCATTAAGAAGTTTTTGGAGTAGAAATTTAAGCATATACGTGTTGTTTCAGTTTCAGTTGTTCAGTTCAACAAGGCTGTATTTTTATTCAGAAGTATCGTATTTAGTCCGTCAATTTTTGATTTGAAGGCATTTTCCATATTAACCCTATCTCTCTGTGGTTGTTTCATGTTTTAAAAACTTATACTCTCCATGAAATTTGCTCGTTTTTAAAACATTCCCAATATTTATAGACTTTTAATTTACTTATCACTCATTCTGTGCTTTCTGTTATTGTAGAGGGATCTTATTTCGAATATGTACAGATTCTTTCAAAGATATTTCTTGCAGTTTTGTATTTATTTTTAGGCAACTTGTATACAGTTGAAAATAAAATGCACATTCCTAATGTTTGCAAAGATTTTAGTATATGATATATATATACAAAAAATAATTTGTACTACTTAAATTTCAATGAATACAGAACGCTATTGTTCAAGAAGCTAATCTATAAAATGGAAACTATGAAAAATGGTTGCGGGGACGACTCTCTACCTTTCGCTCTCACTTTATATGTAAATATATAGGTTAACTAGACAAATAGTCGAATTTTATGAAAATAGGAGTAGAGCTAAAGTAGAAATAATTAAATGGATCGCTGCAATTAAAGAGGATCGCTACAATTAAGATCAGCCAATATTACACAAAGTGAAATTCAGGATAGAGGCTGTTTCAGACATAACGTTGACGTTTGGAAGGTTGGTCAGAGAGAAAAATGTAGGAACACTGGAACAATTTGGTCTGACGAAAGGAAAAAAGCTCATAGCGAAAGAATGAAATTAGTATGGGCGCAAAAGAAGGCTAATAACAACAAACGCCTCTAAATGTACTTCGCGTGGTCCACCAGGGCCCATACGTGAATAATAATATATATATATATATATATATATATATATATATATATATATATATATATATATATATATATATATATATATATATATATATATTTATATAGATATACAGAGAGAGAGAGAGAAACAGCAGAAGATTGTTGAATCATTTTATTTAACTTCTAGTCGCGTGTTTCGTTAAACATGAGAAATACGCTTCAAGAGCAGTAAAATAAGGTAATTAAGTGTGTATTGGTAAATCTCTTCGAATTTAAGGTTTTCCATGTTCAATTTCACTGTGTGGTAATTTTGAGTATTTGAACAAAAATTCTAATAAAATTAAACGAATTTATTGATAAAATTAATCGATTTTTGTCACTGAAATTTCAGATCTTTTTGATGATAATGTTGAATTTATTATACAATTATGGTTTTCTTTAAGTTGATGATGATGACTCACTTATCAATCAAACCTCGTATTTTATGTAGGATGATGTGTATCGGGAAAAATTTCATCCGACTCGTTTTTGACATAATTTTGGCCGCGCGAAAACATATTTTTTCGCAACTGATGATTTATTTTTAGCCAGTGGTCCTGAACGAAGTGGAACGGACCCCAGCAGATTGCCAAAATGAAAATAGCTCAGTCGGCATGGCTGAATCATTTTTCTAAATACAGAGTGTGCGTAATGGAGACGATATTATTTTTTGTCCATTGATCTTATTGTCGACGAACAAACAACTATTCCGATGGTATGCCAGTGGGAAGCTTTCGCTTTTTTATAGTTAATTTTGGAATTTTTTGATTGCAATTAAAGTGAAATGACCAGAACATTTAGAAGTACTAATTGAGACTAAATTTACAAAAAGTGCAATAGATTTATAAGCACATGAATTATTTCTGAAGTAACCTTATTACTGAGGGTATTACATATCTATTAGCAAACTTTTTAATAATCATTACAGAAGTGACTTTTTTTCCGAATCATTGATATTTCTAGATTTTGTAAACACATTTTCTTATGAGTTAAGGAAATGATTAAATAGTTCAAATATTGAACTTGAGTTTAATATCAATAAATCATTGACAAGTAAAGATCCTATCTTCAACATTGATTATTAGACTGCTTCTATACGAAATTAGAAATGTCTTTATTAGTTTTATAAACTGTGACAATATATTGAAAAATAATTCGTGTTTGCAAGAAGGAATTTTATTTGGTTCAAATCAATTCAGTACTCAAACAGTAAAACAAATTTTGACACTATTTGCGACTTGGTGTGAGAAGTTTCATTACGTTCGGTATATTTTCCAAACTTAGCCTCTTAGGGTTATCACTTTTTCAAATTACTTCAACATCACCTGGCTGATAGTCACTATATTTCTATGGAGGAAATTAAGGTCGAAAAAATTGATGAGGTATTTAAATTAAATAGGTCTTTTCTGGAAATAAAATTTTGACAGTTTGACAAGTTGACAGTTGACAAGTGCATATAAAATAAGGGTGATTTATTATTATTACTACATTATGTAGTGAAATTCCGGCAGTTGAGAACAAATGTTATATTGGCTAGTACTAACGATAATTAAAAATAGGCTAATTTTTTCCCAGCAATTTTTTTCTATTATGATTAACATTTATATATTTTATGCTCTTATCTATTCAATAGGCAATAGTAAAAATGTGGATATGATATGGTTTGCACAATCAGATAATAATTAAATGTTAATTTTTCAAAATTGACAAAGGAAAAGTGTCATTAGCAGAAAACTAAAGCCAAACTGCAAGCAGCAAAACAAAAGCGCATCTTCGTCATGAAATTAAAAAAAAATTCAAAGCCGTGTGGTTAGTGCAATGAATAAAGCTCAAGCAATCAGTTTAGAGCAAAACTCGTCACTCGTACTCACTCTAGATCTGAGTTCTCTCTCGACTTCGAGGTCATCTTGGAGAAGACGAATTTTGTCCTGAAAAAATAATTTCCATATAAGGCTCGTGTTTTACTTAATTTTCGTTTTGTTCTAATTTGAATCAGTAACGGGTTTGATTTTGTGAGCTTTGATGTTTAGAGAAAAATGTGCTTTAGTTTTCTGAGATATTGAGGAAAAATAGATGGTGTGTGGGAGTTCACCAAAAAAGGAGATTGCACCGTGATTGGTTTTTTTTTCGGGGTAAATTCCACTAGGAATCGATCACTGTTCACAATGAATCACAAAATAATTGCACTGGTAACCGGATATTCCGTTGAAATCACCATTTTTATCGCGATATTTTTACCTCGAGTCTGCTCAGAGCGGTCAGGTCGGCGCTGTACTCGATGCTGACGTCAGCGGAGGCACCCTGGGCACCGCTGGCTTTGTAAGAATATTTGGAGCTTCTCGCTACTGCGGCACTGGAAGAAGCCATTGTTTGTTCCTTGATCAGTATTCTTTGCTGGCCCTTCTACTTGCGTGTTCGTATCAGAAACTGACTAAACTAGGTCGTAGTAGCACTGGCCGAGGGAGAAACCGCGCGTGGCAGCCGGGCAGTACGTCGTTCGTATGAGCGTCGCGACGCCACGGACGCCCCGAATAAGACACGCTGAAATGGTGGGGGAAGGCGCGCGCATCCACGGCTTCAGTTTTCAGGATTTTGGAAGGACGGCTGAGCTATAAATAATTCGCGGACTTTTTTCTGCCGGTGAAAGAGAAACGCTTTGGTGGTCGGGCAGGTTTTCATTAGCAGGAATTCCAATTCGATGATATTTTCTTCTCTACTAATTATCCGCAGGCGATATTGCTTAATTCTACCTGGATTTTCTAATTATATCATCCTTCCCTACATTCCATATGATAAATGCGATATTTTAAATTGTTTTGTTCAGTTAATTTCTTCTAATATTAGGTTGTTAAGAAAGTTATTGCGGTTTTAACCATTAAATTAAAATGCATATATCTCAGCTCAAACAATACTTTTTTAATCAAAATAAAAACCATAACAATCAACATATTTTTGCCAATGAGAAATTAATTTATACCGGTTGCGTAAAATTCCGGAGTCCTAGAGGGGATGAAGTCGTTAAAGGCAGCTTTTGCATCCACTTGATTGTTAAGGCATTTCTCACGCAGGAAGTTGTCAAGAGGTCAGGCAAGTATGGTGGATGGTCGAGAGTGATGAAGCACAATTCATGCAGCTTTTGTCACGTGCTCATTGAGACGAGTGGCCGAGCGTTGTCATTGAGGAGAATTGGTCCTTAACTGTTGACCAATGCCGGGCACATGCGTCGCAGTATTTAGTGTGCATTTCATCGATTTGCCGGCAGTACTGCTCAGCTGTAATCGTTTCGCCCGGGTTCAGGAAGCTGTGATGAATAAGACCTACCGCAGACCACCAATCACCAATACATTATTTTGGTGCATTTTCGGCTTTGGAAAGTGTTGTGGAGCTTCATCGCGGTCCAACCACTGAGCCGATCATCCTCAATTGTCGTAAAAAAATCACTTTTCATCGCACGTCACAAGCCGTTCGAGAAACGGATAGTTTTTATTGCGCAACAAAAGGACATATGTCACTTCAAACTGACGTTTTTTTTAATTTTCATTCAATTTGTGCAGTATCCATTTAACGAACTTCTTTTACTTTCTAATCTCCTGCATAGTATGGTTAGAAGTCGTAACATGAGTTACACCTAATTCCGAGGCAAGCTCCCGAACAGTTGTACGCGGATTGGCTTCCATTAAGGCCTTCAATTGATCGTTATCAACATCCGATGGCCGACCACTAGACTCATCATCTTCAAAGCTCTCATCGCCGCTATGAATTTTTTAGTTTCAGTAGTTTCCTGTAGTTTCTGCCAAAGTCAAAGTCGCGAGATAACGTTTCAGCAACTTTTCGGTCTAATTTGAACTGGAACAAGAAAGTTGTGCGAATCTGGTTTTTGTCCATGTTGCATTTAACGCTCTGAAAAAAGTTGCAAAATTATTTTACAACAAAACTAATACCTAAAAATACCAAAACTAATATAATAAAAACGCGCTTTAAAGTAATGCATAAACTCAAAGCTATTTAATATAAATTTGTTAGAAAATATAGTATTTAAAATTAATATAACAAAAACCGCAATAACTTTCCTAACAACCTAATAATAATAACAATTATGTTTATATAAAAGGTATACAACTATGCTTCTGCCGTTTTTTTTTCAAAATTCAAGGTTTTATTGTAAAAAAAACTGGTTATACATTTATGATTCAAAGTATATTGTCCATCGTTGTCCACTATTTTCTCCCATCTTTCAGGCAGCATTCAAATCCCGCGTTGAAAAAACTGGTTATCTTTTGAAGCGATCCACGAATCGATCCAATGTTTGACTTCTTCATAGTACCGGAACTGCTGATCAGCTGAACAGGCCGTGTGCCATCGATCGAAACAGGTGATAGTCAGAGCGAGCAACGTCTGGAGAATACGGTGGGTGGGGTAGGACTTCCAATTTCGTCGTTTCCAAGTGTGTTTTGATCACTTTTTGAACATGGGGCCGAGCATTATCATGCTGCAAAATCACTTTTTGGCAGTATTGCGTTGGTTTGTCCTTTAATACTCAGTTCAAACGCATTAATTGCGTTAATGATCCCATGTGATTATTTCAGGCGGGTTTAACAGCAGAAATCCCTTCGGTTTTTGTTTTTCAAGAAACTGTTCACAAGCAAAAAAACGGCGTTCAACATCTCTGGGTTTCAACTCAAGTATGGCACCCAATATCTTTGATTCCAGACTTCAACAGTGGAATCTGTTAGATAAAAATGCAGGTGTTTCACTTTGCCGAAAATAGAACGTAACATTTTCAGATTTTTATAAAATGGAAGGATCGCTATGTGTCTGTACATATACCTTCTGTACATATGCCGCCGGCACATATACCTATGTGTCTGTACATATTACCTTCCGAGTGGAGTATTTTCATAGATTCGTCGAAATACAGCCTAAAAGTAGTCTTGCTTCATAATGTGTGCTCATTTAGTGACAATGAAAGAAACCTACGACAACTTTAAATATGAACAGTATCAGTGGGATATTTGTGGGGATTTAAAAGTTATAGGTATATTGCTATGACTTCAAGGGAGTTCTGCAGTTTAAGTATTGCTGTTTTTTGTGTCTATGGGACAGTAGGGCAATAAAATAACATTACAGTTGGAAAGATTGGCCTCATAGAACTTTTTTGAACCTGGTACTTCATACATAAAATATGCCCTTCTTGTTAACTGAAAAAAGGTGCTTCTTCCGCCTCTCCATATTAAGTTTGGACTAATGAAAAACTTTGTCAAAGCCATGGACAAAGAAGGGAATGGTTTCAAGTACTTAAAAGATATTTATTATATATTTTATATATATTTTCTCAATTAAGTGATGCAAAACTAAAACAAGGCATATTTATTGCACTTGAAATAACGACGCTTCTAGGTGTAATACAATTTTTATTCACATTAATGTCACAGTAATGTCTTTGTATAAATTTAACACGTTTTACATGTTTATATTAAATAAATATTAGACTGTAAAAATATGTTGTCTCCTTTTGTTTTCCACCACCGACCTTCCGTAACAAAATAAACTGTACGGGTTAGACTAATTAACTTATCATTTTCGTATTTAGAACAGCAAAATACTTCATATACACCTATTTTCATCATGTTACCTCAAAAAAGTTTTAATTTGTTGACCCGTGTAATCAGAAGGACCACCGTGGTTATTACATGTTACATATTATAACATTTTGAAACTCTGCGCGGCATGAAGCGAAATACATGACTTATGTCTTCTGAATGCTCAGGAGTTGGACCAGTATAATTCAATACATGTAGTAAAGGCTTCGAATCTGCCCGCTAATTGAGTGTAATTATCGCATAATCTTCAAAACATTGCACTATTTAACAGGCTGTATGCAGTCTGGTGTTGGATTGTAAAAATATCTGGATGAGCTTATAGTCTAATGCTACTCTTGTCATTTCTATTTTTATTTTAATTTATTTTTCTGGATTCAAGTATAGATACAATTGACATCATAACTAACTCTTTCTATCGCTGGCCTTCTGTTTGGAAGTTGTGGTAATTCAGGAGTATTAATTTCTGCTAGCAATCATGAATTTTGTCTTTTTTACGTTCAAATTTAGCTGTATCTTTAGTTTCATTCACTTAGCTGGGTACACATTTCTTATAGCTCTAAACTATTGTTAGCAATTAGTACTATATCATTCTCAAATCTTATATTTGATATCGGAAACTCATTAACATTTATGCTCATCTTTTGATCTTCAAAAACCTCGTTGAGCTTTGCCTTCGAATACATTTTAAAAAATAACGGAGAAAACAAACTTTCTTGCTGAATATCTTTGCAGATTAGAATATCTTCGATATTTTTTGTTGATATTTTCTATACATTTAATGTCATTTTTGACTACGTCTAATCTTTCTTAGTAATAATATGTAATACATAATAAAATTAAACTTTGCAATAAAACATAAAATATAATAAAATTAAACTTTGTAATAAAATGTTGTAATAATACCTGATTACAGAAGAGAGTCTCACGCTTCCCCTTCCAGATCAGACGCCATATTGATTGGAACCTATGTTACATTACGTACACATTTGAAATATAGTATTTAAAAATATTTTTGTGTTATCTTTAATAATATTTTTGGTTTGTAATTCATGGTTTGGTAAGTTTATATTATGACATTTTGTGACTTCTTGCGATAGAACATTATAGTGTAGAAGACAAAGGATCACTAGAAAAAGTGAAAAAGTTCGAAGCAACCAAAATGCCAACAATTTCCAAAAATTGCTATTAAAAATTAGGAGAATGAACATGGTTTAAGACAGATTCTTCTTCAAAAAGTAATGTGTAACCAAACTTGACCAATAAAGCATTGTTGGAACTAAAATTACTAGGGCTTCCACAATTAATAAATTTAACAGAAGACGCAACCGGATAACTATTTTTTTCAAACAATGCAACTTGTATTGACCAATATTTTTCTTATACATGAAAAACTTTCAAAACGGATCTAGGAATGGATTGCAACTAAAGATAAGCTTTTGTTTTTCAGCGCAATTTAACTTTTGTACGAAAACTTGGATAATGTCATAAAAAGTGATGATGTTGTTTATCTTTGTCTAAATAAGCGCACTTTTCAAGAAATGACCGATGAAGTTTAACTTCAGTTTTTTTAAATTATTGTAGTGGAATATTCTAAATTCGAAACTTGATAAATCAAAATTTTGAATTTCTGTTACTGATTCAAATGCTTTAACGGACAACAATGTTTCAAACGATGAGCCACTATTGGGTTATTTATGCGGTTATTTATATATTTATACAAAAATGTTTATTTTTATTTATTCCTTTGTCTGTGTATATATAAAAATATACATGCTTGTTTCTTCAAAATCTCAAAACTCCGAAATTTTTTCACCGATTGCTTTGAAATTTTAACACAACGTTGTATTCGAATACTCGCGTGTTTTTATATTCCTATTATGTAGATGTTACATCTGTAACAGGTGAAAACATGCTTTTGTTTTGAAAAAACAGCGCCATCTGTTGAACGTGAACGCAACACACGCAATACAAAATATTTTGCGGCACTGAGAGCGCCATCTGTTGAACGTGACAGTAACACACGCAATATTAAACATTGCTCATGCCGGACATCGTGCTTCTTGACAGCTGCTGTCACTTAGCATTTTCAATGTTTCTGATTGCATTGTTAAATTTAATTTTCATAGATTTCGATTTATTTTTATTTTGATTTAATTATTTCGTCTGACATTACGTTGAAATTGAGCTGTGTCATTTACCATAGCGTTTATTTCGTGAGTATAGTCACATACAAGTCTGTCGACACTGTTATGGAAGAAGATGAAGCGGTTAATTTTTGAATTCACTTGAACTGCCAGGGATGCCACAACACTTACTGCAATTGAAAATCGGCGTGCCAATTATCATGTCAAATATCGACCAGCCAAAGGTTTGCGACGGCGCTCGGCTTGCAGTAAAAAAATTAATGAGCAAGGTACTGAATATGTACTCATTTCTCGGATTCCTATGATTCCACCAACGAATATGCCATTTCAATTTAAGAGATTACAATTCCTAATTTGATTGGCGTTTGCAATCCCCATTAACAAAGCCAGGGCCAATCTTTAGAATTGTGCGATTTAAATCTAGACACGGATTGCTTCTCACATGAATAATTATATGTTTCGTATTCTAGAGTCGGCAAATCAGAAAATCTATATATCTGCACAGACAACGGAAAAAAAATTGTATACCCACAAGCATTGTGAAATTAAACAAACATACTAGAAATGTGCGCTTTCTCCTTTCTTTCTTCTCCATTTAACTAGAATGAGCCACAACAATGCGTGGTCGGGTACAGCTAGTTATATTATAGTGTGGAAGACAAAGGACGATTAGAAAATGCGAAAAAGACTGAATTAAAATTGCTAATAAAAATGAATTGAGAATAAATATGACTTGAAATAGATTATTCTATACCGTAATGTGTAACCTTATGTTACAAGACCTGTGAACAAAACATTGTTATAACTGGAATTAAATACTCTTCCACAAACAGTTTATTTTCTAGAAGGCGCAAGCGGATAAACATTATTTCAGTCAATGAAACTCGCTCTTATTAAGAAGAAGAATAAGAAGCGGGGAGCCCCACCAAATCCCTCTCCACCGCCTGACCCTGAAGGAGTCAAACGGTGCCCCTCTTTGGTCTGTGATTACTCAAATTAAATTTAATTCAAAAAAGAAAATTTCCACGTGCAAATAAAGGCAAAAAATACCTTGAACGAGGTAAAATAAGTGTTTTTTTCTTCCTTTCTCACATAATTATAATTCTTTAATAAACTTAAACTAGTTTACTAAATTTAGCATTAAAACCCTGAAAAAAAGAAAGAACCCCAGAAGAATAGAGGGAGGTGGCGCCCACATAAAAGGGCCGTAGCCCGGGAAGTACCTATAACCTTCCCTAACTCGCTTTTATTGTCAGATATTCTTCATATAGACGAAAAACTTTTCAAACGAGTTTATGACCGGATTGTAACTAAAGATAATATATTGTTTTGAAGCGCAATTTAACTTTTATTAGAAATAGCTATTGAAACAATTTTAGACAAGATTTTTTCCTTTCCTTAGCATCCAATTTTTAAATTGTTGTAATGGAATATCTGATGTACTTTTTAAATATAACGATCTTGCAGTTTTATTTCTAGATAATTAAATCCAGCTGTAGCGTAATTGTCCTAAAATAACCTACTGCAGCAACCTACGTATTCTCCAACCAATATTTCAAAATATTAACGAAAAACTAACTATTTTGATTTAGATATCCGAAATTTATTTCTGATAATTTATGCTCGCACGTTAATTCATTGGTTTTAAGACAAAACTTATTCATTTAGGAATACATCATCTTGCGAGTTTTCCTACGAATTAGTTCCGGGTTTTTGCCAGGAAATGTCTTTATTCGGTATTTCTAGCACGCTCTGATACTAAAATAATTTGATACTAAAACAATTTGATACTAAAATAATAAAATTCCAACGTAGTGTTGAAAATGAAATATTGTTGTCTACAAAAAACTTTAACCATTTGAAATATACTGAGCGTTCATATTTCTCTGGCTGTGATTATATTTCGTTACTCAAATCAGTTCTGTAAAGAGTGAACGTGCAACAGTTTCAAACGGTGAGCTAGTATTTTGGTTATTTTTACCGTGAAAAGTGTGTCAAATTCTTAAACGAAGACACGTTAAGAATTTCCTACCTAAAGACTTGCTTTTTTCTCTTATTTAAGACTCACACAGTTTGTTTTCGATTAGGAAACGACGGCAACTTAAATACCATAGTTACCTAAATAAAACCAACAGAATTCTAAGCAATTCACGGCGTATGCATTTGATTAAATTGGATTTGATTTGATTTAATCAATGCCTGAGTAATTTACTACTAAGATAAACTGTGTGACTTTTCAAATAAAACACAAAGTATTTATTTATTCATTCAAATTAATTTCATCTATGTCAAAAGAATCCCTACTCACTGCAATATATTTTTCACCGATTTTTTTGAGTTATCGAAATAATTTTTGTACTCAACTTTAAGCGTTTTCTTCAAAGCGCCCAGTGAATTCTTTTGATGGCTTTTATGGATTCAAAACATCGCTCACTAAGTGAAAGCACTTGAAGAAACCAATCGAGAGAACCCAAAAAAGTTACACGGTGACGTATCTGGTGAATGTGATACTTGTGGAACGGGCTTGTGGAATTTGTTGAATTTTTATACGAATAATTATTGCGGTGTTTGATGGTGCGGCATCGTTTGCAAAAATTTGGGCGGTTTTTTTTCGAATAGAGTCTAATAATTAATACGCGATTACACAGAATGAGATCCTTGATTTTGGTAGAATTTTCTTTGTTGATTCATAAAGAAGATCTTTCTGAACGAGGTTCAACTTCAACTGTTTCTCTACCCTTACTATATTTCTTGTATCAGCTGTAAACTTTTTTTTGGCAAAGCTTCAACGCCGCAACATTCTCTTAACATTTCTAAGGCATCAACACAAGAAATTTCGGTTTTTACGTAAAATTTAATTTAAATACAAAATTTAAACAATAACAAAAGAATTATTACTGTACTTAACCCACTACTTTGCTTCTAGACATTTTATTAGTTTTCTGTCAACTGGTTTGTTGACAGTATTGTAGCCGTACTCGACGAATACGCGAGCATTGATCATTTCGTCAGGTGGAACGAATTCCTTGTGCACAATTTCCTCTGAATCGTAGAAACAAATCAACATTGTCTTGATTTTTGACTTCTCGAGAAGGCTTTTCTTCGGTCTTGGTTCACTCGGGAGTTTCCATTCGGTACTTTGACACTTGGTTTCGGGATTATATTGAAAACACTACGTCTCATTACCAGTAACAATACTGTACTTGAAGTTTTTGTCCTTTTTCGACTCTTTGATCAAGTTGTGTGAAAGAAAGCGCGTACAAACCTTCCAATGTTGCAAATGATCGGTCAAAATGCGATGAATTGAATCTTCGGGCATATTCATTTCCATGTTCATGTATCGCAATGAACATTTGCGCAGATTTTTTATAAATTAATGCACAATTTTAATGTTTCTTTGAGTAACCACGGAATTTTTCTGACCAGGATGTTCTTCGTCCTTGATGTCCTCACGGACCTTCTTTTAATCGTTTAAACCGCTCGTGGACTGGACCACGAGATAAACAATCCTCACCATACACTTGTTTCATTAATTAAAATGTTTCGGTGAATGTTTTACGAAGTTTAAAACAAAACTTAATATTGCGTGATAACTTAGCTTCTAATGATCCGAATGTCATGAAATTTTGTCAAAACGTCAGTGAAGGATGCATCTTTCCAATGTGTACTTTCCCCCGCTAAAAGATGGCACCACTAGAAATAGTTATTTTTAAAAAACCCTATTTTCCATGAGACGCTCCTTGAAGTGGGTTATATTTGAAGTGTTTGTGCTTTATTTGTAAAGAGTTTGTAGGAGTGTTTAAAGAATACAACTGGAAATATATTCTATATATGAAAGGATGAATATATTTGAAAGGAAGCGTGGGGCTTGACTGCTGAATTAAGCAAGCAAGAAAAATTGTCATTTAGACGGAGACACAGGTTGTCGTGTGTTAGAATTACTAGGTTCTAGGGCAGAACCGCATTTTCTGCGTGGTTATATATATGTATATATATGTATATGTATATGTATATATATATATATATATATATATATATATATATATATATATATATATATATATATATATATATATATATATACATATACATATATATGGTATATATATGTATATGTATATATATATATATATATATATATATATATATATATATATATATATATATGTATATATATATATATATATATATATATATATATATATATATATATATATATATATATATATATATATATATATTATATATATATCATCATCATCATCATCATCATCAGCCCGCATCGATCCACTGCAGGATGAAGGCCTCTTCAGCATGCTTCCAACCTTCACGGTCCTGGGCTTTCCTCTGCAACTCGGGTCCAATATACTTAACGATGTCATCAATCCATCGTGCTTTCGGTCTTCTTCGCGGACGTTTGCGATCAAGCGGTATCCACTCCAGGATTACCTTGATCCATCTGTCGTCCCATCGCCTCGCTATATGATATGCCCATCTCCATTTCAACTGTTTTACTCTTCCAATGATGTCACAGACTTTTGTTTGTTCCCTGATCCATGCGCAGGACTTTCTGTCTCGTCTTGTAATGCCAAGCATACATCTTTCCATTCCCCTCTGTGCCACCCGAAGTTTTTGAATTGATTGCGATGTGAGTGTCCAGGTTTCACTTCCGTATGTCATAACGGGTAGAACGCACTGATCGAATACTTTTCTTTTCAGGCAAAGTGGGAGTCTGCTCTTAAACACTATGTTGAGCCTACCAAATGCCTGCCAGCCACATTTAACACGCCGTTCCACCTCCCGGGCGGTATTCCCCTCCATGGAAATCCTCTACCCAAGATATATAAAGCTGTCCACAATCTCTAAATCCCTTCCTAGAACTGAAATTCTTCTGTCCTGAGCGAAGTTATTGAACATAACCTGACTCTTTTTCAGGTTTATTTTCAAGCCAAATGGTTCGCCAGCCCTTTGCAGTTCTTGTATGCGTCTTTGCAGCTCCTCTGGGTCTTGTGAAATGAGAATAATATCATCTGCAAATCTAAGATGGTTTAAGTTTGCACCATTGATCTTTACACCATCCTGTTCCCAATCCAATTTACAGAATACTTCTTCAAGGCCAGCCGAGAAAAGAATAGGCGATATTGCGTCACCCTGCCGTACACCCCGTTCTATATTAATTCCCACTTCAAGATCATCAAGGTGAATTGTGGCTGTAGCTCCATCATATATCGATTCTAATAGGTTTACATAGGCTCTCTCTACACCTTGGCTAAGCAGTGCATCCATTATCGCATGCTTTGAGATGGAATCAAATCCTTATATATATATATATATATATATATATATATATATATATATATATATATATATATATATATATATATATATATATATATATTAGAATGTTTGCCATTTCCTTTACCATTATATTTGTAATGCCATTTACATTTGTATCCTCAATCATTTCCTGATAGCCTAAAAACAATTTTGACAAAGAAAATAAAAAAAATCCGATGCTGTTTAACCTTGCCTAAATGACGATACTTTATATTTATACATTTAAAGTGGAATTTTTGCACTTTTTAGGTATTAATTTTTTTCTCGCTTATTGCGTTGATTATCTTATTACATTTCCTTGATTCTGCTTCTGTTGTGATCGTTTTAGATGGGAACCATTCAATTCAAAATTCAATTTAAAAAAATGTGAAAGTTCAGGGCATGCTTTTTGTAATTTTGGGAGATTATGCTGTTTCGTATAATACTTATAAAAAGTGGTTAGGACAGGAAGTAAGGAACTGTAAGTAAATCAGTAAGGAACTTTGTGGCAACCAAAAGAAAATAGAGGATGATAAATTAGAAGCACTGCTGGAAGAAAATCCTTGTCATACACTGCTTGAACTCGGAGGAAAATATTCGAAAAAAGTATAAATTTACTGACTGAGAACAATAGTAGACACGCCAAAAAGGTATATATATATATATATATATATATATATATATATATATATATATATATATATATATATATATATATATATACATATATCCAGTAATCATTTTCAATTATCTGACATGGACCTATTCTTTTTTTTTGTTGGAAAAAAAATTATGGAACCCCTGATTTAAAATAATGGATCTTCTGAAATAAGAATAATAAACCTCAATTTTTCCTTTCAATTAAAGTTCTTTTTAGCTAATAAAAACACATGTTTACTTAATCACAAGTGTATCACTTTTTATTTAATTTTTATTTGTGTATTTATTGAATCAACGGCTTTAACAGGCAGCAATGTTTCAAACGGTGAGCAACTATTTAGTTATTTTTACGTCGAAAAGTGTGTCAAATTCCTCAAGAAAGCGGGTTGAATTCCCAGTCCAAAAATGTCTATTTTCACTTGTTCCATAATTTAAAATAATTTGTGTGGGACTAGAAATTGACTGCAATTTAAATGGTGCCCTAAATAAAATTAGACGTTTTCCAAGCAATGCACGGGGCATTTCAAAATATAAATAGATTTTTATTGAAATTTTCACCGACATGAATCACAACAAACTCCGTTTTAACGTATAAATCATTCTTTTTAAAGTTTTTCGATTTTTTTTAAACGGTCTTTTGGCGGGCGATTTTCATGCGGCAATAAAAATAACTCAAACATAGTTTTTTTAATAGCAACATGTTCAAGGAATTCGCTAATAATAGTAGCGTAGTTTTAAACAGATGCGAATGTGTATGAGTTTAAATGAAACCTTGAGTTAAGCAGCACAATATTTCAGATCGAGAAAGTGGGAAAATTTAATTCGTTTTGTGTGGGGATAAGTTGTCCGATTTGGCAACGTGGCAACGCCGCTGATCATGATCGGCGCGTAGCTCAGATTACCTGTGGGGGGTGTCATCCTTTTATAGGCACAGCCAACGACTCCTATCGTCCAGCGCTGCTACGACCGACAGAACGGGAGTTAAGTTTACCTGTGAGCAACGTTGTCAGATGTATGCAGATTTCCGAGGTCTAAATCTGAAATAAGGATTGTAGTTTCGATGGCACAAAAACACTATTATTAGAATGGTAGAAGGTTAGATGTCAAAATTAATTGCTCGTGACCTGTTGCATTACACTGATAACTGATGCAAATACAATTAATTATATTTACTGTAATTTTTTACTTGGACATGTTGTTTTTTTTGTTTGTTAAAGCTGACCTTACTAAAGAAAAAAAACCATAAAAACAATTTGGGACTTTATACGAAGCCTTCATTTAATCCCAAAACCCGCGCGACTTATAAATGTGGACAACCCATACGACAGGTTAATGGGTAATGGTTAATGGTTAACAAGAAATCTCTAATTTTCTTAAACTACGATATACATTTATTGTTTTTTTATTAATTTACTATAAATAATCTTTTTCTTTCAATTAATTACACAGTTTAGTACTAATAACGAAAATAAACATAACATTTGACAAGTCCTACATTATTTTGAAACTAAGGTAAGAATAATGTTAAAATAACTTCAACGGAGCAGATGCCATGAAAGGAGAGAAGCGCATGTTATACATTTTATGTGGAAAATATTGTTGATAACACACAAACAGCGAGAATTATTTCTTTTAAATAATCAAATGTGTGGAAGGGGTACTTTTAAAATATTTTTTGTTACTCAGGAGGCATATAAAGTAATAAACGTCTTAATCGTTGTTTTACTAAAGCACATTATAACCGGCGAACTTATAACCGGGAATTTCAGTAATATTTTTGCATACTTACAAAAAATGAAAGATCTTAAGTTTAAATAAAGCACTAGTCACGTGATTTGCAGGATGAAATGAAAGCTCTGTATAATAAGATATTTTTGCTAACTGTCAATTTTATATTTACCTTATATAGTGGTTCTTTCGGAGGTCTGAATTGCGTCGAGCATTAGTTCTCGATTACTAAAATTAAGCGACATCGGTTGATCCTGGATGACTGACCGAAATCTAGGCAACTCAACAAGCCAAGCAAACCATGGATCAACTCCGCTCGAAGAGTTGAACATATTGGTTCTTTCAAAAAATTTGAAAAAATTATATCAAATTTTAATAGTCATAAACTTTGATATAAGATTCGGATCTTTTTCATTATGTTAGACATGTTCCGATGTTCCGGCTTCTTTTGTTTATTTTTATTTTATTTCTATTGACATTTATTTCTTCTTCCAAATTTTAATCTTCAAAGTAATCTCCCTCATTTTCCATACACTTTCGCCACCTTTCAGGCAACTGTCTAATCCAGGAGTCGCGAACCCGTCGATAGCCAGCGTCAATACGGGGATTTACTTCTTCACTCTGAAGTTCGATGGTTGAGTAGAGAAAAATTACTCAAACGTTTTAATGATCTTCCATCTGCTCTAATTGAATTGAACTAGCTGAACTGGAAAACTCAAAAAAGGATGCTTTTAAATCTTGTTTTAAAGATTTCAACGTCATCGTATTGGTGGTGCAATTTGTTGACTCACCCTTCATGGAAATTAATATTGAGAAATTTCACACTTGTGGTATGCAGCATTTTCGCGAGGATAGGGCTACAACAGAAATGAAACTTATTACGCTTCAAAGTGATTTAACCTTAAAATCCTTGTAGTTAAATACAAAATGTATTTGGCCTTTAGTAAGTAAAGACAAATATCCAGTTTTAGTTAGCGTTGCCTTTAAAGTGAAAACTTTATTCAGTTCGAGCTGTTTGTGCGAATCTTCTTTGTCCAATATGAAAATGATTAGAAGCAAATACCGCAACCGACTTACAGATGAACATTTGGATAATTTTATTCGAGTGGTTGTAACGAACTATACAGTAAATATTTAAAAAACTGTTGCGGAATCTGAGTGTCAGCCTTCTCATTAAAATGATATTTTGCTAATATTTAAATTTTGAAGTAAGACGTTACTTTTTTGTTATTTGCATGGGTTATGTGACTTTAATTTTAAAAAATATATGACATGCCGTTGCATCAAAATTGTGATTATTTTTCAAACATATACGATTTTTATATTATTTGTACATCATATGTAATGTATAAAATAATTATAGTAAAATAAATCTTGTTCGTCGAAAATGTGTTTCCATTATTGCATTAAACAGGTTAGATGTCTCTTTATTTGAATAATATTAAATGCCTATCTAAAAACACAAAACTGAGACATTACAACACGGTTATTAAGCCAGAATGTCTATATGCTGCAGAAACGCTCATTTTGAATAGAAAGAGGGGCATCGAGGACATTGAAAAGAAGGAAAGAAAAATCATAAGAAAAATCCTAGGCCTCAAACAAATAAATAGCACAACATACCGACTTCGAGAAAACCAAGAAATCAAACAATACACAGATAGCGATATGATATGATACATAGCGATATGAGAAAAAGAAGACTTAAGTTTTACGGACACATCAAACGGATGAATCCGAGTAGGCTAACTAGACAAATAGTAGAAATTTATGAAAATAGGAGTAGAGCTAAAGTAGAAATAATTAAATGAATTGCGGCAATTAGAGAGTACCTAAGATCAGCAATTATTACACAAAGTGAAATTCAGGATAGAGGCTGTTTCAGACACAAGGTTAACGTTTGGAAGGTTGGCCCGAGAGAAAAATGTAGGAAGACAACTTGGTCTGACGAAAGGAAAAAAGCTCATAGCAAAAGAATGAAATTAGTATGGGCGCAAAGGAAGGCTAACAATAACAAACGCCTCTAATTGTACTTCGCGTGGTCCACCAGGGCCCATACGTGAATAATAAAAAATAATATTAAAGTGGCTCAACATATTGACGACCTCTGGTCGCCAAGATTGGCGACCTCTGGTCTAATCCCAGGTAGAAATAACATACTTGATGTGATGCAGTCATTGAGGCATTTTTAGACTTTCTAAACAGATGTGACGCGGTTAACAACCATGTAATGTTACAGAAATAGAAAGAGACGAGTATCCAAAGGGCCAAGTCTGGAGAATACGTCGGGGGCGATAAAATCTCCCAGCTTCTCTCAGTGATCGTATCCAGAGTAATTCTTGATGTGGTGGCTGTGCCTATACCTGAGCAAAATGACATCCCTTATTCCCTTGCAAGTATAAGGCATTTTTTTCGTCCAGATTTTTTTAACCCGACCAGATTGGAGCAACTTATAATGCACAATGTCCAGATGACCTGACTATATATATATATATATATATATATATATATATATATATATATATATATATATATATATATATATATATATAATCTTTGACTATATATATATATATATATATATATATATATATATATATATATATATATATATATATATATATATATATATATATATATATATATATATATATAATCTTTTTGGCGAGTCTACTATCGTTCTCAGTCAGTAAGTTTATACTTCTTTCGAATATTTTCCTCCGAGTTCAAGCAGTGTATGACAAGGATTTTCTTCCAGCAGTGCTTCTAATTTTTCATCCTCTATTTTCTTTTGGTTGCTACAAAGTTCCTTACTGATTTACTTACAGTTCCTTACTTCCTGTCCTAACCACTTTTTATAAGTATTATACGAAACAGCATTATCTCCCAAAATTACAAAAAGCATGCCCTGAACTTTCGCATTTTTATTAAATTGAATAGCAAACATAATACAGTACCTCAAATCTTGTTTTTGAAAAAGCAGTGTGTGGGTGTTATTTTTTACATGTCTGGTTTTTTACATATTCCTGTAAGATAATCCAAGACATTGTTTTCTTAATTTTTTATATAACTTTTAATAACATATATTTAAACGCGATTAATTCTAACAGAATTTACTCATTATAAAAACATTGTTATTAAGAACATATTAAGGATTACGCAGTGAAATCATATTTACACACCATCGGAACCTAATACTTGGTACTAGTCCTTTATTTTCTACCCTTTTTATAATTTATGCCTGTAGCCAAAAATCTAGCTAATCAACCACAGGCGAGAATTAGATACTCTCAGAATAATTAAATACCAAAAACGCATAAGTGAACTCCGCAAGATTCAGGATTATGGAGTTCTACTAAGAAAATTCTACGAAAATCGGAAGAAATCTCATCTCTTCTGGTTAACAATACATTACTACATAGCGATGAAGAGAAATGTACTGCATTTGGTGACCACTTGGAAACAGTGTTTGATCAACAGCCTTCACAACGGTCTTTGCAAATTTGATACAAAATGAAGTGAAAATCCATACACCTCTAGATGGTGCACACATCAAACCTACGGAGATAATGTCGGTAATTAAAACCCTATCGATTAAAAAAATACCGGGCCACGACCAAATACCAAATACAATACTCAAAAATGCAAACAAAAAGCTGATTGTCTACCTCAGTAACATGGAAGCACTCATACATTCTGATTTTCCCAAGGCCAGGAAAAAATCACGAATTAATTTCAAGTTATAGGCCAATAAGCCTCATATCTACAATGGCTAAATTCTTTGAAAAAATAATATACGACAGATTGAACCAAGCGATTGTCAACGAGAACATAATTCCAGCCTTCCAATTTGGTTTCAAACAAAGATATTCTACGAGTCATCAACTCCAACGCCTAACAGAAACTATAGAAGAGAGGTTTGAGAACAAGGACTACACAACCATATTCTTAGATTTGGTCCAAGCCTTTGATAGCGTATGACATTACGGATTAAAACATGAAATAACATCGGTTAAGATACTAGAATATATAAAAGCCATTTTTTTAAATATAAGTGATAGATCCTTCCAAAAATCTATACACAACGCATTATCAACTATTAGAAAAATCAAAACCGGTGTGCCACAGGGTCAATTCTTTTCTATGTACACAGGACATACCAGAAACAGAAGCCTCTCTCGTTTATGTTTGCAAATGACACAACTATTCTTATCAAGGAACAGAATCTTGAACTTGCGGTAACTAAACTTCAAGCAGCTACAAATACCATTGTAAAATGGCCGCAAAAAGTGCGCAGCAAAAATTTTTACTTTAAGGAGAATCAATAATCCTCCGATAATTCACATAAATCAACACCCAATCGCTTGGAAAACAAACCAAGAATATGTTAAATATCTGGATGTATACATTAACGTGGAGAATTCACATAATTATCAAACTCAACGAAAGATATGTCAGACTCTCTCAACTCTACCCGCTTATCAACAGGAGATCCTCAATTACCCGCTTATCTCCCAGCATTGAACATTATGAACTAGGGCGCAGAAACATACATACAAAACTGAATAAGAAACCTCAAGATATTTTAGAATATATTTGTTTTGTTAATGTTAAAACTTTCATTACAACACTGTCTTGTAGAATAATTGTAATTGTTGAGCAGACATTTCAATAAATTAAAGAAAAAATTTCAACTGATAAATTGGTCAGAGTCTTAAACTGATCATTTGCAGGTTGTCTTATTTCCCTGAAAGCACAACTTCTCTAAACCATCACGTATAATAACGTGGCCGAAGAAGTCGATAAATTGTTGAAATAATTCATTTGTGCATATCAATATTTAATTCTCTTAAGATAGATTGAAACATTGGTTTGATGTGATACTCAAGCATCTTTAGTCTGTTGAAGGTAAGTGGCATGTAGTGTACATTTTTCGAATCCGTGTGGAACGATGGGAAAAATAATAGTATTTACTATAGGTAGATAAGCCTACTTAAAAATTATGTAGTCTTTACAGATTTTTGTAAGTTCTTCTACTACAGATTTGGCCATCCCACTTTCCATTTTTATTTCGGTTTAGCAGTCCCCGCTGTTAGTTATACATGCACACAAATAGATAATCATCTCTTTTATGGGGAAGACTAGGTATTTGTAAGAAAAATGTCCGTAAAGTTTTAGATCCATTCAAATCAATTAGGTAGCTTTTAAATATGTTTAGTTTAAGATCTACTTCGGCTCTTCGGCCAAATTTCTCAGTTGGGAGAAATTGCGATATCTTCTCCTTGAATGATGTTATTAAGGTGGTGTTATTGGCATAGCACAAGTTGGATATCTTTCTCCCGTCGATTGCTGTCCCACCAGACCAGTATTCTGTCGACTTTCCATTTATCAATTCCCTATAAACGTTAAAACGGGAGAAACATACGAGAAAGTACATAGTCTGGACTGACTTCTTTTTGTGCTCAATGTGATGGCAACACCGCTAAATTCTAAAGTGTTGCACATTTGATGGATTATTGCTATTCTATGTCAGCCGGGAGCATTTATCCTTTTGTCATTTGTTTCTGCGCTTGAGTTTCAGAGTACTATTCAATTTCCTGGAATTCTGAGTTTATGTTCAAGTTTTTGTCTATTCTAAGTGAAGTTAGTATATTATGTTAGTAGTAAATTTCTTGTTTTTTATTGCCTTCTAATCTATATATATATATATATATATATATATATATATATATATATATATATATATATATATATATATATATATATATATATATTCTCAGTGAACATGTGAGTCCATTGTAAATTTGAATTATTGTTGTCATGGATTATGGTTATTCCAACAGAAAGGGGTTCTGCAATAACAGGTAGCATAGATAAATTTAAATATAATGGAAGGGAAACAAACGGATAACTTGCAGGAAATTGGAAATTAATGCAAGTTAAGATTGTAAAAGTTGATTAAATACTTTTTAAATTATTGTGCAATTAATTAAAAGTTTGTATATATTACTAATCAGGT
The DNA here is from genome assembly GCA_031761425.1 of Cosmopolites sordidus. NCBI lineage: Eukaryota > Metazoa > Arthropoda > Insecta > Coleoptera > Curculionidae > Cosmopolites > Cosmopolites sordidus. The sequence continues at coordinate 484,056 of JARFXV010000753.1, read as the reverse complement.
AATTAGATTACAAAGCTACATGAACTCAAAGTAAAATACTTATGTTTATACTTTGACATAAGGAAAACCTTATAATTGATTATAAATAGTACATCTGTGAACAATCCAAAAAAATCTATTGCCAACATTCTGGAAAAATTTGGAGTTGAGAACATTCCTACAAAAATAGTTCAATGTCGTTTATGTGATCATGACCCTTTTAACTGACGGTCAACAAAAAAAAAACTTTTAAAAAATTGACATGTGAGGTTCAACTATAATTCGTAAAACTTTTTCTAATAGTAATTTATTTTTTTAAACTGAATAGTTGCCATTTATAAGTATGACGTCGTCTTGTACCCAGCGACGTGTACAATTTCTCAATAGTTAATTTAAATAAATACGTATATAAACAACATACACTGTATGTCAGAAATTTAACGAAACGATTTAAATAAAAAAAAAATAGTTATTTTGCCAAAATTATTTCTTATTAAAAAAGTATTCAAAATATATCCCTTCCTCATCAATAAGCCTCTGGGGATGTTCAACCAATGCTACCACATATTTTTTATGTCGTTTTTTGGAATCATCTCAATGACTCTCGCCGCGGAATCTTGGAGTTGTGTAACACTGTCATAAAATGTGGCCACTAGTGGCATTTTGATACTGTGGACTTTTTCCGAATTTGAAAAAAGATTTAATATTAGTTCTTGCTACCATTGGGTTTTTGATGACGAGGTGACAAAAGGTACTGTTAATTTAGGCGCTATAACTGCTGATCGATTCTAAAGATGACACTCTCGTTTTATAGAGGATATATAAGTTTCATTCACCCCAAAATCCAAAATCCCTCAAATCCATTTTTGTGCTAAAATGGTTTTAAGGCTAAATATCTGCCAGATAATTATATTCGCTATCTGACAGAAAAATCTGTTTTCTATCAAACTATTCAATAGTTGTGTCTAAAAGGGCCCTAATTCTATAAAAAATTATATAGAAAAACTCGCCTGAGAGTGAAATCTCAATAAATCCACTTCTAATGCGTTGCAAACAGCGCCTAATCCGTTCCAACCAATCACAAGCGTAGGTTTTGGCACATTTCACAATAATATGTTCTAACATGATTCACTGTCGGCATTTGTGAATTTAGTCTTCAAAATGGAGTTACACTGTCAATATTATTGTATTTTGCCCGAATATTTTGTGAAAAGTAGATAAAAAGATAGGTAAAAAGTAGGTGAAAAGGAGATAAAAAAAAATGATTTCCAGTCTAGCAAGAAAACTATCTCGAAATCAGGAAGATTGGAAACAAAGTGTAAGTAAAGTCAACTGTAACATTATTACAACTATATATATATATATATATATATATATATATATATATATATATATATATATATATATATATATATACATATATATATATATATATATATATATATATATATATATATATATATATATATATATATATATATATATATATATATATATGTATATATATATATATATATATATATATATATATATATATATATATATATATATATGTATATATATATATATATATATATATATATATATATATATATATATATATATATATATATATATATATATATATATATATGTGTGTGTGTGTGTGTGTGTGTGTGTGTGTGTAATGTAGGACTTCTTTCGACAGCGTCCAAGGAGACAACAGTAGTTGAGTGTTACATACACCCAACCGCTGGGTTCCACAATCTCATGTGGAACGCACAACAACCTGCGTCTCCGCCCAAATGAACATTTTGTTAGGTGCTTGAGTGGAGACGAGCCCCACCCAGCCCTGTAATTGGAGGGCATATGTTTCGCCTCTCGATGTTTAGGCTTTTCAGGGTACCGACATATGCTCGCTTGTCAAGAATAGGGAGACCCTATCCACAGTCAAGCACCCACACTTTCGTCGGCTTTCCGTTGGATGGCGTAATTTCAAGGTGCTTGGCTGAATACCCAAAATGTAATCACTGCACAAAATCCTACAGATGTAACATCTTGAAAAATAAGATGATTTGATGTTTCATAATGTATTCTAATCAAAAAAGGTGGTCTATTTCGAAAATTTTCAATTGCATATTGGGTCTAAACAAAGGAGAATAATGGTTAGTTCCAATATGTAAGAAAACGCTTGTCGGAATTTTGTGTATTGGAGGAGGCAGAGTAAAAGGAGTACTAAATCGACACTTTCAAAATTCAGAAACGGCCGCTGAAAAGAGGTGGAGATACAAAGACAAATATATTGTCGAAAAGAAGAGAAGAAATTGTTCAGTTCGTTAAGAACTTTAAGCCATTGGAGTCTCATTACTGCAGAGCGAAATTGCTTGTTGCTGCTACCTGGCCAGTGATCTAAATATCAGAAAACTGTGGAAGATATTTCAACGAGAAGACACTTTGGATACTCTCGCATCTATGTTTGCTATGTATCAAACTTGGGGAAAAAATCAAGTATGAAAAAAATGCATCTACTAAAACAATGCTAACAACGGAATATCGTATACATAAGCTCAGAGCTAAAGCATTTTTTTTAAACTAGAAGAGAAACGGGACGGTCTTCTGACAATTCCTTTTGATCGTCAGAAAAAATTAACATTAGCTGGATACCCGATCAAGGCACCTATTACAGCAGTTAACTATATATTTACAACTTTCTCCTTCCCTCTCAAAAGATAAAGCTAAAATGTTTACATAGACAGAATATGAACAAGCAAAGGGTGCCAATTAAATAACAGCAACTTAGAGGCAATAGATATGTGCTTGAAATGGTTAAGTAGTCAAACCAGCCCTATTAAAACAATTAAGTTAATAGTTCCTGTGGTTTTACACTCCTACATTGCCCCAGATATATTATTTGTCATAATTTAAAACGAAATAAGAAAGAAAGAAGAAATTATAACGCAAAAGGAATACATAAACATTTTTAAAGAATATGGTACAATTTTAAAACTTGGCAAAGATGTCCCCGATAGTTACTGGAAAGATGCTGGTCAACAATTAAGCCAGTATCACAATGGCATTTGAAATTTAAGCAGTGTAAAAGGTTCATCATACGACGCAAAAATAACGCCATCACCATTCGCAGTGAGTTATCTTACCGTTCAGACACAGGAGTATTCAATGAAGTCGTTAAGAAAAACCAGACTGCTTCAACATCAAACGAAAAAGAATTTCTACCGGAGTGAAACTGAAAGATTTGAAGATGAGGGATAAACAACCTATTAAGCACTAAAAGGAAAGGAGTGGAGAAAACTGGAAAGTCTGGAATATTATAAACATGTGTTGGAAAAAACTCTCCATAATAATATTCCCGGTGATTCCGAAGAAATCAGTGAAGATGAAAATCGTTGTTTTTGCAAACAAGAAATACCCGATTTGAGAGTTTAAGACATTTTTATGTGCCATTTCTAAAAAAAAAATTGATATTTTTTAAATAAAATTTTCTTTTTTTGTTCAATGTAATTTGATTCACTTTTGTTACTTTCATCTTTAAATCACGTCAAATCCATTTTGTTTGGTTTTAAATTGCACTTAATCCACCAAACACCAGTTTCAAATTCAAATTATGATCACATATTTATTTCAACAAACATGGTTGTTAAATTTTTAAAATGTGATTTGTCCGTATAGCAGTAAACAATTTAGTTTTAATTAAATAACGTCAAAAGCATTCCAAAACAGTTTTTTGCGGTTATCTCAAAATTATAAAATATAGATTTAAAACCAGACAACTCATATACAGCTTTCAAATTATATATTGTTTAAATAGATCGCGCTAGTAGTTTTCTTTAAATTTAAAAAGTTCCGATATTTTTCCGACATACTGTGTATAGCAATTGTACGAGGATAGAGTGAAAAGTCCGACACTTCTCCGATAGTATGCGATACTATGCGATACTATGCGATCCTACGATACTGCGATACTACTCTGCGATAGTTCCGATACTATGCGATCGTAAAGGTGATTGTAATTCGGAAAAATAGCTTTATTTTTAGAAACGCTCCCTGAATTTTCAGCCGATATGACTTAAAGTGATATAAAATCTTCGAAAGCAGAATATTCCAGAAATCGTGTGTTGATTAAACAGTACTTTTGCATGGAAAACTATCAGGCAAATTGAAGAAAAGTTGAAAATGCATTATGGGGACTCCATTTTTTCTCATTTCATGATTCATAACTGATTTACTGAGTTTCGATGTGGTCGAACCAGCACGAGTGACTCGTTGAGGCCACACTGAGGAAATCATCCGCGATATCAGATTGGTATATTGTATAGTGAAGGTTAGAGAGATTGTTGAGATGATCATCTCGGGTAAACGCGTACGGAACATCCTACACGAACATTTGAGCATGAGGAAGGTATCAGGGCGAGGGGTGTCGCGTTTGCTCATTGCAGATTAAAAATGGAATGGAGTGATTACTTCACAGTGGTGTTTCTATCAAAACACAGGACTGTTTTACATAGTTTGAAAAGTCGTGCTTTTTGTAAACCATAAATAAGTTGGAACATTGTTAGGCGAAGTGCATCCAGCTATGGAGACTATCGAGACTATGCTGGAAATAAATAGATTTCCGATTTTAAATTTTATTCAAAAAGTATCTAACTGTTTGAATTTTCTCAGAAATTTCTTTGTTATTCGTTTTTTTCTTTATTAAATCTTCATTTCTTGTTACAGCCTTCATTCGATCCTGTAACCCAAGTGACTAGTGATTTTTTTAAACCGAGAAACTTTCATTTTTATGTTGAATTAATTAAAGCTTTTATCATTTACCACTAAAAAGTTTACAAAATTTTCCCTAAATCTGTCATCTGTCATTTTCCCTAAATCTGGATTTTTTCTTTAAAATTTTTTATTTTATTAAATATTTGAAAAACACCTTTGACACATTTGATTACGTAGGTCAACAAATTTGAACTATTTTGAGGTAATATTGATGAAAATAATTGTATATGAAGTATTTTGTAGTTCTAAATTCGAAAATGATAAGCAAATTAGCGTAACTCGTACAGTTTTTTTGTTACAGGGGGTCGGTGGTGGCAAAAAAAAGACATATTTTTACAATCTAATTTTTATTTAATATAAACATTTAAAACGTGTTAAATCTATGCAAAGACATTACTGAGGATTATGTGTCAGACAGCGGCAAATACTTTCAATTTTTCCTCTTGTGCACTATAGCATTATTTCTTTATAAAAACCAGCAGTAGTGGCCCAACATAGATGGGTTCCAGCATCCCTGCTACCTTGCTTCCATCGTCCTGATGTCCTGGTGAAACCTTTCTCCTTGTTCCTCGCTTACTGCACCTACATTTTCCGGAAAAACATCCAAATAGGATTGTAAAAAATGCATTTTTAAGGACATGCGACACCCTAGTATTTCATAGACTCTCAAGAGTTCATCTATGAGATTTTTATAGTTTTCACCTTTTTTAAATTAATTGGAGAAATAACAGTAAATATTTTGCTCAATCATCTGAAAAAGTGCTTGAAGTTTCGTATGAATTGTCTCTACTCATTGCAAAAGCGAAGAAAAGCCAAATCGTCGAGGAGACACTCGTAAAGCCATGCTTGTTGAAAGCGGCTCATATTGTTTTTGTGTTATTACACCTGTTTATCAAAATTGTATACAATCTCAGAAGAAATACGATTGAAAGAGGTTTTGGAAGACACTGTTATTAAGACAAAAATATCAAACCATTTGCAGCACCTGAGTGACGAGTTCAAGCGTTACTTTCCTAACTCGTGTGATAATAACATTTATAGATCCTTCCCATATTGATATAGACTTGTTACCCAAATGCCTTCAAGGGCAGACGGAGGAAAATATTCCTCTGGGTCAAGTACTTAAAATTTATCTCAACATATCTCGCTGCGATTGTATTTACATTTTTCAAGCACCTATTTGTGTGAAAAGGCATTTTCAACAGTAGTAGCCTTAAAACTGAAGTATAGAAGCAAACTCTATATTGCCAGTGATTTATTATGTGCAATTTATTGTATACGACCAAGAATTGGGAATATTGTTAAAAATATGCAAGGTCATTCATCTCATTGAGTAATTTGTTCGATTTATGTTGATTAAATAAACCTTAATAAACAAACCTTCGAGACTTTTATTCGTTTTTATTGTAGGTACCCTAATAAAATTGTGACACGGGCGCGTGGATATTTTTTCTTTGCACAAAGGAGGTGTGATAAAAAAAAGTTCGGGAACCCCTATTCTACAGATTCAAAAACAATAACTTCTTGAATAAAATTGTGATGTGTGACGAAAAGTGGATCTTCTACGATAATCCAAAGAGGAAAAAATAGTGGGTTATTATGGTGAGCCATCAACCAGTACCGCAAAACCAAACATCTACGCTAAAAAAAAGTTGTTGTGGTGTATATGGTGGGATCAGATAGGTATCATATATGACGACTTTTTCTAATCTAGTCAAACGGTCACTGCTGGCCATTATCAGCAGCAACTGATTGGTATTAATGACACTCTGGAAGAAAAAAAAGGCATTATATTGGCAAAGAAAGAAGGGCAGGCATTTTACATCAGTTCAATGCACGTCCCCATACAACGAAAATTACTTTGGAAAAGATCACCGAGTTTGGCTGAAAGATACTATCAAGCCCGGCGTATTGTTCATGGCGAAAGTGTATAGAAAGCGAGGAACAGTATTTCGAAGATTAAGTTTGTATTACTTTCTTATGAATAAGCGTCAAAATTAGTCAAAAACATCGAAAAAACCATATAGTTATTTTATATATTGTATGAGAGATACAATAATGAATCACTCTGTAGATGTTATTATTTAAACTACAAGTTCAGTTAACACATAAACAACATACAAATACATAAATACATAAATTATCAAAAATAATATATAACTAGAATTCATATATATTACTTTGGTTAAATACTAAGCTATTTGAGGTGTTTTGTAATATAATTTCGTTCGGATGTACTTCAATCGTTTATACTTTCAAGAACTGGTAGTAAACATTTTTTGGATAACCAATTTGCTATTAATAGTTCGTTGTTCTTTAATCCTAGCCAATTTCTATATTCTGGTGCGATGGAAGGACACTAAGCATTTTTTATCGCCTTTTGATAGTACAGCTTCATCTTTATGAAACTTTGAATGTGTACGGTATACATTTTATGTTAACTAAACCATTTACGTATTTTTTTTAATCTTACATAAAATATTCAGTATATTTCGAATTAAATATTGAGATTAATTAATACAAATAACACTTTAACTCATCAGCAGTGATTCAGATTCAGAAAAATAGATGCATTACCCACTGGATAACTATTTATACTCATATTTTTGAGATAAAAATACTCTTTCGACTCATTCCCATGATGAACTTTTCTCTTTCCAGCGTCAATAGTGAATAAAAAATATATCTACATCATTATTTTGGTCAATAATAAGTCGCCAAATCTCTTGATCCAAATAAATGCTTATATTATTCATTTATTTATTTTTCTCGTCAGTTCTTTTGAGTCACAGCCCAAATATTTTACTGTAGCGGATTTTGAATCTGTGCCAACACTTTCTTAAGATTAAGTTTATTTTTGAAAACCGCCGGCGATATTTATTTATTGTAGCGTCAATATTTAAAGGCTATTGCCATCGATTATTTGTTTTTTTCTCTTTTTTTAAATACATTAATCAAATTATTTATTTTCGTATTAAACCTATTATCTGCTCTGTTATTTTCATTTTATTTACTGTTACTTAAACAAATGAATCCATGGCCCATTAGCTCAGTTGGTTAGAGCGTCGTGCTAATAACGCGAAGGTCGCGGGTTCGATCCCCCCATGGGCCAAAAATATTTTTTTGTTAGGAACTGTAACGTATATTGTTTTAAATTATTATTTTATACAACTTAGAAATGGCACAAAAGTTAATCTAAAATATTAATAGTGGACGAAGAGGAATATACGGGCTGGTCTTGTAATCTTACCTCCGAAAACAAATGATGCGATGAAACCTGAAACGAGGTGTGTAAAAAGAGTAATAGGAGTGATTTTTTATAATATTTTGTTCACAATTGAAAGTGTAATTCTACATTGTCTCCTTCAAAGTTAGTTGCTTTGGGAAGCTTTACAGCGCTGAAGACGGTTGTCCACTCCTTGTAGCAATGCTAGAATTCAGATACTGTGTCTTGAATTTTCAATCTTAGGAAAATAAGAAGTTTGTTAAATAAGGGGACTGCGGAGCCGCAGTAATATTTTTGCTTGTCAAAAACTTGTTAATTGCAATCGCAATGTGGTATGTGGCATTGTCATGATGCAGCAGTCGGGTGATGTTCTTGATCCTTGGTCTCACACGAATGATTTTTTTTCGAAGCCTTTCAAGAACTCAAGATTCTCAAGATTCTGAACATCTTTCAAGAAAGCTTTCCAGCAAGGGTGGACGTATCAGTTATGTTATCGCCGGCATCGCTCCCCGGAAGGTGCAGGTTACTTAACCTTCCTTGACACGATGTAAGCCTCTAGGAAGCAGATATATGTACATGTCTATATACACATATGTCCAAAAGTTTGAAATGTTCAAACATTTCATTTTTGTGACATTAAGTTTTTCTTTTACTCGTAATCACCACTTTATTACAAGTCTTACTGGTACCAAATAAAACTCGACTTCAAACGACCAATGTGCCTAAAATTGATTTATTATTTTGAAGGCAAAAAATTATAATGTACCAATTGCCTACAAAAATAATTTAAAAATAAAAAAAACAACTGTCAATAAAACTAATAAGCAGTTTTTCCTCTATGGATCTGTATGCATGCCTGCAGGCGATTTGGTATGCTGTCGACTAAATTATCAGTTTGCTTTGTGAAATTCTCTACTGTTCTTCAAGAGCAGTATATTTTAGTTCTCGCAGGGTAAGAGGAGGATTGTTTCGTTTCTTGCTGCGTGTTTTCAGAATATCCCAAACATATTCAATGATATTCATGTCAAGGGAATTTGCTGTCCACCCTTACTTGGTTAGTCCGTACTCTTCAAGAAAATGTTGTACTGCTGCTGTCCGATGAGGACGTAGCAGTACATCCATGAAAACAAAACCGTCGCTCACTGTGCTTCTGAACAGACGACGCATAAAACAGGATTTAAAATTTCTTCGATGTACACAGCACGCACCACTGACTCTTCTCTCCAGGACCAGTAGAGTTGCCCATGTACCCCTCATAATATCACCCCAAAACATTACGTTCCCAGCTTGAAATGGGATATGTGGTTAAGCTCTTTCTAGTCGGGCTTGTCGACATGGGGCTCCCCAAACTAATATTCTTCGTAAATCAGAAACCAAACCAATTGTCTAATCGGAGAACATCAGGTTATTCCAGTTATGACTATGATCCACCATTTCTCGAGCCCATTGCTAACTTACATGTTCTTGTTGAAGGGTTAGTTGGTAACACGTAAAGGTTTTCTGCGATGTAAATTTACCACTTTCAGTCTACGTGTTATCGTTCGACGTGAAACATTTACTCCTTCAAACCTAATAAACTTTCTTGATATACTACTTATAGATTCCAGACGATTTCTTCGAGCTATTATTGATATCTGTCAGTTTTGTGCAGTTGTTATACATCGTTTTCTACCACTTTTGGGGCGGGCCTTTACGTCATTTGCTTCTTGGAATTTTATATGAATTTTCGATACACTTTGGAAAACACCTACAGTTTTCGAGATATCACATTAATCAAAGCCCAAGGTAACAAAGGGATTATTCTTGATCTGTTAAAATTAATAAAAAAAACAAATATTGCGTAAACACTAGTATCAACGCAACGGGCAAAAATCGAAAAACCTGTGTAATCAGCAAAATAATGCTTTTGTTGTTTTCATTTAAAAACGGTCTAAAATAAATATCCATCACAATTTTTAGAGTACCATAGGTCATTTCCTATTTGTAAATATTCCAGACTTTTGGACGTATGTGTATAAAATACATTTATCCAGATATGTTTTGTTCAGAAATTTAATTTTAATTATTTTACTCTATCCTAAACTAAACATACAGAACCTATCTTTCTAAGTAATATTCACGGTCTCTACCTATGCCTTCCGGTGCCAGACCGAACGCTACGCCACCAGTATTACTGCTTTATTTGCACGCCTCGTTCTCAGCCTCAAATTGGATTGATTCAATATATCGGTCCGGTTGGAGGTGAAGGTTGAAGGAGGTTAAGGTTCACTAATGGGATATAGCTCCCTGCAAGAAGAACGAAGTTGAAGATGTCTTAATTCGTGTGACAAAAAAAGTTACAACAGTTTTTTTTAATCAAGGAGAGATAACCTCAGAGATCAGCCACTTTAAAGTTGATCTATTATTGCAGCTTTTCAGGCTCTGTATAACATTGAGGTCAATTAAGCGTCCTTAGGAAAGTGTCTCTGTACACTGAGAAAAATTCTCGGCATGACAAAGAAAGTTATTGTATATTGTCTCGGTTTGAAGTGAATCTTTAACCAGCAAGCCATTTTTTAAAGTTTGGGAGGACAAAATAATCACTGGAACTCAAACATGGTGAATAAGGCGCATGTGGTAGCAGATTGCAGCGAAGGGCATCCAGTTTTGAAGACAAAAACCGAGACGTGTGTGCAGGTGCATAATCGTGATAAAAGAGTTCTATCTTTTTGATTAGATCTGCACATCTAGCCAGAATTGCACCTTTCAATTGATTCACTCGTGACAAGTAATACACCTCGGTGATGGTTCTGTCTTTTGCCAGGTAGTCTGTCAGTATCAGACAATAAAAATTCTAAAGAACTGTTGTCCTTGCTGACAATTCTTGCAGACGGAACCATTGGTGTTTTTTTTTTGGACCACCTCCATCATTTCATCTATCCCACCCACTATTTAGACTGCTGGTTCATCTCTAGCATGTAGTGTAGAATCAATTTTTTATGTACTTTATAAAATGTTGAAGAAACTAAAACTCCCTATTTACAATGTTAGCAAGCAGGCGTCTTTCATTCAGTGATAATTTTATATGACATCGTAGTTTTTTATGACGATTTTGTCAGATGTAATGCGTATATGGACGTTCCGAGCGTTCATTAACTTCAATGAATAAACAACCATGTTCAAATGCAGCAGCAGTTGTTTACCATCGAAAACGAACGGGAAGAATTCTTTAAAATTAAATCTAACTCTATATATTTGTTGTGATTAAATCCCATAAATTAAACTACTTTATAATAAATCAAACTTCAATTTTATCCATTTTTCAGAAACTATGAAAACTTGTGTACTTTACACTATCCTCATAAACAACTAAACTCACACGTCTGAAACCTCGCAGCACGCCATTTTGACGAATAATTCTTAACAAGATATTAGCATAGATTCATATTCATAATCCATCTCTGTGTTAGCTCGAGAACTTATCGAACAACCCTCGTATTTTGAATGGAGGTTAAAGAATTTGTAACATTCGTTACATTCGTTTCAAAGTTTCGGATTTTGCAAAAAAATACTCCTTCTGTTTATCCTGTAAAGTTTTGTTGACAAGTGTCGCTCCAGATGAGATGGTCGCATGGCATCATTGCTCAATAGCTTCTCCGTTAGCTCCAGCTAACGGAGCAGGATTAGGGCGAATCCCTGGCGCTTAAAATTTGGAACTCGTCGCCTAAGGGGACTAGGGACTAGGAATGAGACTGATTTTTTATAATTGTCAATGCAGGGAAAGGGGAAACATTACAAGGACTCATGTCTGGTGAATAAGGGGGTTGTAAAGCCACACTGATGTTTTTACTTAACAAAACCTCGGTCGTATTAAAAAATCCCAGACTTGCCATCAATAATGACATGTCCCAGACAATGAGGATAGATTTTCAATGACCAATCATTTGTTGTTATGTTGGTTGGTTGCTGTATGAGTTAAATTTAAATCTTCTCTGATCATTGTGATCATCCACCGATGAACAGAATGCACAAGATCCCGGATTCTGTAGACAATTTTATAAGTTCTTGCATTGAAAGGCCTTTTACTGCTAGGTTCGTCTTCAATCGAGTCTCGGCCTTCTGAGAATGCCTTAAACCACCTGAAAACCCGGGTTCAGGACAAAACTCTGATTTCATAGGCCCATTGAAGTTATGTAAAATCAGTTCAAACTAGTACTGAAGACGTATCAGATGTTGGCATGCCGCCCCTCCAAAGGAGAAGCTAACTCTATTACCCGATCGAACGCTACATCACCAGTCCCATTGCTTTATTCTTTAGCACGCCTCAGAGTATATTGGTTCAATATATCGATATTGCACCAAGGTTGAAATCGAAGGTTGATGGTGGTCAATGCTTACTAACGGGCTGCAGCACTACAGGAAGAAGATAAAGAGTTCTTGACTTGACTGGCTAAGTTGTCTAACTTCATGGGTAGAGTTTAGAGTACATTGCAACTTTGTTTTTTTCAACGTGCAATTTATTAGTTATAATATTGAAAACCCATCGCTAAACTTATTTTTATTTTATATGAATTAGCCTTACTTCTGATACATGTACGAGGTGTATAAATAAAGTAACGAGACTGCTGGAGCAGCGTTTAGTCTGGCGATACTGTTGGCTTCCTCTATGGGGGGAATTGACAGGTTAACATCTGATACGTCTTCAGTATGAGTTTGAACTGTCTAGAGTCACTTGGTGGTCCGTAGCAATTCTCTTCGTGAACTGGATTATTCTAGTGCGTTCTGAAAATTAGTGCCAACAATTTCGAGCAATGGTGCGATATCAAATTTTGTTTAAGCCTTAGATACAGTATGACTAAAACTTACAGGATATTGCGTGATATGGCGGACATGAGAAAACGGGCGTAAGAACGGTGACAAGAGATGTCAACTTAAAAAAAGACGAACAACGGATAGTGAGCGTATTCTGACCATCCATCGATGAACAGAATGCATAAGATCACAAGGTTTGGAAGAGAGTGAGATATTTACAAATTCGTGCTATAGAGGGTGTATTTATTTTTTTTTGTTTTAAGTGGGCTTGTCTATAGTATTTGCTCTTGACATTAAAGTTTCATTATTTCTTATAAAATCAATCAATATTTCGTCTCTTCGCTGGCCCAAATCATGTTTGCACTCATTTTATATTTTAAAATGGTCACCGCTACACTGGTAAAAACGGGACTGTTTGCACAGCTATGACGACCGTCATCCTAATGGCGGTACGGCTAGTTGACGTAACGGTTCCAACCAACGCTCTCGAGGAAACCAACGTCATCTGGTTTGCATAGACAACATTGTAGTGACATCCACCGCTACATTATTAGATAACGGTACCGCTTTCTTAAGAAATCATATTTTAAGTGGTTTACTAAGCTTCGATTTGGTTGAATCACCATAAGTACCGCTCCGTGTTCGGGATACTCCGTAAGGTCATTACTGAGGAAATGGCCAACAAAATCCATGATATCGTGCTGGCAGATTGAAGAGTGAAGGTTAGAGATATGGTAAGCATTTTGAATAAAGGTATACGAAACACTTTATATGAACATTTGGGCATGAGATCGATCCATTCCGTACAACCATTTTACAGTGATATTTAGACAATTCATCATTGCACATCAGAAGGAAGTTTTAAAACAGTGAGTTTTACTTTTCGAACGTGCCCAAAAGAAAGTGAATAAGCATCCACTGGACCGAAAAACACTTTCATTTGAATGAAGAAAAACGTTCTGTTTCACCACGACAATGCCCACACATTTCGCATGCATGCATGCTTGCAAATTAGTCAATTTGCATTACCAATTATTACTGCAACTACCCTGTTCTCCGCACTTGGCCCCCTCCTACTTCTCGCTCTTTAAACATGTCGAAACAGAAGGCTATTTTGCAGAGTTCTAATAGTTGTACTTTTTAGAAAAAAGTTGAAATATTGTTGGGTGAAGTGTATCGAGCAAAAAGGTAACTACGTTGAAAAATAAATCGATTTTCGTTCAAAAAAATAATATTTAATTTAATAAAGTAAGTACATGAAAAAAACTTACATTACCGTCATCCAGAAATCAGCCCAAAAACAAAACGGTCATCCGAAAATTTTTAAAGATGCCCAATTGCAAGCGTTGTTGGAAGAATACGATATGCAAACTCAACAACAAATGGCAGAGAGGACCAAACCATTTGTGATCGTCTGCAAGTCATGGGAAAGATCCAGAAGGCAGCAACATCAGCTGAACGACAGACAGATGCAATGATAGCAAAAGATATCAATCTGTTGTAAAGGGTCTATCATGAAAACATTCGGTTTTCACAGACACAACCATTATGAAACCATTTTGTTCTGACGCATATTTTTTTTGTTTTATTTGTGATAATTTGGATTTGGTTATAGTGCAGTGCAGACGTGCAAGTTTTATTATGGATAAATATACGCTGAAAGAACGCAGTGAAATTTTTGTAATTTACGTTAATCATTTCAGTACTTATTAGAACACTTTTTCACAGATATGGCCTAGCACGTCCCATTTTCGAGTAACTTCTTCTCCTTTATATCATGGATCATTCAAATTATTTGTACTTGACTTTGGACTGGACAATGCAGGAATTACCACAAGACCGTGGAGGGGGTATTTCTACAATATTCTACGAACGTTTAAGGGCAGTTTTATTGTTTTCTATAGTCGCTCTAGTCGTCGATTGCAAAAATCCAAGTTTTATTATATATGCGGACGATTTATCTTAAAGTCACAAGCCAGATTTATATCCGAGGAAGTCAAAAAAGCCTATCTTTTATATTTTAAGTGCCAAATTGGACATCAAGATAAAAGTTGGGCTACAAATGTTGGGATATTTGCTGTGTGAGTTGTCACGTAAATTTAGTGCAGTAGATGCATTGCAAGAAAAAATCTGTGCCATTTGCTATGTTGTGGAGAGACTCTACAGACCACGTAAGTGATTGGTACTTGTGTATCAGTAAATTAGAAGGTTTGTCAAAAAAGCAAAGGGGCAAAATTCAATATCGAAATTAGCCTTTTGCACTTAGGCCAGTTCCTCATAGCCAGGAACTTACAGTACCGATTGCGCCTTTATACCTGGACAACATGTTTCCGGTGATTCTAATTCTTCATCAGGATCTAATCCACAACTTCCTGTGAACACCCGTTCTGATCCAACATTTTTAACAACAAAGAGTGAATCTCACTTAATAACTCAGAATTAAATGCTTTGTTACGTTCACCTGGGATTGTCAAAACAAAAATCGGAACTACTTGGGTCCAGCCATCAACAGTGGAACCTGTTAGATAAACAAGCAAGTGTTTCACTTTACCGAAAACGGAATATAACATTTTCAATTTTTTATAAAATGGAAGGATCGCTATTGTCTGTTGTGGAGTGGCGTATTTTCATAGATTCATAGAAATTCAGCCTAAAAGCATTATAATGGAAACAAAAACCTATCTATTCCTTTCAGTCCATTCAGTGACTATTAAAAAAACTTATGACAACTTAGCAATCATACTAAATCGCGTTAAATATGTACATTATGAGTGGGATATTTATGGGGATTAAAAAGTGATAGTATATTGCTAGGAATTCAAGGGGGTTTTACAAAGTACTACTGTTTCTTTTGTCTATGGGACAGTAGGGCAATAAAAGAACATTACAGTAAGAAATATTGAGCTCATAGAACTTTTTTTGAACCTGGTACTTCAAACATAATGTACAAAGAAAGTAATGGTTTCATGTACCTAAAAGAAATATTTCCCCAATTAAGTGATGGAAAGCTAAAAGGTCCCTCAAAGGGCGTCAAATGAAATGAAAAGAAGTTGGCAGCTTGGAAGTGTGTTGTAAGCATAGTGAAAGGATTTCTAGGCAACAAGTAAGGCCAAGTAGGCCAAAATGCTTCATATACACCTATGATTATTAATGTTATCTCAAAAAAGTTTAAACTTGTTGACCTGTATAATTAAAATGGTTGGGTGACAAGCCGTTATGTTTCAAAGCAAAAGGTCTCTTGATGTTATTAATGATTTCATGATTTTTTTTAAATTTTCGTTTATGAACATACCTGGTATTAATTAAAATCGGTGAAAAAAAATATAATTTTATTTGACGTCTAGAATAATCTTTAATGTATGTACTAATAACGTGTGAGTATAAAAAATGAAAAAATATATTTTATAGGTCAGACGAAAATGGTTCTGTCTATGGATAAATGGAAAGGACAGGTAGCAGTTGTAACTGGTGCCAGTGTCGGAATAGGAGTAGCTATAGCAGAAAAATTGGTGAACAATGGAATGGTAGTAAGTACAGTAAAATTTTGATGTAATATGATTTATTAAAAATTATTTAACAAAATATAAATAGTTATAAAAACGACGTTATAATTTATATATATATATATATATATATATATATATATATATATATATATATATATATATATATATATATATATATATATATATATATATATATATATATATATATATATATATATATATATATATATATATATATATATATATTTGTTATTTGCGAATAGCTAATTCATTTTTCATTCTCTATTTGAAATGGCGTAAATAGAACAATTTATTCGTTATTTGGCCTGATTTTATTCGATTCGATTTCGTATAATTTTTTAAAGAATGCAGTTGAAAAATAAATTAATGAAATTTTGAATAAAATTTTGAACATTAGCAGTTAAATATAAAAAAAAATAATAAGCTGCCTACAAACAATAAATTGAAAAACTAAGATACACACTTTTTGTAAAATTTAAAAATAAAAAAAAAAGTGTCTACCATTTTATCATTGAGTTAATTTTTGGGTTTATGATGCAAAATAAATCAAAGAATGTTGTTCTATATATGATTTATTTAAAATTATGTACTAGGTCTGGCGGTTAATAATTATTTTTTTTAAACACGTTTAATTTTGGTGAAAATTCAAAGAAAGCACCATCGCTAGCTGCACATTTTTTCTATCTCTCTGGCAATTTGTGGGTGCTCTCCCAGAAAAACCTATATCTTTTGAGATGGTCCAGTCACCAAGCCGGAAGGAGCCAAGTCTGTTGAAAATGACTGGCGGGGTAAGAGTTCCCACCCAAGTGCAGAAATGTTGTCTCTGACAGTTTGGTTTGACGTGGGCACGTGCCCTACCTAAAACATAAAAAAAATCAAGTGAAAAAATAATATCAGATATTATTTTCATTTATTCTCTGTTCTGTCTACGATCACGCTTCTTGCAACTTCTGTAGTCTAACATCCATAATGCCATTCGCGGTAACGAAAAAAAACAAAGGCAGCAATGCATCGCTTGCTAGTAACCCGGAAAATAAACACATTTATAACGTCATATCTTGGGCGCTGCCCCATTTTCAATAATCAGGTGTTTCTCGCAAACGCGCTTTTCTTTAACTTTTCGAGTAGTTGTAAAGTGAATGTTTTGAACGATTACAATAGTGAAGATGAATTCAGTGTAATATATGAATGGAAATAATGTCACATTAACATTTGAGAACCGAATTGTCATCAAAAATCTTGTACGGCAAACACCGATTCTGCAAATCGAGCAAGGTAATATTACTCAAAAATGAACATACAAACGCACATTCAATAAATAAGTGAGTGAGAAGTATTCGTGGTTATGCGGATGCGAGACAAATAAATTTTATTGTTTTTCATGCATTTTGGCTTAAGTCGGAAAATCAGTGAGTGCGGGCGATCTTGTTCTTGACTGGATTAAACACGGTGATAATGATTTGAAACATTTGAACGCAAAAGTAAAATCGCATCCTATTTCACAAAGACATTTGAACAATGAGCTAGAAATTAGTATGTTGGGGAAGACAGACATTCGTTCTAAACTCATTAGTGCACATCGGAACTCCATTAAAAAGCATAATAAAACTGTTGATAGCAATTGTTACATATTGCCTAAGTTAATTGACGGTATACAATTTTGTTCGACATTTAATCTTGCCTTACGTGGGCATGACGAAACGTATACTTTAGAAAATCCTGGCCTTTTCAGAGGGCTAGTAAATTTGATGGCCGAAATAGACAGTATTTTAGAAGCTCATTTAAAAGATTCTAAAAATAAATTATTTCTAGGCATCTCCAAACAAATTCAGAACGAATTACTGGATTCAATGTTGCATGTTTGTCGCGATTTATTAAAAAGAAAATTCACGCTGCAAAATATGTTGCCATACATAAGCCGATGGAACAACCAATACATCTACTCAAATGCTGATGGTTTTTATAATCAGATGTGGCGAAATTTACGAGATATTCTGGGGCTTTTTAATACCAAAAAATCACGTAGCAGATGGATTTGCAGACGAAATGGTGACGGTGCTAAGCGAGTTAGGAATAGACAAAGAACTTAAGAAACTCATAGTCCAAAGTTATGATGGTGCTTCGGTGATGAGAGGTACAGTCGGAGGAGTACAAGCCAAAATTAAAAATATATATAAGAATGCACAGTATATTCATTGCTATGTTCACCAATTAAATCTAATAATTAAAATTTGTTGTACAATAAAAAAAGGTGTAAAGGTGTTTTTTTTCAAATGTGTCTGTATTTTCTGCTTTTTTTTCTCGATCATCCAAAAGAACAACTGTTCTGGACAGCGTCGTGAAAAAGCATCTACCCCGTGCGGCCCCTACCAGATGGAACTTTACGTCTAAATGTGTGAATACTGTTTACATTTACAAAGAATAATTGCAAACATATCTTGAAGACATTACGGACGCTGAGTCGGATATAAATTCTATTAATCAAGCTCAGGGGTTAATACATTATTTGGTGGATGATAATTTTAAATTTTGGTTGTTTTTTTTTCAATAAAATAATGCCTCACTTCGGCATTCTTTTTGATCAACTTCAAATCAGGAAAGGTGCACTTAAAATTAAAAAGAATTTGGTCAATTTTTCAACAGCCATTCAAAATATTAAAGACAATATCGAAATGCAAATTAATCAAGAATTTGGTAACTTAACTGGTGAAGAATCTACAACGATCATAGAGAATCGCAGAAAGAAACGGAAATTTACTGACAAGGAAGAACCCAATTCGAATGTCAGGATATGCAAGGAAATCTGTGATACATTAATCATACAGGTTTATGAACGTTTTAGTTTCGATGTATACATATGAATCCATGTATACAAATGAAGACATTAGAATTTGACATTAAAATTGTGTGTAAGATGTTTGCAAACGTAAATTACTTAAAATAAAAAAATATACTCACGGTAATATACGCAAGGGACGATTTTATGAAACACAGTGGGACTGTGTGGCTGTTACAAATATTTATCCAAAACAATTTAACATCAACATTTAGTGAACCTGTGGAATTGCTGATTGTTTTATGTACCGTTCCTATGACGACTGTAGAAAGCGAAATATGTTTTGTATCCTCAAACGAATCAAAATATTTCTAAGAAACACTATATTTCTAACAAAGGGCTGTGCGCGTTAGCAATACTATCTACTGAAAAAAAACTTGTAAAGTCAATTTCAAATTTTAATGATCAAGTCATCCACCTTTTTGCTGCTTAGAAATTTAGGAGGATGGACTTCAACTACAAACAGATTTAATGGTCATGGTCCTATGGTGAGTTTAGCAAAATGTTATTTTCTAGGTACCTATTTCAAAATTTGATGTCTGACAGTTACACTCTTATTTTTAAATACACTCTAAAATTTTTGTTTGCTGCGCATTTCTCTATCCCCATTCCAAAATTTGGTTAAGCGTGCCTCACCTGTTTTCCCCACGAATCGCCGCTGGAGTTATCATGCACTTTTCAATCAATGCATGGTTGAAATTGATCATATGTTGACGGTATTGAGCGGTATTAACTGTTTCCCTTCGTTTTAGAAGCTCATGGTACACGACACCTTTCTGATACCACCAATTGCACAATATTGCAATTTGACATGTTCAAATTTTTTGGGATTGACCCGGATGTTCTTTGTCTTTCAAGTCGAAATCACCACTTTTGAACCATCTAAACCAATGTTCACTGGCGTCTTGCATTGGAACATTGTGACCGTAAGTTTCCACAAGTATTCAAGGGCTTTCACTCGCGCTTTTCTTTTGATTAAACAAGTAAAGCACTACGTGCGGCAAATGTTCTCTGTTTGGCTCGAAACTCGACATGTTTACCACACGAAAAAAATATGACGCAAATTCGAAATCGTTTAAACATCAATGGCATTTTAAAAGATACTAACGTAGCAATCAAATGACACCAATGATTAGACTGTGAGCTGACGCTTGTTTCCTGTGCATATCTTAAAAAAAGAATTATTAACAGCCACACCTGGTACACATAAAATAATTGTTCTAATACTAAACAAAAATACATGTTAACATCTGATAATCTTGAAAATAGTATCGTTAATAAAGTCTTATTATTTTCATTTGTATTTGGGTGGATCAACTGAAATCAAAACAGCTTATCTTGAGTTACATACTTATTCACCTTCTGAATCTTCGCAGTCGACTGTTTGTTTGGCTGCAAAGCAAATGATGAGATCGAGATTGAACATCATCTACGATGTCTGTCTTTTCATTTCAGAGAATATATTTTATAAAGGTTCCAAGATCAATTCTTCTATTCGAACCTTTGGTGTGAAACCTTTGGTGTGAAATGAAATGATTTAATCTAAGAGAGATTATATCATCTCCTGATGATGCTAACATGGTTAGCGAAACATGCGCCGAGAAGTTAAAAAAAAAGCGATTTGGTGTTTAGTGGTAAATTTCTTCAATTAATAATAATAATAATAATAATCTCTTCATTTAAGGTTCCAAGGTTTTTTTATTGTGGAAATAATTTTTACTCTGGTTCAATTTTCGGATCATAATCTATTATTTGTTCCTTTAATACTAAACTCGAAGAGATATATCACTAAACCAAATCATTTTTTAAAACTTTTCGCACGCATGTTGCGCTAACATTGTTAGCATCATTAGGAGGTGATTCAGTCTTTCACACCGAAAGTTCTAATAGAATTGTTTCTTATTGTAGAAAAATTTCAGGCACTCTTTGCTAACTTTCATCACAATTCTCTTTTGAAGTATATGTGATATTCTAATTGTTCGTTGATGAACATCTTATGTGTTCGTCCATGTAATCATTTAGTTCTGGTTATTAATTATCGTTGTTAGCTATATAGTGTCATCTTGATCAAGTGGCTTAAGTGATGAGGTAGTGTTAGGTGGTAAAAAAACGATTTGAATATTTTTGTCTTTCCTAACTAGCGATTCAGGGTGTGACACTAAATCTTTGAATGATAATCCTTCATGTGCCAAATATATTTGCACTTCTGGAAGAAAACATCAATAAAAACTATTCTGTAAATAAAACAGCCTATGCCTTCCGATTTGATTGGCAAAATAAAAACAGGCAAAATCTTTTATTATTGCTTTCGAGCCCGTAGATTTCGCGCTCGATAAAAAATTCAAATTCGACTATAGTAGTCTGTTCTTAACCCTCAAGAGAAGCACTTTTGTAATTCCCGATTCAGGAGCACATGGGTATGCTGTATGTTTGTGATTAATATCTTTTGATTAAATTATCCTATTTAATTTTTTTTTTATTTAAACCTCAATCAATACAGAAAAAGCCTATATCTATAGAATGTTCCAAAAAATAATAGTATTCCTAATACCATCGAAAAAATCAGCAAAAATAAAAAAAAATGTTAAAATGAGGTGTTCTATTCAAACTATCATATCAAGGCGAAATTAATAGATAAAAACTTTCTTCCAACGGCATTTAAAAGGGGACTTAATGTACCTTCAGATACTTCAGATTACATAATTTAGCTTTATTTTAAAAAAATTATTTATTTAGATAGGCAAAGTTCACTGGTATGTGCTCTTCAAAAACCGATTCGGTCTCGCTTTCACTCTCTTTGTCGTTGAAAATATCAGCAACCTCATAGAACGCGTGTTCATGTTGAGTTAAATAGAAAATGAAAGAAACCTATAAATAAATGTTAAAGAAATAAGTTTTCAATAAAAAATACTCTAGAAAATATTTAGATTTACTTACCACAAACTGTGTCATAGACTGACGGTCGCTTATATTTTTGTTAGTATTGACATATTAAGCTGGCTATGGTGGGGAATCTGTAGTGGGGATAGTAAAAATTTTCCCCTACTCAAAATCATCCCTTCAACGTGACCATTTATAAGGGAAAAACACTTTTAATTCACCCCTGGGTATCCCTTATCTAGTGTTTTTTTTAGGGTTAAATGTTTTAATATCTGCTACTTGCTTCACAGGTTTATGTCATTTTGGGGGGCATTTTTTTTTTCAAATAAAGACATTTTCATCATAATTAAAAACTTGCTTAATGTAATGAACATGACGAAAACAGTTGTCAAAACGGTCGCTAAAAGAATGTGGACAAATCCGCCCCAAAAATAGAAAATCATTGCCCAACAGATGGCAATGTCGCAGATCATTAAATATGACCTAGAAATTGGAGCTTACCTAAGATCCACCAAACAGTGATTAACGCAGGAGGGTACAGGAGAAACCTTTTTTACAGATTTTGGAGAAGGTAGTAAAGCCGCTTAATAACATACATGTTTGCAGAAAAACATTGGATCTTCCAGCAAGATTCAGTACCAGCTCACGAGGCAAGATCCGCACAACGTTGGTTGTAGGCCAATTTGCCAAATTTTATCTTTGCTAAAGATTGACTATCGGAAAGTTCGGACGTGCACCCGCTGAAACTGTAGAACGTTATAGAAGAGCAGACCTGGTGTAGTTCTCACTGCAATATTGAGGCCCTAAAAGCTGATTAGGTGAAAATAACACCTTTAATACTTTTGGAAGTTGTGTGTACGGCGATAGATGAGCAACAGGATGGTTGACGAAATGTGTGATAGAAAGAATGGGTATTTCGAATAAAAATTATATTTTTGAATTATCTCCGGTGTAAGAAATAAAATAATGTAAATTTAATTGCTCTTTTTTTTATAAACTACACACTTATACACAATATTTTTAAATTTCTGTTTTACAAAATAGTCAACAGTGTTAAATAATACTAAACATTTTTAGGTAGTTGGAATTGCTAGACGGTTACACTTGATGGAAAATCACAAAGAACGCTGGATTAACAAACGTGGAAAATTTTATCCAATGAAATGTGACATTTGCATAGAATCCGAAATTTTACACGTTTTTGAATGGATCAGAAATAATCTAGGAGCAGTATCTGTTTTAATAAACAATGCGGGTATTGTAGGAAATACAAACTTAATGAATGGTAGAGTGTATAAGGAGTCGCATGTCGCATTCGCCATAATTTAAATACTTCCCGTTTAGGTGACACCTCAATATGGAAATCTGTATTCGATACGAATGTGCTTGGTCTTTGCGTAGCAACAAGGGAAGCAATAAAGCATATGCTATCTAATAGTATTAATGGCCATATTATTCATATAAATAGCATAGCAGGTACATCAAGCATATGATCAAGATATTCTTCAATTTTCAATAAGTTTTATTTCAGGTTTTATGATACCATTTCATCCACAATCAAATGTTTATCCAGCTTCAAAACATGCTGTTACAGCATTGGTGGAAACATTGAGAAGGGAATTAAATCAGGCAAAATCTAAAATAAAAATTACTGTGTGTATATAATTTTTATTGCAACTCCCCTTACACATTGTGTTTTGTTATTGTTTAGGATCTTAGTCCTGGATTGGTAAAAACTGAAATAGCTAATGTTTTGGATGAAAACTCGTTGCTAACAAATTTCATCAATAATCCAAACAACTTAACACCAGAAGATATAGCGGAAGCTATAGAGTACATATTATCCACTCCCCCTCATGTGCAAGTAAGCAAATTATTAATAAACATTTTTAAGTTTCTGTATTTTTATATTAAAACTATTAACGTAAATAAAAATCAATAAAAGATCGATGGTTTGATTATTTGTTGTTCAAGGTTATGTTGTGCCAGCCTTCGTTTTAAAAGGTTAAGAATTCATGATGTACCATTTCAATTTCTCGGGTGTGCAAATAAAGAAATGAGATTGGTGGCGTAGCGTCTGATCTGGAAACACTGTTGACTTACCCTTTGGGAGGGAGGGGGAGGAGGTAAACCAACTTCATACATCTTCAATACCAATTTGAACACGCTAAAGTCACTTGATGGTCCGTAACAATTCCTTTGGTGAACAGGATTTTTCTAGTGCATTCTGAAAATAAGTAATAACAATTTTAAGCATGTTTGTTTCAAACTTTGGCACAGTGCCAAACGGAAACCTTTGGAAAACGTCAATAGGCCTATAGAAACGTGTTTTGTAAAAATGTTTTCAGGTTTTCAGTTGGTTTAAGAGTGTCAGGTTTTCAGATGGTTAAAGAATGTCTTAAACCAGCTGAACAAAATATATTTATTTCCACACCTTGTATGGTTGAACTAGTTTTGGAAGCATTTATGCTACTAAGAAATGATGATCTCAGAAACCTCCTATACATAGGTTTCATCAAAATAAATTATATGCTGATAATTTAGGACTATAGGACGTGCATCAAATTAAAGTTTTTTCATCCGTAAAGTCGG
Source organism: Cosmopolites sordidus (assembly GCA_031761425.1). Classification (NCBI taxonomy): domain Eukaryota; kingdom Metazoa; phylum Arthropoda; class Insecta; order Coleoptera; family Curculionidae; genus Cosmopolites; species Cosmopolites sordidus. The sequence goes on along the minus strand of JARFXV010000753.1, from coordinate 459,464 downwards.
TTGTTCAGATGACTGGTGAAAGCCAGCATTGTTATAATGGATGAACGAAACGGCGATTTCATTTTTTTTATGAAATTCAGCTGAAGTCTTCTCGCAAACAAATTGTATGTGGCTCAGTATTGACAATTTTTCGATTCTCAAAAGCCACAATGTACGAGGGTTTCTATATGTATCCGGGATAGTAAATCCAAAAACATATTTATTATTGAAAATGGTTTTATAGTTTTTCAAAATATTCTCTGCGATGATCGATACCTTTTTGAATACATTTGAATCAATTTTCATAGCGCTTTTTTCATTCAGATTGAGGTCTCTCCAAAACATGTACCAAGCGGTTCTTCTGGCGTCGAAAATCGTTTTCCACGTAGTATATTCTTCACGAACGGGAACAAAAAGAAATTATTGGATGCCAAATTAGGAATGTATGGTGGATGCCCCATCAATTCAATGTTTTTTTTTGTGACCGGTCAAACACTCAGTTGGTCGGTCCGATGTGCGAGAGCTCGCGTTTTCATGGTTAAGAATGATCCTGCATCGCTAGTTGTTTTTTCTTATTTCTTCAGACTTCTGGCAAACAAATGGTTGTGTAGGATTCAGAATTGACCGTTCTACGATCCTTCAGTGGTATAGTAGCCACATGCATATTTATCAAAAAAAAAACAGGCGACTATTTGCTTCAAAGCGTTTCTTACGCGAACAACTTTTGTTGGGTTTGGCTCATTTTGAAAGAGCCATACAGTCAACGGATGTTTACTTTCGGGCTTATACGCATGGATCCAAGATACATCACCTGTGTAGATGTTATACACGATGCACTTTTGACGCACCACGATTTTTTTTATCATTTCTTTGCACCTCCTTTGTACACGAGCATTCCGTTGCACACGAGCTTTTTTGAACGATTGTTAAATTATGCGGAATCCGACGCGAACAAATCTTTTTCACGGTTAAATGTTTATGTAAAATTTTGTGTATGCTTGTCATGCTAATGCCCAGAGATGCCTCAATCTCACGGTATGTCACATGACGATCTTGCTTTATCAGTTCGTGCATAGTATCGATATTATCTTGCACAACAACCGATTTTGGACTACCTTTTTTTAATTCATCTGTGAGCGAATGACGGCCACGATTGAATTCACTAAACCAGTGATATACACTGGTTTTAGATGGTGCTTCATCGCCAAAAGCCGAAGTGAGTTGATCGATGCACTGTTGTTGAGATACTCCACTTCGAAAGTCGTAGTAAATCATCGCACGAAAATTCTCACGAGTTAATTTCATTTTTTGATTGAAAGGAAATGTTTCATTCACTGTACAACACAAATAGCGTCCGCATGACAAAAAGTCTGAGTACGTATACAGTCAACAATGTCAAACTTTACGATGTATATGTAAGATGGCGCCTAGCAACACCATTGTTGCCAATTCCGGATACATAAATAGCAACCTTCGCAAACATAATTTGAAACACTAAAGACGATGCAATAATAGTTTTCGAAACCCTGCGTTGATGAAAACTTTTGTTGGTATGAGCTTACTTTGAAACACTAAAGGAGTGGATTGCTTTTTTATTTAGATCTCATTCGAATATATCCAAGTTTCGTGACCTATGTCGAAGTCATATACCCAAATTGCAGCTTCTTGGTTCAATAGTTTGAGAAGCTGGCTGTGTCTGGCGTCTTTTAAGTTTTGGTAAAATTGTACGAACTATATCAATGGAATAGCTTTTTTACAGTTTAACTATAAATACTTCTTTGAATGGTGCTTCATCATCAAAAGCTGAACAAAGACGTTTTATGTGATGTTGTTGAGTGCGATGACATTTTGCGCCATGTCTTTGCCAAATCGTCTAAACTATCCGTATTTCGCGATTGAGGGAAACCTCGGAAGTAACATAGCTTAGTTTAATTTTAACAAGTTCTTGGAGCTTTCTCGGACAGTACCTGATTTGGCGTTCATGTTAAGTATCTAGCCCAAAGAAGTTTAGGTCCTCAAAATTTCAGGAAGTGCATAGCGATGTTTGCATGGAGATTCTGCTTTGCTCGCTTTTTCTTTGGTTCGACCTTTTTAACATTAATTTATACAGTATGGTGAATGCGCTAGTCACCGCTGAAAATCTCAGATTTATTTAAATCTGCATCAATTATTAATTAACAATAAATATCACAAATTGAAAAGGTAATCCGGTATTTAGAAAACAAAGTATTTCTCTACTTATATTTGTATTTATTAAATATGTTTTAAGTTTTATTAAAAAAATATATATTCATTTAAAAAGAGCATTCTTGATATTGGGCGTTTTGAATATTATATATTAAAATTATCATACATCTCAATTATTTCATTAACTTTTTCTAAATAGACTTTTGTCTGTTACAGATTCATGAAATGGTAATAAAACCAGTTAACGAGCACTGGTAAAGCAAAATAAAGCGACCAGCAGGTATATTGGTATTGTAAGGAATAATAAACGTTTTAAATATTTCAGTGTTACTTTATTTTAATAACCTGTGGTTTCCTTTAAACAAAATCAAGCATATTAGTGACGATAAATGGTTATAAAATTAATGCTAAGTTTCTACATTGTATATTAGATATGAATATCCATGCATGTTTACATTCATTATTTAGAATTGTTTGCTGAAAACCAAGTTGTAAATTTACCAGGAGTAGCGGTTAATAATTTTTAATTTTTTTAAGACTAGTTCTGGAAAGAGGGGTTGGTTCACAGTCTAATCTCTTATGTCATTTTGTTGCTATGATAGCACCTTTCAAAACGCCGTTGATGTTTAAGCGATTTCGAGTTAGCGTCATATATGTTTTGTGTGGTAAACATGCTGAGTTTTAAGCCAAATAAATAGCATTTGCGGCACGTACTGTTTTTCTTGTTCAATCAAAAAGAAAACGCGAGCGAAAGCTGTCGTATACTTGTGGAAATTTACGGTGACAATATGCCAACGCAAGATGCTTGTGGGCGTTAGTTTAGACGATTCAAAAGTGGTGATTGCGATTTGAAAGACACCCAGATCAACCGACCTGGATATTAAAAACGATATGCAAACTTAACAACAAACGGCAGAGAAGTTTAATTTTGGTCTCCGAACCATTTGTGATCATCTGCATGCCATGGAAAAGATCCAGAAGATAGGAAAATAAGTACCACATCAGCTGAACGACAAATGGAAAAGCGAAAAACGGTGTGCGAAATTTTCTTTTCTCGGCATGAAAGAAAACCTTTTTTTGCATCGGATCCTGATTGGAGACAAAAAATTGATATATTTTGAGAATCCAAAACGCAGAAAATTATTGGTTGGCCCAGGAGAAAACCATCAACATCGACCGCAAGACCGAATCGCGTTGAAAATAAAACAATGTTTCTTCAACTAGGTGCCAGTTAACCGTTAACAGTTAATACCGTTCGCTATAGTCTACAAATGATCAATGTAAACTATGCATTGATCGAAAAGCGACCAGAATTGGCTACAAGACACGGAAAAGTAATTTAGAGCACGACAACCCCCTATTATACACAGTGAAAGTGGTCAGATATATAATTTCTGCACATGCTTAGGAACTTTTGCACCACCCGCTGTACTCACAAGACTTGGCCCCTTTCAAGTCTCAGGTATTTTCCACGAAACACTTTAACAATTACGGAGATGTCGAAAAATGACTTGGTGACCAAACCACCTCAAAAGATGAACGGTGTTTCTGGGAGGACATCTACAAATTGCCAGAGAAATGTGCAGCTTGCGATGGCGCATTCTTTGAATAAACCATTTTTTAATTTTCTCCCAAATGAAACTTTTTTTTAGAAGAAAATAAGAATTATTAACTGCCACATCTGGTATACTTAAAAAACGAGGAACGACTATGTATAAAGGTCGTTTGACAAGTTCTCGGTCTGACTCAGGGATGGCATAAGTATGACCAAATAATGACGACATTTATCAAGTATGATTCGTTAGATGGCTGCAAAACTACATGACATACTCTTAGCAGTGGGCAAAGCATTGAAGAGGCAAACACTTTCTCAAAACAATGTCTGCTGGAGAGTAGTAGTTCTCACAATTGGTACATCATAATTCTTCTTAATAACAGATTGAACTGCCAGTCCTAAATCTGTTGATATCAGTAGTTAAGGGAAAATTTGGGTAAGCGAAAGGCTAATTAAAAGAAATGCACACAAAAGCATAGTACGTTCTAAGTACGTATGATATTTCTATATCATACTATATTATATATATATATATATATATATATATATATATATATATATATATATATATATATATATATATATATATATATATAGTAATGTGTTGACTCACCAGTCTATTTTAAATTAAATATATTGAAAATTAGAAATACTTTAAGCCTTGCATTTTATTTACCATTATCTTTCCTTTTGGACTGACTAACTATCGCATAAAAAACCTTTCTGTATGTTCTTAGTCGCCATAGGAACATTGTATAAGAAAATAACAAGAAAAATTAATATTTATGTAAAGGTTAATAACGGAAACCTCGCGTGTTCCAAAACCAACCAATGCCTGAAAAATAATTCCTATTTAAAGACGCAACCCCGATTTTATTTCGGAAATGTTTTTGTTGCCGTCGCTGTTGTTTTCGACTTTTTCGTAAAGACAAATGGTTTAGTCTGAACTGGAGCTGAATTTCTTTTTGTGCCTTGGACGAATCGGGGCTTCTCTCTATTCGGATCAGAATTGGAACAAATAATTTTTATTGCTGGAAAACAGCGATAACACATTGAAATAAAAAAACAATATGTCTTTAAATATAAGCTGGATATTTTAATTCACAGTGTTAATACACAATATAAGTGGGACTCGAATGGATAAATCAGGGTTTTCGGAATTCACTTTTATGAATATGTATAAATAATATATATATATATATATATATATATATATATATATATATATATATATATATATATATATATATATATATATATATATATATATATATATATACAATTTAGATCGGGGATGAAGTGACCCAATTACACTTACAAAAAAACACATTTACCTACAAATTAAAAGAAAACATTGTTAGACATTTTTTAAAAGTTTAAATTTTTCTGATGGGAGATTTAAACTGAAGGAAATAAACATAACAACAAGAATATAGTTAGTAAATAAGTCCAAGATGGTAAGGAGGTGCATACATAATGCTCCAGGATAGACACTCAAAAATACATTAACACGAGTGTTGTTCAATTTGTCTATTGGAACCTTCGGTGTGAAACACTAAACTCGAAGAGATTTACCACTAAACACCGAATCACTTTTTGAAACTTCTCGACGCACGTTTCGCTAACCATGTTAGCATCATCAGAAGATGATTTAATCTCTAATTAAATAATTCCCTGATGATGCTAACATGGTTAGCGAACGGTGCGTCGAGAAGTTTCAAAAAGTGATTCGGTCTTTAGTGGTAAATCTCTTCGAGTTAATTACGAGGGTTGTTCAAAAAGTTCACAGCATGACAAATAAACCACAAGATTTTTGAGATTTCTTTATATTTTTTCAATGTATCCACTGTACAATTCAATATATTTACAAATTCTTACCCTCAGTTTCATGCAATTTGTCCAACTCTGCAAAATACTCGTTGTTCCAGCTTTGAATGCAACAATTTTTATCTAACCAGTCATATCCTCAGATTTTGAAAGATAATGTAATCGCTGGAAGTCAAATTCGGTGAATATGATGCATGTGGAAGGACTTTGAGGTATTGGTTATGGAGTTTTGCTGCAACAACACAAAACGTGGGTGCAGATGTATTATCGTGCTAAAAAAGCACTTACTTTTTGGTTAGATGCTTAGCTTCTGAATGATCTGATGAACCTTCAATTCATGCAGTAATGCAGCGAAATACTTCTCAGTGATGATCCTGGACTTGAGTATTCCTCTATCTTCCTGGTGTATTCCTGTATCTTCTGAAGTATTCGAATCTGAGTTTATTTTATTAACATTCAAGATTATCAGGCATGTGCTTTTCAGTTGCTAAGGAGACCTATTCTAGATGAGATAACGTGACCACATTCCGGACATTCGAACTGGCCAGGAGGCGGGCTATATCTGATTCTCGGCTTCGGTGTCTCTTACTGATTAATTAGATCTCTTCATTGTGTTCTGTTGAAGGCAGTTACCTCTGTTTGATGACTAACATTAACGCTCTTTAATGTTTCATGGAGATTATCCTAGTAATGAAGTAACCTGAGATTAGTTTACGATATAATATACACTTTTCTAGACGATGGTCGTCCACCCTCCCACCCAAATGTCACGCTCAACGTAGGCACCCTCTTCCCACAAGAACCTTCATGGTCAAACACTTCACCCAACTGATTCACAACCGTAAGCAAGCAAAGGTCGAGAAGATTATAATGTCATCACGCTCACGTACCTTCAGTTCGCGATCATTTAATATATTATGAATGTTGTGTCGATTGTGTTTGTTGTGGCAGTTTTTGGACATTCTGTGTCTTCTGTGTCAGCAACCAATTTTTTATAAAGAATTTTTTAAAATTGAATTTGACTGTTTATAAAGAATGATGATTCATCGTACTTTTTTCAATATATTTTTTTTTCAGATCACGCGTGAGTGGCGCTTGACTCAAGCCGTCATTGTAGTTTGAATCAGTATTAAATACCATTGCATCATGGAAAGAATTACACCGAAACAGCGACTCCAAACTGTAGAGCTATATTACGGAAATCAGCGCTCTGTGAAATAAGTTTTTCGTGCACTTAGAGCTACTTATGGTCGGAATAATCGACCCAACGAACGCACGCACTATTGCTAATACCATCAGAAAATTGCAAACCCAATTTTCATTATTGGGTGACCAGCGATCGAATAGATCATGTCCATGTAATCAATTCGACGTCATGTTCAACAGCTTAGTTTTTCGTATGCGACATCTTGGCGTATTTTGAGTAAGTATCTTGGTTTACAAGTGTACAAAATCCAACTCGCCCAAGAACTAAATCCGCTAGATCTGCGTTAGCATCGGGTTTTCAGTGAATAGGCTTTGGACAGCTCAATGAAGTCCGCTGGCAGAAGGAATTCAAGAACGGCCTTGCTTCCAGCAAAATGCACAGTTTGGTGCTGTTTATGGGCTGGTGGAATTATCGGGCTATATTTTGTTAAATATGAGGATGGCCTGATAACGGACTATTTGTTATCTGAAATTCAAGCCCGTGATGTCGGTGATATGTGGTTGCAACAAGATAGCGGCCGTATAGCGCGTGAAACGATGGACTTATTGAGAAATTATTTCGGTGAGCTTTCGGAATTGGCCGTTTAGGTCGTGTGATATTATCCTTCTGGATTATTTCCTTTAAGGTTACGTGAATTTTCAAGTTTACGCAGATAAGCCAGCTTCGATTGAAGTCTTGGAAACAAACATTACGCGCCTTATTGGCCACATTCCGGTCATTATGCTCGAACAAATGATCGACAATTGGAGCTTGGGAATGGACCACCTAAGGCGTAGCCACTGCCAACATTTGACTGAAATAATCCTGAGAAAATAAATGGAATCGATTGTTCTTTCGGTTCATAATAAAGTTTTCACCATCACATTCAATTTTATGTTTTATTTAAAAATATTTTCCTTAACCTCACGATGAGTCATCCTTTATGTTCATCGAGATTAAACCCCTTAAAAATAAGCACTTTATGACAGCTTGAACATGGATTTGATTCATTTTTAGGAAAATATCCAGATTTGTTTTCTTTATTCGATGGCTAACAAGCGATACGCACACATCTGAAACTTCTCAGGGCGTCATTTAACGAACCATACTTTCAATCAAATATTATAATTATTTGGTTATACTTACCCCACTTTTATATGTCAGGTTGAGAACTTTTCGATCGATCTTGCTATTGAATAAGGACTTTGCTGATTTGAAAAGCAGCAATAACGTAATGAAAAACCGAAACAGTTCGGTTTTAAATTTAAACCGTATATTAGCGCTCATAACGTTAACAAACCTATTGGTGCAGCTTGAAAGAATATATCAGGTTACGTTAATTCGTTTTATGACCAAATCGTGAATCTGAAATATATATAAAGCTAAAATAGTGAAGAAATAACGAGTTCGTTGACTTGCATTGTTCAAATTAATTCACGCTTTGATAACGTTTAAAGAAGAACATGAAGAATAATTTTTATTTAAATCTATTTCATGTTCATTTAGCTTTTTTGTCCAGTGGCATAATGATTTCTAAAAGATTAAGTCGCGCAAAACGTATTGCGAAACTATTTGTTTAAAGAATTAGGTCATCAACTAAATTCTCGGTCTTAACGTTTTATCGACTGCAGAACCTATTCCAATCAGATTTATTCCACAGTGTAGTTATTTGAAAGCGCCGTCTTTCGGCTTCAAAACAAGGTATGATATAAGAGCCTACTGGGAACATAACCTGAGTAAATTAGTTGTAGAACCGATGTCGGTCAACAATTAGTTCCCGACACGTCTTTTTGACCTGCAACTGAAAATAAATGCTGCGAAAGCGCAGTACATAACTTGTGCGGCTTTGGAAAATAATGTTGTTTCGTACAGTATTTATAAGAAATGGTGCCAGTAATTCCGAACTGGAAATCCTGATTTAAATTGATGTAGAACGTCTGGGTCTGGGCCCGTCCAATAGAAATAGAGGATAAAGAATTGAAAACATTACTATAAGAAAACCCTTTGCGTATCTTGCTAGAGCTCGAACAGGAACTCAAAATAGCACCGAAAGTAATTTCTAATCATTTACATAAGCTAGTAAAAATTCAAAAGGTGAGTCGCTGGAACTCACAGCTAAGAATAAGAGTATGTTACGATCCAAAAAGTTATTATTATTTTGGTCGAGCATATATTTGTGCCGAGAGCTGTACGGCTCGGATATTTTAATATTTGTTTCGATATCTAGCTCTCCCCACCTCTTGAAGAGGTATAAAAAGGCAAAAAGTGTAACTAGACTCTCTCTGCTCTTCTGTCCAGTCAGTCTCCTCAGTCACTTCACTGTCAGTTGTCCGCTCCTCAGTCAGCTTCGCTGGTCACTGTCGTTAATAGTTGCGTCAATACTATGTATAATACAATAGTTGCTAATTTATCGGCATAGACCAAAGTTATACTATAACCCCAAAGAAAATAACACAGGTCGACATGATTTTTGTAACATTGATGAGAATGTTCTGTTTCCGTCTCATTTAGTTAGTCGTTAAAACACCTTTTCACAGAAATGGCCTAACACGTCCCATTTTCAAGTTGAAAAGTTCAATTGAAATTATTTGTACCTGACTATAGACTGGATAATGTAGGAATTAGCCCAAGACAGTAGAAGGGGTATTTCCGCAATATTCTACTGACATTTAAGGGCAGTTTTATTGTTTTCTATAGTTTAGTTTGTTTATGCCTCGTTTACAGTACAGTCAAGTGTTTAAGTCGATTTTGTATAAAATGGCAATTTCTAGTCATCGATTTTGCAAAAATCCCACGAATAAGTTTTGCTATATATGCGGACGATCTATTTTAAAGTCACAAGCTAACTCTATATCTGAAGAAGTTAAAAAAGCCTATTTTTAATATTTTAAATGCCAAATTGGAGATCAATTTATTGGGCCTCAAATAAGGTTTCTAAGGGATTTTCGTTTTCAAGAAAAATTTTATGAAAAAGAATTGGCTGCTTGGAAGTGTTTTGTAAGTGTAGTGAAACGATTTCTGAACAACAGAAAAGGTGAAAACTATAAAAACCTCATAGATGAACTCTTGAAAGCCTATGAAATAGTAGGGTGTCTAGGATGCCCTTAAAAATTAATTTTTTATACTCCCATTTGGGATTGTTCTGGGGTGTAGTAAGCGACGAACAAGAAAAGACGTTTGACCAGGACATCAGGACGATGGAAGCAATATATTAGGGACGCTGGAACCGATCTATGTTGGGCGACTACTGCTGGTTTTTAAAAAGAGATGATGCTACAGAAAACAAGAGGAAAAAGTGAAAGTTTTTGTCACTATATGACATCTCATTTTTTATTCACATAATCCTCAGCAATGTCTTTGCATATATTTAATTGTTTGTATGTTTTACATGTTTATATTAGATAAATATTATATTGTAATCTTTTTTCTTTTTTTTTGTTTTTTCGGCCAGATTTATCTGTTCTTATGTAAATAAAGAGTCACTAGGTAACAAACAAAAAACAAAACGGATACAGATTTCTCAGTGATTCTTTTTCTGTAATAAATTTGACTAATGAACAAAATATTAAAAAATACAAAAATTTTCTAAAATATATACAAACTTTTGAACGTTAACGTTTCGGGAGGTGTTCACTCGTTTTCAAAACGAATCTAAAAATAAATTATATTTATTTCTATATATACTGAAAATATAGGAAGTAAATATATTTTGTGTACGATACTTACATTGACAATTATATATATATATATATATATATATATATATATATATATATATATATATATATATATATATATATATATATATATATATATATTGTAAAAATATGTCTTCTCCTTTTTTGTTATCCCTCCACCCACCGACCCCCTGTAACAAAAAAAAGGTAGGCAGTTATGGGAACTGCCGACAGAACTGAAAACTTAATACTTTAGAATAACTGTGTTTTTTTTAATTTTTAAATTAATTATAGTATGAATATTGGAAATATTCGAAAGTGAATGCTTTGTTTGTAATAAATAATAATAATAAATAATAAATAATAAAAATATTAGCATATTGAGTACTCACTCTTGGACTGCATAGTGATTCTACAATTAAACAATTAAAATAATGATTACGTAAGACACAATTTAATTTAAAACACATTTAAAACATAATTGGCGTCGCCAATCTGACGCAACACGTCACTAGCATGTCGGTGACGCGAACCCATACGTTTTGCTCCTACCGAAAATCGCTCAATGCGGTTAAAGAAGTTTTCACTTATCATTTAAGCTTATCATTTTCGGATTTAGGATTTAGGACAAAATACTTGAATTGCTAAAATTAATCTTCATTAACATTGCCATCCACAGCGCCAACATTTTCTTCGGAACGCACATTTTTTTGTCTTATTTTCCTTTTAATATCGAGCAGAGTTAAACTGGTTAGGAATTTGTCGATAATTTGCCGAATACATGGCTCGGTTGACCGATTATATGCACCGTAAATTCATAAAGTGGTCTAGAACCCCACAATTTGCAAGTGTTGCTCTGATGCTAAACATTTCATGATGATTTGTCAGATATTTGATGTGCCATGATAATTACAATGATGACATTTGCCATGATGATTTGTCAGCTACCCCAATCGGAAGTTCGAACACGCTAAAAAACACCCTTTATTTAATTATATATTTTCAACCGTGCCAAAAAATCCTCTGCCATTTATGCCATTATAACTTCACTCTTATCCAAATCACCTCCAAGTTTGGATTTAGACAAAGTAATAACCACCACGGTTGCCGTATAGAAACTTGGTGGCTCTTATAATGCAACGAACTAGCCGAATGCTGGCACATATGAATATTAAATTGATGATACTTAAGATCATCATTTTTTATATTACACTTTGTAAAATATCATTTTATATTATATAGTATTAGTGACCAACTTGATTATAACAAGTAAGAGCTTTGATGTTGTGTTATTAAAAATTACTTTTTGCATAAGATCGTAATCTGCGATGAAAAGGGGATTCATTATGATAATTCAAAGAAACGAAAATTCTGGGTTAATCCTGGTGGACCCACAACCAGTACCGTAAAACCAAATGTCTACGCCAAAAAGGGTTTTTGTGTATATACTGGGATCAGTTGGGTATCGTGTATTATGAGTTTGCTCTAATCGGGTCAAATGGTCACTGCTGATCTTTGGCAGTAGCAACTTATTCGTGTTAGTAATGCTCTCGAGGAAAAATGCCTTATACCGGTAAGGGAAGAAGGGAAGTTATTTGCTTCAAGACAACGCACAGTCACATACAGAAAGGTGGTACAAGAAGAGTGGTGAAGGTGTACAGAAAGCGAGGGAACTCACTTCGAAGATTGAGTTTGTACTACTTTTTTTATCAATAAACGCCAAAGGTAGTCAAAAAAGTCGAAAATGAAGATGATGCCCTAATATGTAGTAAATTTGGATTGAGTGAACATGCTCATCAGATTAGATAAGGCAGGGCTGGGGCAACAAGGATTTACAGTGGAGAACATGTTATAGATCTGGCATTTAAAGTATTATTTAGATTGTATTATTTACGAATACGTATATGAATAAGAATGTAGAATAACGTAGAAAGAGTCTTCAAGTGAACTGTTGGTAGAAAGGTCTCACAGAAGTTTATATCTTAGGCAGCCGATTACAAAATCTCCCTTAAAAAAACAAATAGTAGAGGAATATTGGATACTGAGGATATCTCCGATATATTAGCACCGATTTCGAGAATGGCTTTAAATTTTGATAAGCCCAGACAGTCGATTAAGATATAAGCAACGGTCGTTATAAGACGACGCCTTACTACTGAGAGGGAAGCTTGCAATGGTCGATTTAAAATAATCAGGACTGTTCTATTTATAGAAAGGATAGGTGGATTGCTGAAGAATGGTTTTTAGAATCCGATATATCATTGCATCAGTATATTCTCACACTCGTCTTGTATTTTTTGAAGAAATTTAGAGAATCAATAACTTTTTAAAAAGAATTTACATAAATACTAGATGTGATGGTTAATAACTCTTATTATTTTTAAGAGATGGCGCTGGAAACTAGGGTCTAATCTCTTATGTTATTTTGTTTATATGATTTCGAGTTAGCGTCATGTTTTTCTCGGGTGGTAAACATGTCGAGTTTTAAACCAAATAAGCAACATTTTGGGACACGAACTGAATTTTTTGTTTAATTAAAAGAAAAACACTAGTGAAAGCCGTCGTGTACTTATACGGTTACATTGTCCAAACTCAAGGTGCTTGAGGGCGTTGGTTTAGACGATTCAAAAGTGGTGATTTTGACTTGAAAGATAAAGAACGCCCAGGTCAACTAAAAAAAAATTGACGATGCTGAATTACAAGTATTGTTGGAAGAAGACGATATGCAAACTTAACAACAAGTGGTAGAATGGTTAAATGTTGATCGCTGAACCATTTGTGATCATCTGTATGTAATGGAAAAGATCCAAAAGGTAGGAAAATGGATCCACATTGCTTTCTCGACACGAAAGAAAGACTTTTTTGTATCGGATCGTGATTGGAGACGAAAAATTGATATATTTCGAGATTCCAAAATGCAGAAAGTCATGGGTTGACCCAGGACAACTATCAATATCGACCGCATGACCCAATCACTTTGGAAAGAATACAATGCTGTGCATTGTGGTATTAGAATGGTGTCGTTTATCATGAGCTTCTGAAATTAGGTGAAACAGTTAATACAATTCGCTACCATCAATAAATGATCAATTTGAATCATACATTGATCTTCGACTACCACTTGTTTTCATCGATGTCCGCACGCACTTTCAATGAAATATTTCAACAATTACGAATATGTGGAAAAATGACTTGATAACTGGACCACCTCAAAAGATGGACGGCTTTTCTGGGTGAGCATTCACAAAATACCAGAGAGTTGAAATAATGTGCAGATAACGAACGCGCATACTTTGAATAAACCATTTTTTACCTTTCTCCAAAATTAAACGTGTTATTTTAAGGAAAAAAATCAAGAATTATTAACCGCCAAACCTAGTATCCTCAAGTGTAATTCGATTAATGGTGTTTTAATCTTTATGTACAAAGATGGATTTTTTTGCCACCCAAACTGTAAAAACGTCAGCGTCTCAAAAAACGACTGTTTCGTTTTTCATAACAAACTGAAAACACCAACGGCAACAAAAACATTTCCGAAATAAAATTGGGGTTGGGTCTTTAAATAGGAAATATTTTTCCGTGTCAGTCCAATTGAGTAGATTTAGGTTCTCGTACGATTCGGTTTAGTCATTCAGGAATGAATGTTGTTGTTTCTACTTTTTCGTCATTTTCTTTTAAACTAATTTTTTGGTAATTAAGAACATATGCAAAATATTTTTTTACACATATACTGAGCGTGTCGAAAGTAAAACATTTATTTGGAATATTAATACGTATTGTAAAATAAACACATAATGTTAAACATTTCTAAAAATAGTGTTTCAGATGAAGAACACTAAGTAAGAAAGCATTTAGCAAAAATCATTATCATATATGACCTTCTCTGTTATAAATGATTCTACATATTCATGCCGTAAATTCTGTCCCTAACGCGCTGAAAGGTTTTCACGTATCACTCAAGTTCGTTTATTTTTTAACAAGACAACTGCAATATATCCACAACGGAGACTTGTTTAAACCGTTTATCGCACTGTGAACGATACGAGATCTCCACCTTCGATGATAGCGGAAGGAGGATACGACCTCATGAGACCAGAATTTCAGCAGTTCAGCGATGAAAGTGTCGCTAGAAAAATTCAAAGAAATCCGCTCCGAAAAGTGAAACTATCATACAAGTGAAAAAGCGAAGATCGAGTGGGACAACTATTGATGGAAGCTTTACTTTTTTACATAAGAGTTGCGAGAGCGAAGGCGCTTCTTGAACGGGGGTTAGAGGAAAATCATATTTACATATGAAAATATTTTCAGTGTTGAAGCAACACTCAATCGGCAAAATTACATAGTTTATACTTTTATTTCTCAGGAAGTTGCTGAAAACCTTGGGGAAACTTGAAAGAGGTCGTTATCCGACCTCAGTGATTGTTTGGTGGGGGTGTCATTCTGCGTTACTCAACTGCATTTGTGCAAGTGTGCATCTTGCATCAATTTGTGCAAGTGTGCATTTGTGCATCAAGTTACTCAACTGCATTTGTGCTAGTAAGAGGCGAAAACGCATACAAAAAACTTCCAAAGCGATGTTCTGGGGAGGATTGTTAACGTCACTTAATAACATTTTTTGAGGGAAAACAATGGGTTTTCCAGCAAGATTCAGCACCAGCCTACAAGGCAAGATCCACAATGCGTTGGTCAAGGGCCAAAAGGTCTTTTCTAGACCTCATCCCAAAATCGAGATCATAAAAGCTAATTTGGTGACAATATTTTCAATACCATTCGAAGAGGTACTTGTGGTGGTAGACTAGTAGTCGGGTTATTGGAAGAAGTGTATGAAAGCAAAGGGTTGGTATTTCGAATAAGTTCTATATTTTTAAAATTTATAGAAAAATGTATATATTTGAAGTAATAAATAAAATAAAGCAAAAAAAACAAAACTAAAATGTAAGTTTAAATTTTCACTGTATTTAAAATTTGTATTAGGTACTATTGCTTCGACACATAGTGCCTTTTCTAGCGGTCCTCAGCTCTTTTCTGTCATTCGGGTTCAATATAATTGATGATGTTATCAGTCCATCGTGTTTCGGCCTTCTTCGTAGACGTTTATGATCAAGCGGTATCCATCCCAGGATTGCTTTGGTCCATCTGTCGTTACATCGCCTTGCTATATGGCCTATCCATCGCCATATCGATTCTTTTACTCCTCTAATGATGTCAAATGAGTGTGCTTCAAACGGCTACTTCAATAACACCAGCAGAAAAATGCTTCAAAAACCTTTTGCAATTGGTGTAGATCATGGACTCAACAAGCCAATGGTTCACGGACTCAACAAGAATTTATCAATAAATAATACATTTTGCACGCTAAAGGTTTTTAATATAATTATAACACTGGGGAACAACAATTTTGTTGACTTGGACCTGTGACTTGTTTTTAACTAATTTTTCATCTCTGAATTCAAAAATATTCACAGTTTTTCTCTATCACGTCAAGTTCTTAAGCTATAGCATACCCCTCATTTTACCTTAAAAGTGTACATACGAAAGGAAATAAGATGAGATCTGACCAAATAGATTAGAATATTTTATTCATTCAGAGGTTGACATATTATTAAAAGTTAAATTGTGTTTATACAAAAAATAAATAAGAGATATTATGGTAAACATTTCTTCTTACAGTTTTTCCTGGAGTGTTCAGTTTGTGGACATTCTCGCTTGATGCTCCAACAGTAGTCAGCATCATACTGACATCCCATCTACCTTGATACTGCCCTTCCATAACCTTTAGATCTTGGTCGAATTGCTTGCCCTGTTCGTCACTAACAGCACCAAGATTTTCTGGGAAGTTAGCAAGACGACTATGTAAGAAATGTAGTTTGATGCTCATGTTGCAACCAAGCTTTTTAAAGCTCTCCAAGAGTTGTTGAACAATTTCTATGTAATTCGTGTATTTCCAAGAAAGTTTTTAACAATATTTTTAAAAGCCAACCAAGAATTCCTTTCAAGTTCGGTCATTGTTTCAGTGAAATTTTCATCTTTAACGAGTTGCCGAATCTGTGGACCATCAAACACACCAGCCTTTACCTTTTCATATGACAGGCTAGGGAATGCCGAAATGATATACTTAAAGCAGTCTCCTTCAATTGACAAAACCCTAACAAATTGCTTCATGAGACCTAGTTTTATATGCAAAGGCGGAAATACAATGTTTTTTCTGTCGACAAGTGGCTGATTTAAAATGTTTGGATCACCAGGTTTTAGGTCAGATCTTGGCGGCCAGTTCGATTGCACCCAATGCTTCTCACGAGCTCTGCTGTCCCACATGCACAAAAAACAGGGATACTTGGTATACTCGCGTTGCTGGCCAAGAAAGAAACAGACCATTTTAAGGTCAACACAGATGATCCATTGGTGCATGTTATATTGCAACAAGTCAATGACTTTCTTTATGTCGCCATATTCTTCACGCAAAGAAACTGAACCTATTAGGACTGAACCATATAAATTTCCATTATGTAGGAGAACACACTTCAAGCTACGCTTTGAGCTATCTATAAACAATCGTCATTCATTTGCGTTATAGTTAGAAATGGCCAATTCTTTCATTAAACCTTCTACGTTCTGGCAATATACAAATCCGTCATTATTTCTGAAGTACTGCCTAAATTCACTTTCTCTGAATCGATAGTAAGTGACTTTAGCTCCTTGGTCAAGCAAATTTTTTTCGTGCAGTCTTGATGCTAATAATTCCGATGCTTTTTTGGATAGTCCCAAATCTCGTGCTAAATCGTTTAATTCATGTTGATTGAATCCTTTACGAACAGAATCATTGGAAACTTTGAATTCTTCGTCGGTGGAGTCACTTCGATCTTCATTTGATTCATATTCTTGTATTTCTAAAAAAGGTAATTCTTGAAAAACTGGCACTGGAATTTCAGCTGAATGAGGCACAGGGCGTATAGCTGACGGTAAATTAGGGTACTCAATTTTATGTTTGTTTTTTTTGTTGAATCCTGATGTTTTCACTATGCAAAAGTAGCAATCACTTAAGTGATCTTTGGGCTCTCGCCAAACCATTGGTATACCAAACGAAAGTTTATTTCGTGTTCTCTTCGTCCACATTCGTAAACTCTCTACACACTGCTTGCACACTTTATGAGGGGCCCATGATTTATCTTGGTCACCTATTTTAACTTTAAAATAAGCAAAATATGGTTGAAAATGGCATAAGCAAAATATGGTTTACCATCCCCCGTTGAATGGGGATGGTAAAATTGCCAAATATATAACAAAATGAATCAGGGCTGTTTAAGCACTTACGACGAGAACTACCAGAGGCAGACATAACGAAAATCTGTAGTTGTGTGTGTATACTTTGACTTCACTATATCAGAGCGACATAGACCCGCGTACTTTAGCATCTCATGCGTAACTGACCGGACTAGTTTTGGATGATGCAACGTCACTCACGCCCCCACTCCTAGGCCGAAGAAGGTTCGCCGGTAGGAGAACAGTAGTGACTTCTGTGATTCGCCAAGTCGGATGAGCAACAACTGTAAGAAAAAACTTGACGTGATAGAAAAAAACTAAATAAAGTTTTGGAATTAGCATGTCAATTTACGTATAAAACAGCTTAAATATCGAACTCAACAATCGAAATCGAATTCGAATCGAGTTGAATATCAAATATCGAAATTATTTTTCAAATTGTTCCCCAGTGTAATCAATTTTATGTCACAATTAGAGCCGTGAACTGAGATTCTCCGGCTAGGTCTTTTGTGACATACACAAAAGGTCATACTGGCTACTATGGTTGTGGTAAATGCATGCAAGAAGGTAATTATAATAACCATCAAATAATATTTCTGGACATGGATGCACAATTATGTAATGTATGATAATTTTCGAAAACCATTTAATGAAGAACATTTAGGAAAGTATAAATTCGAAGAAACAGAAGTTGGTATGGTTTCGCAAATTCCAGGGCTCGCAATTTTAAGGGTTTCCAAATGTGGTATAAAAATTATTTTTTAAATATTTAAAACAGAAAAAAAACTCTATTTATACAATTCTCAGATTCAATATTATAAATCAATATTATATTGATGTAATGCTTTTTTAATATACTTAAAAATTGAGCAGTGACCAAATTTCATAAAATATAAAAATCAGTGCTTTTGCCCAAGTATTCTAAGGAAATCTAAAGAAGTCATATTTAATACTTCGTAAGTATGAGTTTGTTACCTCTTTTTCAAAAATTCAAAAAAGGATTTTTTAAGGAGTCTTTCTTGTAAAGTTAGAAAGAAGAGCTCTTAAAGTAGTCTTATTTGAGAAATAAAAAAAAGTGTTTTTTAAGAAGTCTTGAACAATTCGATAAGTGGTGCATTCGAAGTCTTCAGAACATCTTAAAAACTTCTTCTCGATTTGAAGCTGATGTCAAAATTATAAATGAGAACTTATTCAGAATTAATCAAGACGTCATATTGATTTCAGGAAAGTTGATCTTTTAAAATCCATCATCACTCCATCTTCTTCTAGTAACAAGAATTATTTACAAATTATTGTTCTTAATATAGAAGGAATATCTAAGACATTTGAAACAATTTGATGTTTTAAAACAATCTTCAAAAAGGTTAATATATTTGATTTAAGGTGATGAAAGACTTTCATGCCTTTGAGGAAAAATGGTTTTGCCACTTTCTCTATCCCTTCACTCACTTTCCTCCAGCAATTATTTTATTCATCGTCAGAAAACTGAGTTCGTAAATAATTCTTCCGCTTAAAGATAAAAAATAAGCACTGGGAAAAGCAAGATAAAATATACCATACTTCTGACTTTATGAATTATTCTATAGGGTGAACATCTATTTACTAAGTCAGGAATAAATCATACATATTTATAAATAATGTATCTTTTAATTAGTCTTGAAGTGATCGATGGGATATTCAAATATATTTATTAGCTTTGTAGATGCAAGTTAATTATTAGAGGTGACCACCTCTTCCACCTCAAAAATCAAGAAAATATATCTTATGTAGATTAAGACTCTTGTCTCGACGAGAAAGCCAAAAACAACATACAAGTCTACCAAAACAATTCTGAAGTAAAATCAAGATGTGTCTTTAAATAGAAAACTGTTTTCACAGTTGTTAAATTCCGCAAATTTTCGATTCCGTTCAGGATATGATAAATATATTTTTCTTATTGCCTTCTAAGTTAAATTTATATGTTATTACATACACTTTCGGAAGTGTTGAAAGTAAAAACATTATTTGTCATTTCCACAGATATTTTACATCAAGCTAAATAATAGTTGTCATACACTCTTTCAAAGTGCAAGCATCTTATTTGCAGACTACCTGGCGCTTATAGCAAAAAATCAAAAAAGATGAAAACCAGGATAAATATATCGTCAAAAGAAATTGGAATAATCATAATGGAAATCCGGAAAATCCATTAGTTGCTCTTTTAACGCTTGTAAATAAAAAACTGTATCGGATTAGTAATAATTGGGTAAAATTAATTAATTCATGTGGTATTTACAATGTTTACATTCAGATTCGCTTTGATTTGCCTCCAGTTAGTCAAGTTAATGTCATTAGAAATATTGGTAGAAAATAAGACTGTTTTTATTTCAAAAAGGGGCAAGGAAGCTGTTCAAATAAAAAAATAAGATTTATATCAGTTATGGAGAGGATTCTGTTGAAGAGACTATGGTACAATAGTAGTTTGGCTGGTTTAGGGACGGATGTTTTAATCTGGAAGACCAACATCGCTTTGATCATCTTTCAAAGGCCATAATAGCCGAATATTTACACACCACCATTCGTGAGATAGCAGATAAGCGACGAACGATGACGTTCATCCGAAGAAAATTATGCTTTTCATTTGGTGAGATTGGCAGGGACTCATAAACTTGGAACTTGCTCCACATAAACAAACCACTCCACTGTTTACAATTACATCGGCTAAAGATAGCAGTTGAAGAAAAATGGGCAGAATTAGGATGTTTCATCATGGCAATGACTCAACAATCACATGTTTTAATTAGAACTCGGCCCAAATTATTGAGCTTCAATTGAGACGTATTGCTCCACCACCTTTTTTATGAGACATCGCATCCTCGGACTACATATTCTACTATCACCAAAATTGTTTAAATGGGAAATATTTTAAATTGGAAAGTGAAAAACAACCTGTTGACAATAACAATGCTAATTTTTATGCTCAAAGGCGTTTTGTCATTATTTATTTATTTATTTAGTTATTTATTTATTTATTTATTTATTTATTTATTTATTTATTTATTTATTTATTTATTTATTTATTTATTTATTTATTTATTTATTTATTTATTTATTTATTTATTTATTTATTTATTTATTTATTTATTTATTTATTTATTCATGGAATGGAATTTATTTATTATTGGAAAGTTTGTTTTTCACTTTCCAATAATAAATAAACCTGTTGTTGTAATTAATTAATTGTTTACTGTGATAATTGCTGGAGGGACGGCACCCCAACGCTCTCTCTCACGAGCCGCCACTGATGTGGACATTTTTAAATAAACTGCACTATCGTCAGTAAAAAGACAAAATAAGGAATGAAGAAGTACTAATGAAGAAGAACATCGCAAAACAATAACCTTTCACTTAAATCAGAAAAGAGTCAACTAAACTGATATTGTATTATTATTTGAATATATCAACACTATAATACTATCTGTTTTGCCCCAGTTTGCTTACTATATGTCTGTGCTGATATCATGTAAAAAGGAGAATATTGGTAGGCTCCAAATACAACAGAGGCTATGCGTGTACTATTGAACTGTAATAGGATTATAATGATACAGGTAATGTTGCGGTCATTGGACTAGTTTTTTATTGGGTGGGTCATGAAGCCTGACCTAACATAACCTGCGATGTATATATAAAATAAGACATAATTTGTCACATTATTTGCATACTTTTTGGTGCAAAAGGAAAAAGTTGCATTCTTACGATGGCCGTTCTAAAACAATTAAGATGTACCAATTGTGAGAACTACAGGTCTACAGAAGACATTGTATTGAGAAGGTGTTTATCTCTTCAATGCTTTGCCGGTCCACGTCACACACACACACACATGTTAGTAATAAACTGTTAAATTATTATTTGTTAATTATGTTAATTATTCTGTTAATTATTGGCTTTTCATTTTATTTTCTTTTGTAACGATTACGTAGAATTTTTCTTACTATTATTTTTCTTTGTATATTATCTGTGTCTTGTTATTTACAGCTGCATATGCTAAATAAAGTATAAAGTGTATTTCATTTCATCAATAAACTTTAGTCGAAGAGGTGATCGAAAGAGCAAAGGGTAGGAAAATAAAGAGAAATGTGGCGGGAGAGAATACTGGAAATACGATCAAGTAAATGAAAAACAATATAGAAGATGAGAATAACAGCACAGGATTCGAACAAATGGAGAATATATACCAATGGATCTGAAGTAGTTTTTCGGATTTTGCCGTATTAACGGACATAAGAAATATGGAGAAGAAACACCCTGCAGTTTCCCCTTAACCACATTTTATCATTTTATGGTCCTGGGAAATCAATTCATCTTTGACCAATAGCTTTATTAGCAGTATTGCTAAAAAAAAGGTTTACATTTATAATAATCTAGTCCCAGTCTAATTGCGAGTCCCACTTGTTCAAACTAAACCATTCGTTTCTAGGAAAAAGCTGTGAATAATCCGACCGTTCGGAACCAAAACAATTCGGAAATATGATCGTGGTTGTGTCTTTAAATAGGAATTTTTTTCTCAGTTGTTAAATTCTGTAGATCTTTGATCCCGAACCGTTTCTGTCGTTAACGATATTAAAAATATTATTTTTTCGACATTGCCTAAATTAAATTTATGGTGATTAAGAACACCTGAAAAATAGTTGTCTGTTAACATGGTTTACAAGGTGCGTCAAAAATAAAATGATTTGCCGTATTAGAAACTATTTTTGGATTAAGTTTATGATAATTAAGGACATCTAAAAATATTTTGTATGTTGTTATTTATATGGGGTTCTCTGGAAAGTTCGTAGGGATTTTATAAGAGAAAAAGACACTCAAATAATTTATGTAAATATTTATTTAGTTTGTTATGTAACTATTATTATTATTGACAAATTTTTACCAGTATAGTTATAGGTTCGTAATGTCTTTTTGCCAAAAATTTGCATCTTTATTGCCAAAAAATTGTTGTTTTTCACCTTTTTTCCGTTTTAAAAGATTTTTTATTTAAACAATTTTAGAGAAAGTGGAATTGCCGGCAGTCCGAGGGTGCAGTGTCCGGTCAGTATAGTGAATCGGATGAAACATGTCAGATGAAACTCAACTATTTATAAATAAATTGGAAATATTAATATATTAAAATTTCCACTATATTTAAAATTATATGTATAACAATTGTTTCGACACACAGTGCCTTTTTCAAATACAAACTATGTTAAATTATCAGTGAGAAAAGTAATAACAACCAAAACTGTCCATCGACCTAATAATACCATAAAATATTATAGTGGGGAAAACCCTTTTGTTTTGCCAATGTCTAGGAGTCAATATAAGCTTAATAACGGTCAATCATTCAAGTCTAGCTGGTCATTTAGCAAAATATTCCAATTTTTTCTTTTGTTAATTTCTAGGCTCTAAAAAATTGACTTTTTGGGATTTATTCTTTACTTAATACTCTTTATTTAATATTTTAAAACTATCATTGAAAATATGCTTTTCTAACATTAAGTTATTAGGTTGTCTTCCAAATCATCACGACCCCCCTGGAATCGCTTATATCACTAAAACACGCGTGTAGGGGATAAACAATCATCACCATATACTTTTTTCGTCAATTCAAATATTTCTGTAAAAAGGAATAAAACAATTTTTGACTTTGTTATCTATCACTTTATTTTTAAAACAAAATTTGTGTGTCTATAGTTTCGTAAAACGATTTTGTTTTAAAAATAAAAATGATATATAACAAAGTAAAAAATTGTTTTATTCCTTTTTAAAAATGAACTATCACAAAGTAACGGACAAATCAATAGTAATCAATAATAATAATCAATCAATAATAATCAATATCAATCAATAATTTCTGTAAAAGTTTTACCGGGCTGTACTAAACAAAATTTAATATTAGCCATTTGTTCCATCGTGTTTTTGTGACGAGGTGACAAAAGGTACTGTTACTTTAAGCTCTATAACTGACAATTGATTGACAGTTGATCGATTCTAATGATTTGTTTTATAAATGAGATTTATGATTTAATATTGTTTCAATAAAGGGCGTTAGTAGTTTTCTTTAAATTAAAAATTTTAGTTATTTTTTCGACATTCTGAATATATACACAGAACTTATTAAATATAGTGTACTATATTTAATAAATCTAATACAATAACAGAATATAGCGTACGTATTTAAAAAATTTAGGACGCAGCATTCGTCTAAGATTTATATTACAAAGTAGGCTTACTTTTAACCCTAGCACACACTGGTAAAGTTTAGTTCATACAATTCGGGACACCCTGTATAAACAAATTCTCCTGTTCTGTGCATTCTTGCTGTATATATCGTTTTTTTCCAAAGATGATGAACATCATAATAAAATCGTTTTCCAACGTTCTACGGCGCCGTCCGATACCTAATCTCCATATCTCTCCCCTTTCATAGATACTCTGGCAATTCCCCTTCTTTCAATAATTCTTAAACAATAATAGAATTTAATAAAATAACCTATAATCTACTTTAAAATATCGATATTCAGTTTGTGAACTTATAGTGAACACTATAAGAATGGAAGAGCAGAGTGGGACAAAGCCCATGTTAGACATTTTATGTTTTATGAGTTTAGAAAGCATAACGATGCCACTAATGTCACATATGTCATTAATACGGTTTATATTAGAAGTATGGATGGCAAAACATGTCAGTGTTGGTTTGAAAAAATTAAGAACGGTGATTTTAATCTTTTCGATGGAATACAATCTGGAAGTCTTTTTGTTGAGTTTGATAATGATTTGCTGTTGACTGATATTGAAGCTGATCTCAAATAAACTATCCAAGAATTGGCCAAAAAGATTAAAATTGCACGGTCCACAATACAACAATGTTTAAAACCACCGAAAGAGTTCAAAGAGAAGGAATGTTGGTGCCATATCAACTTGTAACCTGCAGTGCACTTTTGTCCAGGTTAGACAGATATTCTTTTCTTTAACAAATAGTTATTGGAGATGTAAAGTGAATTTTATATAGAAATCCACATAAGCGAAATAATGGTTAACATCAGGAACTTTGCCCACTTTAAAACCAGGCCTTTACTATAAAACAGTGTTACTTAAATGTTGAGCCTTATTGTACTCAGCTGATATATTAAATATAGCTTTGATTCAAAAAAGAAAAGAGTCAGGCTGGGAAGCACTTTCATATTCACTTACCATATTCTTTTGATGGTACACCACCAGATTATCATCTTTTCAGATCTATAAAATTTTCTTCTTGGGAAAAATATTTTCTACTGCGAAAACTGCCAAAAATGAATTCGAAGCATAGTTTACTTCAAAAGAACCCTAATTTTACAAAAGGGAAACAGATAGTTTCTCAGGGAGATGCCCAAAGATTGTCAATAGCGATGGGGATTATAATGTAGATTAAAACTGTATTCATTTTTAAATAATATAACATTTCGTACAGTGACAAAAACCGACATTACTTATTTGCATCCTTGTTATAAAGCGTTGTCCAGTAAGAGTGTGAGAAGTGACGATCTCGAAAATTGTTATTTTATGTTGAAGAATACATAATGGCATTATGTTTTGAAAATAATGTAGTTTAAATGTCATTTGGGCTTCGTTTGGTGGCATGCGTTGTGGAGATCTAGTTTTCTATTACCCTTTTACACATATCATGTGGTATATTTTCAATGGCGGTCTGAATGTTTCTTTTAAGGTCAATAATTGTTCGGGGTTTATTTCTGTAAACCAGAGATTTAATATAACCTCACAATAGATAACCCAAGGTGAAATCGCATGGTGTTTTGGTAATTTTGCCAAATAACGCGTCCAGGAAACTTTTCTTGCAGTAAATCTATTGTCTGGCGAAATGTGTGACAAGCAGCACTGCCCTGTTGACGGAAAACATTGTTACCACATTTAATATCCACATTTACCAATTCAGGCTAAAGATATTCTGTTACCATATTCCTACAGAGTTAACCATTCCATCACTGTCTACAAATAATAATAATAATAAAACATAAGCATTTCTTCAGTCCTAAAAACCGCACCAATCAGTGATTTTCTGAGGATGAAGAGGTAACTCCTGAATCATTTGAGAATTATACACAAGTCAACAAATATAAACTTTTTTGAGGCAACATTGATGAAAATAGGTGTATATAAAGTATTTTGTAGTCCTAAATTCCAAAATAATAAGGTAATTTTAATAAAGGCGACGACATATTTTTATAACCTAATATTTATTTAATATAAACAGGTAAAACGTGAAATCTATTCAAAGGCATTACAGAGGATTATATGAATAAAAAATATATTATATGAGATGTCACACAGTGACAAAAATTTTCACGTTTCCTCTTGTGTTTTGTAACATCATCCCTTTTTAAAAACCAGCAGTACTCGCCCAATCTAGATGGGTTCCAGCGTCCCTGGTATCTTACTTCTATCGTTCTGATGTCGTCATTTACTGTATCCAAATTTTGCGGAAAAAAATCTAAATGAGAGTGTAAAAAATGTATTTTTAAGAGGCGGAAAAAAGGCAGAGAGGTGGAAAAAAGATTTTTTTAAGTTAACAAGAAGGGCATATTTTATGTTTGAAGTACCAGGTTCAAAAGAAGTTCTATGATTCAAATCTTTCTTACTATAATGTTCTTTTGTTGCCTTACTGTCTCATAGACACAAAAAGCAGCAATACATTGTAAAACCCCCTTGAAGCCTTAGCTGTATACCTATCATTTTTAAATCCCCACAAAATATTCCACTGACACTGTTCATATTTAACGCGATTTAGTATGATTGCGAAGCTGCCATAGATGTCTTTCATTGTCAGTGCATGGGCTAAAGGGATAGATGGATTTTTGTTTCCATTATGAAGCTAGACTGCTTTGAGTCCAAAATACGCCACTCGGAAGGTGCATGTTCCATATTAAGCTTATTCATTAAACCATCAATATCACAACAGATACATAGCGATCCTTGAATATGTTGCATTCCATTTTCGATTGCATTTTTATCTAATAGGTTCCACTGTTGAAGTCTGGAATCAAGAAGTTTAACAATTCCTTTTTAACATTTCCACGTCACGTACCAATTCATTTCATTTATTCTGAGTTGTTAAGTGAGATTTACCGTTGGTTTTTAAAAATGTTGGGTCACAACTGGTGTTCTCAGGAAGTTGTGGATCAGATCCTGATGAAGGATTAGAATCACCGGGAAACATGTTGTCCAGGTTTAAAAACGCAATCGGTACCGGTAGCTCTTGGCTATGACGAATTGGCCTAAGCGCAGAAGGTAAATTTGGATACTGAATTTTGTCCCATTTGCTTTTTTGAAATCCCTTCTATTTTAGTAATGTAAAACTAGCAATCATTTACATGGTCAGTAGGTTCTCTCCACATCATAGGCAGCAACAGCAAACGCCAGATAATTTTTTTGCTATGCATCCACTGCACTCCATTTACGTGACAATTTACACAGCAAACATGAGGAGCTCAACTTTTATCTTGATCTCCAATTTGGCACTTAAAATATATAAGATAGGTTCTTTGACTTCCTTGGATATATATCTAGTCTGTGACTTTAAAATAAATCGTCCGCATATATAACAAAACTTATCCGCTAGATGTTTGCAAAATCGATGACTAGAACTTGTCAGTTTACATAAAATCTACTTAAACACTTGGCTGTACTGTAAACGAGACAAAAACAAACTAAATTATAGAAAACAATGAAACTGCCCTTAAAGGTTCGTAGAATGCTGTGGAAATATCCCCTATATGGTCTTGTGGTATTGTCCAGTCCAAGTCAGGTACAAATAATTTCAAGTACTCCATGATATAAAGGAGAAGCAGGATATTGAAAATAGAACGTGCTAGACTATTTCTGTGAAAAGGTGTTTTATTAATAAAACTAAATGCAAAGTAAAAGAGCATTCTCATCAATGTTACAAAAATCATGTCGATCTGTGTAATTGGCCCAAATCCGGCAGTTATGTTTGTTCACATACCTATTAAGTTAGAAGTGCGCTTCGTTGGAAAATAAAATTTTAGCCCAAAGTGGAGGTCGCCTTCCAACTTTCAATTTCTACGCGCTGTTCAATTGTGTATCTTTCCATGGTTAATTGCCACAATGTAATGAATACAACAATCTATGAGTGACATTTACATTTCAAACAGTGTTGCCTCTATTACATTTCAAAGTTCTAGCACTCTTATTGAAAAACTGTTTATAAAAAAGATCAAGTCTGTTTGAAACTCGATATTATGCTTTCATCAGTTTTCTAAAAACACAGACAAATAATCCCGGAATTTGATATCATAAATTGTAAAATGTGTAATTCGAAGAATTTGATCCAATACCTATGCCATTGAAAATCATGTTCGCTTTCAATACTGGAATAAGTTTCTGGTCATTGTCGTGTTACTCTCTGTATAAAAAAAGAGAGACTCCGAGTTGCAATAAGAAAAAACGAAAACGTCGTCGGTCTATTTTCGAAAACGATCGGTCGTGTTCGGGTAAATTCGTTTCGGGCGCCTTTGGACGCCGGACGTCGCGGCGAGACGTCTGAGATAGAACCAGTGGTGAAAATTCGGCCGGTATTGGGTTTTCCTTGCCTTAACTTAAGTCCAAATTCATTGATAAAATTCACATATGCTAAAACACCCCGCGATATTAAGTTTTTTCATTTGTTTTTGTCTATGTTTAGATTTAATTTTAAACAAAATTCAGCTAGAGTTATTTTGGTTTGTGTCTAACAAAACACCAGTGAAGTTTCAATTGTTTTTCTACTAGTGAATTGTAGTGTACAATAAGGAATCTTATTTGTTGGTTATAAAAAGGTAACACAACAATTTTTCGAGTCTAATATTATTAAATTCAAAAGTTAAAAATGTATTGCATATACAAGGTTATATTACAAACTATAATATATTTTTATATCAGACTAATAAATGGAGCCATGGATATTAATATTAAATATTAGGTGATAGAAAAATCCCATCCTCAAAGTTATATACCTTTAAACCAATTGTTTTGTTTCAGATTGTTTCAAACATTTGATTGAAACATATCCACCTTCTATTGAGAACATTCAATAATGGATTACCGCTTCATGTAAAGCGACATATTCTTTAATGAGATGACCTATAAATTACCCACATAATACACTAATCTTTCTACCTGTTATAAACATATTTCAAGGGTAATAAAGTGAAAACCACTCATGTTAATTTGTAGCGAGTATTTAAGTATTTAATTCAGACCTTCTAAATAATCTTAGGATATTCCTAACTCTTTTTTACACTTGCACTTCTTCAACTCTCAGAATTAGTCTTTTTTCTCTTCTAGTGCCTCCAAGTTCAACTAAGTTCTAATATACTAAGTTCCGTATATTTCGCCAAACCAAGTAAACTTGAGAACCAATGAAAAACTTGAATTTAATCGGCTTACCACAACTTATCCTTATCCTTACAATTCATCCAGTCTGCGTGTAACGAAAAAATTATTTGTCATTCTTCTTCTGGAAAGCACTTCTTTTCTCTCACAATGAATCGCAACTGTTATTTTTTTTGCATACAAATCCATCAAATATTCATCATAAACTGATAATTAACTGAACTAAACTGATAAATTGTGATACAATCTCTAGAGGATTAAGAAATCTTAAATATAAGCAAATGTGTCATTTTAATGCCTAAAAAAGGCGTAGTAGTAAATATTTACTGATATATTCTGATCAAGGTTAATTATAACTTTTCCCTTTTCTCAAAATTTTAACTTTTGTTTGAAACAGATAAAAAAATACTAAAATGTATAATAGAAACTAAAAGAATAACTTATTTATATTTATATTTTATGTTTCTAAAGTTAAAAGTAAAGTATATATGTATATATATATATATATATATATATATATATATATATATATATATATATATATATATATATATATATATATATATATATATATATATATATATATATATATATATATGGTAAGGTGGGTAGGTTGAGACACCTTTAGTTTTTTGGTCGTTAAATACACCACATATTTAATGTTTATGGAATATTTATTAATCGTTTATTATTGTTTCCTTTTCTTCAATACCGAAATTGTTTCCGGTGAAGTTAGAATGGCACTTTTCATTGGCTTTCGCTCATGGTTCGATTTTTTGGCAGGTGTAGTTGCTTGTACTGGACCAATTTCAGTCAAAATTAGTCGAAGAGAGACTTGAAGTACGAGTCATAGATTTTGATGAGAGATTCATTTGAACCTCTTCTGGAACATCATCAATCACAATACGACGCTGTACATCACCATCGATACCATCCCTTTCAGTTGATACAGCTGCCTCATTTTCACCACTAACAACGGCTTGTATAAAGTTGAATTCTACAAAAACATCCAGATGCAATAATGCATAATGCCTGCAATGTGCCGAATTTTAAACGCTTTGTCAGATTTATAAGCAAAAAACACGATTTATAAACGAAAAATGGATATGGTAAACCGAAGAGACACCGGTGTGTCAACTTATCTGAATGACGTCATTTTTTGTAAAAAAATATGTGTATCGGAATTTTTACAGGAAATCTTTCTACACGTAAAAATATATGTTAAAAATTGATCTCTTTATAGATTAATGAAAAAATTACCAAAAAACTTAAATATATATGTATATGATGTTACATCTAATATTTTCATAAGATGGAAATCATTCCGAGTGTCGATCTGTTCGTGAAGAATCACGATGTTTTGCCAAAATCTCATTTGGCATTTTCAAGTGTTGTTCGCTTCGAGTGAAGAGTCCAACTGACGTGCACGGGTTGTTGCGCTTGCTCTTATAGGCGGCCGGGGACTGTGCATATTGTATCGGGGTAATTCGGGGCTGTTCGCGGCGCTCGTGTCCGCTTCCGGGCAAACGTTTATTAATTTTTCCTCGTCATTACGAGCAGTGTTTGTTCTCTCTTCAGAAGCGCTTTCCATACTTTTAGAATATTGCAAACGTCGTTTTGTGTATTTAGCTGACCGTTTTGTGTATTTAGCTGTTCTTCTATTTCTATGGATTTCTCTGATTGTTCGGGTTTTGTAGTTTTCAATATTCGCTGTTTTTTTGGCTATTTCAAAATAGATTTTATGTCTTGTTTGTAGATGGTACTGAAACAGGGCGGAAGTGGTTTGATTGTTTTTAAGTTGTTTCGATATTCCTGTATTCTGGCCGAGATCCGTCTGTTTGTTTGTCCTATGTATGTTCTGCTGCAGCCGGAACAAGATATGCTATATACCCCATAATTTGTCAGTCTGCTTTTGTCCTGGGGGTTTTTTTTTAGGATGTTTACGACAGTTTTGTGTGGCTTGTAGATAGTTTTGTTGTTATGTTTTCTTAGTAGTCTGCCTATCCTATCAGTGATCCCTTTTACGTATTATAACAGGACTTTTAGTGCATTTGGTTCTTGATCCTCAATTATTCTTCGTGTTTGAGTTTCCTGGCAGTGAACGACCTCCCTGATGCAATTTTCAGAATGTCCATTTTGTTTGAGGGCTGTGCAATTTTTAGTAGTTCCTCACTTCGTGTATCTCGTAGTGTCAGTCGAAAAGATTTGAAAATCACGGTGTTCGCTACTACTTGGATTTAAAAATGGTGATGAAACATGGAGTTAAGATATCGATCGGTGTGAGTTGGCTTTCTATACACTGTCTGTTCGAGAGTTCCCGAAAGTTGTATTGTGATGAGGAGATCCAAAAACAGTAGTCTTCTTCCTGTTCGACTTTCAGAGTGA
Source organism: Cosmopolites sordidus (assembly GCA_031761425.1). NCBI lineage: Eukaryota > Metazoa > Arthropoda > Insecta > Coleoptera > Curculionidae > Cosmopolites > Cosmopolites sordidus. The sequence continues at coordinate 428,005 of JARFXV010000753.1, read as the reverse complement.
ACTGCATTCTGGGATGAATTTCGTTCAATTGGGTTAGGAAGTTGTTCAGAAGTTCGTTGCCGTGCGGCCATCTTATAAAGATATCATCTACATAGCCAAAGTTTAGGTTTTAAAGGAGCGTTGGCTAATGCTTTTGTTTCGAAGTCTGTCATGAGTATGTTGGCTATAATGGGTGATAGTGATGATCCTATTGGAGCACCGTCGGTCTGTCTGTAAATTTGCTGATTGAAGGAAAAATGTGTGTTCTTCAGGCAGTGTTTGGAGAATTCACCCACGTATGGTAAAAGTCTTTGTTTCGAAATTAGGCCGAGAGTTTCGTCTATAGGGCACATACTTGGATATAGTGAGACAATGTCCAGACTTGCTAGTATACTTGTATCCTCTAGTTGGAAATACTTAATTATCTTTGTCAAATGTTCTGAGTTTCGAATATAGGACTTGCTTCGATATTAAACGGTTGGTTGCATGACAATTGGTAGATATTTTTTCAAATTTTGTGTTGGAGAGCTGAAGGCATTTACTATGGGCCTTAATGGGACTTCTGGTTTGTGTATCTTGGGCCGATCGTTAAGTTCTATAAAGGATATCTGCTTGATTTTTCTCTTGGAATTATTCTTCGTTCAATGTATGGCCCCAGTTTTCATTCTTTGATTTTAGATAGAATTTCTAGATACGATAATAATGTTTCTAGATAATCTTCTAGATAATAATAATTATTTTTTCTAGCATTGTTTTTCGGATGTTTGAGTAATGTTTTCCATATTGTTAGTATATTATTAATATGGCATCATTTAGACTATTTACTTTTCTGTACTTTTCTAAAAAGCTCTTAAAATAACATTTACTCCATTTGTGAAAACTTACATATTAATATTTCACATTATTACAAAGGATAATAGTTATAGATTTGACGAAATAAATGATCAAATATAAAAAACATAATACTATTATCAGGTAATGGTATATATAACGTAAACTTTTTAAAACAAGTACATATTAGTTGCAAACAATAACATTACTGAAAAGGTAAATTGTTCGCACTAATCAACGAATCAATTCTGTATGATATACATAATAATATATAATTAAACAGTGTGTTGTTTTCATGTAAATTATAAATTACACCCAGTTGTCTAATTATTATATGTACTATGCGACGGAAATAACCACATGGCTTAGTAAAACTTTATTATTTCAATATTTTTGTATTTGTATAATTGATATCTATGATTACGGTAGTGTGTATAGTAAACAACAAGGATTTCATTGACATTCAAATATATATTCTGGAGATAATTCACTAAATATGACTCCCTATAGAAGAAGTTCATAGCAGATAATTTGTAAGGCATGACGTATTTACTATAAATTCACTGGATGAATAAAAAAACTAACTAGTCCTTCAACCTATCACATTTTATCGATTGGTCAAGCCTAGGAGAATATTGATGATGGTTTCTTATAAGAATCTGAAGGTAACTGCAATATGAAAATGAGCATTGTTCGGTTGGAACGCAGTATTTTTCATTGCATTAGGACATTTACATGGACTTGTACGACTAATAGACGAACTTCAGCTCCTATAATATGAAGATTGCTATTTATATATCTGGAATTGGCAACAATGGTGTTGCTAAGAGTTATATAACATATATATGGTAAAGTATGGCTATATATGGTAATCATTGACTGCATACCTACTCAGAGCGTTTTGTCATACGTACGCTATTTGTGTTGTTTAGTGACTTGAATATTTTATCTCAGTCAAAAAATGGAATTAATTCGTGAGAATTTTCGTACGATGATTTACTACGACTTTCGACGTGGATTATCTCAACAACAGTGCATCGATTAACTCACTTCGACTTTTGGCGATGATGCACCATCTAAAACCACTGTATATCACTGGTTTAGTGAATTCAATCATGGACGTCGTTCGCTCACGGACAAATTTAAAGAAGGTCGTCTAAAATGGGCTGCTGTACCAGAAAACATCGATACTATACGCGAACTGATAAAGCAAGGTCGTCATGTGACATACCGTGAGATTAAGGCATCCCTCCTTGGGTATTGGTATGACAAGGATACACAAGATTTTACAAAAACAATTAGCCGTGAAAAAGATTTGTATGCGTTGGATTCCGAATCATTTGACAATCGCTCGGAAAAAGGATCATGTCGATTGGTATACCGAATGTTCATAAAATATAATCGTAGTGCGGCAAAAGCCGTGTGTAACTGTGTAATCTACATAGGTGACGAATCTTGGAAAGTAAACAGCAGTTGACTGTTTGGGTCTTTCAAAATGACCCAAACCCAACAAAAGTTGTTTGCGCAATATCCCGTTATCCCGTTTTTGGGATAAATGGGCATGTGGCTACGGTGCCACTAAAGAATCGTAGAACTGTCAATTCTAAATGGAAAACAACCATTTGTTTGCCAGGTGTCATTGAAGAAATAAGAAAAAACACCCACCGACGCAGGATCTTGCTTCACCATACCAACGCGAGGTCTTATACATCGGACTGAACAACTCAATAAATGGTCCGTCAAAACATCGAATTGATGTTTTGACGGATGTACGGATGGATGTACAGTTTTGATTTGGTACCCAATGATCTCTTTGTGTTCCTCTCCATGAGGAATAAACTAAGTGATCAACGCTTTTCGACACCAGAATAAGCGATTGATGGGTCCAAAATGCATGTTTTTGAGATAGCTCAATCGGAATGGAAAAAGTGCTATTAAAATTGGCCCAAATGTATGTAAAAGTGTATTTATCATTGTAGAGAACATTTTAAAAAACAACAAAACCATTTTCAATGATAAATATTTGTTTTTATTTATTATTCAGGATACATAAATAGCATCCCTCATAATTCTATATTTATATCCTGTATTATGTTTTAAAGAGTGGGGCAAGTACCATGCTACCATTTTGTTTTGGCGCCATTCATTTTTTCATGATAATTGTGATAGTTTGTGGTTTGGCTGTTGTGTAGTATAAACGTGCAAGTTTCGCTATGGAAAAATTTACGCTTAAAGAATGCAGTAAAATTCTTGTAATTTACATAAAAAAAGTTGTTCAATTATCGCAACTCAACGTGAATTTAGGCGAAAATATGCTAATCATCCTTCAGAATGTATCGTTTAGTCAAGCAATTTCAAGAGTTCGGAACAGCAATGGATAAGAAGAAGAAGAAGAAGCGGGTGGTGCCACAATATTCCTCTCCACTGTCTGGTCTATGCTTAATTAATTATTGATTAATTGTTAAAATTTAAATTCTTCAAAAGAGATCATTAGACTCTGAACGAGTGAATGAAAAATTGTTTCTTCTTATTCTCAAGCTAGGTTCTTTATTACAACAAAGGTTTAACTATCTGATCTCTTAGATTTGAAGTTACTTCCGCAAATGACTGAAGGTGGACCCCACAAGTTGGACCGTGGTCCGGGAAGGTCCTTTAACCTTCCCCGATTGCCCCTGAAATTTGAACCCATGAATTGATGTGCAGTAGAAAATTTAACTTTACGCACTGTCAAATCCAAAATCATCTAGCAAATTACATAAAACTTATCTTGGAAATTTAACTACAAAGGATAAGTCCCATATCAGAGGTCCAAAAAAATTACAGTGTGAAGGTGTCTCCAGATTTGACGACGTGGTGCAAAATTTGGAATTTCTCCACGCTGAATTTTGGGAAATGACTTGTACATGTTTCCCTATAAGATTCAAATTGTTCAAAACCTGTTGCTCTGCCTTGACTACTGTAATACCATCATAAACCATTTTTCTCAAATTGACAATTGACGGATTCGGATTATTTATTTATGGAGGTTTTTGAAGAAAAATGTTTACATAAATAGGCCCCGATCTAAACAGCAACCCTCCAATGGACAATATCCTTGCTGAAATCGTCACATTAACATATTAACAAAAGTTATGTAAAATGTGGTAAAAAAGGACAAAAAATTGTAGTGTTGTAACCAACAGGAGATTATTCAATCTTAAATATCACAGATTCAATCAATAGAAATGAAATCATCTCGTGATGATGTTCACATGACTAGAGAGAAGCGCGTCGAGAAGTTAAATAAGATGATTCGATGTTTAATGGCAAATCTGTGCGAATTTAGAGTTTCACACTGAATTTTCCAATAAAAAAGTCATTATTTAGCTCTCTTCGAAGCTGTTTGCATTTACACTTTTTACAAATTTTATTTACCATTACAAGAAATTATGCAGTTTATTATATAATCGAAATATTGCAACTCGTCGCGATAAGACCTATCGTATTTTCATGTTCGTTCAAATCTCATCAAAACACAGTTTTTTTTCAATTGTATTTTTCAATTTCAATTGAATTTCTTTGAGACCGGTTTCTGGCCTCATCAGCCGTCATCAGTCGGGCTCGAGCTGAACGTTCGAAAGCAAGTGAAGGAATGACCAAGGTATGCATCATTACAGCTTATATCCGACATGGAAGATGTATATGGTAGTACTCTTGGTCATTTCTTGCTTTCTTGCTTTTTTAGTAGCATCTTTAGTTCAACATTGTTATGTATTTTTTTTTGGAATATAATTATCTAGATAGTAATTAATGACGGTTTTTTTTGACATGCATTGTTATAAAACATATTGTAAAAAAAAACGAAAACGTGTAATATCATATTATTTCACTAATATTTTTTTCACCTATCATAAAGTATCCAAATCACGTAAGATTAAAAACCAGAAATGACAAGGAAAAAATACCGTTTAATTTTTAATGCCGGCTTATGACTAAACTTTGTAACATTTCCCATTAAAATGCATCATGTACATCCATTTCGACTCATATGGGTCCTTTCCATTTCCTAATTTAAATCCACTAATTATATTTTCGACTGCGAAAAATAGCTTAACGTTTGTTTTTCCTTTCAGTAACAAGCCTATTGTCGACAGTCCCATTCCTCTTTCAAAAGGGCCCCTGAGGCGAATTTTCAATGCCAGGTCACGCTCTGGACCGGTAAGAAGATGGTGTTGCGCAACATAAGTAAAGTTGGACTTTAAACCTATTCGTCGTAGTCTTGGTTCTGTTGGTGAGCGAGGTACTAATGGAAATTCTTCTTGACAATGAGCAATTACAGAAACTACGTAAGTAATACTAGAATATAGTTTTTTGAGATATGTGGGGTAGTTGATTAGTTGATTTTAGTTGATTTGGTGTTATAATATATATATATATATATATATATATATATATATATATATATATATATATATATATATATACATATATACACATATATATATATATATATATATATATATATATATATATATATATATATATATATATACATATATACATATATATATATATATATATATATATATATATATATATATATATATATATATATATATATATATATATATATATATATATATATATATATATATATATATATATATATATATATATATATATATATATATATATATATATATATATATATATATATATATATATATATATCGGATACCAGCTGGCCCGGTAGACGTTGTTCTGCCCTTTTCCGTAGATGATATATCCCTTTTTTATAATTGATGTTAAATTTCTTTTTTATAACAATAAAGAACGAAAATGTTGCGTAGGTTAACACAATTATACATAAATTATGTTCATTTAATATGAATAATATTGTGTAAATATGAATAATTTTGTTTTATAAATATAGAATTTGTTGAAAACTTGACGACATCGCCACCTATCGGATCCTAGCATAGCTATGAACAATCGCCTCGACAAAACAAATATATTGTGGGAATATGACCTTCTATTCAAGTCGTTCAGATGTTACCCGATCACATACAGACGCACCTACCCATATATATATATATATATATATATATATATATATATATATATATATATATATATATATATATATATATATATATATATATATATAATGAAGGGGTATATCTCCCAAATCCCTTCCCAATACTGAAATTCTTCTGTCCTGAGAGAATTTATTGAACATAACCTGACTCTTTTTCAGGTTTATTTTCAAGCCAAATGGTTCGTCAGCCCTTTGCAGATCCTTTGGGTCTTGTGAAAGGAGAACGATATCATCTGCAAATCTAAGATAGTTTAAGTTTGCTCCATTGATCTTTACACCATCCTGTTCCCAATCCAGTTTACGGAATACTTCTTCGAGGGCAGCCGAGAAAGAATAAGTGATATTGAGTCACCCTGTAGTACACCTCGTACTAAATTAATTCCCAATTCAATATCATAAAGGTGGATTGTGGCTGTAGCTCCATCATATATCGATCCTGATAGGTTTACATATGCTTTGTCTACCCCCTGACTCAGCAATACATTCATTATGGCCTGCTTTGAAATTAAGTCAAATGCTTTTTCCTAGTCGATAAAAGCCAAGCACAGTGGCATGGTGTATTCATTGTGCCTTTCTATGTCCTGCTGTACAACCTGGATGTGATCCATTGTACTGAATCCACTTCTGTACCCTGCTTGCTCTCTTGGTTGTGCGTTATTCAGTTTTTTTAATATTCTTTTAGATATTATCTTAATGAAAACTTTGTATATTACTGATAGGAGAGTTATTGGACGGTAGTTCTTTAAATCTTCCTGTGCTCCTTTTTTTCATAAGTCAGGTAGTTCTTGTTCTTTGCAGCATTTTGAGTGTAATTTTGCCAGTGTTTTAAGTAACGTCCGACCACCAGCTATTAGCATTTTGACAGTTACTCTGTCCTTTCTGGGAACCTTGCCGTTTTTTATCGATACTATAGCATTTGTTACTTCCTCCACTAGGATATCTGGCATTTGTTCTTCCGTGGGTATTGTTGTCTTTGGTTGGTTCTGATTTTCATATGATTGGGAATAAAATTTTCTGGCAACCTCTAACATTTGCGTACGCGCTCTGCACACTGTGCCATCCTCACGCATTAAGGTATAAATTTGCGTTCTTTTCTTTATCAGCTTCTGGTTAGCCTTGTTAATTCCTTTGTTTTCTTCCACTAGGGTTTTTTGCACTAGCAGCATGTTGAACCGGCGCGTGTCCTCTATGACACGTTTTCTTATAGTTTTGCTGAGCTCAGCGTACTCTGCTTTGCCAAAATAACTCTCTGCCTTTCTCATTGTCCGTCGTTTCTTCATTAAATCAACGGTTTCACTGGAGATTTATGTCTGTTTGAGGCCTTTTTCTTCTAGTGCTATTGAAGCAGCCGTTTGAAGCACATTGTTGGTGATTTCTTCATATTGAACTGATATTTCCATCTCCTACGGAACTTGTAACACAGCAAAGCGGTTCGACAAAGCAATCTCAAGATCGCTGGAGCTCTCCAGCAATTTTCCAGAATCCACTTTGGCCTTCTTTGACCTTGCCATTCTTTCGTGCTCTGTTCGACAGTTAATCCTAACTTTTGCTGGTACCATTCGGTGGTCAGTTCAAACATTAAAATTATTAAAGATAGTATATTTAGTAAATATTGTTTTATCGCTGGTCATGATATAGTAAGTTTCCCTTGTGAGTCCAGATGGACTTTTCCATGTCCATTTTTTGCTGATATTGTTCTTATAGAACGAATTCATAATATAAAGTTCTTGTCCTTCAACAAAGTTAACTAATCTGTGACCTCCTAATCCTCCTAATGTGAACTAATCTGATTGTCCCGCTTACCAGTTTCATATAGGCCAGTTGCATTTTCACTAGTTCTTGCTGTTGCAATTCTGGTATTAAAATCCTCATCAGGATTTTGTATATACATTTTTCCTTGTATAAAAGCTGGGCCATATTATCATAAAAATTCTAATTCTCAATTTTCTTATCCCTATGACTTATAGTTGGTGCATAAGCTTGGACGATTTTAAGCGTAAACTTTTTATTGAGCTGAATCATATTGTTCTTCTTTTCATTTGAAACATATATTATTTTTCTTCATAGAATGTTTTGTTGTGTTTCTTTTTCGAGAAAAGAGTTTTAGATTAGATGATTAGATGTAATCTCCTCCTGATTAGATCATGATGCATGATTGAATCAGGAGATGATTCAATCTAATGACGACATGAACATGGTTAGTAAAATGCGCCTCGAGAAATTAAAAACAAATAATTTAGTACATAGTGGAACATTTGTTTGAGATTAATGTTTCATACCAAAAGAGTTGATGGAAGAATTGATAGAATGTAATCTATTTTGTATGACCATTGGACCATGTCATTTTGTATGACCCCTTGACCCAAAGTAGTTTATAATATCTCGAACTTCAGTTTTTAAAAATTTTTCGAAAACTATCAAAAATCGTTTTCTTAACTCGATCGTCATAAACTAGTCACTAATCGCATCCGCCAGAAACTTCACAGCATGGGATCTGATGATTCATGCTTAACAAATAGCATAGTCAAGTTGTTATACTTATACATCTCGGTGTTACGCAGAGAACTTTTCGAACAATCTTTATAATTGTACGTGAACGTTCTACAATTATATTTGTCAATAAAAAGCTTTTTATTAATATTATTAATGGAGGTTTTTATATTTTTACTATTCAAATTTATTAGTTCGAATTCAAAAATCAAGTAGTCGTTCCAAAATGAGAAAAAAAAATGTTTTGTCTAAATAATTTCTGTACTTCTTGTTTTCTTATCACAACTCCATCAAGACGAAGTTAATAATCAATAAAAACCTCACAAACGTATATCTATATCTGGAAATATATTCTTGCGCTTCTCCCGTATTTTCTCTTTTTCGATACTGTGCAAGTTCACAGACGATCATATCTCAACCAGGCTATAAACTGATATTTCCATGACGCCTTATATTAACGTTTTATGTGATGACGCGTAGAAACGTCGTAAATATCCATAGGTAAACTCAGACTCCCTGGATATTCGATGGCATTTAACCAGTAAAAATAGATGTCGAGATCCAGAAATAACGCATAGAAGAGTAACAACCAGAAGGACTATCTGGCCTATCGCATCAATTAATTTTATTTGGAATACGATACGCCAAAAGTTTATTCAACGCAATTTGCTTACATTCATTCCGATGTTATGCTCTTTTTCGCATTCAGATTCAATGGCATTTTGATTGTTCTTTGTGTGTTGCATTTAAATTAATTCATGAAAAATTTAGAGATTATTGATCATTAGCATTGATGATTATAATCAATAGACTAGTAAAATATTGTTATGGTAAAATTGTCATTTCAATTTTGGAAACGAGTTGATTAAATATTTAATTGAATTCGTCTCTCTCTCTCTCTCTCTCTCTCTCTCTCTGATCTTCTGATCTTAATTGAGAGTGTTCTATCATTGACTATGTCATATATGATTACGGAGTTCTTAATTTCGTTATTGAGAATAATTGCTACTCCGTTTCTCAACTCATCTTCGTTGTTTGAGCATATAATTACCATTACATTATTATTAGTTGATATAAAATAACATTGCTTCTCCAATGAGTTTCTCTAATATATGTTACGCCAATATCCTCTAAACATTTCTCCGCTATCTTTACGTCATAGGTTTATGATACATTTGTTTTCTAATATCTTTTCCACTGAGAGCCTGGCTAACAGCCATCTGCTCCATGGCTAATAGCCTCCAATTTTAAGCTCAAGAGCCCCTCTGTGGGGGTTGAGTATGACCATGTTGAGTTGAACATGACCATAATATTATTATTAGTCACTTAAGTCTTGTTAGAAATGTTGAACAGAACATCCATGCAGTCAACTTTTCGAATTATTAATGTAATACTTCTTGTTTAATGAAACGAATCATTTCCTGATGGTTAGCGAAACGCAAGTCGAGAAATAATAAAAAGTTGGTTTGGCTTGGCCAACTCGAAGAGATTTACCACTAAACACCAAATTGCTTTTTTTAACCGCTCGACGCAAGTTTCGTTAACCATTATTAATAATAGATTCAGTCATTCAACCAGACATTATCTGATGATGCTAACATGGTTAGCGAAACGTGCGTCGAGAAGTTTAAAAAAGTGATTTGGTGTTTAGTGGTAAATCTCTTCGAGTTTAGTGTTTCACACTGAAGGTTGCAATAGAAAAATTGAAATGCTTGGATGTTTAATCGTAAATCTCTTTGAGTTTAGTGTTTCACACCGCTCAAGGGCTCTAATAAAAGAATTGATTTAATGTATTTTTATTGAGCTAAACCATATTTAAAAAAAGTAAAAAATTATGACGAAACTATTGACGTAATAAAATAATTTTTTAGCAAGATTGATTTTTCTAAATCTATGCCAATGAAATTACTTGACATCTTTTTAATGTATTAAGCTATTGACCATAAATGTGTTAAATTTTACGTTCTTAATATTCACAAAATTAATTCATAAACTACAAGGATTGTCTGACTGTAGAAACTTTTGCAGTGTTCTATGTAATATATTTTATCTTAAGTCAAAATCTCTTTAATTTTGCAATGAGTAGTCAACGACCGTGCGTTGTCTTGGTGACTCATCACCATTTCCTATTAAAATCTATCTTTCGGTTGAGAAATTTGACAGGATGCTTGTGAACGGTAGAGTACCTGAACATTTTTGCATTCAATATGGTTATGTACTGTTGTCACGTCATCAGAAAATTACAAGACATCATCTTCCCATGCAAACTTCCTGAATCAAACTCGATCATTATAATCGTAAATCCCCAAAACATCATTTATTTTTAATGATGATCGGTTCGCATCTTCCGGTTGGAGAAATGAAGCTGCAATGAAAGGAAGCAACAACAACAACAACAAATCGGTTTGGCTTTTTCACATGAGCTCGGCTACTTTCTTTAAAGATGCTTCGTGTTTGGGTTCGCGTCACGGTCGTTTTCGTTTCTTTCTCCTCGATCTGATTGTCTGTCAAGTCGAGTCCTCGATAAATAGAATGTTTCTTTCACCTTGTTTCCGCACTTAGCCGACGAAAAAAAAGAGCAATTGAAAACTTACCGGGGCGTTTTGAAAATTTATGAAAACGATTGAGACTTTCGGATTCGATTTATGATAATCGATTTATGATTCCCCTCTAACATATAATTCATATAATTTATTTTTTTTATTCATATAATTTAAATAATATAATAAATATATTATCATATATTTTTTATAAGTAATTTTTCATCAATATTCCACGCGAGTGCACCATTGCTTCTTTCTGCCGTCACCAGAATATCAACAGAATCTCTCAAAATCGGTTTCTGGTCTTATAGCTTTCATGCCTTAATCAGTCGGACTTGTGTTGACGCCTGGAAGTATCTGAAGAAATTATCAGGACTTGAAATCGTTAGTGGACGTGTTAAATGTGGCTGGCAGGTATTTGGCAGGCTCAACTTAGCATTTAAGAACAAACTATCACATTACCTGAAAAGAAAAGCCTTTCATCAATGTGTTCTGCATGATGTGACTTTCGGAAATTATATCTGAACACCCACTTTCAGTTTATTCGCATGGCATTACTAGACGGGATGCACATGGATTAGAGAAAAAATGAAAGTGAGTGACAACTGGAAGAGCAAATGAGTTGAAATGGAGGTGGGCCGGCCATGTATCGAGGAGATGCTAAGATACATAAATGACAGGTTCATTATTTAAATAAAAAATATGACTATTTAAAATAATTATTAAACCGCGTTAAGGGCATTAAGGGAAGTAAAGGCTGGTTAATCGCCATCAAAACAGGCTAGCCATCTATCGAACAGTAATGTAATAGAATCAAAATGAACTGAACACCATCTTAGACTTGTTGTATAAAATCGATATGAATAGATGGGGCAAGTGCAGATTGATGCGTCATCTTGCGTGATCATGAAAGCGTGACTGATGCATTTGTTGCAGTTACGGGTAGGACAGTTTCGAGGCTGCCTATTAATCGACATTTATTTGTAATAGAGATATATGCTTACCGTCCTTTTGGGGTGATACCTCTTACAGCCAAACCACACCGCATCGCTTAGCTGAATGCAATTAGCTGAATCGCATGCTGAACTATAATTGAATGGGATTTGAAATTAGTAGTGAGGGATAAATTAATGCATAAATGGACCAGCTTTTTTTTATTTAGCTGAGGTACCTGATACTTGATGGAAATTTATTTTAAATAAAAGTAATAAGATCTATATCAAAATTTCCACTATATTTAAAAGAAATTGTATAATTGTTCCGACAAACAGTTCATTCCTGAAATCCGAAACTGCAATGTTGAAGCAGTGTAGTTTAATTTTTGTTGTGTCAAATAAATGCGAAATTTCTTGATTTTGTATTGTTACTTAAAACCATCATGGTGTAGAAAGAAATTCAAAAATTACAAATATTACAGAGTTAGTTGCTACCCAACCAAAATTCTGTTTTCGAACATTTTCAACAGGCTCTCTGTTTTCACAATTTGGCTCTTACCGTTATTTTATATTTCTTAGGTCGAATTCCTTTTCGACATTGACAAGACTAACAATGTATTAAAAATATTCAATAATACCGAAAGAATGGTGTAAGTACATAACCATTCCTATATTTAAAGAAACAAGCAAAACTCGTCCAGAAAATTATACAAGAATAAAGTTCCTATGTTCAGCTATGAAACTTGCATACCAGCATATCTGGTAATCAGTATACTAAAAACGAAACTAAAAAAATGATTGTACATAGGGATGAGCAAAAAGACTTTTTGGGGCAGAAAAAATACGTCTACCACTGAGGCCATATTCATCATAAGACAGGTAAAATAGAAGGAGATAGAATATAATGAAACTGCATATGTATGTTTTGTCAATTTAACAAAAGCTTTTGTTTGATGTGATGAAACTCAATAACTTTATAGATATTTTGCCAGAAAAGCAAATACCGAAAGAAATAGTAAGAATAATTCATAGCCTAAACCAACCCATATAGCATTGTGAATTTGTCTAGGTCTAGTCTCATTTCAGAAGTGTAATATATGACATTAATAAAAACGGAGTCGTACACACTACAACAACGCGTTAAAATTGTCGAATATTTTTATGAAAGTGGGCGTTCAGTGAAAAATGTTTTTAGAAAATTACGTGATATTTATGGTTTGCACAGTCTATATGAAAGCACTATTAATCGAATTGTTCAAGCGTTGCTGAAGACCCAGAAATTTACATTAGTCGACGTTCACAACAATATGGACTCCACAACATGGCGAAGTAAATCCACAATATATTTTATGGCGTATTTTACGAAAATCCAGAATTGATTCATGACAAACCTTTACGTTGTTTGGTGTGAATGTTCACCAATGATGGAAATATCCGCGGAATCCGGGATCTTCTGCGTTCTGATCGTCGATTGAGGGTCAGAATGATCGGGGAGGAGTTGAATTTGACTCATCCAATCGTTCATCAGATTATGGCCAGTGAATCGGAAATGAAAAAAATCTGCGCGAACAAAGTTTCGAAAAATCTTTCTCAAAATCAAAAGGCCAACAGGAGAAAAACACGTTTTGATTCTTTGGTCTGAGTGTCCAAATTTGAAAGAAAACTTGATAGCGCACCGTTACTTGAAATTGTTGTCAGTCATTTTCAGAACGAACTACAGAAAACTGGTTCACGAAAAAAATTGCTACAGGTCACCATGTGATTCTATAGAGTTTTAACTATTACTGAAGAAGCTCCAGATGTTGATCTGCCTCTTCTTCAAATGAAAAGCCAGCAATGTTGCCAGATTGAGTGCTACCCTACCAGTTTCATTACTTTATTTACACACTTCGTAGCTTGGTCAGAATAACGTTATTTAAAAAAAAATATGTTAGCAATATCCGTCAGTTATAAACATAAAAAGTCGAAATTAGACAAGAAAAGCATTTCATTAAACATTTTAGGTATTCTTTTCTATGAAATAATAATTCGAGAACTCGTTTAATAGAAGTACTTCTGACTGAATCGCCAACTGCGTTATTATTAAGTGATATTTTTTTATAAGTGCAAGAAATTTTTAAGTCGCCCTTATATTATTACGAGGAACGGAAGACAACGCTTGGCGATGTAAAACTGATTTAAAATAAACAAAACGCGAGTCGTTGCGCCCGAAAATGGCTCTAAAAATAGGTGGACCGTGGCGCTAGAACCGTCGCGCGAACGAGTACCCTCGTTGACAGTTTTATGCGGTTTTATTAAGTCTCATTCACACTCCTGCTTGGGAAATGGGAGAAGACGGAAGTGAGAGATAAATCGGAGAACTAAAAACAGGCGGGTAGGGAGGTGTTACTGGGTAGGGGAGTTTTCTAATGTAAATTAAAGGGGCATTTTATAATTCGTATACTTCTGGTCTTTTAAAATTATTCAAGCATTTATAGATTGCAAATAAAACATCGTTAATCCTGAAAATCATCATGTTTAAGTTACTTCGATAATTAAATTACTCGAATTTTCAAATAAGACGTTGAACAGAATTGATATTATTTTTATGACTGAAGTTGAAAAAAAGCATATTACAGCCGTTACCACTAGTTTAAAAGAAAATCTATATCAATATAATCTATATCAATATATAATAAACAAAATCTATATCAATATATAATAAATACATATGTTCAAGATGTTGATGCGATTTGCTTTTGATATGCATCATTGATTGATTGATTGATGTTGGTTTAAATCAAACAAGATGTTGATGAGCTTCCGAAGAATGTCGAACTTTGCCATAATTCCTATTTACTATGTTAAATGCCTTTGTAATATCAGTGAAGGTAATGTTTATATTCTCTTGTTGTTCAATAACTTTTTCTTGCAGTTGATACAAGCAGAAAACCATGTTTCCAGTGGATCGCTTTGGTCCGAAGCCTTGTATCTGGAATAAATTGATCTTTATAGAGGATCAATTCTTCTATTGGAATCTTTGGTGTGAAACACTAAACTTGAAGAGATTTATCACTAAACACCAAATTACTTTTTTTGAACTGCTCGACGCACGTTTCTCTAACCATGTTAGCATCATCAGGAGATGGTTTAATCTAATTCTAAAATGAAACTATGTTCTATTTATATAAAAACCCCTATCTAACGAAGCGTGTAAAAATCATGAACCGTGAAGTTTACTAAGCCTTGCATTAATAATTGTAAAAGTCCACTGAACGGGCTGGGTCCTATGATTGGGTTCATGATTTTCTTACATTTTTCTATTTGAATGCTTTCATATGCATCCAAAGCCTTATTATTATCAACACTTTTAATTAGTCTTAAATTACGAATATCTATAATGTGGCCTGTCGCAGAGCATATTGTTTAATAAAGTGTTGGCCAGCTGCATGTTACCACGTTGAGGAATTTGTGTAGAAAACCTTCTCTCTTCTAGGAGATCTGGTGGGCACAATTTTAGCAAGTATTTTATTAGCTAGTGTTAGCAAGGATACGCATACCCCTATAATTATTGTAGTCGCTTGCTCTATTCTCGTTTTGAAAATGCTAATGATCTTGGCATCTCTGAAATCTTGTGGCAACTTCTCCTGCCTTCAAATAAGATCAAACGCTAGTTGAGTTGGTGTCTAATATCATCTTCGAGGGCTTTATATACTTCCATCCATACCGATCCTTGTTTTTTATCAGCGTTGTTAAGTGGCTGTTTCTATATCCTGCTGAAATATGAACTATTGAAAAAACAAGACCTCGAGTGCATTGATTCTTTCGACCTTTGATGTTGGAGACGGGTCCTTCGCATTGCGTGGACTGCCAGATGAATAAACGCATCGGTTATAAAATAAATTAATGACCCCCAAGGATATCCGAAATTATTCGGACAAATTGAACGCTGGGATAGCAGTAAACTAGAAAGATTCGTGCTGGAGGGATGGATGATGTGTCCTAGATTACGCTATCAGACTTCCAAAAAGATGGACAAACCTAACTGACTGCTTTATCTCTCCAATATGTAACCAAGGAAACCAGAAATATAGAACGCTGGCGAGAAGTAGCCTGGAAGGGCCGCAAGCGGGATGAGTTTCCATAGGTCACGACTCTTCTGTAAAGAAGTATACGAATAAGAAAAATAGGCTGCTGTTATTTCGTTACCCGTTATAGGATGAGCTCATGGGTATTCTTAAGTGGTGAAAAGTTATTTGTAGGACTAAATACTTTCTTACAACCCTGGAAGAAACGCCTTATATCAGTTGTATAGGTAAAATGTTCAATTTTCTTGACTTTGTTCCTCCATATTTGGTTTTTTAAACGTCTCATGTAATATTGTGTTTCCTTCTTAGTTTTAACATCGGTGGCGGGAGCATCTCTGCTACAAGGATTGACTAAGGTGTTGACTAAGGTAATTGTTATGTTGTTGGGGGAATTTTGGAGCCAATCAATCCCTTTTTTTTCTTTCACATTGTATTTGTTGGCTTTCAAAACAGTTTCCTTGAGTTTGTTCCAATAACCGTCAGAAGTTTCTCCTTCTAGTCCGGAGTGGCTAAGATTGCCCTGCACGCTATGACGCTATTTCACAATAACAACAACATCGGTTGGTTTATTGGTTTATTAATATATTATTTATTGATATTAATTCGTGAATCACCCTGGTATTTTTATTAAAGCAATCCAACTTATTCCTTTGTGTCATAACAAATAAAACAAATCTAGTTAAATCCCTTCAACAGATAAAACTTTCAATTTTTGAACAACATCCAGAAATAATAAATAACAGAAATGTTTTTCTGACGATATTCGTCGGAATCCGCAGTGAAGAAACAAATAATTCACCGGCAAAGATATATAGCTAGGAAAAAGACACTAAATATTCTTCAGCTTTGAACTAGCAAATGTCCGTAATAACTGTTTGGCTGTTCTAACTCATCCTTCTGTCCCTTTAAGTTGCCGACGTTCCAGTTTGTGCCAACTCTCAAACGATCCGGCGAATAAATTACGCGATTGCGTCATAAAGTAAACAATTTTCGCCAACTAGATCATTTTTCGAACTCGTTTTTAACCCGACCAACTTTTAGAACAAAATACTTAAGAAAATAAACGTGCTCTAGGCGTCATTGACCGTACGATGGCGTCTAGAGGATAATAAAAATATGCCAGGAGTTCTTTTTGTATTTTTATAATGTCGTTCAGGGAGTGATTTTGCCGTTTTTGTATGATTTATCGTAATTGATACTAGACGATTTGTTTAAAAACTTATTTTTACAAAAAATAATAAAGGTCTTAACTCTACCGAAGGACAGATATGTTAAAAAGTGTTCTTAAAAATATCGTGTTTAAATATACCGAGGGTTGATTATCAAATGGTCATGCCCTTTCTTAAGCCCTACCGTGGATATTCGGTGGTACTTAACCTAAAAAAAATTAAACTAGATTTACCACTATACACCAAATCACTTTTTGAAACTTCTCGACGCACGTTTCATTTATCCTGATTTATTTAATTATCTCAGATTAAATCAACTCCTAATGAGGCTAACATGGTTAGCGAAACGTGCATCGAGAAGTTTCAAAAAGTGATTTGGTGTTTAGTGATAAATCTCTTCTGGTTTAGTGTTTCACATCGATGATTCTATAGAAGAATTGATAACAAAATTGGTAACAAAAATTATGTATCTTCGACCCTTCCAAGCGTGGCGAGTTTGATGAATATCATCTAAAACCGTATTAGATGTAGCGGTTAATAATTCTTAATTTTTTTAAGAGATGCCGCAGGAAACAAGGATCGGTTCAGTCTAATGTCTTATGTCGTTTTATTGCTACGACAGTACCTTTCAAAACGCAATTGATGTCTAAACGATTTCGAGTTAGCGTCTTTTTTTTCTCGTGTGAGGAACATGTCGAATTTCGAGCCAAATAAAAAACATTAGCAGTATGTACTACTTTCCTTGTCCAATCAAAAGAAAAAAGCTAGTGTAAGTTGTTGTATACTTGTAGAAAATTACGGTGACAATGTCATAATGCAAGATGCTTGTGGGCTTTGGGTTAGATGATTGAAAAGTGGTGATTTGACTTGAAAAACCCGAAATAAAAAAAAATACCGAATTGCATTGTTGGAAGAAGACGATATGTAGACTCAACAATATAAGGTAGATCGTTTAAATGTTGATCGCCGAACCATTCGTGATCGTCTGCATGCCATGGAAAAGATGCAGAATGCAGGAAAATGGGTATCACATCAGCTGAACGAGAGACAGACGGAAAAGTGAAAAATGGTGTACTACGTTTTGCTTTCTCGGCATGAAAAAAATACTTTTTTGCATCGGATCGTGACCTGAGACGAAAAATTGATATATTTCGAGAACTAAAACCGCAGAAAATCATGGGTTGACTTAGGACAACCATCAAGATTGACCGCCAGACCGAATCGCTTTGGAAAGAAAACAATGCTGTGCATTTGGTGGGATCAGAAGGGTGTCGTATACCATGAGCTTCTGAAACCAGGTGCAACAGTTAATACCGTTCGCTCCGGTCAACAAATGATCAATTTGAATCATGCATTGATCGAAAAGCGACCAGAATGGCGTACAAGATTTTGCACCACAGCCAAAGAGGCCAGATATACCATTTCTGCACTAGGCTGAGAACTCTTGCCCCATCCGACGTACTCACCAGACTTAGCACCTTCCGAGTACCACTTATTTTTATCGATATCTCACGCACTTTCCATGAAACACTTCAACAATTACGGAGATGTCGAAAAATGGCTTGATGATTGGACCTCACCTGAAAAGATGTACGTTTAAAAGGTGTACGGTTTTTCTGGGAGACATCCATAAATTGCCAGAGAGATGGGAAAAATGCAGCCAACGATGGCGCATATTTTGAATAAATCATTTTTTACCTTTCTCCCAAATTAAATATGATTTTTTTAAGAAAAAATTAAGAATTATTTACCGCCACACCTTGTAAACTGTTATTTTGTTACATTGAACATTGTTACATTAAACTATTATAAAAGACTTAAACTTACTTATATTTCATAGGGTTTTTGGAACACAGACGTTACACACGTTACATTTCAAATAATTACAATTACGGCTGCAAAAGATAACATATGCATAACTTGAAAAAGATCGGCTTTGCTTGGTACCCCTGGGTAAAACCGATCATGTACTAGAGCAAAATCGATCAGGGTTTACCAAATATATTAGAATACTTTTTTCTACAAATAAAACAAGAAATAAACATTAAAAAAATATAGTAACGATTATAGAATGAACATAAAATTTGGTATTTTAAAAGTACAAAAAATTACATGTTCTTTCTCATTTATATACATGAAATACTGTGGTAGGGTTAGTATTAATGTCTTAAATAATACTGTCTTTACATTGATTGCAAAATTACACCCCAGTTTTGTAATAAATGCATAATTTATGAGTCCAATTCTTACAAATATTACATTGAATCCAGACCTCCTGTGGACGCGAGTTGGAGAACAGCCCTTTACATTTCAAACATTTTATATCGTCTTCTGGACATTTTTATTTAATTGACTTAGGATATACAAGCGCTTGCTTGGATTTCATATCATTTTTGGTTTTTTTTATTTGTTGATTTTTCGTCTATATTCATAATCTTTTTTTTTTAATTCTTGCCTCATCGTTCATGTTCATTTTTTTGTAATTGTCTGTTTTTTTTTAGTTTAGTTTTGTATTTTTTTTGTGCAATTTCTTCTTTTACAAGAGTAGAAATTATGGACAGTTATGGTCGATTCCGACTTTTGTGATTTTTTTTTTCGTGAGCTTTTGTTTATAATCAGCTCTTGGTAGAATCAAAATATTGGATATCAAATTGATCTTTTTTTCTGGTGGAGGAAAGTCGTCTTGATAGTTATTGCATTAGGCTTTTTCTCTGCAGTCCTTCTTTATTGTTGGCTGCTTTATATTAAATACCAGTTTGAATATTTTTTAACCCATCTGTAACTGGAACTAATTTTTGTTTAGGTACTCCGGATGGCCCATCAACATCACTTGTTAAAGAGGCGGTATTTATAGGAGTATTAGTAGGAGTTTCTATCGAATTCACTTGGTTGATAATGGGGTGGTATATTGAGGGTGCGAAGTCGAAGTCTGTAAATATGTAATGTCACAATTTGTGATTCTGTTTTTTTTTAATCCACTTATAACATTAATAGAAGTAACGCTATTTAAGTAGGCTTCTGCGAATATTGAGTTTACATCAAAAAAGGTTACCTTTTGGGTCGGTAATACTGATTGTTATTGCCCGGTAGACCGGTCTTGCCCGAGTCTACCCTACATTACTAAAAATAAATAGTTGACATCTTTATGAGCCCTATTATTTTAATATAACAGAAAACACCTGGGTGACGTAACTAATGGAATTTTGAATATGAAAAACCTAATTCTTATGATATAAGAACAATCTCAAATTATGGAAAGATAAATATAACGAACTATAGCTTAGTAATGTATTTTACATAAAAAATTGAGACACATTAGAAGAGCGAAGAGGAAAAAAATGAAAAAAATACTTTTTAAATGAAATATTGATTTTTGGATCGAAAATCGATTCATCTTTCAAAAATATCGTTCCATGATTTACGAAGTGGGATTTTAGCAGTCCTAAAAAAATTAAAGATTACCTAAAAGAACTAAGAGTTAATCTATATATAATATGTTACAGCCGACATGGTTGTTGTGTGGTACCCTTGCCTATTCTTTTAGTTGCTTTTGAAAGTACAACTCTCAAACTCTGTTGAAGTTTTAAGGTCAGAAACTGGTCTTGACGCTTTGAAAATCGATTCATTTTTCAACAATATGGTTGACATAGTTTACGAAGTGGGATTTTAGCAGTCCTAAAATAATTAAAGATTACTTAAAAGAACTAATTTTTAATAAGTTCGTAAATTTAAATAGCTTTTAGGTTCATTCAGTGTAATAATCGATTCTGATGCCACGTTTGAAAAAGATCATAATTGTTAATGCTTACTGGTCTTCATAAGCGGATATTCTCCTTCATTAAGACCTTTTATAAAATACTTTTTAGAGACCTCTGACATTAATGATATTTTATCACAAGCAAGAGCTGAATGTTTTTCTTTCTATTCCTGATATCGTCAGAAATCAGTTTCTCAATATTTTTCTTTAATTTAGCATTAAAAAATAATATAGTATCTCAAATTTTGACTCTCGACAACCATTGTGTTATTATTGTTTTGTATGTGCCCTCGCAAAGCATAGACTTTGCTGAGATAATAAATAATATTATATAACAAGAAATTTAAATGCATATAATAAAATAAATGTTGGAATTGGTCCAACAAAATTCACTCTATTAAATGTATTTATTTCAACAAGAAAATGAGTAAATATATCAATCAACAATCTGCGCAGAAAGAATGACATATCTTAAAACGTAATCCCTGCATCGAACCATGGCCTAACTTATATGTGTATAATTAGCAAAATGTGTCACTTCAATGTTTGTCATCAAAAGCACGATGTTTTAATTGGAAAAGTTTGTAATCGAGTGATGTCAAGTCTGGAGATTAGAGACATTTGAGTCCCAACAATACTTTCTTCTAACGAGGTTTTCTGCGCCAATATCATTTGGAAAAATTCTGTACATCTCATGTTCATCTTTTCCATAGTGCAAACGTCCAAAAGTAGCACTAACTATAACGTTTAACCATTCTGACATTTCTTTGGGTTTTGAACATAATTATTATTCAAGAATGCTTGCTATTCTGCTTATTTCAACGTTCGTCCAAATCGTCTACCCTGAAATAACCAATATAATCGTAGAAACTAGTTTTTACATTTTCTTTTTAATGCATGGTGATGAGTTAAAGTCATTATTCGATATTCTTCAGCTGCAGCTTCACATAACATAATAAAAGCATAACTTATTAATATTGGTTTCTTTTAAATATGTTTTTTTATAAAATAATAGCTGAAAACGGTATGTTTGTAATCTCCATTTATAAAGAAAGTTGTTAGCAATAATTTCATAAAATTATGACATTTCTGTTAGCAAATTTCTGTAAAAAATGTCTGTTCCTTTTCAAATAATCATCATACTTCATCACTTTGATTTAGATTTTCTAGAAGAACTAACAAACTTAAGGGAAGTGAAAAATATTGAAGAACTATGAAGTACTTCAAAGCAGATTTTTTTTGAAATGAAAAAGTTGTAGTTCTTGCAAACGCCTTCAATCTATTGTTTATCTATTAGCTACATTTTGAAGTATTTAAAAATCTCAAGATACTCTAACTAAAATATTTGTTAGCACAATGTAACTGGTATATATGAAGTAGACATTTCATGTAGATTAGAACTGAAATGATAATGAAAGAGCCTATGTAATGACGAGTTATTGAAATAGACTATGTAATGGAATTGAGGGTGAATCAGTACGATCAAGTGATTTCTCATTTTAGAAAACATGCTCTCCCTCAAATATTTCTCACCACAATGTAACTCTTTGAATTAAATCCTTCGTGTAGATTAGAAGAGTGCATCATAATGAAACATGAGTGTAAATGTGGGGTTTTAGGTGATTGAAAGATAACACAGGTCAACAAATTTAAATTTTTTTGAGGTAACATTGATGAGAATAGGTGTATATGAAGTATTTTGTAGTTCTAAATCCGCAAATGATACATTAATTAATTAACTATAATACGTACAATTTTTTTTTGTTACACGGGGTCGGAGGTGGGAAAAAAAATTACAGTCTATTATTTATTTAATATATACATGTAAAACGTGTTATATTTATACATTGCTAAGGATTATGTGCATCATCTCTTTTTAAAAACCAGTGCTAGTCGCCCAACATAGATGGGTTCCAGCGTCCCTGGTATCTTGCTTCCATCGTCCTGATGTCTTGGTGAAATCTCTCTCCTTGTTTGTCTCTTACTGCACCCAAATTTTCGGGAAAAAATCCAAATGGGAGTGTAAAAAATGTATTTTTAAAGACATGCATATTTCATAGGCTTTCAAAAGTTCATCTATAAGGTTTTTATAGTTTTCATCTTTCTTGTTGCCCAGAAATCCCCTTCACTACACTTACAAATCACTTCCATGCTACCAATTCCTTTTCATTTAATTTTTCTACAAAACGGAAAGCACCTAGAAGTTTCCTTATTTGAGGTCCAATAAATATGCCTTCTTTTAGATTGGTAATTAAGTTATCACTTAATTAAGAAAATATTTTTTTTAGGTACTTGAAACCATTATCTTCTTTGTCTACGGCTTTAACACATTTTTTATTAGTCCAAGCTTAATATGGAGAGTTGGAAGAAGCTCCTTTTTGGGTTAACAAGGGGCCATATTTTTTGCTTGAAGTACCAAGTTCAAAAGTTCTAGGACGCCAATCTTTCTTTATAATGTCCTGTTGTTGCCCTACTCTCCCGTAGGCACAAAAACAACTATACAATACTTTGTACTAAAGTACTCCTTACCTTTGAACTCCAAAGTCAGGTATAAATAATTTCAATGAGCTCATGAAATAAAGGAAAATTAGGTACTAGAAGATGGGACGCACTAAGTCATTTCAAAATTCACCAAAGATGTTTTAATAACTACTTAAATGAAACGCAAAAAGAGCATTCTGAACAATGTTACAAAAATTATGTCGATTTGTGTAATCAGTACTAGCAACTGATTTCTTATTCCAGAAAATTGGATACATGTGTGCGTGTGTGTGAGTGTGCGTGTGTGCGTGTGTGCGTGTGTGCGTGTGTGGGTGTGTGTGTGTGTATAGCGTTTGTAACATTTTGAATAGGCTTTATAAACCTGGAACGACCTAAACCCAAATCGAAAACAAAGGAGGTTAGCATCGTAGAGCTGCAGTATATGGATGAATGTCTGCTTGTAGTGTATAGTGCAACGGAATTGCAAACTGTGCTGGACCTACCTACCTACGGTGCGTTCGGACTTGAAATTAATGAACAAAAAACGAAAATATTGTAACAGACTGTCAAATTTTCTGCTTTATTGGAATGCAAGAGGAGGCTATGTATAGAATAAAGTATGCTAGGGCAAATTATGAGCGTCTAATAAGAAGGGTGTTTAGTAACCGAGAGTTAAAGGAATATACTATAATCAGTGTTTACAATTCTATGGGTTCAGTATCGGAAGAAAATAAAACAACTCGAGTATCCACAATAAAACAAATGTGGAGGTATTAGAAAGAGCCAACAGTTTAAGCATATAATTCCTGATCAGAAAAGCTCAGCTGAGATGTTTATTACCAAAGGATTTAGAACAATACGATGCCGAACCAGATTCTCTATGGCGAACTAAAAAAAATCGAAACAAATCATGGGATGTCCAAAAAAACGGCAAACGATAGACCCAAATGACATGAAGAGATATACAAAGCTGTGCAGCTCCATGAGGAAAATAATCGCCAAAACGATGTAGTCAAAAAGCAGGTGTGAAAAGCCAAACAAGCTGAACCTCGTGTGCCAATTCTGTATCCTCGTGACCTTAAATATCCAGCATGCGAAATACCATGGAGATCTAAGCTGGGTTATTTGAACTACTATAAAATCCATATTTCTTCAACAATGGCTTAGCAAGATTAATACCACAGTTGAAGCCATATTCGTATAGAATTGAGAGCCATCATTAGTGTTTTACAGCAGATAGGCGTAGTGGATCTACTGTTAAGAAAATATAGGATAACTTTTAGCGTACAATATGAATTTGAAAATTTAAATCTAGAAAAGAACTAAATATGTATATGTTTGTAAATTCATGATTATATATGATTAATATTGGTGAATAAATGATGTTTATATCATGCAATTTTGATTGGATTTAAATTGACTTATTAAAAGACTGATGTGGTAAGGTTTATTGGCTTACGAAATATAACCAATATCACTGAAATATTAATGTTAAAGTTATATTTTTAAACTGATATTTTTTGACACGCTGCCAACAAGATGCAATATACTTCCGACGTAGAGAGTTAGGTAATACTCATGCCACAACAGTGGTCATTTGATTCTGAGCTTTCTCTGATTCGATGTGGCGTGAAAAAATAGAATACTCATATAATGTTTTCTAAATGGCATTTAATAACATACGACACTATAGCCTATACGAGGTGTGACTATGAAATAACGAAACTGACGCTGTAAAACATTTTATTTTTATTTCATACGTATTTACAAATTGTCACCTTCAGTATACACTCCTCCAGATGGCCTAACACTGGGATGCTGTACTTGGCTAGAAACCTCTTGATAGACAATGCGGAATGAGCCGACGCATTGTCTTGGTGGAGAACCCATGACTTGTCCTTCTACAATTTAGGTTGTTTTTTCCTTATTCTTTCACGGAGTTCAGCAAGAACGTGAAAGTAGTAATGTTGATTAATAGTTTGACCTTGAGGAACCCAGTGAAGGTACACGTAATAATCATTGCTTTGAATTTTGATTTGCTCATTCGAGCTTTTTTGGCTCTCGGTGAATTTGGGTTCTTTCAGTGCATGGATTGGAGCTTCGTTTCAGGATCATAAGTGAAAAACCACTATTTGTCACATGTTATTATCGTTGCCAATAAGTTTGGGTCATTTTCAATGGCATTCAAAGTGTCAGTACACACCTTTTTTTGCGAGTTTCTTGTTGTTGAAACGTGAGAATTTTAGACCATTTTGGCACTTTGGAATTTTAGGCGCACACTTTTTGCATGTTAAAATTGTTATGTAAAATTTGCCGTACGCATTCGTTGTCAGTTTCTACAGTTTCGGCAATCGCACGAATACTTAACCAACGGTCAGATCGAACCACATTACCGATTTTTTCGATATTGTCATCCGTTTTTGACGTGGAAGGGCGACCCGGGTGTGGATCATCTTCAACGTCTTCTGGGCCATCTTGAAAACGCTTAAATTACTCAAAAACACGTGCATGCGATAAACACTCATTGCCATACACTTCTTTCAATAAATTATAAGTTTCAGTAGCGATTTTTCCAAGTTTCAAGTGAAATTTCACAACAATTCGTTGCTTTATTATTACACTTAATATTTTTCCGGCAAAATAAACAAAAACTCTAATGTGAACGAAAGCTACGGTTATACGTATTTGTTTACAGAAACGAAAGGTACTGCATTCGAAAGAGAAGTCTTCATGCTAAACAGCTGTTGGTCGCTGGCGTTTGGCGCATGTATACTTCTTCTGTAGCAGCATTAGTCTCGTTATTTGATAGCCACACCTCGTATATTATATATTAAGAATAAAAATAAATATGAACTGTTCTCTCTAAATAAATACATGATAAGTAGAAACGAATTTCCGGTGCCTAAATCTACTAAAGTGATATCGAAGTGCTGGTCGAAAAAATAAGTCATTTGGTAAAGATTTGGTCATATTGGTAATCCGTGGTAAAAATCCACAATTTTAAGAAGCTCTCTTTCGACATGCTTGTGAAATTAGTTCGAGCCCTCTCAGTATCCCAAAATTTCGAACTTTTAAATATTCCTTTGTCCA
Source organism: Cosmopolites sordidus (assembly GCA_031761425.1). Taxonomy (NCBI): domain Eukaryota; kingdom Metazoa; phylum Arthropoda; class Insecta; order Coleoptera; family Curculionidae; genus Cosmopolites; species Cosmopolites sordidus. The sequence continues at coordinate 401,586 of JARFXV010000753.1, read as the reverse complement.
TACAGATTTTCTGTATTTTCCTCTGCTTTTCCGTGCTCTTATCAACACCAGCACAGCAGCACTCATACTGGCTAACATGACAATGTCAGATTTGTTCATAAAACTGAAATTACACAGTTAGCAGTAGATACTTACAAAATAAAATGTGTTTATCGTTTTTAAAAAATCATCTTTACTGAAGAATGAAAAGTGAAAAAGAAATGAAGAAATGTCGAATAAAACTGATGAAAACATGTGGGCTGGAATGAGCCATGCTTCTTAACCTGCGCTAGAATGCGTAACCTAACGCATGCCAAGTGGAGTTGAAAAATATCTTGGGACGCATGTTGAACGAAAAAGTTGAACAAATATTGGACATATTGATAGATAGATAAGGCGCATAATAGAACGGCAACCAAGTTAAGATCACATGATGGTCGGATGATGTTGATGAGCTTTCATACTAACTGGATATAAGCGGTTGAGGATATATATTTGTGGAGAAAATTGTGTTAGACTTACGTTTAATAGCGAATGAGGATGAGCTGATGCTGATACTGATAATGATGAGGTTAAAAAAATGTGGATATTGAGATAAAACATCTTAATCATGACTTACAATATTTCTACTAGATTACTAATTACTTATGAGGTTTGGCATTACTAATGACGTATGGGATTACCGCTAACCTGTAACACTTCCATCTCGTTTCTCATGGTATTCACATCGTTTCAAACCAGGCGGGTGTCAATCGTCCTTTTATATCCAGGTGCATCCTGAAATTTCTTGGGATTTTAACATTTTTGGAAGGGTTTTATCGACAGGAAGTAGTGACTCGAGCCAATGAAGTACTATTTCGGTATTCCGTCCGTAGAGTATTTCGAAGAAATAACACGTCCTTCAAATCGAGCGATTTTTTAAAATTCTTCAATAAAACACAGATGGCGCTATAAATTTGTCTACGTCTAGTTTCATTTCAGCAATATAATGTATGACATTTATAAAAATGAAGCCGTACCAATATAACAACTCGTTAAAATTGTTCTATTATTTTATGAAAATAGGCATTCAATGAAAAACATGAATGTTTAGAAAATTACGTGATATTTACAGTTTGGACAATAGTCCATTTGAAAGCACTATCAATCGAATAGTTGAAATAGTTGAATAATAAAGATTTCAAGAAACTGGTTCGGTGAAAGATAAAAGAAGACGAATATTTTCATTAGTCGACGTCCATAATAATTTGGACTCAACGAATCCACAACATGGCGTATTTTGCGAAAATATTTAGCTTTGGAGGCATATAAGATTCAAACAACATATCAAGTAAAGTCACTGGATCATTCAAAACATCGTGCATTTATCGATTGGACCAAAGAGCAAATAGATATTTTTTCTGATGAAGCACATTTTGAAATTGGTGGTTATGTTAATAAACAAAATTGCCGCTTTGGGGGTGAGGAAAATCCACGATTAATTCAGGAAAAACCTTTAAATACTGAACGAGTCATTGTTTGGTACGCATTATGGTCAGGGGGCATAGTTGAGTTGTATTTCTTTCAAAATGCAGCTGGTGAAGCTGTAACTGTAAATGGTGTTCGATATTGTGAGATGATAATTGAATTTTTGTGGGTTGAATCGAATAATATTGATTTGAAGGATCAGTGGTTGCAACAGGATCACGAAAAATTTTCTGGACCTGTAATTACAAGAAACGGTGATGTTAATTGGCCCCTAAGATAATATGATTTCACACCGTTGGACTATTTTCTTCGAAAAAGCCAGTGATTACTCTCGAAATGATTGACAAAATCCACGAAATGGTTTTAAGTGATCGACGAATCAAAGTACGCGAAATGCACGAAAAATTGGGTGGGAAAAAAATATCAGCAAGATGGGTGCCGCGTTTGGTCTCAGTGGAAAAAAAACGCAATCGTGTGGTCGACTCTGAGGCCCTTTTGACGCTTTATCGTCGCAATCCTGATGAGTTTCTGCATCGATATATAACTGTGGACAAAACATAGATATACTACTACACCATCATATTCACCGGATTTGGTTCCCAGTGACTTTTTTAATTTCCGAATTTTAAGAAATGGTTCAGGGGACAACGGTTTTCAACGGACGAGCAGATCATCGCTCAAACATAGTCGAAATCTTACTTTTTAAACAGCTTTTAGTTAGAGAAACGCAAAGTCTATGGAGCTAAAAGATTAGGTTGAAAAATAAAAAAAAATCTACTTCAAATAATTTATTTTTCTATCTTTTTCTAAGGACTTATTGAACGACCCTCGTATCTTTATAAAGTTACCACCCGGAGAGATCTTAGTCTTCGAGGTTTTTATGTCCACATGAGTTTTTACACATTTTTATTTATATAGCTCTATCTATTTATCATTTCCCCTAACTATCGCAGATATGGTCTGTTTTCTATACTTATGAGTGATATATTAAGTATTGTTCTAATCTCTTATACTGGTTAATATTGATTTGTATTGAGAGTATCATATCAATCTTCGTCAAATATTTTAAATCGGGAACATGACTGTCGTTCAAAATTAAACGAATACATTTTGTTTACTGCTTTTAGATTAATCTTTTTATTCCCACTTAAAATACACAACACTGATATTAATCAAATGTAAACTTACAGAAATATCATGTGAAACCGGACCTTTAAGATGTAGAATTGTGGTATACGATTCGATGAGGTGTGTTAGGTTTTGAAGGAAGATGCAAGAATACTATTAACGAACTAGCTTATTAATGGTATTTAAAGAGGTAGAATATATTGTTTGACCAAAAAATCATTATTTTATAGAATATTTCAGGAATCATATGCCTGATTTTGAAGATGCTAAACAAATCTGTTTAGTTATCCTATTGGAACCTACGATATAAAACCCTAAATTCGAAGAGATTTATCGCCAAAAACCAAAATACTTTTTAAATTTCTCGATTCGCGTTTCGCTAACCATGTTAACCTCATCAGGAGATAATTCAATCTTCTGAATTGAACTGAATAGAATTGAGTTGAATGATTCTGATCGAATCATCTTCTAATGATGCTAAAATAGTTAGCGAAATGCGCGTTGAGTAGTTTAAAAAATGACTTGGTTTTTAGTGGTAAATTTTTCTTAGTTTAGTAATTTGTTTAAACAAACTCATCATATGTCTTGTGAGCTAAAGTATTATTGTGATTTAATATGTCTAATATGCTGGAGAATAAAAAGATGCAAAACTATAAAAATATTTTTATTGAATTAATTTTGAATTTTTATGTGTACTACGGTGTTCATGTAATGAACAAGAAATCTAGAATTTCCAGTTTTATTTGATATACAAAAATTAAGAGTGGGTTCGCCATCGTTATTATAACACTTTAGCTTTTAGACATGGATCGAATGAAATGATCTATGTGTCTTTGTGGCAAGATATCTCAGGTGCGTTTTTCACTTGCTTCGAGTTGAAATCTATTGGTGACCGAGGCATTCGCTCAAAAGTGCTATCATATGAGGGTTGCTATTTATGTATCCGGAATAATAAATGAAATCAAATATTTATCATTTAAAATGGTTTTATCGTTTTTCAAAATATTTTTCGCGATGGACGATACACTTTTGCATACGTTTGAACCAATTTTCCATTTCGTTTGAACCACTTTTTCCGTTCCGATTGAGGTATCTCTAAATCATGCATTTTGAACGCATCAACCGCTTCTTCGGGTGTCGAAAATCGTTGACCACGTAGTGTATTCTTCATGGACGGGAACAAAAAGAAATCATTGGGTGCCAAGTCAGGACTGCACGGCGGATGACCCATCAATTCGATGTTTTAACTGATCAAATATTGAGCTGTTCGATTCGATGTGTGAGAGTTCGCGTTGTCATGGTGAGAATGATCCTACATTATTAGTTATTTTTTCTTAGTTATTCAAAGACTTCTGGCAAATAAAGGGTTGTGTACGATTCAGAATTGACACTTCTATAATTAGCTATTGGCACCGTAGCCATATGCCCATTTATCACAAAAAGAACAGGCGACTCTTTCTTCGAAGCGCTTCCTGTGCGAACAACTTTTATTGGGTTTGGCTAATTTTGAAAGATCCATACAGAGATCTAAGATTCGTCACCTGTGTAGATGGTATACGTGGCTTTTGGCGCACCACGATTGTATTTTTTGAGCATTTTTTTGCACCAAACGACACGAGCCTTTTTTGGCAACATTTGGAAACATACATATATATATATATATATATATATATATATATATATATATATATATATATATATATATATATACATATATATAGAGGAAAAATGCAGAAGTGATTCTTTTACATAAGAAAGGAGCACGGGAAGATTTAAAGAACTATCGTCCAATAAGCCTCCTATCAGTGGTATACAAAGTTTTCACCAATATAATATTCAAAAGAATACTAAGAAAACTTAATAACGCACATTCAAGGGAGCTAGCAGGATTCAGAAGTGGATTCAGTACAATGGATCACATCCAGGTCCTACAGCAGGTCATAGAAAGACACAACGAAGACACTATGCCACTGTGCTTGGCTTTTATCGAAAAAGCATTTGATTCAATCTCAAAGCGGGCCATAATAGATGCATTGCTTGATCAAGGTGTAAAGAAAGCCTATGTATATCTACTAGGATCGGATGTATATCTACAGGATGGAATAAATATTAATGGTGCATATTTAAATCATCTTAGATTCGCAGATGATATAGTTCTTGTTTCATAAGACCCAGAGGAGCTGCAAAGACACGTACAAGAGCTGCAAAGGGCTGGGGAACCATTTGGCTTGAAAATAAACCAGGAGAAGAGTCAGGTCATGTTCAATAAATTTGCTGAGGGCAAAAGGATTTCTATTTTAAGAACGGATTTGGAAGTTGTGTCACTATATATATATATATATATATATATATATATATATATATATATATATATATATATATATATATATATATATATATATATATATATATATATATATGATTAGAGGTTACTTGGTTAGAGGGTTTCAATGGAAGGGGATCCCGTCCGGGAGGTGGAACGACGCGTTAAATGTGGCTGGCAAGCATTTGACAAGCTGAACATAGTGGTGTTTGAGAACAAACTACCACTTTGTCTGAAAAGAAGGGTCTTTGATTAGTGTGTCCTGCCTGTTATGACATACGGAAGTGAAATCTGGACACTTACATCACAGTCAGTTCAAAAACTTCGGGTAGCACAAAGGGCAATGGAAAGATGTATGTTCGGTATTACTAGGCGGTATAGAAAGACCTGCTGGTGGATCAAAGAACAAACGAAAGTGAGTGACATCATTGGAAGAATAAAGTAATTGACATGGAAGTGGGCAGGCCATGTAGCGAGGCGATGGACCAGGGCGGTCCTGGACTGGATACCGCTTAATAGCAAACGTCGACGGAGAAGACCGAAAACACGATATGATATGATATGATATGTTATATATATATATATATATAGGAATCCAAATTATTTTTTTAAATTTTTTCTAAAATTTAAATTTGTTTTATTCATTTTTATTCTGAAATCAAAATTAATTGTTTATTTTCAAAATCAAACCAACACTCAACTAGGTATTGGCTTGATGAAAAATTAATCCCATTTTTTTGAGAATAATTGAAGAAAAAATATTTACTACAAAATTTCAATGTGTATCGTTCTAATATGTAATTATTGGTATTAATGTGTGCCGTTCTATTCGATGATCTGTCTCCATATCTTCTAATCTCGCGCGCATAGAAGTTGTAAGGTTGCTGGCTAAAGAACTGTTCAGGTGATTTTTTCACGTCGTCCAAGGAGTTCTCTCGATGGAACGCAATGCCCTTTATGTTGGCTAATTCAGGCCCCTTCGCTAATTCACTTAGTTATGGACAGTATTTCTACGAATGAATCAGGTAACAGCTCATAATAAACGATCCCCTTCCAGTATAAACTGGCTTTGGCGTTGATTAAAAGAACATATCAGCGCTTACACCATGATCTCTTACGCTTAACATTATTATACAGAATCCCACAGCGACACATCGGCTTGTTAACCAATCCAAGTTAACGTAATCGCCTTGAAACAGTTGAATGATTGATTCCTAAGATTAAAATTGTTTTCTCGAAACTTTCTGGATCAGTTACGGCACGTCGAATCGTCAACGGTACCCCCCCTGTACATAATACATGCAATTTTTTGAGTGTGCGAAATATTATTGACTTTTTGGAAATAAAAAAGCATAGTATGTCGAAAATGCTCCACAATGTGTGCCATTTTTAATAGTTAAATTTCTTTTGTCAAATAACATCAACATTTTACATGAGTGAAGTTGATAAAACTCCGGTTTTGCGATTCAATGTCATCTAGTGGCAAAATGGGATGAACTTTTGAATCAACACAATATAATTAAATTCTAATCAGGCATCATGTGCATGTCAAGCTACTAATTGAGTGGTGCACTGCAGGAAGAATATAAGGACGAGGCAAGTAATCCCATCGCAAGTAAAATGTCATTTAAAAGTTATTCTTAAAATAGCTCTGCTTGTAGCTGCAATAAAAGCATCACGCATTTGCTGAATGTTTTTATAACAAAAAGTGTAAAAATGGCTTTCATCATGTCTTTGGATACTTTAAAGACGATCAGAATCTCACACTCGTGAATAACTCCGATACACTATCTTATCCATGGCTTTATAATGGTCGGTCGCAGTAGAGACCTGGATGGGGATCTTGGCATGAACAGATATTTATTTTGAATTTATTATCGGGCAATTATAAATCAATGGGATTCATTTATCTTGATACTTATTTCAATGGAAAGACCGTCCACTATAATTAGCTTCAAGTTAATCATCAGTTAAGATTCAAGCTTCGAGAATCTGGAAAATTTGAGCGTGTACAAAATGTATCATTTGTAGTTCTTTATAATTATGTAACTGTAAATTATTATAAACTGTAATATATCATACCATTTTAAAATAGAGAAGTGACTCATCAGTTTTTAAGTAAATAAATATGTAAATACATTTCTATGAGATTCGTTTATGTTTATTTATATTTCATTGGAATCATCGAACATTACAATTAGATTCAAGTTTATAAAAAAAAAAAATGGTATATTAACTTTTATTCTAAAATCAAAATTAACTATTTCTTCTTAAAATCAAACCAACACTCATTTAGGTATTGGATTGATGAAAAAATTAGTCCCATTTTTTTGAGAAAAATTGAAGAAAAAATATTTACTCAAAATTTGAATGTGTTCCGTTCTAATATGTAATTGCTCTATTCATATATATGTGTCGCTCTATTTGATGATCTGTCTCCATATCTCTTAATCTCGCGTGCATAGAACTTCAGAGATTTCTGGTTAAAGAACTGTTCAGATCATTTTTTAATGTCCTCCAAGGATGTGAAATTTTCAGTATTTAAACTATTTTGAAGCCACCTAAATAAATTGTAGTAGGAGGGCGTAAGGTCAGGATAGTAGATTAGAAGAAAAAAAAATCCCAGTTAAGTTGGAAAAAGTTTGTGGCCAAAGACACGTGTGGTCTAGCATTGTCTCGATGGAACGCAATGCCATTTCTGTTGGCTAATTCAAGCTCTTTCACTAATTCACTTAGTTATGTATAGTATTTCTAGGAGTTAATCAGGTAACAGTTCATTTTAAACGATCCCCTTCCAGTCCCATTAAATGCATAAACATCTTCTGATATAAACTGGCTTTTGCGCTGATTGAAAGGACATATCAGCGCTTATACCATGATATCTTACACGTAATATCATTATACACAATCTCACACTCACACTCACACATCGGCTTACTAACCACTCCAAGTTGACGTAATCGCATTGAGACTGTTGACTGGTTGATTCCAAGAATTTATCTGATCTCTCGAGTTGATCTACCCAGATCACCTTTAGAGTTAATATTTTGTTGCCATGGGATGCACTTTTGAATCAACACAATACAATTCAATTCTAATCAGACATCACGTGCATGTTAAGCAACTAATTGGATGGTGCACTGCAAGAAGCATAAGGACGAGACAAATAATCCCATCGCAAATAAAATGTCATTTAAGTCATTATAAAAATAGTTCTGCTTGTAGCTTCAATAAAATCATCACGCAATTGCTGAATGTTTTTATAACAAAAAGGGTAAAATGGCTTTTGTCATGTCTTTGGATACTTTAAAGACGATCAGAATTTCACACTCGTGAATAACTTTGATAGACTCTCTTATACATGGTTTCATAATGGTAGAAGTTCTCGTTATATCTCTGAAAGTTATCTGCTTCATTTATATCTAGAGTTAGGGTCTTTTAAAATTCTAAAAATTACTGGTAACTATGTGTTCTTTTAATAGAACCACAAAAATACCGCTCAGCTTAGTAGCATGTACAAATTACCTGATAATTCGATATTAACAAACTGTAATAAACCATTTACAATGTCACAGTTTTAGCAATCGCATACGTAAACATAAATTTAAACAAGCAAAAAATTTACCAGATTTTGTTTTTATGTTTTCAGATTGATTTAAATATTCATATTGGGGTTATATTTTTTGATCACTAGTATATGAGTGTAAATCGAATCTTATTGTTACAGTTCCAAATAACCCAACTGAAATACCGACAAAATATAGATTTTTAAAAATGTTTTTGGGTCAAAAATTCAAATATTTTCCATTAAAAAAATACGATATACACAATAGGACAAAAATAGATATTTATGTGTTTTCGTTTTCATATAATTCTTCTGTCTATTTTTGTTTCTTTGGTTTAACAGTTACTATTTACCTTAAACCCATGAATAGTTTCATATAATTTCGTCTTTTAATTGAACTCAAATCAAACCAAACCAAATATTTAATGTAATTCTACAAAAAATAATACAAGGAGAGATGACCTTGATGGGCAGGTGACATTACCATATTGCGAAATAACGCGCCCAGGAAACTTTTATTGCAATAAACCGATTATACGACGAGATGTGTGAGAAGTCGCACCCCGTCTTGTTGAATGAAAACATACTCATTTATCAAACAATATACAATTATCAGTTCATGTCAAAGATATGCCCTTAGAATATACCTGTAGTATTCATTCAACATGATTTCCATCATCGTCTCCAAAAAAATAAAGCCCTTTCACACCTTCAGTGTAAAAACCGCACCTAATAGTGACTACCTAAGGATGAAGAAGTAACTCTTGAATCACTAGAGAACTTTCATCGATCCAAATCATTCAAATGTATTTGTTCACAAACACAATAAGCAAAAAGTTCGTTGGAATAGATTAATTTTTTCCCAAAGTGGGAGTTGCCTTCCAATTTTCAATTTTTACGCGTTGTTGAATTGTATATACACAAATATAATTCCATGGTGAATTGACACAATATATTGAACACACCATTCTATGGGTGATGTATACATTACAATTAATATTGCCGCCTTTATGTTTCAAAATTCTGATACTATTGGAAAACTTTATATTTTCATAAAATGCATGGTATTAGCCCATTTAGTCACAATGAAAGAAACCTATGACAACTTAGCAACCATACTAAATCGCCCAAAATATGAACACTAGCAGTGGGATATTTGTGGGGATTTAAAAGTGATTGGTATATTGCTAGGACTCCAAGGGGGTTTTACAAAATATTGCTGTTTTTTTGTGTCTATGGGACAGTAGGGCAACAAAAGAACATTACAGTAAGAAATATTGGCCTCATGAAATTTCTTTTGAACTTGGTACTGCAAACATAAAATATGCCCCCCTTGTTAATCCAAAAAAAGATGCTTTTTCCGTCTTTCCACATTAAGCTTGGACTGAAAAACTTTGTCAAAGCCATGGACAAAACAGATAATGGTTTCAATTATCTAAAAGAATTATTTAATTAATTAAGTGATGTAAAACTAAAAGAAGGCATATTTATTAGACCTCAAATAAGGAAGCTTCTAGGTTGGCATCTTGGATGTGTTTTGTAAGAGTAGGGAAAGGATTTCTGGGCAACAAGAAAGATGAAAATATTCAAAAAAAATCCTGTGCTCCACGTAAAATTCTCAATCTTTCAGTCATCATCAAACGCCAACAAGCATGTCCCGAGACCGGTTTCAGGCCTTAAATCGCCAACAGTCGGGCGTCGAGTTGTACGTTGCAATTGAAGGATTAACCAGGGTCCTGACCATATTAATCGGCCAAATCGGATGAAAGCTCCATAGAAATACAACTTGCGTCATCCGGTGGTTGGTAACAGTACTACTGTCTGAAACTGTTCGGACCCAAACCCAGGCCCTATATTCAGGTACCAGATATGCATGAAAATACACAGTGGGCGAATGGAGAATAGTAAAAATATTCAAAAAACAACGAAAAAAAAAATTCCTGTGCTCCATGTAAAATGCTCAATCCTTCAGTCGCCATTAAACGCCAACAAGCATCTCACGAGACCGGTTTCTGGCCTTAAGCCGTCATCAGTCGGGCTTCGAGTTGTACGTTCGAAAGCAACTGAAGGACTGATTAGGGTCCTGACCATATTAATCGGCCAAATCGGATGAAAGCAGTATAGAAAAGCAGCTTACGCCGACTGAATGAATGAGCATGATTGATTATGGCTACTGAAGGATTGATAATTTTACGTGGAGCATAGGAAAAAAAGTCCTTGTTTTCTGAATATTTATAATATTCTCCACTTGCCCACTGTGTATTTTCAAGAAAGATAAAAAACTATAAAAACCTCGTAGAGGAACTCTTGAAAGCCTATGAAATACTAGGGTGTCGCATGTCCTTAAAAGTGCAGTTTCTACACTCCTATTTGGATTTCTTTCTGGGAGGGAGGTTTCATCAAGACATCAGGACGATAGAAGTAATATATTAGGGACTCTAGAACCAATTTATGTTGGGTGACTACTACTGGTTGTTAAAAATATATGATGCTACAGAATACAAGAGGAAAAAGTGAATATTATTGACGCTGTATTTTATATTAAACAAATATTATATTGTAAAAATATGCCGTCTCCTTTTTTCCCCACCACCGACCCTCTGTAACAAAAAAACTGTACGTGTCACAGTAATTAGCATATCATTTTCGGATTTAGGACTACAAAATACTTTATATACACCTATTTTCATCAATGATACCTCAAAACAGTTTAAATTTGTTGACCTGTGTAATTTTAATAGAATATTTCCTTACTATATCTGATGAGGCTCTTGTTAGTATTTCTTAGTTCCTTAAAAATTTCGTATATACCCCTGTTATCAAAAATTAAGGCGTTTTGATTTAAAAATTCATGTATCAACATATATCTAACATCTGACATCTGACAGAAATATCAGAGAAGAAACTTCTGAGAGCTTTTTCATCTGACAAAAACCGGAGTTTTTCACAAGGCTGAGCCTCGATTGGAGATGAACCTCGTAGCCGAAAGTCTTCAACCGCAAGGAGTCATGAAAATGTCTACAGAATCCGGGATCTTGTGTGCTCTAATTGTCAATTAATAGTCAGAATGATCGAGAAATAGTTTAATTTCATTCATACAATAGTTCATCAGATTTTATTCACCTTCAATCGAATCTCGCCCTTCTGAGAATATCTTAAAGCGCCTGAAAATATGGGTCCTTAACAAAATACTATTTCCATAGGCCTGTTAATGTTTCTATTGTACAGTACCCAAGTCTGAAACAAAACTTACCGCAGCGTTGCTGGAAATTGTTGTCCCTGATTTTGAAAAGGAATTAGAAAAAACCGGTTTACAAAAAGAATTGCTATGGATGACCAAGTGACTCTAGAGAGTTTAAAATTTCTCCATCAAAACATGAGGAAAAATTACACTAAACTGAATATAACGAATTATTTTTAAATTGAACTTTATTTCAAAGTCCAAAAGATAAAAATGGACAGGTATTTCCGAAAATGAGTAAATCGAAGAGCATCGAATGACGGCAGGCAGTTATTCGAAAATAGACCAACTTTCGTTGGTGCTGACCTGAAAAAGCCGGGAGCAGATGGCCGCGCTATTGTTAGTTGCCCAATTCCTAAACAAAACCGTAGCAAACCTAATTATTTTTATTTGCGTGATGAAACAACCTTGAAAATATGTAATATAATCAATCACACACACACACAGATATATATATATATATATATATATATATATATATATATATATATATATATATATATATATATATATATATATATATATATATATATATATATATATATATATATATATATATATATATATATATATATATATGTATATATATATATATATATATATATATATATATATATATATATATATATATATATATATATATATATATATATGTCGGATGAAAATTGTTGTGTGTAAATTTTGACTAATTAGAGTCTAGTTTTTGGAAAATAAAATACACATAAAGGTGGGAAAAAAATAATAAATGGGGAACTAATGTCAATTAATTCAACGAAACAAAAATAAGTTTCATAGGAGATAACAAAACTACTTACTCCCTGCAATCTGTACTAAACTAAATCGAATAGTATCCACTGATGGCTGCGATACGTGGAAACTCCCAATGAAAACAGAAGAGATGTTTGAAGTATTTCGAAAAATAATACTCAGAAGAATTTTTGGTGTAATGAATGAATAATGGAAATTGGAGGATAGTGTATAACTTCGAACTCAAGCAATTACACAAAAATTTTAATCTTGTAATCTTGTATACTATGTGAGGGTTCAGCTCTTCAGATGGGTGGGCCACGAGGCAAGAATGTCAGAAAACCGGGTACCAAGGAGAATGACGGAGGGACGAATTGGATAATGGATAGGAAAATAGGACGAATGGGATAATGTAAGAAGAGATGCTGAAGAACTGCCGCACATCAAAAACTGGCAAATGGTTGCTAGAGATTAATCCGTTTGGAGGCGGTGGTCAAGGCTTACTGACCGACTGTACACAGAAATAAGAAGAAAAATTACGGTGAGATGATGACGTTGAGATGATGATGTTGAGCTGATGACGTTGAGATGATGACATTGAGATGGTGACGTTGAGATTATGGCATTGAGATTATGACGTTGAGATGATGACGTTGAGATTATGACGTTGAGATGATGACGTTGAGATGATTACTTTAACATGATGACTTTAACAAGATGACGTTAATATGATGTTGTTAAAGTGATGATGTTTAAATGATGACGTTGAGATGAGGGCGTTGCGATGATGACGTTAAGAAGATGACGTTGACATGAAGACGTTGAGATGATGACATTGAGATGATGACGTTGATATGATGACGTTGAGATATGACGTTGAGATGATGACGTTGAGATGACGACGTTGAGATGATGACGTTGAGATAATGATGTTGAGATGATGACGTTGAGATGATGATGATGTTGAAATTATGACGTTGAGATGATGACGATGATGGCCGTTGATGGAGAAAATGTTTGTTCTAAAAGGACTTATAAATATAAGAATTATAAATATAAGAGACTGGAAGGAAATTGACTTAGATAGAGAAGAATGGAGAACAATACTGAAGTAATTTGAATTTTAGGTAGAATCTATGTAAACAAATATAGATTTGTATTTCAGTTTAAAAGTAAGCCCATTATAATCTGGCCTTTCAAGGCCTGCAGAATAGGTTTAATTAATAAATATTCCTCTGGCAAGATCATGGTGACAATTTTTTGGGGATTATTAATAGGTATTTTTATTCACGCTTATATTCACTACTGACGATATATCTCACTAGTTAATATTATTCAGATATTATATCAATTAAGTTTATGCCATAATATTTAAAAGAGACAAGCAGAACTGAAAAGAGATGTTTTGTTTGCATTTTAACAGCTGCCATCTACAATAATGATTCCGAAATTTTTGAAAAATATATTCGTTTTAAATTTTTTAGATGTTTCCTTCTATGTTTGTGAATTTTCGTCGGTATATAACAAAATGTACTATAACATTTTTCAGAAACTAAATATTTTGAAAACAATGGTGATATCTTATCAACAAACATCAAAATCATCTAAAGGACAATTTTATTATTATTTATTTTTATTTATTATAATTTAAAGGACAACAAATATTTTAGAGTTTTAGAAATAAATATTTATTTCTAACAAACTTATGAGTAAATATCCATAAAAATAAGAAATGCCAAAAACATGCATTTTTAAAAGTCTGAAAATGATACTGTTTTTTTTTTGTTTATTTTCGGTATGTGCAGGATTTTTGTTTAGTTTTGCATTTGTTAATAATGGAGAGACATCATTTAGCTCGTGACACTCAATTAACTGAAATGGGAATGATTCAAGGGGGAATAAGACAAAGTGCAGTTGCAAAAGCTCTTGATATCCACAGAAGTGTAATTAATAGTTAATGGCTCAGGAGTCAAGAAATATGTGATGTCGTAGAACGATATACAGGATGTATAAGCAGCTCTAATCAGTTTCAAGACCTCTCGGACTAGAGGTTTTACGGGACCGCAATGTTGCAGCATCGAAATTAGCAAATTCGGTCTGTTTTTGCGTTTTTTTCCAAATTTTATAAAACTTATATCTGGCATTTTTAAATCACTTTTTTGCTTGGAAAAACTTATTTGGAAATTTGAAATAATAATCAAATATTGATGTGCAGTTAATGTTTTATTTCTTGTCTTTTAGATTCTTTTGAAGTGTATACACAATATGTCGAAAAAATAGTAGAACATTTTAAATCAAAGGAAAGCTGATATACTAAAGCTATCTATATAAATATTATATCATTTGAAAGCTGTATATCTTCTCTATTAACCGAGAGCGCCATCATTAGAACCGATCGAGGGATTGTCCAGTTATATCTCTTAAAGTGACAGCAGCTTTTGTCACCTCGTCATAAAAACACGATGGAAGAAAGAGCTAATGTTAATTTTTTTGAAGCTCGGCAAAACTTTTACGGAAACATTTGAATTGATGAAAAAAGTTTATGGTGATGATTGCTTATCCCGTACACGTGGGTTCGAGTGATATAAGCGATTCTAGGACGGTCGTGATACTTTAGAAGACTTAAACTCAGGCCAGTCAAAAAACAAAAATTGTTATGAGTTACTGGAAAAAGTGCGTGAAATGATCGCCTATGATGCGAATTCGACTGTGAGATGGACAACGGAGGAATTAAATACGACCAAAACCACGATTAATTCACGAAACTTTAGCAAATGATTTATATAAACGGAAAGTCTGCGCTCGATTTGTTCCCCATACCTTAAATGAGGACCATCGCTCTTCGTGAATTTTTGGTGAACAAACAAGTCTGTGTGTTTCAACATCCTCGTGTAACTCGTTTATCGTTTATATTCGTGTAACTATTTCCTGTTTCCAATTACTACCCAAAATTATATACATATTTGTTTTTATAATAATTTGATTGTTTTCATTGAAGTGTGCAATACATGTAAAATCACATCGATTCTTCAAAACACCACATTCTGTTAACAATATTTTTAAAATAATCCACCCATACTACATTATTGCTTTAATCAAGGTTTTTAGTATTTTTAAAACGATGGCGATTTTTTGCCTTATATGTTTTACAAACTACCACATTAGACACTTAATTTAATAATATTTGCATATATAAATAAATCCAGCTGCTAACTATCTATAATGTATGACCAGCCAGAGATTTCTGAAATAAAAAATAGCACTTAACCCATTTTTTTTTAATGGACCGCTTTTATAGTCACACAAATTTCTCTACTCTTCGACCATCTACAAATGGAATTATCCTGTAAAACTTTTATAAGTATAAGACTTTTCATATACGATTTCCATCCAAATTGGTAGTCGAATTTTGTTCTTGTCTATTCGCGCTTTCTTGAATATTATTATTCGTATCCTATAAAATAGACGATCATGTAGGGCTTTGTCATTGATACTACCCTCGGTTGTGTTGCTACATGTAGATTTTTGCGGACTCGCAGGAATTTTCCATCCTACAAATTTGGCAAGTTAATTTATTTTCCTTAAATAAATATAATACTATAAATAAAAGTTGTAAAAACGAATACAAAAAACAAAAGGAACCCTAATCAAATTTCAATATTTCATTCTGAACTTACTTTTGAGCCTCCATATCTTTATGTAAAGATGTATGAGTATAACGTCGAAAACAGCACCGAAAGCCTCGATAACAATTAAAAAGATGTATATTTTCAAATCGCTAGCAATTGTTTCTTACCATTGTGAGGTCATATGCGCTAGGGTTTTTTTTCGTGAACTGTTGACGCATCATCGGTACTAGGTTTAAAAATTTATTTTCAATTTGATATCTTTTTAATTATAAGGAAAAATAAATAAAAATAGCTTTGTTATAAAACTTGTATGCGATCTTTTCATTTATGACAACAAAAATTGTTCAAAACCCCAATTCAAGAAGCCGTGACGAGGATCATTGCCAAATAACTATTTTTTTTTTATTTAAAAAGTTCCTTAGTTTTTCTGACATACTGTATAAGTATCGTTAGTTTGAAACATTTTGCAAATTTGTGTGGATAAAATCTTAATAAACTAAAGTAATATTTTCTTTAACACCTAGAACTTTATTTCAATTTAATGATTCGATATCCTATTGAACGTTGAATTGCTTATGCGTTATAATTTGATATTGAATTTCAAGATTAAATATAGATCTAAAAATTATTCTGGAATGCAATCGTTGTACGTTGGTAAGAATATGCGTAAAATTTTGGCAAGTGGTCCAACTTTTCTGCGACAGTTTTTATTCGTATACACTGAGTTTCTCACATTATAAAATTAGAATAAACAATTAGAAATATTATTCTCATTTTCTTTATATCTTGTTTTAGTACGACTCATCTTACGGGAGATCACGAACAGATACATCATCAAAAAACCTCTCAGACACTCGATCAACACCATCTAGAATAGCGCAGAGATATGGAGGTGCATATACAAGTTCCATCACATCAACTTCAACAGGTTTGAAATTAGTTTCATCAGTAAAACGGTTTTTTAATATCATTTTTATTTCTAGGTCGAGCAGACACAAGACTCAAAACTGATTCCTTACATCCACCAGTATCATATAAATCTACGTTGTCTCGTCCAGGAACACGTTCCAGAGATCCTAGTCCATCTGTTGACAAAACAGAAAGGGCACCAAGTAGTTCGAATTACTTGAATCCTAATAGGCTATATCCGAGACCATATACCAGGTCTAACACTAGCAGAGAAAGTACCATTTCTCCTACCGGAAGTGTCAGTAATTTACCTCGACTAAGTAGAAGAGAAGACAGTGCTGGAACGTCATCAAAATTTGAACGTAGATCTCCGTTGTCAAAGGAATCCAGTAGAAGTTCAAGTGCTTCCAAAGAGGATAGTATTTCATCGAAATACAAAAGCTCTAGAGAAGATTTGTCAGGAGGATCTCAAAAATACTTAAACAGCAGATTTCTACCGAAAAATTCAGTGGAAAGAAGCTATACAGCTTACACAAGACCTTCAACAGTACGAACACATGAAGTCGCCAGGAAAAATAAAGAACTGTTGGGCGTTTTACACGCTCAACAGGAAAATGAAAAATTATCAAGCAGGCCAGCCAGTAGATGTTCTTCTATTGCTCCAGAAGAACCAACGAAAAAAAATTCTCCCGAAAAACAAAAACTTAAAAACGTGGAGATGGTAACTGTAAAAGTTTGTACTAGAGGCACATCGCCTACATTAGGTAGTTCCACGCAGCCAAGTTTTCTAAGAAGCAGAAGAATTGAACTGGCTAAAACCATTGAAAAAACTGTCACTAGACCAAAATCTAACAAAGAAAATATGGTTGATAGAGAAATTCAATCTGACCGTTTGGATGATACCACTAGATCCTCTCGATTTGCAGGTGCATCGAGAATAAATTCTACTCCATGGTCTAGTTTTTTGGATATGAAATTTTCTAGCCCCAATAACAAAAAAGGCGATAAAACAAGAGCTGACTCTGTTGAAAGTCCAAAGAGTATCTCCAGAACGAGCTCAACGAAAAGCATATCATCGGAAAAAGATTCAAAGAAATCATCAAAGTCAAAGCTGACTCCTCCTAAACAACTTACTGATAAAAAACAACTTCCACCTCCAATTCCTAAATCAGAAAACTCCAACAAAGGTTCATTACATTCCCTTAACACTCCTAATAAAGATTTTCGTAAATCAGTTTTAAACATGAACCCTGATGGTTCCAAGAAACGACTAGGCAGAAGAAGTAACTCAGCTAGTTCTGCAGACTCAGACAACGCTGATCCTGATGCTACCGATATCTCTGAAAACCTGACAAGTTGCAGGTCTTATCACAAAAGTAGTTCAAACTCAAAATTACCTCAAAAATTATCTGGAGACATACAACGAGGGCGTAGGTCACCTAGTTCTGATGTGAGTGTGAGTAGTACCACTGGACCAAGTTCTAGTGAAGATGATAACAAGAAAGCTAAAAATAGGATTAAGAGTGCCAGTTCGTCAAGAACATCAATGATACTAACGACAACTGATGATTTTTCAACTGACAAATCATGTAAAAATCAACATGGGGCAAAACAAAAAGTAGAAGGGGCTCGAAATGAGACTGATGCTAAAAATTTCTTAATGAGAGCTTTGGCACCGGTGACAAATTTATTTAAAACAAATAGACAAAGTCAGGGTAATTTAGAAGCAACAAATGACAATCAATCTGAAACAGTAGATAATCAAGAGAAAGTTGTATGGATATTAGATCCAAATTCGGATAGTACGAGCGAAAAAGTCGGTATTCAAACCACAAGTTCGGAGCCGAAGTGTGCTAAAATAATTTTACACCGTGTTGAGTGTACTGATCAAAATGGTTGGTGGGGAGATCGGTCAGATACCCCAAGTGATAACGCTCAATTTAGACAAATGAGCGAACCTACCAATTTAAAATATAGTGACCATGATCTAAAACCCCCTACCAACCCTATTATCCCAAAGCAAAATTCTTCCGGGGAAGCACCTTGGTGGTTAGATCCAAATCAATCAGTATCGGAAGGGGTGCAAACGTACTCTGATTCGACAAAATTGCCTTTTAAACATGTTGATTCAGGAGAAAAGCCTTGGTGGTTAGATGAGAATTCTGACCCTCCAGAGGGAGTGCAAACGTATCCCAACTGGAGAGGCCAAGACCCTGTTCATCAACAAAACGAAGAATTTTCAACTCAAAAACCTTTAATGAGACCAATTCACTCGGGAGAATCACCTTGGTGGTTGGAAGATAATACCTCCCAAGTACCAGAAGGTGTTTTTATTTATCCAAGCCAAGTACAAGAACTACAGGAAGGTCAACAACAAAATCAAGTAAACAAAGCCAAAATAAGGCCTGTAGATAGTGGAGAAATGGCCTGGTGGATGAAAAAAGACGGTACCCCTCCAGATGGAATAAAAACTTTGTCCACAAATCTTAATCCAAATCAAAATTATCCACAAAAACCCAAGATTCGTCCAGTTGAAAGCGGCGAAGCTCCGTGGTGGCTTAACAAGGAAGCTTCTCCGCCAGATGGAGTCCAAACATATTCCAATTGGACTTCAGATCCAAGTAGTTCCGCTAAACTCATAAGAAACGATTCAGAAAACTCGACTTGGTGGCAGGAGAGCACGAAATCCACATCCGAATCAGCTATAGCTACCAGTAATGAACAAAAAAAAATTGGAGGTTCAGACTTTCAAGAACGACACAAATTGAGACATATAGATTCTGGGGAAAGAGCTTGGTGGCTGAATGACGATGAAACTTCCGGAGAAATAGTACAGGAACCACCTCCAAAACCACCCTTTCCGAATAGACAACAAGATTCTGGGGATAGACCTTGGTGGATGCAGGAAAATCAAGAATTTGATAATCAGGAGTTACCATTGGGTGATAGAGCTAGTCCGGAAGGTTTGGAAATGCCTAAAGACACTGAAGGACGGTTAAGTCCTTATGATAATGTACCCAGTTCACAAGAACCCGAAAGGAAACAGATCCAGTCAATGTTTATTTCGAAACATAGAAATATTGATGACATTTTAGGTGGTGTAGGACAGTTATGGTGTCATTTCACGAACAATTTGTTTGGATATGATGATGAAGGTGAAGAATATAAAGAAATTGATGCTAAAGAAGTGATTATACATGAGGGAAATGGAAAGAAAGGGTAAGCTAGATAGACAACATATTAAATGGTATGTTAAAAAATTGCTTTGATTTTCAGAGACCCAATTTCTCTTCAAAAGAAGGTAAGTGTATAACTGAATTGTGAACTTTATTTATCAGGGTATACCAATTAGTGCGTTGTTTCTATGATTTATAAACAAAAAATTTCGAAAACCAAAATTATCAAAAAGAAGTTTGTAATTTAGCAAAACTGCAAAACATAAATTAAATACAGCTTAAAGGCCTGGATTATTCTTTGGTCCATAGGTTGGAATAAGGCCGTCGTATTAGGATTCAAAAATATCATCTTTATATTTGAATGCAGTGCTTATTTCCATTTTTTCAATTGCTGGATCACGAACACTGTTTGCTGATAGTGAGGTTGAAGCTGTAGAATTCCTTATTTGATCTTCCTTATTTCATTTCTGGATCGATCGTACAGTTGATTCATTGACATTTAAAAAAAGCAAACGACTCGCCAAGGCGTAAAATGGTCAAGCATTTCTATTTTTACCTCAAGCGGCAACATGACTTTTTTCCGTGTAGGAACTAATTTTTCTTCGCTTTTACTCGACATTATAAATCACGTACAAAGCAGAAGAGACACGTGCTATCACAAAATATTTGTCACCAACCGTGCGTGCGATGGCGACTTTTATCAACAGCCATAGCGTCAAGCGTAATCATGTGGCGCGTACGGCGGCGGCGACTTATTTGTCAAAGAACTTTCGGTCAAGCGACAATAAGACTTGTTAGTTCATAAATACTTTGATACTTATTTGTTTTGAAAGGTAACTGGTAAATAAATGCATAGTAGTCTAAAAATACAATATGTATCATTAGTTTTGGATCCGCGAACAAAAACACTTTCAGCCGGGAATACAGGAAGTGCTTACAATGTTTTAATCCATGAATAACGGAACCGTGAATAAGGAGCTTTGACTGTATACCATTCAGTATCTTTGACAATCTTAATGGTAGAAAGGGTTGATAAATTCTTATTAAGCGTCAATATGGAGGCACCATCTTTTTTTTTGAACGATTTTTTTTAATAACAGAGATTACATCGAATGTTAAACCTGTACATTTATTTTTTTAAAACTGTGACTCCCATGAAGAAAAAAAAAATGAATTAATTTGTGCGTATAGAACAATATCGAAATTATAATAAAGGGTTTTCCAATAAGAGTGTCAGAACTTTGAAACTTAATAGCGACAACACTGTTTCATATGTAAATGTCACTCATAGATTTTGTTCAGTACATTGTGCCAATTCAGGATGGAAAGATACCTGATACACGAATTGGGCTCTAAAGTAGATGGAAGGCGATCCCCTTGTATTGTAGTGGATTTAGGAAAAAATAATCTTTTCCGTCGAAGTGCACTTCAAGCTTATTTGGTTTCTGAACAACAAATCTAATAAGCCTAAAGAATTTAGGAAAATATATCACGCGATCCATATCTGAAAGCATATGAAGAGAGAATGCAGAGATGCATTCCACCAAACGAAGCCGTACATGTTTGAGGCCGTACATGTTTGAAACCGTACATGTTTGAAGTCGTACATGTTTGCAGCCATACATGTTTGACGCCGTATATGTTTGAAGGTGTATATGTTTGAAGTGCTATTTAAGAAATTAAAGTAAATTGTAAACAAAATTATGACAAAAAATATGAGATATGTTGTTTTATGTTTTTAATATCATACGCAGTTACAAAAAGTACTGTTTCCTCAAATTTGGAGCCTGTGGATACTTTTGACAATATTTTTGTCATTAAGGATGGATTGTAATCTAAAAATATTCAATTGTCTGTGTCAGTCTGATCAATATTTATTACATTACAAAATTCAGATAATAATCATAAAAAAGAGCATTTAACAATATTGATATACGAGGCGTGTACATAATTTAATGAGACTGGTGGCGTAGCTTTCCAATTGGCAACACTGTCAGCGTCTCCTTTGAAGGGAGGGCAGACCAACATATTTTGACACTACCTTGAGGTACTCCTGATTTTATCAGATATATGTTATTTCTCCTTTATATTTGAAGTATCTGTTCGTCAAGAATGATAACAATACCTGATAATATAGTAGAGGAAATTTGGATTTAAGTTTGTATAGTAAGCCTGGATGTTATACTCTTTCGAAGGCTTGTATAACATCCAAGAATGCAGCAGTACTTATTATCATCAAAGGGGTTATTAAGAATTTTCATTAGCCTGTGCACTTGTTCGATTGTTGGTGTCTTTCGCAAAATCGGAACTGGTCTCCCATAATGATATTTAGTTCATCAAGCAATGGCTCCAGTCTCTTTAGGAACAACTTCTCAAATAGCTTTGACAAAATAGGCAAAAGTGTAATGGGTCTATATGATGATGCTCCCTCCATCGTTTAACAGGTTTTGGAATCAACATGATTTGTCCTACTTCCACAATCACACGAGTTTGAACTTCCCAAGGTCACTTGGTGGTCCGTAACAATTTATTTCGTGAATCGGATTTTTCTAGCACGTTCTGCAAATGAGTTTTGACAATTTCGAGTAACAGTACGCTCTAAAAATGAGGGTTATTTTCATATATTTTTCCGTCCAGTTATCATTTTGATACTGCATAAGATTTTTTAGTACCATTTTCGCACATATTTTCTTCATCTCCAATTCATAGGTCAAAATGTTTTCTATGAGTCAAATTCAACTTTTCTCCGATTATTCTTACCATCAACTGACGATCAGACCGCACAAGATCTCGAGTTCTGTGGATATCTTCATCACTTCTTGCAACTGAAGGTCTTCCACTGCAAGGTTCATCTTCAGTCACGTCTCGACCTTCTTAGAATAGCTTAAACCACCTGAAAACCTGGGGCCTTTGATAAAACACTGTTTCTATAAGCCTGTTAAAGTTTTGCAAAAGTTTCCGTCGTACTGTGTCCAAGTCTGAAACCAAATTTGATAACCCGAAACTGTTGCTGGAAATGGTTATTACTCATTTTTAGAAAAGAATTGGAATTGGAACTCTTACTAAAGATGCATTAGAAGTAAGCCTGCCTCCCCTCCAAACGAGAAGCCAATAATACTGCCAGCTCGAGCACTATGCCACGAGTTGCATTACTTTATATACATATAGCGTATAAAATTATTAGTCACCAAGCTGATATTTTTTTATCTATATTATATGCGAAGATAACTATATTGAATATATTACATTTAGAACGTTTACTTTCAAATGAATTTGTCCTAAATATATAAATATATATATATATATATCCACCTACAATCAATGTAGAAAAAATTCTTGATAACGTAACACATTCTAATATCCTATTTATTAGTCTAAATATAGAACGCGAAATATAAATCTTATTAAAACATACGATAGATAAATAGGATAATAGAATATCTAATGGACAATCCAATCTACGACAGCTAAAGAAAAAGAAAGGTACTTTTCAATATATCAATTGATCCCTTATATTATTGGCAGGAAAAAATATTATTATAATGTCCGAGTACTAGAGGGTAACAAAACTATTTGCGTCTTTCCTTTGTTTATAAAATCAAGGATTATATTTCACTCCTCAGAGACCTAATCCCATTTCAACTTTTTATTCCGACAAATAAACATTCTTCTTCAGTAAGGGAGACCGAGACAGTTGTTACAATTTTTATGCTATCTAGATTATCTCCACTAATAACACACGTCGACATGATTTTTATAACATTAATGATAACGCTCTTTTTGCGTTTGATTTAGATAGTTATTAAAACACCTTTTCACAGAAATGGCCTAACACGTCCCCTTTTCAAGCACCGGCTTCTCCTTTATATCATGGGATCATTGGAATTACTTGTACCTGACTTTGGGCTGGACAATGTAGGAATTACCACAAGACCGTAAACGGGATATTTCCACAATATTCTACGAACCTTTAAGGGCATTTTAATGTTTTTTATAGTTTAGTTTGTCTCTGTCTCGATTACAGTACAGTTAAGTGTTTAAGTCGATTTTATATAAAATGGCAAGTTCTAGTTTGCAAGAATTCAGTGGATCAGTTTTGTTATATATACGGACGAGTTATTTTATAGTCACAAGCCAGATCTACAGAGGAGAAAGTCAAAAAAGCCAAATATTAAGTACCAAATTGGAGATCAAGATAAAAGTTGGGCTCTTTCGTCTTTCCGTATTAAGCTTGAACTAATGAAATATTTTGTCAAAGCTATGGACAAATAAGGTAATGGTTTCAAGTACCTAAAAGAAATATTTCCTCAATTAAGTGTAAGTATTTAAAAGAGGGCACATTTACTGGACCTCAAACAAGGAAGCTTCTAGGTGATTTCCGTTTTCAAGAAAAAATAAATGAAAATGAATTGACAGTTTAGAAATGTTTTGTAAGTATAGTGAACACTTAAGTGTGTGATGATTTCTGGGCAACAAGAAAAATTAAACCTACAAAAACCTTATAGATGAACCATTGAAAGCCTAGGAAAGAAATACTAAAGAAATACTAGGGTGTCGCATGTCCTTAAAAATGCATTCTTTACACTCCCATTTGGATTTTTTCCCGGAAATTTCGGGTGCAGTAAGCGAGAACAGAGAGAGGGGTTTAACCATGATATCAGGACGATGGAAGCAAGATATCAGAGACGCTGGAACCTATCTATGTTGGGCGATTATTGCTGGTTTTGAAAAAAAGAGGAAGCTACATAACACAAGAGGAAAAAGTACATGTTATAAAAACTGTACATGTTATAGTATAGTGAATTAATACACTTTTTGAATACATAAATATGTGTATGAATACACCTATTTTCATCAATGTTACCGCAATAAAGTTTAAAATTTGTTGACCTGTGTAATTGTTTTAACTTGACGAATCTTATTATCCACGTTACTTGGGTTATCGACGAAAACCGAAACACCAACCAGTGTCACAACTTTCCTAGTACCGAGGTAAGTCTTAAGAGAGGTTAAAGTGAGTTGTGACGAATGTAAATTTGGAGAATTGTGCATGAATAAAATTATAATATTAATGCTTTAATCAACCTTTATTATACACTAGCGGCGTACAATAACTTTTAATAATAGGCAACATTAGTAAAATTATTAACTTTAAAATAATGAAATATGGCACTATTGTGAGATCAATAGAATCAAATCTAACAATCGAAATGATTTCGAACCAACTCAAAATCTAGTCCGACAAGCGGTTATGACAAACATATTGTAGTTCTCCTTTAGTACAAACTTCATGTGACCATCCTTTGTATTCAATACACTGGCCTCACTTCTCATTCGGTCTGCTGTTGGCGAAGGGCTCCAGGTAACACAAGCAAAAACAATCAGCATCGTTCTCATCGAATTTATTTGTTTTGGATTTATTTCCCTTGGCATTCTTAGGTTTTTCCTTATTCTCATTAAACATACGTTTCTTTACGCTGTTTATTTTTTTATTGGTTTCAATAGCTGCAATTTTATTCTTAACAGGAGTGTCTATTAAAACAGCAGATTTGATTTTACGCCGATTAGCCTGTTTCCCTACCTTTAGTGAAGTTTTTGGCAAGAGTCTAAGAACCACAAAATACCACAGGTGGAGATAATGCAAAGGGTGGAGATAATGCCAAGGGGTTTTCAAGACTGATATGTGGAAGCAAAAGTTTCCATACTACATTCTGGTCCATCTTTATTTGTTCCTCTGGTAGCAGAGCAATGTTCTCCAATTGTGGTATCCTGGTTCTCAAGCATATCAACAGCAACATTTGGCGAAACCGCTCTTACTTCTTGATATTCTGCGACATTTTCGTTCTGAAATATCTATATAAGTTATCTATATTTGAAGCTCTTGATTCTTGACTTTCCCTAGTTTCTGAAACATTTAAAGCTTGCTCTGGCACTGGATTGGTCAAAATACGATTAGTGACTTGACCGGGCAAAAAATCTCCTCCAAAAATATTTGTATCGACAGGCCATGTTTCTGTGGCAGAAAAACCAGCACTAATATTCCTTGCCGTGATCGCCACAAATAATGCAATTTTCATTATTGACGGAATATCATAGATGGACATTACTTTCCAAGGATTTGAGCATATCCAATTATTACATGCTGTGTTAATAGCTTCCTTAAGATGATTAAAAATTGCACGATCCATCAGCTGCACTTTGTGAGTGCAATGCGGAGGGAACGTTGGCAAAATAATACCGTTTTGTCGGCAAAACTCAATATTTTTTGCCGTGTGCGACGAATGGTTACCGAGAAGTTATACAACTCTATGTTCTTTGGACGTTCGTACACAGGGACATCACAAATAAAGTGTTCTTGCAATCTCTTACGCGAAAATATATACTTGGGTGGTACGTAATTACCTGTGGCACTCCAAGCCAAAGCCAGTGTTGCCAAAGTTTCCCTTTCAGCCGATTTCATTGCGGTGACTTGCTTTTCCCCTCGTCGCGTGATAACTCTGTCTGGTTTTTGGACCGTTGTTATCCAGATGTCATCCATGTTCCATATATTTTTTGGCTCAAGCGCATACTCGCTCAAAACACCTGTGTAATATTCGAAAAATGCTCTCACATTAAGTTCATTGAAGCTCGTGTCACGAGCTATGCTTGTTGCCTGAGGCAGTCTTAAGGACAAAATTGGGTGACATTTTATAAACAACTTTAGCTACACTTCACCTGCCATTTCATTTTCTTCCCAGGAATTTGGAAATTTCTTATTAAGCTCTTTTGCTAGCCTCTATATTAATTCTCTCGCCTCTTTTGTTGCCAGCTCATAATTACCAGCAGCGCAGGTCAACATATACTTGAATAGGGTATTATCTTTCTTGTCTGTAAAAACCACCTTTTTGATATTCGACAGATGGAAGTTTCTCTGTTGTTGAATTTTGCTCCAAAGCTTTTTTCTTTTTAATAAACCGAGACAGTGACATATATTTTAGATTATATAGGCTTGCGGCATTTCGTAGACTTTATCCCTTAAAGCTGTCTCCTTACAAGCCAGTAGTTCATACATTTCTAAACTAGATATGCCCCTACCAATCTTTCGCACGTATTGATTTGACATTGACACAACAAACTATCAGTTAATGCTAAAAGCAAAAGGGGAGAGTTGTGACTCCATGGTCAGTCGATAACCATCATAGGTTCCGAGAAATAGAAAAGCATTCCGGTTAATTTGAAGTGCGCAAAAATAAAGATTTTAGAACAATCACTAGGAAACTTTCAGGGGAATTAGGAGTATCCCATACTATCATTATTCAGCATTTGCGAAGCATAGGAAGGGTGCCAAAGAGCATTAGAAGCATCCTATCATATAAAAGCATCATATTATATAAAAGCGATACATCAATCAACATCTATTTGAAGTAAAATGGCAGAAAATTTATCTGTATATACAAAAAGGTAATGAATCTTTCACCGCATTCAACTCCATGTATATTATGAATCGTTTTTCATTCTATTAGTAAGAGATTCCATGTGTAATAGAAAAACGTTAACAAATTCTAAATTCAAATACACTAGAAAAAGCAGACCGGGAATTCATTTCAATCAGTTACATCTCTTAAAGAAAAAATCTGAGTTTTCTATTAGGAGGTCGTTCACATATCGAACAAGAATGCGATCATTTTGAATGAGCAATGAGAACAAATTAATGAAAAAAAAATTAAACGTTTCATTACCGTAACCGATTCAGATTCGTTTTAATCCCATCAAAAAAACCGTAAATAAAAAATAATTTGACTTTATAAATTGACGAAGCAAAATTGCCATTTGTTTGGGCTAATTGGAACGAACATCGAATATCAAGGTAGCACAAATCGAATGACTAAATAATTTCAGTAATTTAAATCATCAAAAATGAAATAAAATTCTTGATTATATTAACATGTAACCAACATTGATTGATTCTGGGAATGTTTATAACTTTGTGAGGCTTGTCAATTTCATTTGTTGATCGGTGTTAATAGAGCTTACTTAGATATGGGACATTAAAACAGAATAGTTTTCATTTGCAGTGTTTATGTTGTACAAGGGCAGTCTGAAAAGTTTCCTGCCCAACACAGAAACAAGTGTTTTTTTTTGTCAAATTCAGTTTTATTTCTCAACATAGCCTTCTTGTAATTCTATTCATTTTTACCAGCGACGTTCTCATCTCTTTAATCCATCCAAATAGTAATCGATATCTTGTTCTGCAAAATAGTCGTTTACGAATGTAATGGCGTTCTCATTCGATGAAAATCGCTGTCCTTCGAGCGAAACTTTGAGCTTAGCAAAAAGAAAATAGTCGCTGGAGGCCAGATCTCGTGAATATGGTGGGTGGTTAATCAATTCGAATCCCAATTCGTAAATTTTTGCCATAGCGATCACTCTAGTGTGAGATGGTGCGTTGTCTTGGTGGAACAAAATTTTCTTTTTCTTCACATTGGCCCGTTTTTCTGCTATTTCTACCTTTGGCTTGTCAAGTAATGCTGCGTATTATGCCCCTGTTGTTTTTCACTTTTTAAGATAGCCGATTAAGGCAACTCCATGACTATCCCAAAAAGCAGTCGCCATCACGGCAGATGAAACAGTCTTCGCCTTTTTCGAAGTCGATTCACCATTCGCAGTCCACTGTTTCGACTGTGCCTTGCTTTCAGGAGTGTACCTGTATATACAAGATTCATCCGAAATTATTAATCGACGTAAAAACACCGACTTATTTCATTTAAACTGCTTCAACAGGGCTTCGGAAATGTTCATTCTAATGCATTTTTGGTCCTGAGTGAGCAATCGCTGCATCCAACGCGCCGTTACCTTTTTGTGCCCAAATCTTTAGCTAGTCCCAGCCGCATCCTCTAATATATCTCTAACCTTAATTGGGCGGTGGTATAGTACCGTTTGATGAACTTTTTCAATGTTATCGGTAGTGGTTGCAGTTTTTGGCCGTCCCGAACATTCATCGTCAACCAAGCTAGTATGATCACGTTTAAATTCAGCTGGTTTAATATTCGATTTTTTTCACCTTTACAGAAACACTAACATCGACCGACATAAATGAACGTTAAACATCAACTGGGCATCTGATATGGCTGAAATTTTCAAGGTTATCTTTCAACGCATGCGCAATTATATTACCAGAATATTTTTGACGAGTAACGCCATCTTCATGTTGAGGTTAGAAACTTTTCAGACTACTCTGAACTATTTAATTTTTGTTTGAAGTATTTGGAGAAGGCGGAGCAACAATTTTAAAGCAGTAAAAATGCATCATATTCAGAAATAATTTCAAATATAAGAGAGCTTAACCATTTCGTATTATTTATACTTGTATTTGTATCGAGTACAAAATTAGTGTAACAAATAGATTCGTACTTTGACTTCTGACTTGATATTCTCGAATTTGGTTATTTCAATTGTTCAAAAGCTCATGATTTCCTAATTATTCGAAAAATGCCATTCAAGGCGCATATTTAAAAAATTAATATACTTGTTTCATCACCAATATATAACTTTTATAATAGTAGTACATACATAAAAAAGCACACGCACATTTTTACCAATCCAATAAGACCGCTATTGAGCCGATTAATGGCTATTGATGCCGACACTGCCTTCTCCTAAATTCTTCTACTTCTACGAATGCAAATAAGAACTCATCATTAGCCCATGTCCAGCCGTTACAAGATGAAGGCCTTTTCAATAGGTTTCCAACTCTGGGGTTTTCTCTGCCAATTGGATTCAACATACTTGATGATTTCATTAGTCCATCTTGATTTCGTTCTTCTTTGTGGACGTTTGTGATCAAGCAGTATCGATTCCAGGATTCCCTTGGCCCATCTCTCATCACATCGCCTCGCTATATGGCCTGCCCAGGTCCATTTCAATTCCTTTACTCTTTCAATGTCACACTTTTTCGTTTGTTCTCTGATCCATGAGCAGGTTCTTCTCTCTCGCTTTGTAATGTCAAGCATACAAAATATTACAAAAACAAGCATACAAAAACAATACTGAAATACAAAGCTATCAGGAACGTCCCAATCATCTTCACGTTTGTGGACTTCAAGAAAGCATAAGACTCGATTACAGAAGATGAAGAGGGCATACTGCAAGACAAACAATATCTACAATAAGAAATGCCTATCTACCCACGCAAAAATAAGACGCTACAACACAGTAATCAAACCAGAGGTACTATACGTAAGCGAGACACTTACACTTCATACAAAAGCGGCATAGAAAACATACTAAAAGAAGAATGCAAAATTATGAGAAAAATTCTCGGCCCAAAACTGATAGAGGAAGGACACAGACTGCATTCTCGAAAGACCTCAGAGAGAATGTCCAACGTACCGGCGGACATAAGAAAAAGAAGATTGAAATTCTATGGACATATCAGTAGACTCCCACCGACAGCTCACCAACTCTCACCAACTCTTATATACATACAAGGCGTCAAGTCATCAGTACCATGGAGTACCAGAGCTGATCTGGGAAAGGCACAAATGAGACAGAGATTGAGGATAGAAGAACGTACAGAAACAAAATACATATGTGGAACATTGTATCAGAGAGCGAAGTTTCGAGGAGATCGGGAACAATGTGGACGGAGGAGAGAAATAGAATCCACGGAGAATGGATGAGAGAGGTGTGGAGGATCAGAAAGAACACTCAAAAATGAGTCAGAATGCTTTGCGTGATCCAACCGGGTCTATACGCAGCTAATATATATATATATATATATATATATATATATATATATATATATATATATATATATATATATATATATATATATATATATATATATATATATATATATATATATATATATATATATATATATATATATATATATATATATATATATATATATATATATATATATTTATTTATTTATATATATATATATATATATATATATATATATATATATATATATATATATATATATATATATATATATATATATATATATATATATAAAATTACTCATAAATGGTATCTTTCAGTAACGTCCTGTAAGAAAGTTAGTTAATTATTCACTATTCAAATTAACTCCATATTTCAAACATCGTCCGCTAAAACTTGAAACCGACTCCACGGTTGGGGAAAATACGATTGATTTTTAATTAAAATGAAAATTCCACGTTGCGGAATTTGCATCTCTTCCATAACGGTACCGGTTGAATTTCAGAACGTTTTAATACCGATATAAATGTATTTGGTTCTTTTTTGTTTCTTTCTCTCGTCTCCTTTTGCTTGTCGACCATCAAGATAAAACGCGGTGTGCCGTTTCAAGTTCAAGAGAACTAAAAAGGAAATACAGAACCTTGCGAAGATGACAACGATAAACGTAGAAAATAAATTAGGATAAATATGCAAAAAATACGAGGAGAGACAAATTTTAAAATTGTGATGGTAGGTACTAAGTGGGCAAGGGCTACCATTTTGTTTTGGCGCTATTTTTTTCGTGATATAAGTGAGAGTTCGGGTTCGGCTGTGATGTAGTGTAGACGTGCAAGTTTTATTCTAGAATAATACACGGTAAAAGAATACATGGATTGCAATTTACCAGGAATGGGGGTTGATAGTTCTTAGTTTTTTCTTAAAGAAAAACACATTTAATTTGGGGGAAAGTTAAAAAATGGTTTAGTCAAAGTATGCGTCATCGCTAGCCGCACATTTTTCCCATTTCTCGGGCAATTTGTGGATGCCCTTCCAGAAAAACCGTACATCTTTTGAGGTGACGTAGTCATCAAGCCATCTTTCGACATCTCCGTAATTGTTGTAGTGTTTCATGGAAAGTGCGTGAGACATCGATGAAAATAAGTTATAGTTGGATGGGGCCAAGTCTGGTGAGTAAGGCGCGTACGGCGCGTGGGGCATGAGTTCCCAGCCAGTGCAGAAATGGGGAAATCACTTTCCCGTGTCTTGTTGAAAAGTTATCATAATGGGCTCATTATGGTAACTTTTCGATCAACGCATGATTCAAATTGATCATTTGAAGATGGTAGTGAACGACATTAACTGTTTCACCTGGTTTCAGAAGCTCATGGTACACGATACTGATCCCATCAAATGCACAGCATTGTCTTCCTTCCAAAGCGATTCGGTCTGGCAGTCGATGTTGATGGTTGTTCTGGATCAACCCATAATTTTTTGCGTTTTGGATTCTCGAAATATATCCATTTTTTATCTCCTATCACTAATCCGATGCAGAAAATATTTCTTTCATGCCGAGAAAGCAAAACTTCTTACACCATTTTTCGCTTTTCCATCTGTCTGGCATTCAACTAATGTGGTATCCATTTTTCTGCCTTCTGGATCTTTCCCATGGCATGCAGATGATCACAAATGGTTTGGCGACCAACATTTAATCTCTCTGCTATTTTCCTGCCTTCTGAATCTTTCCCATGGCATGCAGACTATAACAAATGGTTCGGCGACCAACATTTAACCTCTCTGCCATTTATTGACTAAAAGAGTGAAATTTTTTTATAAGAGATCTTGAGACTTTGATAAAAAATAAAAGTATTTATTTTTTATCAAAGTATTTATTCTGTTAAGATTAACTTATTTCCCTTGCAGAAATTTCAAACCCAAGTCTCAATCTCTGGAACAGTGCAGTCATTATATGCCCAGAGCCCACACATTAAACATTTCTTCCATGTTTCTCCTTGAGTATCTTCAGAAAACCGTTGTTGACAGAACATACATTCGGTGTTGGCCGAGTGATGGGTTTCTCTTATTGTGGCAGCAGACTCGTCTGTATTAAATTGAACTCCGTCTTCATCCTCAGAGTCTTCATCTTTTTTAGAGCCTTTCTTTTTGTTTCCTGTTTTTTTCTTATTCTGTTTCTTGAACAATTTCTTTTCTTTTTTTATTTCGCCTTGAATTGATTGTTTTCGAGAAACAGTGATATTCCATATTATCGATGTTATTCTATATTAGGTTACTTTCCTCTACGTACCTCAAATGCTCGTTATTTAACTCGAAACTCGACATGTTTACCACAATATGACGCTACCTCGAAAGCGTTTAAATATCAACAAAATTACATAAGGGACTATTAATTGTAAAAGGTAAAGTGTTAGAGTTAGAGCCGCATCAACAACTAGGCAATTTAGCGACTGGACCTACAGCTTAACGTGGGTTCCGAACCACGGTCATCAGCTTCCGACAAACCCAGGCCAGCACCCCTCTCAGGCTATAAACAATTAGTTATGTGCCTACCCATAAGTGTATCAGGAAACCTACCGACTGGCGAGTGACCAACGTAGAACACTTCTCAGAATGCATCTGGCCTTACCCAGCCTTTAACTGGCGTGACTGAGGGATAATTCGTTGTCGGATTTTACACTCTTGTTTAGAAACAATCACAAACATTTAGGAAGTAAACAGACAGAAGAAATAAAGAAAAACAACCATCCGAGCGCTGGAATCGAACCAACTACCGCTCCAATGCGGTTTCGGCACAGCAGTGGCTGGCCGCTGCTCTTACCGCCCGCACCGCTATTGAAAATGTAAAAATTATTAAGTGCTATACCTGGTACATTAAAAGAATACTTCAATTATTGCAAATCAACGTGAATTTAAGCAACAATTTCCTAAAAGTCCGGCACCTAATAAATCGACAATTTATCGTTTATTCAAGCAATTTCAAGAATTCGGATCAGTTGGAGATGTTCCGCACCAGAGGTCCAAAAACAGCGCGAAGGGCTGGAAATATTGTCGGCGTGTAGGAGGGTCCAAAAATGTCAATTCGATGATGTTGTGCACAATGGGGCATTTCTCCGCGCAGTTTATGTCGAATTTTGAGAAGTTACACATGTTTCTCTATAAGATTCAAATTGTTAAAATATTAGAATACTGTAATGCCATCATAAACCATTACTATCAAATTGTCAATTTTTATGCAAAATTAATAATTAGCGATGGCTATTTTTATAAGGATATTTGAAGGAAAAGGTTTACTTAAATAAATCCCAAGCCATATAGTAGCTCAAAGACAACATTCGTGTTGAAATCGCTGTATTAACACCAGATACGAGGGTAGTGCCAGAAGTACCCGACATAACAAAGAAAACAATAAATTTTGGACAAAATATCTTTATTTCTCTGCATCGTCTCCTTTTAGCTCGATAAGTTTTTCCCAGCGATGTTCAGCTTCGATTCTCTGTTTATAGTGATAATTGTCGAGCTCCTCAAAATAACCATCAACCGCAGAGTACACCTTTTCATTGTTGGCAAATCTTTTACCGCCGAGCCATTTTTTCAAGTTTGGAAAGAGAGTTTGGCGTGAGGAAAAAATTCGAACTTTAACTCATTGATTTTGACCAGCACGATAACGGATGTGTGAACTGGTGTATTGCCGTGATGAAACAAAACTTTTTTTTCGTCAAATGCAACAGTTTTTTCTCGATTTGATCACGCAAACACTGCAATAAATTCGCATAATACTCGCCGTTAATTGTTTTCCTTTCTGAAGATAATCAATGGAAATTATCCTATGCGCATCCCAAAAAAACTGACGCCGTGACTTTGCCTGCAGACTGAGCTGTCTTCGGCTTCTTTGGAGCTGATTCTCCCCTTTCAGTTTATTGTTTTGACTGTTCCTTCATCTCAGGTTTGAAGTGGTGGATCCATGTTTTAATCATGGTTATGGAACGAAGCAAAAACTCAGCTCATCCTCACGACGCTGTTTTTGTTTCATTGTGAGTAATTGCGGCACCCATCTTGCGCACAGTTTTTTCATGTCGATGTACAGCAATTTTTGAAATGCCTACCATGTCTGCTATCTCGCGCACTGTGAATCGACGGTCATCCAAAACCATTTTGTGGATTTCCTTCACCATTTCTGGCGTGGTCACCTCATTTGGTAGACCACTGGGATGTTCGCCTTGGCAGCCTCGTTGAAACTCTGTCGCTCAATATTTACTGTTGTAAATGAAGGAGCAGATTCCCCAGAGTAGAATTTAACTCCACTTTGATATCGGTTGGACTGAGACCTTTCAAATGAAAGTATTGTATCACATAACGATGGCCATTTTTTCCATATTTACAAATTCACTGAGAGCGTTTACTATTAATGACTACCAAACAAATACTAAACAATGTAGCGTCGTCAAACTTCAAACTTAAGCTTTATGAGGTTGGTACTTTCTATCATAGTCGTTATTTTAAAGCAACAACCGACATGTATACGTCAGATCGGGTACTTCTGGGACTGGGAATAGAAAATGTGTTAAAAGGGAACAAAGTTTCAGTGCTGTTAGTAGTTCACATTTAATTGACGTGATATACAAAAATTAATTAACCCAAAATATATAGACGAAATAAGCATCCTATAGAAAAAAAACTTTTTTGTTTCTTTTAAAAGTTAAAGGCGTGATACCTTCCACAGCCGTTATAATATAAATTGTCCATATTTGCATATTCGTCAAGCATCAGAGGTCATTAATTTTTTTTACCAAAAATCCGAGATCTGCGTACATGCACATTATTGTGAAAAACCACTCTCTTTTTGGCTAGATATGGGCGTTTTAGCTGGAATTGTATCCTTGAATTGGTCCAGTAGTGAAGCTTTATACACCTCGGTATTGGTCCTATCCGATCCTTGCCAGGTAGGCTATAAGCAACACATTATGAAAATTCCAGAAAACCACATGCATAACTTTTCTTGCCGATTGAAACGTTTTCGCTTTCTTTAGTGCACTTTTACGTGCTTCTACCACCAAAGTTTGGATTGTTACTTCATCTTTAATATATAAAATAAAATCGTGTTTTATTTACTGTTATAAAACAGGAAAATAGGAGTGTTCATTTGAATGAGTCTTTGGTCAATTGTTAAACTTATTACCAATCAAGTGGAAAGTTTCCTCATTCTCTAAACATCGTGTAACATTTATTGGACATGTATATCAAGTTGTTTACAATGTTAGCAAGTCGCTTGTCAACGACTATTTTATACGATATTGTGGATTTTTGGGAGGATTTTATCGGTTATAGCTATATCAAGGCATATCAAACGTTCATAATCTTCAGTGTATGATTGAGCTTAAATTGAACAGCTTACCGTTGAAAGAGAAGGGGAAAATACCGCCGAAAGAGAAGGGGAAAATACCGTCGAAAGAGAAGGGGAAAATACCCTTGAAATAGAAGGGGAAATACTTGAAAGTGTCTAGCTCGATTTGTATGAATATTATTTTAACACTTCGGAAATAACATCATGACAAAAATTTATTTGCTTTACTCAATATCCACGAAGAAGCAACTAAGAAACTTCAAACAAAGAAACTTTGCACCATGTCATCTAACATATCATACTAATATCATAGTCCATTTAGCCAATCTTCCACCATCTTTGTGTCTGGTCGAGAGCGATCTTCGTAAACGCTTTAACTATCCCGCATTTTTATTTTTCTTTGCCATTTATCGGGTGGTCCGGAAGGTTTGTAGGCATTTTTATAAGTTGCTCCTTTAACAAAAATGAGTGTTGGATTATTAATGTTTTTTTGCATATCATTGATCTTCTATCAAGAGCTGATTTAGTGTTTAGTAATAAATCTCTTCTAGTTTAAGTTAATTCAGGTAAATGACGGTCGATAAGTTGCATTTACGCCACATTATGCGGCAAAAAGGGAAAGAAAGTTGTCCAAACAGAAAACAAGATTGTCCCCGTTTACGAAAAGAGTTTTTTTGGGATTCCATAGTGTGGCTTCAAGCACTGACGTCGAGGAAATAAAGGCCATAATAGCCAAAGGTTCACGCACATGGTCGGCAAGAATTTTGACCATCTGAAAATAAATGGGATCCTTTGCCAATGCGATGTGTGGGTCTCTCACAAACTTAGTAAGCGAAATCTGCTAGAGAGTCTCTTTTTTTACTGAAAAAAATTCTGAGCCTCCATTTCTGAAGCGGATGGTAACTGAATGAAATGACGTGATGAAAAATGAATTTTGTATAACAACATTCAATTAGAAAAATCATGGAGGTTGCAAGGTTAGCGGTTTTAAGTACAACGAAAGACGGCCTTCATTCGAAGACAATTATGCTCTACCTTTGGCGTGATTGGAAAAGACCCATACACTTTGAGCTTCTTCCATGCAATCAAACCATCAACATCAACCTCTACTGTTCACAATTAGATTGGCTGAAGGCAATACATTTTAGATAATTGGCTGGAAGTAGCAAGTAGGAATGGCGTCGTGTTTCTTCATGACAACTTTTAACTACATGTTTCAATCAGTTCCCAGCAAAAATTGTTGAATTTCAATTGAGATATTTTGTCTCATCCATCTTACTCACTGAACATCGGACCTTCCTCGGAAAATCTTTTAGGACGAACGAAGAGATGAAAAATAACCTGTGGCCTCTTGTTGGAAATAATTTTTTTAGAATTTTTGGCAAAAAGGTATTATGAACCTACCACTTCATTGGCAAAAAGTTATAAAAATTACAAGTAATTAATAATGGTAATTGTATACTAGGTGTAGGGCGGTTAATAATTGTTATTTTTTTAAGACATGGCGCTGGAAACAATGGTCGGTTCACACTCCAATCTCTTATTTTACTACTATCAGAATAATAATCTAATATAATTTTGTTGCTACGACAGTACCCTTTAAAACGCTATTGATGTTTAAACGATTTCGAGTTAGGGTCATATTTTTTTCGTGTGGTAAACGTGTCGAGTTTCGAGCCAAATAAAGAGCATTTGCAGATCGTACTGGTTTTCTTGTTCAATCAAAAGAAAAATGCGAGTGAAAGTCGCCGTATACTTGTAGAAATTTACAGTGATTATGTCCCAACGCATGACGCTTGTCGATTCGATTTGAAAGATAAATAACCAGGCCAACCGAAAACATTTGAAGATGCCGAATTGAACAAAGTTGGATGAAGACAATATGCAAACTCAATAACAAATAGCAAAGAGGTTAGATGTTGGTACCCGAACCATTTGTGGTCGTCCTTATGCCACTGAAAATATCTCGAAGGCAGAAATATGGGTACCAGAACGATAGACAGATGGAAATGCGAAAAATTTTGCTTTCTTCGCATGAAAGAAATACTTTTTTGTATCGGATCGCCATTGGAGACGAAAAATGTATATATTTGAGAACCCAAAATACCGAAATTGGTTTGACCCAGGACAACCATCGACATCGACTGAATCGCTTTAGAAAGAAGACAATGTTGAGCATTTGGTAGGATCAGAAGAGTATCAGGTGAGACAGTTAATGCCGTTCGCTACCATCAACAAATAATCAATTTGAATCATGCATTGATCAAAAAGCAAGAATGGGCTACAAGACACGGAAAAGTGATTTTATAGCACGACAACGCCCCAACACACACAGCGAAAGCGCTCATCAGAGAGACATCATTTCTCCACTGGCAAGAAACTTTTGCCCCACATGCCGTATTTACCAGACTTGAACTCTTCCGACTACTACACTTTCTATAAAATACTGCATTGGGATACCTTCCTAGAAAAAAGTTTGGTTTCGTTGGGTGGATGCCCTTGGGTGGAAAAAGTGGAAAAGGTTTTTCTCGGAGGGCATCCACAAATTGCCAGAGAGATGGGGAAAATGTGCAGCTAGCGAAGGCGCACACTTTGAATAAACCATTTTTTACCTTTCTCCCAAATTAAACGTCTTTTATTTGAGAAAAAATTAGGAGGGTCATCCAATAAGTCCTTAGAAAATCCAAGAGATGGCGCTTGTAGCATCGGAAATGGTTTGTTTTTAGTAAGCATCATTATTCACCAGATAGCTGTCAAAGACTCAGTTATATTCATCACATGGTTTCATTTTTATTGTCGATTGAAGCAAGAAATTTTGTTTATTTACAAAAATGGAAAAAGGGAGTTTCGAGTGGCGATTAAATACTTATATTTAAAAGGCTTAACAACGAAAGAGATCGAAGCTGAGTTGAATGAAGTTTATGGCACGTCTGTTCCTGTGCTTGCAACTGTTTATAATTGGGTAAATGAGTTTAAACGTGGCCGTACTTCCACAAAAGATGAACATAGTTCTTGACGTCCAGTGGAAGTGACTACTCCCGAAATGATTGACAAAACCCAAAAATGATTGACATGGTTTTAAGTGTGTGAAATAGTTAAGGGCATAGGCTTATAAGGTACAGTGTTTTCAATTTTGCACGAAAAATTGGCTGTGAAAAAAATGTTGGCAAGATGGGTACCGGGTTTGCTCTCTGTGTAGAATGAACGCAATCGTTTGGTCGACTCTGAGGCTGGTTTGGTGCTTTTTTGTTGCAGTCCTGATGCGTTTCTGCGTCGATACATAACTGAGGACAACACATGGATACACTACTGCACTCCAGAGACAAAGGAACAGTCAAAACAGTGGGTTTTTGAAGGCGAACGGGTTCCGAAGAAGGCGAAGACAGTGAAATTCTTCCGCAAAGTTATGGCCACAGTTTTTTGGGATACACGCGAAATCATCTACACCGATTACTTGAAAAAAGTAAAAACAATAACTGGAGATAATTATGCGTCGTTTTTGCAACGGTTGAGCGAAGATATCA
Organism: Cosmopolites sordidus; assembly: GCA_031761425.1. Lineage (NCBI taxonomy): Eukaryota > Metazoa > Arthropoda > Insecta > Coleoptera > Curculionidae > Cosmopolites > Cosmopolites sordidus. The sequence goes on along the minus strand of JARFXV010000753.1, from coordinate 361,856 downwards.
AGAAAAATCGTCCTCACTTGACAAAGAAAAAATCCTCTTGCATCAATGCTCGGGTGCACACCTGTACAGTGCTTGGAAAAGTGTGTAGAACTAAAAGGAGATTATGTTGAAAAATAAGAAAAAATTACTTAAAATAATTTGTATTTCTATCTTTTTCTAAAGACTTATTAAAAAAGAAAATCCCACGAATTTTCCGAACAACCCTATACATATGCGTTAATTGAAATTCAGAAAATAGAAAAAAAACTAATACATATATTTCTTTTAAGATACAAACAACTTTATGTGCTGACTTGTTTTATTATATAAATTTCAACTTTTCAGTAATATTTATTCAAAGGTAGGGTGTAGTATTACTTGTTTCCTTTCTAAATACTTTTACCCAACTAGATCGCCGTAAATGTTCTTTTGTTTATACTTTGTGATGGATATCCAATCGCAAGTGAATTAAATTGCAAACAAGAAAAAACTTTGACCTTGAACATCATCGATTCTCCAAGTAAAAGAGGAAAAATAATATGTTATGAAATCAGTGACCTTCATGGTAATTTCGTGGCGAGTACTTCGAACTCTTGTCAAATACTGTAAAGAAGACTTTTTTCCAAAATACAATGCAGCAATATACAGAATTTATATTTAGTCGCCTAAATTCATGTTGAGTTGCATTAATTGAATAATTTTTTTATGTACAGTACAATAATTTCGCAGCGCTCTTTTAGACTGTATTTATCTAAAATAAAATTTGCATATCTGCACTTGTGCATAACAGTCAAACTCAAATTGTCACAAATATCACGAAAAAAATGGTGCCAAAATAGTAGCATGTTAATTACTCCATTCTTTATTAGGGCTTCAATATGCATCCTTGTTTAAGTTCAATCTTTCTTCTATTAACAATTAGTTATTTTACCAAAATACTCCCCTTTCGCATCAATACACTACTGGGCACGTTCAACCAATGTTAGCATATATTTTTCATGTCCTTTTTCGGAATCGCCTCAATCACCTCAACAATTCACAACAGGAAAAAGTCACACGAAAAAAAATCAGGCGAATAAGGAGGATGTTGAAGAATACAGGCTTGTTTTTCGTCAAAAATTCACGAACAAGGACAGTCCTGTGAGATGGTGCATTATCATGCAACAATAACCAACTTCCCGACGCACATATTTGGCCAAAAAATACGGACAAAATTATTTTTATACTTATTTATGTTTTTATCATTTTTATTTAATAAAAACACTATAATACGATAGAGTTTTCTGAGACAAACTTAATATGACAATTATTATTATTTTTGATTTTAATCTCAGCTTGGCGCTGGACTCAACTTTATTTGGTTATACGAGCTGCATGCTAAGGTAGGGTAGAGCGGGGCTTGTTGAGCAACTTTTCGCTTAATCTCCCATAACTTTAAGAATATGCATCGGATTTAATTGATTCTTACTTTGTTAGTTTCGTAATTTACTCTTTTCCAAAACGTCTAGCTGCATAAAAACGATCCGAGTACAAGTTTAAAAGTTATTATCGGAAATGCGAGAGCGCTTCAAGTTGCTCAACGTGCTCCTCTAGTGGGGCTAGTTGAGCATGGATATGGGGTTAGTTGAGCAATGGCTAAAATGGATTTGTTGACTGTATAGAATGATCTGAGTACAAAATAATTGTAATCAACAAGCAAATATTTATTTATTATGATTACAACACACTTATATTGTTATTATATTTCTGGAAAAATCAAATTAAACAAAATTAAATCTTTCCAATCTTTGGATTATTATTACACTTTTTATATTTAAAATTATATATTTAAGAATAATTATAACGTAAATAAATATGAAATTAAAGTAGTAACTAATTATGAGATCAAGAATAATGCTAGATGATAAATAATCCCAAATTACTAATCATTTTTGTTTTTATCCCAATTAATACAAAGATATCTATTAAAGTCATCCTGTTAATATTAAATTGTTTGGCTGCAACATTTACACTCATGTTTTCCTTCTCTACAGCTTTTGCTGCATTATTCAATTGTTGACTAGTAGCTAAACCTTTTAAGGTCTTTTATATGTCGTATCCTAAAATATAATAATAATCATTAATACAATTATCAATATAAGTAATTTTAATTAGTAAACTTTGTATAGAATCATTACATGCACAAATTAATTGATGGTTATTAATTTATTAAAGAAAAAATTGATTTTCTACAATGAACATCTAGGGCTAGTTGAGCAAGCATTGAAAGCGCCTTTCTCAACTAGCCCCAGTTGAGGCAACAAAATAAAAATTAGGTTATAAAAAATCGTAAGAGTTAAAAATTAATAATCATCTATAAAAGAAAGAACAATAATTAAGTAATCTTTAAATACTTACATGGTCCTTATTAAGTATTTTTATACGACTAGAGTAGAAAAATTATGATGACCTGTAATATTTTTTTACGCCGAAAAAAACAAAGCGTTCTCTTATTTTATCGGAGCACCGGACAACAATTGACAGTCGCGCTATGTATTCCCCTCCTATAACCCCTTCTTTTCGCCATTTACTATTTTGTTGTAGGTTGCTTAGTTTTCGAGATATTCCGATTGCACTATTTTCCCGTATGATCAACTAGCCCCGCTTTACCCTATACCAACCTTATATTGATAAAAAACACTTTGATTATTTAATAGATATTTCCCAGAAACTTTCTGGCGATATTGCAGATACTCAAGATAACGACCTTTTGAAGTTCAATGTAAATGTTATTTGGGAGATCTAATCTTTTGAAAGTCTCTCGCAAAGCCCTAGGTATTACTTCTGTTGCACATATGACAGGAACCACATTTACTGTTTTAACATCCCACTGTTGTTTAATTTCGACTGTTAATTCTGTGTCTGTTAATTATGTATCTCATGATCCTGGACTGTTTGTAGGTTTAGGACACTTCTATCAGGAATACTTTATTTTGTTATCTGGTCTATTGTGTAAAATTCTGTCCCAATATATTCCCTCTAGATTCTCACAGGTTAGCCAGGCATTCGATGCAGTTTTATCGACATTTCGTATGTTCAATGTATGTGCGTGTCTTCCATGTAGCACTTTTTGTAACCAGGACAATTGCTTTTTCTCTTCTGTTATTATTTGAAAATGCCTCTCTGTCAATAGGTCAAGGGGAGAGTATGCAGTATCTGCCGCATCTATGGAGCTATAGAACCGTGACATATTGGCTTTTTGTTTGAAATACATTTTTGGGGCATTATTTGCCGATTTAATAGATTAGAAATATCTATGAGGCCTCGCCTTCGCACTAAGCGTGACAAAGTTAACCTTTCTACCGCAGAATGTCGGTGATAATATCTGTAATTTGTTAATAATTTACTGGTCTTCCTCTGAATATTATGAACATCCGTGTTAGTCCAACTTATAACACCAAATGCGTAGACTAGTAGTGGCACAGTATATGTGTTAATTGCCTTAATGGTGTTCCTGCCGTTTAACTTTGTTTTTGTTATATTACTGACTCTTTCCATCTATTTAGATATTACTTCCTTCTTTTGTTATTTTTTTCTTCTATAACCCTTGATTGTTTCAATTCAAATCAAACCCTTCAACTTGCTTTTTACCTCGGTACTGGACTTGACACTCGACTCGACGACTTTGAGTTTTACATTTATCAAGGCCAAAATTCATTCGAATGTCGTTGCTGAACATTTCAATTATCATAAGAGTTTGTTTAAGGTCTCTTGAAGTAGTACTATATATTTTGATGTCATCCATATACAGCAAGTGTGAAATATAGCAGGGGATCTGTTTGTCTCTGTGGATTACATATCCCTTATTTGAACTTTTCAGGATATTCGACAACAGGTTAAGCGCGAGGCAAAACCATAGGGGACTTAAGTAGTCTCCCTAAAAAATACCGCTCTTTATCTGAATATTAATCGGATGTAGCTTATTTTCATCTTTAGGTATGCCAACGAGTCATATTTTGTTTTAGGAAATGGGTTATTATGGAGCTAATTTCGTAGATGTCTAGTACTTTGTATAACCCACTATGTGTTATAGAGTCAAAAGTCTTGCAATAGTCTATGTAGGCTGTATCAATAAGTCGGTTGTTTTTATAGGCTTGCTTCATTATAACAGAGTCTATTGAGTTGTACTATGAGTTGTTTTTTAAAACCTTGCGATTCTCCTTTGCAACCCTTTTGTTGTTCCGCTATAATGTTATTCTGTTCACACTACTTGTACATCAATTTACAATTCACAAATCATCAATTCAATAATTATTTGTATTATTATTCTCATTGACTTGGTGTGACATTGACTCTCAGCTTAAAAAGTTAGAAACCATAAACCGATTTCTCCCGCGCGATGTTGGAGTTCCGCTCGGAGCCTGGGGATAAATTTCATTATAACCACTTATTCCGTTAGCATTAAGATAACAATTTTCGAACTATGTGGCAGGTTTGCAACAATATAGCTCATTGTCTCAGTTTTATGACATTTCTGTTTAGTCCACAATTTGTTAAACTTTTGGAGAACCTGTGGCTTACTAATCCTTGTGCGGAAATTACAAAATGTTCGATTATTATTATTTCTTTCTTTTCATCCTTTTTCCCAGCCTAGCTGGATTTTAAATAAAGTGCGGGCCGTAGCCAAAACAACTTCATTCTTCCAAAAATTTTCGGGCGAGGCGAGTGGTATTAATGATTACCGCCCTCTGCATTATTTTAAACAGATCTTCTTTTAGTCCCAGAAATTTGATGTTATTTTTCAGATTCTTTGGTATAATGTCAGTTGTTAAAATTATCAATTGCACAATATGGACCTGGTTCAACTTCCATATCCGTTTTATTTCTAACTTGAGGTCTGTATATTTTTACACTTTTTCTTCAGCCGTCTTTTGAATGTTGTGTGTGTTTGGAACAGCTATGTCGATTAGGATTGTTTTCTTCTTTTTGTCCACCAATATAATATCTGGCCTATTACAGTGAACGGTTTTGTCGGTTATTATTGTTCGGTCGTAATATAACCTGAAATATAACTTAAAATGGGCTGAATCTAGTACCGCCTCCGGGGTGTATTTATAATAAGGAACTCGCTCTGTTATAAGTTATTACGACTTGCAAGCTCCTGATGGACTATACTGGCTACCTGGTTATGACGGTGAAGATAGTCCGTCTGAGAGGGTCTACCACATGATCCTACAATATGTTGAATAGTCTCAGGCTTTTCGTCGCATTTTCTACACGTGTCATTTGATACTCGTGCATCCTTAATTATATATTTTTCGTAGTTCTTAGTGTGCACCACCTGATCCTGAATTGCACACATAAAGACCTCCCATGTCAACCAGGTGTTCGACGCACTCTTGTCGACTTCATGACGGTCAAGATCATGGGGGGTGTCTACCATGTAGGGACATATTTTTCCACTCTTGTATAATTGTTCCAGTTGTCTGAATACTCTCATTTTGTCGTCCCATTTGTTTAAGATTCAGAGGCGTATACTTATCATCAGCTAAACACACGCTGGCATATAGCGGGCATTCGATCATTCTGCCTCCGATGGAAATATGTCCTTAAACTGGTTATTTGTATTTCGTGTAGATTACATATATTTATAATTCATCTCCCTCCTTCAGTTCTCGGTAATATAAGTCGCGTTTTACTACTTTGTGGGTGGTGTTTCCTATACTTCGTTAGTGTAGTTCTAATTTAATTATTATTATTATTATTAAAATCAATATTTGGAGCTTTAATAAAACAACTGCTAATATTATATAAAGGTACAATAATCATTTAGAAATTCTAAAAATAGCGACAACAATAAATAAGTAAGTAATATGTATTAAAAACATTATTCTGAGGATAGATCCCATCCGTGTCTTCATTATATTGTTGAGGTTGTTCTTCAGGTTTCTCAGAAAATGATGTTTCATCTTCTTGAAACCGAAACGGAAGCAACATTTCTAAAGCAGCTTGACTAAATGGCCTTGATTGCTTTTTGGCCTAGGTCTAACTGAGCTCAAGTAGATATCAGATGAGAGTAAAAGCCTATTTATTACATCCGTATTGTACTGCTCTCGGGAAGATTTTTTTTGAGTAACTTTCCCTGAACTGGCGAAAATGTTTATTCCTGGCTTCTGCTGCCTCTTCTGATAAAGTTCCCCCAGGCAATAAAGCATATTTAATTATAATAGCTCCGTGGAGTAATATTTTGTGGACCGTAGGCGACATCGGGTGCCATGGATATAAGGTAACATATATTGTATCATTACAATATACTGTCAGTTTTTTTAGGTTTATATTGTGTCTACTAGAAATTACCTCCAATATAACACCAAATCTCAATAACAGCAAATCAAGCCCTGTGATTCTTGTGGAAGTTTCGAGATTCGATAAAAACCTTCGTCTGGTGTTGCCATCATTATTGTTAACTAATGTCTGAATGATTGTGGCGTGTTCATATATTTTTTTCTTTATTTTCAGATATTTTTGATATTTTTTGAATTTTAGATTGTGGCGAAAAGCCCAAATAAAGAAAAAAGTACATCATTATTGTTGCCATATTGTGATTTTGATATGTCAACGACAAGCTGAAGTTCTTTTATAAACACACCCTGTATTTTTCCTTGTCTTGCTTTCACAGTTTTTTTTATCTTGTTCGGATCGTATCTGCCACTTTTTAGTTATCTTATTCGACAAATGCAGTAATGATTCAAAAAATCTTATACGAGCATGTAAGATCGACAAACCAACTTTCAGATTTTTTGAATTAATGTCATTGAATCTTGATAAATTATTAAATTGTTTTGATGTAACTTGACAAATATAACATTATAGTCGAAGATATTTCAGTTGCGGCATTGCACACTTTACCATCTACCATTATTAAAAGCATAGGGTGCTTTCATATTTGATATGACATTTAATATATGACATTTAATGTCATAGTTCTGGAGATATAATTTTGCGATTAAAATTATTAATGTCTTCTTTAGTTATGTCGAATGTCTCGTGTAAGAACCGTGTTCTGATTGGAGGACAAAAGTGCGGCGATGAGGGAGTAGGATTTTACCAAACCACTTTTTTGTTATAAAGCAAATAAGTCGGAAAGGAACTAAACATGACTGAAATATGTTGCCGTCAGAATCACTGCTATTTTCAAATTTTTTGAAACCTAACTCTGTAATTCCAAAACATCTTTTACATATAATGCAAGCCTCTCTGCAGTATGGTTCAACAATGCCTGTAATTCAACTTCTGCACAGGTTTCAGTTACATGGTATGATTTTTGTAACGGAGCACTCTTTTTTTGCTTCTTGCAAAATGCTATAGCACGGATAAAAACCCTTAGAAGTATTGCGAATAATTGCATACTGTCTTCTTGTTAAAGATACTGTTCAACAAACATAGAAAGAACTTGTGTGGTTGTTAATTGCTTGCTTATTAAATATATTAGACTGTTACTATTTCGAAAATAGTTTTTGTATTTCACTTGTCTTCTCCTCTTGTAAGAGAAGCTATGATGTTTTTCACTACGTTTAATCCTCTCAGGTTCGCTTGTTTTCGTAGCAGCTTTTGTCTAGCATACCTCTAGCTCGTGAGCTTCATTATTTGTCCTTAGACATTCCGTTTTACGGCGTTTACTAAGTTCGGAAAGCTGTTCAAAAGATTTGTGTGGACGGCCGGCTCCGTCCGCATGGAGAATACCTGCTCTGTTATTTTAGTAGCTTGCCATTTTAATTTCATTTGTGATTTAAATTGTGAATATACATTCGCAAGTTTAAGCGATTTAAATAACAAATGAAATCAAAATGGCAAGCTACTAAAATAACAGAGCAGGTATTCTCCAATATATATATATATATATATATATATATATATATATATATATATATATATATATATATATATATATATATATATATATATATATATATATATATATATATATATATATATATATATATATATTCCCAAGTCACTGCTTTTATATTAGAAGGACCTAGAAGGAAAGAAAACAAGAATTAAAATTTGTGTTAGAAAAACAAAGTTTGTTTTGAGAAATACGAGATACAATATATCAAGTGATTTTAATGCATGTGGCAACTAATTTTTATTAAGTACGATAAATAGATAGTTTAAACTAAAATATTAAGTAAAAATAAAATCTGGGAAAAGTGCGGAACTATAACTGAGTGGTATCTGAATCTTGTTTTCGTGTATATTTAATTTTTTTTGCCAGGTTTAAAAACCTGACTAAAACAATATCCATTATAAAAATCACCACAATTCACAGAGAAAAGTCGTTAAAACAGGCACAGAAAATAACGTTTTATTGTAGTTATCCCTCGAAGTTACTACGTGCATACAGCAAAGTGCTCAAACGATGCCGAGCTGAGTGACTCAGAGAATCGTATCTATTGTTCCTTAGAATACCTTTAGAGTCTAAAATTTTACCACTAAACACCAAATCACTTGTTGAAAACTTCTCAACTCACGTTTCGCTAACCATGTTAGCGTCATCAGGACATGATTTAAAGAGACCGGGTAGTAGTAGAGACTAATCCAAATATTTTTAATATTAGCTTTTTGTTACATCGTGCTTTTGTGACGAGGTGACAGAAAGTACTCTCACTTAAAGCGTTGTAACTTGACAATTCGTTGATCGATTCTAATGATGGGGCCTCGTTTCATACATATGCAGCTATCAGATTATATATTGTTTCAATAGATGGTACTAGCAGTTTTCTTTAAATTTAAAAAGTTTCATTATTTTTCAGATATACTGTGTATGTGATTGTTTGATTCTCATTGTTACTTTGGTAAGAGTTCTCTATAGAGTTTTTATCTCCACTTAAATAAGTAAGTAGAAGGAAGTTACTTACCGGATTTCGAGATTTTTCAGGGTTTTCTTTGGAATTCAAATACTTTTTTCATGTCTATAAAATCAGTGTGTATTTCTAGCATTGACTCTTTATTATTTTGTTAGATAGTGACGAAATTTTAAAAATATATCATGATGCATGACACTTTCAATTAAATCTTCACATATATGAGTATTTTCAATTGATAATTTTATATCCTTATCATTTATCTGGCGAAACAACAAAGTTTGTATTTCTATTTGTCATTTTCCACTAAAAGTGATAAAAATAGATCTGCGCGAAACAAAGTCAATACATTTGAGCAATCGAACAAAACCCAATATGCTTTTAGTGTTTTACCTGCATAGTTCGTTGATCGTCCGGTGGTTTATGTGTGGCGCCACGATCGACCACTGGCCGGTGCTTACAAAATGTCCGAGACGCTAAGAAGCCAGTCGCCTGCGAAACAGCTGAATAACAGCTGAAAGTGCTCGCGTCTTGCCGTAATGCCGACATAAATTGTTAACGTTCGTGAAAAACAATTTTTGTGAGCTAAAGTGAAATAGTTAAAAGAAAAATTGTTTCTTTCGGATGTTCTATAAAATTTTTTCAGAAAACAGGATTAATTTTGGAGAATAACTGAAACATTGGTGATTTGCATAGGGGTTTTTACCTGAAAGGTATTTTTTCTTGACATTTAGTGAAAATTGTATCTTTTTCCTTAATAAAATCAAAACTAAATCAATGGGTATGTTATTTAGCGGAAGTGAGCTAACTTACCCACCACTGTTTATATATATATATATATATATATATATATATATATATATATATATATATATATATATATATATATATATATATATATATATATTTTATTTTCGAGCTTGGAAGTGTTATTTTTTGTTTATGGAATAGTGACAATGTGATAATTACGTAGGTGGTTGTGTCTTAGTGAGATTCACTTTTGTTGACACCGTTTTAAGCCTTTTCTTGCCGGTAAATCGTACCGGTTCGATCCAACGAGTTCGCTCCATTTAGAGTAAACAAATTTAATATGATAATCTAGTCTCCCATTGTCTAAACTATTACACATAACAAAAAAAACTGTACATTTCACTATTTAAAGTTATATATAGATACTATTTTTCCACTTGTATGTTCATAAGCCCGAAAAGAATTGTCTTAAGATTTGGTGCACTCCTCATCTACACCTCGACTGATTTCTGGATGTCACTTGACAGGTTCTTTGGCGGTTTCGTTTTCAGGTTCAGCGACTGGTACTTCTCGAATACTGTTCGTCTTTTTTTTTCTTCGTTCGCAGCCTTTTTGATTTAACCGTTGGCGAATTCTTCAATGGTTTCGACGTTTCCGACTGTCCCACCAACTGTATAAAGAATAAAAGAACAAATCGGTACCCGTATCCCGACATTTTAAGCCTCTTTTATTTATTTGTTTATTTAAATTTAAAGCGAATAGCTCGTTACCTGAATAAGAAACAAGTTAGGAATAATAAATAGGCTTAATTGATTACTTGGGCATTGTGAATATTTACTATATTTAGACAATGATGTAGACCAGTGGGTTCCATAGTTGGTATTGCCTCATGAAAATATTATTGAATAGGTATTTATAAACTCATTTATGAATAGAAAAAGGAGCAAATACAGACAAATAATACAATTTAGTCTCAATATGCTCGGAGCTATTACTGTCATTTGAAAGTTAACCTCCTCTTTTTTTGCTGTGAGTTTTTATGATAAAATATATCCATGGCTGAGGTATGATGGCCGTCATACCTCAGCCATGGCTATTAATGGCCGAAGAATTATGTGTTTTATAGTGGCTTAAATAACCCAGCTTAGATTTGCATGCTGGGCATTTAAGGCCAGGAGGATGCAGAATTGGTTCCAACGGTTCAGCCTGTTTGGCCGCGGTTTTTTGGCGATTATTTTCCTCATGGAGCTGCACAGTTTTGTACGTCTTCCTCTATTTGGGTCTGTCTTTTACCGTCTTCTACCATTCAGACAGGTTTATCGTGCAGTTCTTTAATATCGATTTGCATTGTCTTTGTATGTTTTTTTGACCTCTCAGATTTCTTTTCTTGTTCTTTAATTTGCCATACAGGATCTGCTTCAAAATGCAAGTATCCTACATACTTTGGCCTTTTCAAGTACCTCCACATTGGTCTGATAATCTTGCTATTTTATTCTCAATATTTTCTGGAGGCAACACTGATGAAATCACTCGAGTTGTTTTATTTGCCTCCGAAAAAGGACCAGGAATCAGCTCCATACAGAGGAGTGGGAAGTACGATGACATTGTAAACACTGATTTTAGTGCGTTCCTTTAGGACTCGGTTACTAAACACCCTTTTCATTAAACGTACAAAATTGGCACCAGCATACTTCGTTCTATATATAACATTTTTTGCATGTCGGCAAAACACGAAATTTGACTTCCCAAATATGGGAAGCATGCTACTTTTTCCAGTGGTTGACTATTTACAACAATATCAGCCGCCTACCTCTCCTCATTTGGAGCAATTTATTGCAATATTTTCGTTTTTGGTTTATTTTAAGTCCGAACGCACTGTGGACCTCATTAAGTAAGTCTAGCACCATTTACAACTATACGCTACAAGCGCACTGTCGTTCGGATACTGCGTTCTACTATATAACAAAAATATTCGAAAATTCTGCTTGTTAACATAGTGGCTTTTCATTTAGTTCATACAAAGATTAATTATTCACTATCACTAAAATAACTTTCAATCCATCTTTCCATCTTTTAATCTCTTCTTCTGTATCTTTGATCCTGTTCATCAAGATCTGTGGTGTAACTGTTGATAAAGCTTGTTTCCTCATATCCAAACAGTTAGCAATCGTTTTTCCATCTGGACAATTGTAATAATTTTTAGCCACACTTTATATTAATTCTATAGGATTGAACATGCTATGAAAAGGGGGACGGTGTAACACTTTGTGGCCATACTCTTCAGCCATATGTTCTGCCACATATTTTTTTAAGCTTGTCCCTAAAAAGAACATTATAAAACACAAACCTATCCCTTTAATTACTGCTTACCGAATAATGATTTGCAGCTGTACACTTTTCAACATAGTAGCAATATCTAGAAGTTCCATCAGTCTTCTACGCAAAATTATCCTTACTCCATTTGAAACCAATTTCTTTTAGAAGTTTATGAAGCTTTACATCCATCAAAGAGCTGCATGTCCTTTAACTTTTCATCAATACTTTCAAGATTAACCGTTTGTTCTGAAATAGTTCAATACAGTTTCATAAAAATACCATATTACCATGTAAATCTACTCACTTGCATGCAAATCAAGATGATCTGGATTAGTTACTGGTATGGATATAGTCGCTTTTCCTTCGGTGATTTTAAGATATCATTATTCTTCAACTTTTTCGAAATTGCACTAACTGTACTCATACTAATATTTAGTGCAGCAGAAACTCTCTAAAACTTCAATTAACTATGAGACCTACTAAGTTATTAATACCCACCTCTCTCACAGCGTTTAATGGCAAAAGAGGAACCCCATTATCTCGTTCCTCTTCAAAATAACTCATAAGTGACGAGACAAGTTGCTTACACCGACTGCTTAACGGTTTTGGCATTTTTTGCAAATATAATGGCAGATTTTTTACTACAGAACGCACAAAAACAGAAACTAAACCAGAAAATAGCTAAAACAGCAAAGAATACAGTAAAAATAATTCAAAATGTTTGGAGGCACAACTCAAAAACGATCAGACCATGAAAATGATAGATTCGACGAAGAAACTTGTGTTAGGGCGGCAACATTGTCTAGAACCACAAACCTAAATGTTATCTTGACAGCGAATTCACAGAATGTGATCCACCGGCTCACCGTATTTTTATCCTATTCTAATTAGAGGAATAAGAAAAGAGAGTGCTTCGAACTTTAAATGATTTTTTCTCTCTTATGGATTTAAATTGACAATAGATTTTTCCAGATTGATGACGTGCAACCATTATTTTCCTGAATGAGCTATATCTATTTGATCATCCACAAATTCTCAAGCTATGAATTACGAGGGTCGTTCAAAAAGTTTTCGCTTTGAAGAAGCAGTTTGAAGTACCTTTGAAGTAAATCCCGAATGTAAAGTAAATTTATATTTAGTCAACCATTTATTTGTGTTTGGGAAAAGGAAGTTAACGCTTGTAGTCAAATCCGGTGAATACGGCGCATGTGGAAGCATTTCAAAGCGAAAGTTATTGATGTCTGTAGCAACAACTCGAGAAGTGTGGGTAGATTTTCGTGGTGAAAGAGCAAATTTTTTAATGAATACACTCTTTAGTTAGTCCAATAGTCAGCCTTAATTATCCTCAGTGATGTTTATGCCTCTTACCGGGTAGTCTATAAACACCACACCACCAGAATTCCAGAAAACCATAGTTATGACTTTTACTGCAGATGGAACCCCTTTCGGTTTCTTTGGCGCACTTACCTGTGCTCTTATACATTGTTTGGACTAATGTTACATCTCTGGCATATAAGAGTGATTCTATATTTTATGTACTGGGAAACTAGACATAATAGTGTTTTAATAAGCGTTTAAACACTTTTGAAGAGTTAATTCGAATGCGTCTTTGGAAAACGTTTTTATACCCACATCATCATATAAAATGCAGTGGCAGGCATCTCGATCTATCTGAATACTTACAATTGTCAGCCAGGTCGCTTACCTTTAGTCATCGATTATTCAATATAACATGGATTTTTGTGATGATTTTGCCGATCGTAGAGGCTTTTGAACGTCCTAAATTTTCATTTCTTTTCATGAAACAAAGGACAAACATACTCGTCTGAAGCTTCTCAAAACCCTATCTCACGGATTATATATACCATACATTATAGTCATTTGGTCATACTTGTAAAGGTCGAGAACTTTACGAACAACTCTCGTATGGTTGGTTGAAGATATGTCATTCTAGAAGAAGTATTTAAGAACAGCACTTAGACTCCAACTCTTTTTCAATCGGTCGCCACAAATAAGCAGTTATATGCTTCGAATCTTCGCAGCACGCTATCTAAAGAATCATACTTGACAAATATCATAGTTATTTGGTTATGCTTTCGCCATATCTGTGTCTGCTCGAGAATTTTTTGAATTGTTCTGAAGATCTATTATGAAGATCTCTCTTCTATTTGAAAGATGGCGTTATTTCTCAAGGATATTCTAGGAATATAATTGCGCTTGCATTGATAAGATAACCTTGAAAATTGAAACAGTTTAACAGTTATTGTGTCAGTCGATGTTAGTGCTTCTGTAAATATGGATAAAAATCGAATATCGAGCCGTCATTAAATTCTTGTATTTGAAAGGCAATATGCCTACCCAAATTAAAACTGAGAGGGTGCCCTTTATGGGGACTCTCTCTAAAAAATACTTTTTTTCTGTGGAAGCTGGTCAGGCTACCTTCACATATCCAGTGCGGTTCGGTATTAGAGGTATATCTTATACACAAATAGTATAATTTTTATTAATACATTTTTTATAAGTCGCGATATCTTATTATTAGTATGGATGAGCCATCCAGAATATATTAAAACACAATTTTGGATCATTTTATGAGGTAGGCTCATCACTACTGCTAATCACTTGCATACATGCAGTAAAAATCGCACCTGAGAAGGTACGAACCATTTACTCAACTGGGATGAAGATGGATTACATTTGTTTATACATAAGGGAAAAAACAAAGAGAATTGCTACGTCTTCCTGGAAAGAAGAACATTTTTGTATAAGTTCGAATTCGTTATTCAGGTTCATTCGTTTGGTATAAATTAGTAAAAATAAGTTTCAAAATGTTGAACTGGGCTTGGGTTACCTCAAGCCCATTGTATTTGTATGTTGCGATATATTCAAATCTGACTTATTATTTATTGTTACATAAAATCAATTTTATTCTTGCTAATGCACCATAGACATTGTTTAGAAATATGCATACGAATGCGTTTTTGATCTGTAATTGCGGCATGCGGCACCCACTTTACGTAAAATTCTTTCACATGCAAAGCGTATCCTACACGTTCTTTTGAAATATATTTGTTTCACGCACTTTACTTCTCCGGTCATCGATTATTACATCATGTACTGATATGATATTAGTTTCTCTTTCAATACTTTCATCAGGAATAGAGTATTTAAAAGGAGTCATATTGCTCAATGTGCAGACACAAGGGTCATTCGAAAAGTTCTCGATCTAACAAAGAAAATTCAATATTTTGATTTGCAGTTACTTAACAATTCAATACATTTAGACCATAGGTTTCCAACGGGGGCGATATTGCCCCCTAGTGGGCGCTGGAGCTTTCCATGGAGGCGGTAGCGGATCCAGAGGCAAATGGGGGACGTTAAGGCAGTTAACGGAGGCGGGCGTGGCGTGCCTACTTATTAAGGAAATAAATATAATAAAATACTGTGTTATTAATCGTTAGCATTTGGTTACAAGAAATCTGAGTAAACGCCTGCATACGTCGCTCCATTACGTTTTTAGAAAAGTCAATTAGTTTAGAAGCAATTCATTAAACGACGTATGATTTGGCCAACTTTGTAGTGAAAGAAGTTCGTTGGCTCTCAAAAGGATTTGTTTGAATCATTCTTTCAGTCTATCTAAAAAAAATCTATCTAATGAAGTTAATTTACAATTGCAAGACGATGAGTTTTGCTTTTATAGGAAAACTTCTGTTCAAACGAGATTTAGGTAGTATTAAGGCCACTTTACCAAATTATCAGCAGTCTCTGCAAAACAGAAATATTTACTTACTTACTTACTGTCAACACTTGAACGTTCGTCATGCTCATTTTACGGAGCGATTCCAAGATTTCCTTTCGCAAATGCAGATATAGCAGAATTATCAAATTTAGAAGAGGAACTCGTAGAACTCACAACTAACGAAGAACTAAAACTAACATTCAGAAGTGGATACCAAGAGTTTTGGCTTCCAAAATCAATGTCAGCTCTCTACCCTGGATTGTGCAATAATGCAGAAATGTTTAATTGCAGTTCATTCGTCGTATTTGGCTGAGCGTGGATTCAGTGAACTAGCTAGTTTACTGTCTAAGAAAAGGAACATACTGCACATCTCCGAGTGTGGCGATTTGCGAGTGATGTTAACGAAATTGGAACCCGATATTAATAAACTGTTAAAACTCCACCAGCCTTGACCAGGTCATTAATATTTTTTTCTTATTGATTTTGTGTCTATTTTTAAATTAGAAATAAATAATTTTTTACTATATTTGATGGCATTTTAGATTAATTTATTCGTTGTGATTTTAAAATAGGCAGATAGACAAATAAAATAAAATGCAATGGATTTTTTGTTTGTAAAGGGCGTGGTGGTCCAGAAAAGGTTGGGACCCTCTGATTTAGACCAACGACGGTTCAACTTTTTTTATACCTTTAATAAAATGATATGTGTAACTCTTCAAAATTGGTGGTTGTGTTAGTTGACCTCATCATTTTAAGTGAATTTCCATCCAGCGATCCATTTCTTTAGGTTTGGAAAGATTAAATAATTCTTGGGAACACATCCGGCGGATACGGAGTATGTGGAAGCTTCTTTACAAATGAGACGTGTTATTCTACTGTTATAAAGTGTCGAAGAAATTCTGAAAAATCGCGTTAAATAAGTTTAAACGCTCTTGAAAAGTATTCTTTCGAATGCATCTTTGATCTACTGTTCACAATTACAGTACTCATTGCGATGCAAGTTTTTTCATATTCAAAACATCGTGTAAAATGTAATGGCCACGGTCTAGTAGTGGAAATGTTGTGGTGGAATCTAACTTTTTTTGTAAGCCTGTCATGGTAAAACAATGTAGTTTACTTGATCGCAACAAGCAAGCAAGCAAGCAACTAAATCCATACATCTGAAACTTCTCAGCTCATCATCTAACGAATCGTACTTTACAAATATCATAGTCGTTTCGTCATATTTACGCCATGTTATTTTCGTCTTTGTAAAGCCAAATTTTAATTTAATATGTTACTAGAGTGAAATAAAAATATTTGTTCAATATAACATTCAATAACAAATAAATATCCCTTCTTCAGTATTGAATTGATTTTAATGCGAAATATTCAGTCGACGGTTTTTAATAAAACGTTACAATCAGTGAAATAGCTGAAAAATTAGTGCAATTAGGCTCGTGAGCTCGGGAAATAAAAGGGTTAATTACCGATTAAGTTAAACGGTTAGTTACCGCACCGGTTAGTTCTGGTTCAAAAATTTCTAGAGAGGAAACATGAGTCTTGAAGATAGGGGAACATCAGGTCAGCCATGATTTCTCGATGCAAAGTTTTAAGAGCAACTGTGCCTGCAAATGTTAGAACAAACACCAGAAAGACCCAAAAAGCTATAGAATCATTCCTAAGTACGTCAAATACGCAAATACGTTGTTACACACTAGTGAAATAAAACATCTTATAAATATAATAAAATCGTTAATGTATCGAACACTTTTTAAACTCCCCTTGTAATTGTGTGCAAAGCTGCTATTTTGTTAATTGACTTTTAATTGCGTTAATAATTTCTAATAAATTAAATTAACCTTCCTATTTTTAAGAAGTTTTAAGTACTTATAAATAATTCTATTAATGTTATAAATTTCGCCAGTTAGTTGTGTTTCTTTTCTTTCTTAAAATTTATTTGGTCATATAAAATAATAAATATGTAGGTAATGACCGAAGAAATAGTAACAAAAGTCAGTGGGCGTTCCCTATCATATAAAATGAATTAAATATATAGTTATGTTGTTTTTAGTAGATAAAAAATACCAGATATTTCGAAACTATACAGGCCTGTCATTTAGTTCTGGGAAAAGGAATGATTTAACCTATTGTTGTTATATCAATAGTAGTTATTTCGTTAGACAAGTTGGAAGTAAAGAAACAAAATAAGTTTTAATAATAATGTATAGTTTACAGTTTTATTTACTAAGATGATTAGAGTTAATTTTCTCGATATAACTAAGTTATTTGTTTAATATCTCAGTTTAGGAAGTGAACTGAGGTTGCCGGATAAAATTAACATTTCCAACCAACGGTTCATTTCTCTTTCACCGCTCATATTAGTATAGTGGAATTTTATTACACGCGAATGGGTCGAAGAGTCCATGGAATGAAAATTAAAAAAAAAACAGAACTTTGCTGTTTGAAATTACCTTTATTTTCCAATGTAATGATCAATAAAATAACAATGATTTAAAGCCTTTATGCCATGATTTAAATTCCAAACTATTAATTTCTTCAAACTTGGCATTTAGTACAGCATTTACTACAGATGCTTTAGCAGTTGCAGAACAGCTGTTAAAGATTTATCAACAGTGGAAAATGAAGGAGTCCTTCAGGCTAGTTGTTATCCCATTTTAAACACTTTTTCGAAAAAACCACCTTCACACCTTCGAAAAAAATATCTGAAGTATCGCCATCATTCTACCAACTTTTCCATCCATCCTAATATAAATGTCATCGATGATGCCTTGAGAAATTTTTCCATAGCTAAATTTTATAGTACGAGAAACCTACAATATTTGCTCTTTCATAGAAAAATATAGAGATGCTGTATTGATTTGTATATTATGACTTGAAATCACTTTGACTCTATTTCATATAAATTTTATTTTAAGGCTTATGGTTTGGTATTGTATATATATATATATATATATATATATATATATATATATATATATATATATATATATATATATATATATATAATGTGTGTGTGTGTATATATAAGAGCGAACGCAACAACCCGTGTACGTCAGTTGAACTCTTCACTGGAAGCGGAGGACAACAATTGAAAATAAAATACTAAATGAGATTTTGGCGAAACGTCGGGATTCTTCACAGAACGAACACCCGGAATAATTTAGGAACACATACACACACACACACACACACATTCATACCAACGTTTGATCCAATCATCCGTGCACTTGGAACACGTCTCGGCTAGAATGGCCTTCAATTTCTTCAACGAATTCTTTTTGTCCTCAATCCAGCCAAAACGTATTCCACGAAGCGGATATTTCAGTTTGGAGAAGAGAAAAAAGTCGCACGGAATCATATCCGGAGAATACAGATATAGTGCTTTAACGATCATTTTCGTCATATGTTTTATCCAAAAAATCACGCACAATTAGAGATGTATATGATAGTCCGTTTCATGCCCAGAATAACATTCAAGATGTATTGAGATGATCCATAAGAGGTGCCAAGATCTTCTTTATGTCTCTAAGGCCAACACGACGATTTTAAAGTACGGTTTTATAACATTTCTCAATATTATCTTCGTTAACAGAGGTTAATGATCAGCTGACATGGGGAAAATGCTCTTCTTGCACCAAATGCTCTTCTTGGTTCTTGAGATAGCAGTATCTCCATAGGCTAGGGGGGATCTGCCAAATTTTCAATGCATCCGTTGCAGAAATTCTATTGGAAACACAAAATTTCACACGAATTCTTTGTTCAATTTTTTTATCTATAGTAAAAATTGCCAGAGTAACTTCTCGTGACACATACATCATCATCATAATCATCAGCTCGTATCAATCCACTGTAGAATGAAGGCCTCTTCAGCATGCTTTCATCTCTGGCGGTCCTTTCATCTGCCATTCGAGTCCAATATACTTAATGATGTCATCAGTCTATCGTGTTTTCGGTCTGCTCTGGGGACGTTTGTGATCAAGTGGTATCCAGTCCAGGACCGTCTTGATCCATCTTTCGTTCTATTGCCTCACTACATGGCCTGCCCACTTCCATTTCAATTCCTTTAATCTTCCAATGAAGTCACTCACTTTCGTTTGTTCTTTCATCCACCAGCAGGTCTTTCTATACCGCCTAGTAATACCGAACATACGTCTTTCCATTGCCCTTTGTGCCCTTCGGGTAGCCCTTTGTGTTACCCGAAGTTTTGGAACTGACTGTGATGTGAGTGTCCAGGTTTCACTTCCGTATGTCATAACAGGCAGGACACACTGATCAAAGTCTTTTCTTTTCAGACAAAGTGCTAGTTTGTTCTTAAACACTATGTTCAGCCTGTCAAATGCTTGCAGCCACATTTAGCGTTCCACCTCCCGGACGGGATCGCCTTCCATTAAAACCCTCTGTCCAAGATATATATATATATATATATATATATATATATATATATATATATATATATATATATATATATATATATATATATATATATATATATATATATTCGCAGACACTGTCCTTGATGTAAATAAATATAATTGTCTATTTTGGTATTGATAATAACCCTGTACCACTATTTTCTAAAAAAGAAGACTCATAAAATCATTGCATAAAGAATCAGAACATGTTTATATGGGTTTGTTCAGGTTTAAATATAGCAAAAATTTCCTTGAAATTATCTGACTGGCTTATTCTCACTGGGACAGTTAAAGTAAAATACTTGCATTAATATTAAATGAAAATAAGATTTAAATCTTTTTTATGTAATGTTGAACTATAATGCGAATATTTCACATACTGCCAGTTTTTTGTTACTATACGATAATAATTCGTGGCAAAAAATTCTTTGTTAATACCTTTATAACAAGCTGAAATATTTACCTATTGATTTGTTCTGCTTCTGGTAGCAATGTTGCATTCAAAGTTATTGATTATTCATTTTAAATTGTATTTGAACCTATTAATATTATGAAGTAGTAGCTAAGGTATGAAATTTATTAATGAGGAATTTCTTTACTTGCTTGTGAATGTTCTAATCGAGAGTAAAAAATAATTATTGAGCTATTAGGGCAATATTCACATCAGTTAATGGGAATATTTATTTTTTTAAAAGTTTTTGCTAGAAAAAATAATAACTGACCCAAAGTTGGTTTATTCGTTTTATATTTTATTAAGCTTATTTAAATATAAAGCTGCACCCTATATTTTTAATTACGTATTTATTTCTACAAACAATTATCCTCATAATTAATACTTACTAATAAAACAACATATTGCTAAATGGTTTCATGGGAATATTTCAATTTATTTCATACTTTTTCAAAATCATTGATATTTCGTATTTGTGAGGAAATGTTTGAAGTATAATTACACATGCAATAATTCTTTTTCAAGCTTGTTTCTTGTCGCTTCAGAAACATTCAGTTTATATATGATTATTTTTAATTTTTTGTTTAAATTATTTTTTATGACTTTTCTCATAAGGTAGGAATTTGAACACTAATATATCCCTATTAGATATCTACAAATTAATTTTTTCTTAACATCTACTATTCTGTTAAAATGAATGTTTAATATAATAAATAAATAAATAAAAAACTATTGTTGAAAAATATATGAAATATTTTAACAACTCTACAAAGAATAAAACAGTTCAAAAATGAAATGCAAATGATAATAAATGTAAAAAAACCAAGATAAATATCTAAATTTCCACTACATTTAAAACTTGTACGTAAGACACTGTGTGTCAAAACAATTGTCATACGTACAAGCTTTAAATATAGTGGAAATTTAGATACTTATCTTGGTTTTTTATTTAAAATGAATTTCCATCAAGTATCGGTTACCTCAGTTAAATTATAAATAGATAATAAATGTGTGTAAATCTTAATACATATTTAAAATTATTTAATTGAATTAGCTGATAGTTGATAGAAATTAATTTTATCTAAAAGAACTAAAACTTATAACTAAATTTCCATTATATTTGAAAACCCGAAATAATTTTTATAGTGTACAGGCTAATACTTAGTACTTAGGATAGAGACTAGTGGATCTAATCTAGGGTAAAGTGGGGTAAAATCAGGACACTAAGGGAAATATTAATTAAAAAAATATATTACAAACATTATTGATTAACTTTATTACCCTTCGTGTAATTTAACATATTAATCACATACATGGCCAACGAGATCGTAGGTTTCATTATTATAAGTAATAAACAAATAATAATTTTCAAAAGTTAACTTTTTACGGTTTTGCCCCATACCTGGTCCAAAACCGGGCATACTCTCATCTTTTTACCCAACTTTACCCCTTAATAGGGGAACCAATGGAACTCATTCACTTCATCTTGTTCCCAACAAGTACAACCTTCATGGACCCATTTCTTACATTTAAGACATTGCACCCAATCATCACTTGATCGCGTATTTCCGTATATTTCAGTGCAATAAATACACGCATTGTCTGAAACCTTTTTCTTTTTAGAGTTTTTTGGGGTTGCTATGTTACCACTAAGTTTCAGAACATTTTTTTGTTCGTTTTTTTGGCGTGATTTTCTTCCAGCTCTAATTTATAAGGTGATGAAGTAATAACAGCACTTTTACCTCGACGAGCATTAGTAGTTATTTTTCTTGCAACATAAGGCTTAGGTAAAATATCAGCTGGTGAAAAAGCTAAAGACGACAATGCCAATTGCCGTGAAGTGCTTGGTTGGGGACTACCTGCTGGTCGCTTCGATGGAGTTGGTTGTAGATTTATTGGTAAAGCTCCTAAAAGTAGATGCTGCTGTGCCAGCATAGAGTTAACTTTTACAACGTTTGTGTTAACAACAATATTTTTATCTTGAGTTTTAACTGTATCTTGTTCAGAAGAGTTCGTCGTAGTACATCATTATCCGTTATAGTAGCAGAAATAAAATCATGATCTAATATCAATATTCAGATTCAGTGGACAAATACTTGTTTTTAAAAATCCACTCATAGCATTTTGTAGAGTCGCTGCTTTTGCGTAGGTTATCCCAAAAAGCTTTCCAGGTTGAAACTGGGTTACAATACGACCTCGATTATTACGCAGCCATGTCATCACTTGCTGTAATAGGTGCTCAATAAGCCCATGATGCTAACATCGAGAGGTTGTAGATGATGTGTGCAGTGTGGAGGAAACCTGACTATGATGACTCCATTCTCTCGGGCTTTTTCTATCAAGGCAAGATTTTTAGTAGGTTTGACGTTCGCGAAGCTAGTGAACAAATTTATCACTTTGTATCCATCCAATGGGATGGCATATTGCGATAGTTTTAGGGGGTGCACCATCTAACAATTCAGCCTTCATACGGACTCTCGGGAAAATTAAGAGTGGTGGAACATAGACACCTGCAACTGACACATATAAAACTGCGGTCGTCAATTGGCCCCTTTCAGCTGAAGAGATAAGACCTACTTGCTGCTTACCTTTTAGAGCAAGAACTTTAGATTTCTTCTTGGAGACAATTGTGATTCCAGTTTCATCGACATTAAATATCTTGGTTGGTTCAAAATTGTATTTTTCTTGGAATTCAGTCAAGGGAGAAAAATTTTGAGACATTTACCCTGTTTAATCCCATTGTACGGGCAGCTGAAGTAGGCTCTGGAAGGCGTAACGATAACTCTGGATGACGTAAAAATCCGTAAAGCCAATCCATTCCAGCTAATGCGGTGTCTTTGTTAAAATTGTGATCTATACCATTTTTTTCTGCCATTTGAAAAGCAAGATGTCGAAAATCCTTGCACGTATGTGGTACGGAGAATTATCGAGAAGCGACACGATATCAACATTTTCCGTGTATTACTTCCAATATGTCATTTTTCATACATTCTTCACTCCAGGATTGTCGGTTTGTGGTTCTTTTATAATTTCGTGACATTTTGTTAATTTAATACATTTTGTTAATAACGTTAAATAAAGGTAAAAGAATGATCTGATAATTGTACAAAACCGGGTACCACCCAGTATTACCCCGTGCGGTTTTGCCCTAAGGGCATCAAAAAGAAACAAAGTAACCAAACAAACTAAAAAACATGCCGCAATGAAGATTTAACCAATGTTCGTTTAACCTTTATACATACTTAATCTTTGTAATAAACGCACAAAATTATAGTATATATTTGAAATCCATCGAATATTACAACAAACCTTCGTAAAAACTTTTTTCTTAAATATTTTCTACGAGCGCGCACGTACGTCATCTAACTTTTGTTGACAATATATTCAAGATGGCTTACTGCAGTGAACAAAGCGCGCGAAAATTTGAAACACATTAAAAAAACTTAGTGCCATGTCCCGGCTTTACCCCCATATCCGGTTTTGGACTGATCTTCCATATATGAAAAAAGAGTTATCTTGATCTTTGGTGATGACGTTGTCATTCTAGCTAAAAACATTAGTTCAACTATAGCATTAATAAGAAAGCTAGAAAATCAATACAAGATAGTAAATAGGCTAAAATATTGCATTAAAAAATAAATTAAAATTTTACCATTTTACAAAATGCCAGATAATTTCAGTAAAACTTAACAAAACAACACCTGGAAGAGACTATGTCAAATATACAATATACACTTCAATACAGACTAATCTGGAAAGTGTACATATGTACACTTTCCAGATTCCCAGATTTCCACGGCAATAGATTGGAACTAAATTTCAGACTAATTATTAACTTTTTAGAAGAAAATTTTAACTTTTCATAAGAGATAAACTTTTGGCATACAATGTTATTTTTAAACCCATCTGGACCTACGGAATTCATCTCGGGAAATACGTTAGCCAAATTTGCCATTGCGATTTTCGAGGAGTTTCAGTTTAAAGTAATGCCTGAATAATATTATCACAAGCAATGACTTATATTATTATATCGGGATAATAAGTCATTGTCATCGGGATATTTCTATAGCGAATGAAACAATCAAGAAATAAACCTCCTCAGTACGCTAGCCCTGAGTCTAGGCTATCGGCACAGAAATCAGAAGACAAAAATTTGAAAAACCGTTCGCTTTGTTATTTATACATTAAAATAATTTATTTTGAATAGCTTTCATTTAGAGAACATTCATTTTGTGTTGTCCATTATACCATAATCATAGGAAATGCTTTCTACGTGTTTCATGGGAATATAATCTAGGCCTCACAGTCTTATATTAATTTTATAATGGTAATCGGTATATTTACAGTACTCCTGGTTTGAAAATTAAAAGGGGTTTCTTTATATTCCAAAATGCCCTGAATGTCACGTTCATCGCAGTGTGTCCAATCGCAATTCATTTTCTCGTTGCAGATATTTCTCAGCTACTTAAAACGATTTACATACTTACTAAAGATACTAAATTACCCATTAGCCACTCTTACGATACTAAAATTACCCATTAGCCACACTTTTATTGTTTATTTCAAATATTAAGGTACACTTAATGCCTACTTAATTTAATTATTGAATAATGTGTAAATATAAAAATGACTGTACATTGATAAGTTTTTTATATATTAGCTCCCAACTTAATTCTCGGCCTTTTTTGGGTATTATTGACATTTATTTAAGAAAAAAATATTCGGAGTAAACTCTCTTACAGTCTATACACCTTTGCCACCTTTCAAGTAACTGTCGAATCCCGGATTGAAAAAAACTTGGTTTGATAAAGCCATTGGGCTATTTTGGGCGCTTCTCAAAACATGTAAAATGGCTACAAATAAGGTGATGTTGCAAAGAAATGCAAATCCGAACCTGGATTTTTTGGTAAATATTGCACCCTAGTCCAACTAGTTCGTCAGTGACAGAACGTCACTGACACCAATTAGTTGCTGCTGATAACGGTTAGAAGCGACCCTTTAACTAGATTGAAGCAACTCATAATGCATGACGTCGACTGATTCCACCATATACACAGCAACACTTTTTGGGGGTTGATATTTGGTTTTGTAGTACTGATACCAAAGTTACCACAATAAAACTACGATTTTCACCACTAAATCCACCATTTTCGTAGAGACTTTTCGTCAAATGTCACAATATTTTGGAGGAAGATCTTTTTCTTGAACGTGAAGGACAATGACACAACAAGAAACTGTCTACTAAAGGGAATTTTTTTAGTGGGTCCGAACTTCCGATAGGGGTCACTGTCAAACGAACTGTGAGTTTGCGCGCATCTAGTGTCAAAATTATTCGATAAATTCTGACAAATCATCATAGAGCGTTTAATATCAGAACAATGTTTGCAAACTATCGAAGTTCATTATTAAAATCACTGTTCTGCACGCCAAACCGAGCGATGTATTTGCCAAATTATCGACAGATTCCGCGCTGCATTTCACGCTGCTCGGTATTAAAACAAAAACAAGACAAGAAACTGTGAGTTCCGAAGAAAATATCGATGCTGTTGCTTGTTGTCGCAAGAAGTTGGGTTTGGTTATTCGACTACGTGGAAAATTGTGTGCATAAGTTCCAACTTCTCCAAGAATTTAAGCGCCAAGACCATCATTGACACAGAAGCTCATTTTTAGCTAAATGGTTAAGTTAAAAATCAAATATCCGCATTTGAAGTGAAAGCCTTGGAAGCCAACCTAACTCGGACAATTGCGAATATAATACCTCAATTGACTGAAAAAGTGATAAGAAATTGTATCGACAGAATGCGCTTTATCAGAAGAAGCTGTGGCGGACATTTGTCCAAAATTGTGAGACACTAAACAATCACCTTATATTAGCTGTGAGTTCATAGAAATTTAACGACTCTTCTTTTGAATTTTCTCCAGCTTGTAAAAACGTTTAGAAATGGTTTGTGGTGTTACTTTGAGTTCTTATATGAACTCTAGCAAGGTACCATAAAGGTTTTGTTTGGATAAAGATTCATCCTTCATTCTTCATACTACATTTTTTTGGTTACTTGGACATTTTATATTATTTAAATAAAAATTCCAATTCGGGATCACAGGAACCACTTCTTACAAGTACTGAACAAAACAGCATTATCTCCTAAAAGCTGCACAAATCATGTTCTGAGCTGCTACCTCAAAATATCACTTTTCGAACGACATCGCGTCTATAATTGGTTTTCAGGTTATGCTCAATGTAGGCTTGTTTATTATGCCATGATTTCAAGCTAATTGATGACGCTTTAAAATAATTATATGATGGAAAAACTTTCTGATTCGAATAATTAAAAACACAGAAAGTAGTGCAACACGCATTAGAAAATTTTAGTTGATATTCTAATGATCAAACGATTTTTTTTTCGATTTTTTTCTATCAAACCTGCTGGCCCAGGTCTTTCCATAGAAAATCTCTTGACTTAAGATTGTGATTTTGAGGTGTAGCGCTTCATAATTACAATTTTTTCTCTTGCTTTGTATTTGCTAAGTATCTACAACACAGTCTTGATGGGTGTATGTCCGATAATTATCCTGTTGGAAATCGGATATATATATATATATATATATATATATATATATATATATATATATATATATATATATATATATATATATATATATTATATATATATATTTATATATATATATATATATATATATATATATATATATATATATATATATATATATATATATATATATATATATATATATATATATATATATTTATATATATATATTTATATATATATATATATATATATATATATATATATATATATATATATATATATATATATATATATATATATATCTATATATATATATATATATATATATATATATATATATATATATATATATATATATATATATCTAAAATGGCATTTGTTTTTAATGAGATCGCCTAAAGATGTAGCAGCAAAACAATCAGTGAAGAGTCATTCTACTTCAGCCTTCGTTCCCTATACCGATCTTCGAATGAATGTTCCTTTTAAACGGAAACATTTGATTCGATTTGTCTGTCTTCAGTACTTGTTTCACCATTCCAACGTTTATCTTTGCGCTCTCTTTCCCAAGCTAATCGTTTAATCTTATTTTCTTTGCGTAACAACGGTTTTCACACAGCAATTATTCCGCACATATCAGCTTCACCTAAGTGAATTTTTACTATTGTTATGCTAATTAGTTTACGACGAGCAATATTAATTTCAAGTTCAATTTTTATAGGCGTTTTTTTTATATTTCTCTTGCTGAGTAATATAATTGCATGCTTTTTTATTTTTGACCATTCAGATTGTTATTTGATATACTACTACTTTCATCTATTATTTTTTGTATTATAGTCTGTTAGTAACTGGATAATTTCTGTCTTACTTTTACCAGTAGCATGATGGCTCACTATTAGTGCATTCCTTCTAAACAATACCTATTTTTTTTCGACATTATTAAAAATTTACAGTTCCTATTACAAAATTACACCCTTTCAGTAAAAACTATTTAATACGGAATATATACTAAACTTTCTAAAATGAAAAAAAAATACAAATAACATCTGTGATACTGGCATTCATGTCACGTACTGGCCGTAATAAACAGCCTTTATACAATTCCTTTTGCTGAATTTTAAATTGGGAATTTCCACTAATTTAATTTGACAATAGTTATTTCCACATTTATGGAAATTTACTATTATTAATCAATTATATCAAAAAGTAATAGTTGGCAAATATTTATGGACGGTGGTGTACGAGGGTAAAATGAAAAGTCAGATACTCAGAGACAGATCTCCTTTTACCTCGATTAATTTTTTTTGGCTTTTAAAAAATAGGACTTCGAATTTTGCAATCATTTCTTTATGTTTGGAATGGCAAATAAGTCCGGAGAATACGGTGGATGCCGTATCAATTAGAAGCGCAAATTGACTAATTTCCATTACCAGGGCGGACGAATGGCTGCGTGTATTGTCGTGATGAAGTACCATTTTTTCTTCTAAAGGGTGAGGTATCTTGTGGTTCGTTTTTGAACTAGCGGTTATTGTGCCGCTGTCAATTATTGTGTCATTTGTCAAGTGATAGAAATACAGTATTATATTCCCGGTGTACAAAATCAGTCGATATACGCTACTTTGGGAAAAGTAGTGAGCCAAGTCGCAGAAAATAGCTTGCAAAATTCGGTAGAAGGGCCATCTGAGAATGGTGTAAGGAAATTTGTGAAAAAAGTTCGTTCGACTGGCATGTTAAAAGACAATACACATGTTTTGCATCGCCGTCTAGCTCGTTCGATGGAAAATATTGGTGCTGTAGCTGAAAGTGTACGTCAACATGCGAACACCTCCACCCGCCATCGTTCTCAAGAATTGAACATCAGCGATAGGACTGTGCGAAGAATTTTACAATAACCTCGGTCTGAAGGCCTACAAAGTCCAATTGGTTCAAGAATTGAAGGCGGTTTTCGCTTCGCCGAATGGGCCAATTATCGATTGGAAGATGAGCTCTTTTACCAAAAAATCATCTTTTCCGACGAAGCTCATTTTCACCTCGGAGGTTATGTGAACAAGCAAAATTGCCGTATTTGGGGCATAGAAAATCCATTCGTGACAATCAAGAAGCCAATGCAATCAAAACGAAGACTGTATGGTGTGGAATATGGCCCAAAGGCATCATAAGGCCATTTTTCTTTGAAAATGAGCAAGGAGTCGCACTAACAGTCAATAGCGACCGTTATCGTGCCATGTTAACTGACTTTTTATGCCCTACGATTGAAGAAGAAGTCTTGGCCGGTATTTGGTTTCAATATGATGGCACCACTGCCTACACTGCCAACGCTACAATCGACGTTTTGCGCCCTAACTTCGAAAATCGCATTATCAGCCGAAATGGCGATGTCAACTGGCCGTTTAGGAGCTGCGACTTGACTCCGTTGTACTATTATTCGTGGGGATCCGTCAAGAGCAGATGTTATGTCTATCATCCAGAGCTCAATTATCTCTGGATGATTGAGCTCTGGATACTTTAAAAGACGCAATTAAAATGGTTGTTGGTGAAACAGAAGCTCAAACGATTGAAACTGTTCTGAAAAATTAGGTCGACAGAATGGGCTACTGCAAATCTAGTCGACGCAGTCATTTAATTGAAATTATATTCCATTCTTAATCGGTATGTGTACTCTTCGAAAATAAGGTATAAGTCACTTGAAAATATTTGTTGCATTTTTAATTAATATGCATTTTTAAAATGAACTAAAAGTTGCTGCACCCTTCATAATTGAGGGCGTTTTTCAACCAATAATATAGCATAATAAGTGTGTATATTTTTGTACTTTTTATTCAGCCGTCTTTTGAATGTTGTATGTGTTTGGATTAACTATGTCGATTAGGAATGCTGAGTTGTATTTACAATAAGGAACTCACTTTGTTATAGGGTTATTACAACTTACAAGCTCCTGGTGGACTATACTGGCCACCTGATTATGACGGTGAAGATAGTCCGTCTGGGAGACTATACCACATGCCCCTACAATATGTTGGATAGTCTCAGGCTTTTCATGGCATTTCCTACACGTGTCATTTGATACACGTGCATCCTTTATGATATATTTTTGGTAGTTCTTAGTGTGCACGACCTGATCCTGAATTGCACACATAAAGCCTTCAGTCTCCGGAAAAAGACTTCCCCATGTCAACCAGGCGTTCGACGCACTCTTGTCGACTTCATGACGGTCAAGATCATGGGGATGTCTACCATGTAGATACATATTTTTCCACTCTTGTATAATTGTTCCAGTTGTCTGAATGCTCTTATGTTGTCGTTCCATTTGTTTAACATTCAGAGGCGTATACTTTTATCACTAGCTATATACACGATGGCAATAGCGGACATTCGAACATTCTTTGCTGGAAATATGTTGTTAAACTGTATATTTGTTTTTCGTGTAGATTACATATATTTATAATTCCTCTCCCTCCTTCAATTATTGGTAAAGTCGTTTTTTACTACGGTGCGGGTGGGGTTTCCTATATTTCGTTATTATTTTTATTATTTTATTTTCGTTATCATTATTATTATTATTATGTATGACTAAAACATTATTTATTGGTTTGTGTATTTTGAATTTATTAGTGCAATAAAAATAAATAAATAAATTTATCTATTAGTACAATAAAAATTATAACTTAAATTTAATTATACATTTAATTCGGTTTCACCCTCACTGTCACTTTGATCTGCATTAATAATAAGTGGTTCTATATTATCAGTAAATGATACATAGGCATCTTCTATTTTAATAACATGGTTAATCGAATTTATCCAATTTTCTTTGGGAATACAATCTACAACCTTCCTAATAAGTGTTGCAGTATATATCGTTTTTTAACATATAGTTTTAAATTTCCAATTTAGTGTTATTTGCATTAGGAACTTTATTTTCTTGGCGGTTATGATAACTAGCATTGTCCATTAAAATTACGTTTTCCTTAGGGACATTGGGTAAAAGGCTATTTGTAAACCAATCTTCAAAAAGTTCTCCTGTGGTATCGCCATGGTTGTCCAAAGATGAATGTTTAATATTTTTGGAGGACAACCGTAAACAATTTGGAACCCATCCATCCTCGGAACCAGCATGTAAAATTGTAATTCTTTTTCCCTTGATGTATCTACGCATTCTTTTGCTGGAGTCTCATGTGTATCGAACCATGTTTCATCAAGGTAGATAATCGGATGATTTTCTAATCTGAATTTTTTTAGTTTAAGTAGACAAACCACCATCATTGCAATCATTGTGATTCCATTAATATTTGTTAATGGTAATGGTCCGATATGCAAAACCCATTAGAGATAATATTCTCCGGAGGCTTCTGCTGCAAATAATGTTGGCTTCATTTTTCCTTAGTCGCTGTTGCAATGAATGCAATGCAATTTTGCTTCGAATTAAGTCTTTAATAAGAAAAGAAAATGTGTTGCGAATAAGAAAAATAT
Source organism: Cosmopolites sordidus (assembly GCA_031761425.1). Classification (NCBI taxonomy): domain Eukaryota; kingdom Metazoa; phylum Arthropoda; class Insecta; order Coleoptera; family Curculionidae; genus Cosmopolites; species Cosmopolites sordidus. Next base: position 330,342 of record JARFXV010000753.1, on the reverse strand, counting down.
GTTGCGAATAAGAAAAATATGTTGCGGTTGTAGCCAATCGAATTTTGCATTTCTGGAACCAAAAAAGTCCAGATCATATAGCAATAACGATAAAAATTAACAGTCTGATCGCGACCACGGTTATACTCAAAAGGTAGATGCCGATAATTCCTTCGCTTGATATATCTCAGCCCATACGACAACCTTAGGCGAGTGTAATGGTTTCTGGTGAAGTTCCAATGGATTATCCGGAGCTCAATATCTGCAATTTAATTTTTTCACGTTGTCTTTGATGTGGAAATTCGATTCGTTTAGCTGAATCATCGGGCTTCATCTCTTATACTATAACAATTTTATAGTGGTGGAAATGTAAATATTTGTAAATAATGCGATGAATCGTGAATCTGTGCAAATGTAAAGAAGCTGCGCGGAGTCGTATAGAGTGCCGTGGATCGACTCTAACAGACTGGTGAACGTGGTCAACATTCGTGGTCGTTCTTGATGTCCTTTTACACCCAGTTGATTTATCCGGCATTGTCTTTCCAGTCTCTTCAAACCTGCGCATCCAATGTTTGATTAAATTCGCACTTGGCATATTTCTCATATTCGCTACATTAAAATGTGTTCTGTACAGATGTCGAGCAAAAGTATAGGAATCGTTGTTTTTATAAAACGCTCTCATGCACGTTGTGGTCCTGTGAAACGATCCATCGCTAATAAACTTAAAAAGCCCATCAAACGTTTGACATTACTCCCCTCCGCCGCTATGGGTGTTTGGCGCGTAACAGTCAAAACAAAAACGCAAAACATTCAGAGACATCCGTTACGATTTGCGGACAGAATTGTTGCTATTTGAAGAAAACTTCTGCAGAATCGCATCGAATGCTTGCCGAAGTTTATGGTGAGTATGCTCTTGGTACATTACAGTGCTTTGAGTGGTTTAAACAATTCAAAAGTGGTGATTTTGAGGTGAGAAACGACATTCAACAAACATTTAACATACATTCTTGAATGAGGATGACGCTCAAACGCAACAACTCGCGGACTAATTACATATGAAACGGAAAGCCGTTTCTATACGTTTAAAAACAATGGGAAAGATCTAGAAGTTGGGAAAATGGGTCCCACACGAACTGAATGAAAGACAGCAGGAAAATTGAAACCCCACTTGCAAAATGCTGCTCACCAGGTACAAAAGAAAGCCATTTCTCCATCACATTGTGACTGGCGATGAAAAGTGGATATATTTTGAGAATCCTATCCGTAAAAGATCATGGGTAACCCCAGGCGAACCATCGACTTCGACTGCAAGGTCATATCGCTATGACAGGAAGACAATGATCTTCGTTTGGTGGGATCAGAAGGATTGATCTATTATGAGATCTTAAAACTTGACGAAACAATTAACACTGAACGCTACCGACAACCAATGATCGATTTGAATCAAGGTTTGCGGGAAAAACGACCAGAATATAAAAAAAGGCAACATATAGTGATTTTGCTTCATGATAATGCACCATCACACGCAGCAAAACTTGTCAAGAAAACGATTGAGGCATTTAGTTGGGAAATATTTTCTCATGCGACTTCCGATCCGATTACTACTTATTTGTATCTATGGGACACGCGCTTCACGCGCTTACTGAGCAGAGCTTCACTTTTTATGAAAATGTACGAGAATGGCTCGATGACAGGTTTGCCTCAAAAGTACAATAGTTTTTGGCGTGGCATCCACAAATTATCAGACATGGTGTTGGGAAAAATGTATAGCTAACGATGGGCAATACTTCGAATAAAATCTTTTTATCATTTTCATGCGATAAACGTGTATTTTCTATACAAAAATTCTGGTTTCATATTTACATCCCTGGTACGTACAGCGATATATTCAGATAAGTTCACGGATGTGCCTTAGAGCTAATGAGGCTTAAGGCTAAAGCTTAAGACGTGCTTTTGCAGTGCAGTTTAGTGTTATTTTGAATACTATTTTAAGGGAAAAAATATATAAAAAAATTGCAATTTGGTTTTTTAAAAACACTTTTCAAGACTGATGTGTTCAAGTATATCGTCCTAATGGAATTATTCTATGCAAATTTAGTGAATTTGACATGAGGAGAGTTGTAGTAATCTCCATTTTGAAGATTATTTTTTGTTGTTTAAATGGCAGTCTTCTTAAAGAAGCAGCAAACAATTTTCGGTGCTGCGTTTAATTGCGTTTTTCACAAGTCTGGTCTACTAAAGTAATATATCGTTTTCTTTAATCGGAATATTTGTGCAATAATTTGATGAGCTGATAGCTTTTACTTGCGATTTTTTCAGCAAAAATTATTATTTTCGCCTATATTTTATTTAAAATAGTCTCATTGCGCGTTATGTCGAGATATGTCTTTCAGGATGGCGGTCGACGCCTCTTAAATGGCCTCAATGCCGACGTAACGCTGTCCTTTCATCAGTAAATAAAGTTTTTCGAACAGGTAGAAGTCGCAGGGCGTTAAATCAGGTGCGTTTGGTGAATGATTGATGGTTAAAATGCTACTTTTGGTAAAAAATCAGTGATGAGGGTCGAGCGATGGGACTGAGCATTATGGTGCAACAAGCGCCAGCTGCCTTGTTGGCGGTATTGTTGCCGCACCCGACGAATACGTGACAACAGACGCTTAAACAAGATAAAACACAGCATTGACCGTTTGACCAGGTGGAATGAACTCCTTGTTCACAATTCCCTCTGAATCGTAGAAACAAATCAACATTGTTTTGATTTTTGACTTCTCGAGGCGGCTTATCTTCAGATTTGGCTTTTGACTATTTAATCAAGTCCTTGCAATGCTGAATTCGGAGCAATTTTTGTCGTCAGTCAATTTGTGTGGAACAAGCGTGCATAAACTTTCCGAACTCCAAATGATCGGTCAAAATGTGATGAATTGAATCTTTGGACATGTCGAATTCCATTTCCATGTATCGCATCGAAGATTTTGGCTGATTTCTATAAATTCACGAACAATTTCAATGTTTGAGTAACCATGGAATTTTTCAGAGCAGGATGTTCGTCGTCCTTGATGTCTTGACGACCTTAGTTGAATCGCTTAAACCACTCGTGGATTCTGTCGCGGGATAAACTAACCTCACTAGACACTTATCTCTTTAATTTAAACGTTTCTGTAAATGTTTTACCAGGTTTAAAAGAAAACTTAATATTCGGTCTTTGTTCGATGTTCATTTTTCAACTGACGGTATAAACACAATGACACTTCAATCGCGATAACTTGGCTTCTAATGATCCGAATGTCATGAAATTGTATTAGAACATCAGTGAAAGATGTACCTTTTCCACGCTTACCCCCGTCGAAATATGGCGCCATTAGAAATAGCTATTTTTAAAAAAATCAAATTTTCCGTGAGACGCACCTTATATTTTTTATTTACATTTTTAAGTTGGTACAAGTTTTATATTCAAATTTAATTATATCTCAAAAGTCTTCTTTGTATTGGGTTGGGACGGCATTGCATTACAAAATTTTCCACAAAACTTGAGTTTTATACATTTTGTTAAAATGGCACAAGATAAGGAGCATTTTCGAAATGGGCTTTTTTATTTCTGAAAAGGCAAGAATGCCTCGCAGATACAGAAGAAGATATACGCTGTGTACGGTAAGGATGCCTTTGACAATTTCACTTGCCGTTAGTGGTTCAGAAAGAAATTATAAAGTTTAGCGATGCACCACTTTCTGAATGATAGACCGAAGCTAATTGCAACGAAATATTGGCGTTAATTGAATGTAATCGGCATAGAACAATTCGAAAGATCGGAGAAATTCTTAGAATCAACCAGTCAACAGTGTTAGGGTGATCACATCAACTGGAAATGGTTAACAAGGACGAAATATGGGTGTCGCATGAGTTAAAGGTGAAAATTTTGATAGACCGGCTTTCTGCTTGCGATTCCCTATTCGATCGAAATCGATTCGTTTTTAAAAGCGGATTATGTATAATGATGTTAACAATAAGAGATCATGGTGTGCTGAAATGTCACTTTAATCAGTGCAAAAGCCAATTTCTACCCGAACAAGGTTATGTTATGCATTTATTGACCATGGAAGGCAATTGTTTATTATAAGCTGTTACCTGAAATCCAGACCCTTAATTTGGAGAAATACCGTTAACTGGATTAAAGCAAGCAAGCAATCAGAAGCGGCCTGAATTAGCCAACAGAAAGGGCATTACCTTTCATTGAACATTGCTAGATCATTGACTGGGATATTTTGGTCCATCCGTTGTACTCTCCCGATCTTGTGCCCTCCTACTACCATTTATTTAGATAGCTTAAAAAGATCTTAGATGGCAAAAACTTTACTTCCGTGAGAGAAAAATCCCCGGGGTCAGTTCTTTAGCTACAAAACCTCAGAACTGCTGGGAGGTCGGGATTATGCAGTTACCCGAGAGATTGAGACAGGTTATCGAACAGAACTGCACATCGTAAAATTTGAAATAAATTATCTTAATAATCAAAGCATTGACCATTGTTAGCTATTACTTTTTCCTATTTTTCCGTCAAAGAATGGATTCCGCAAACTTTTGGTTTTTTAAGGCCAATCATTCATCAAATCAAATTTTCACTTCTTCGTAAGAATGTAAGCGTTGTTCTGAAAGTCCGTGATGCATCGATCGAAAAATGTGGTAGTCCAAACGGGCTAAGTCCGGTGAATACGGTTGGTGGGGTAGTACGTCCTATTTAACGTTTTCCAAATAGAGTTCTACACATATCGCAACGTGGTACCGAGCATTGTCATCTTGAAAAATTATTTTATCATGTCTTTGGATATATTCTGGTTGTTTTTCTTTTAATGCTCGGTTCAATTCTATCAACAGTTGCCGGTATCGATCGCCAGTAATCATTTAACTAGGTTTCAGCACTTAGTAATACGCAGCACTCTTTCTATCCTACTAAATATACAGCAATGCCTTCTTTCCATTTATATTGCGCACTGATTGTGAAGGTTGGCATGGATCTACTTATGATTTTTTGCTCTTTGGGTTGCTAAAATAGATTCACTTTTTATCACCTGTTACAACTCGGTGCATAAAACCTTTTCTTTTCTGTCGGGAAAAGAAAAATTTCACAAGTGGGTTTTCGCCTTGCAATGTCCCTTTCTTTCAATTTATATGGAACCCATTTTTCTTCCTTCTGGAATTGGGCAACAGTCAATGCTTCTGGCAATTGTTTCAACGTATGAGTTAATTCTTCATCCAATAATGCTGGCAGATCTGCATCTTCAAACATTTTTGGGTGTCCTGGACGCTCCTTACCTTTTATATTAAAATCACCGCTTAAAACGTTTAATCCATCGTTTACAAGTTTTTTAGATTATATTACGTTTACCATAAGTTTCAACCAACAATAGATAACTTTCAGCAACCGTTTTTGTCAAATGAGAGAAGGTTATTAAACCTCCTCGCAATACGTCTTTTTCTGGTATAATTCACCATATTCAAAATTATGAACAACTACGTTTCTTGCAATATGACAATTAATAACGAACTGGCTTTTGATGACGTATGTTTATCTTCCAAACTGTCATAGACGTCATTAGTCTATACCAACAAATGTATTAGTAATGCCATCTCTTAGCAAAATGGACATTATTAACCGAAATACCTATTATATTGATGAAATGTAATTGTTAGTAAATAAAATTTTCTTAATATTTTCTTACGAAAATGGGCGCGAAGCACTACGAGCGGGGAGATTGATCAACCCTATTATATGACGCTGTTACCTTGAATAACATATTTCACATTTTATTTTCGTCGCTTCGCTAGATCATTGATTGAATATTTTCGCATTACTTATTAATTATATTAGCTGATATAATATTGTTTATGTTATATCTTTGACCCTATACAAATCATCAACGTTTTCTTTTAACTATTTAATAATCTGTTATAGACATATAATTATGTCATTGTATTAATTGATAGTGGAACAGCATTAAAAACAAAATCAATCAGTATTATGCATTATCGATAACCAATCGAAAATACCCGAACAATGTCGTTGACGTGCCGAGTACAATATCTGAACGATATCGATCCGTTCGCGTACACTACGAACTATCCTGATCCTGCCCGACCGCCTCTGCACACCTTCAGCGTCAACTTACCGTTGATCAATCAGCTGGCCGCTGTCCATCGATTGTTGAAATCGCCTCATAGGGTAAGTTTATACCACTACTTTGATTATGTCATATTTTGAAATTGAATTTGTTATTGCTTGTATTATTTTTAATTTTGTAATGTAATAATATGAAATCAGAGATCAACAGTTGTACTAATAAAAAATATCAGTACTTTATTGAATTGAAAAAATGGTTAACTCATAATTTAAGAGGTAGATTTAATATAAATCAAACTATATGATTAGCATATAGTATTATGTATGTATGTATGTATACATATATATGTATGTATGTATGTATATGTATATATATATATATATATATATATATATATATATATATATATATATATATATATATATATATATATATATATTTGAAAAACAGAAATTTTTCATCCGTACTTCCACGTACCACTGCTCGTCTCAAATCAGTCGCCGCCACCACGTCGAGACAAGTACCTCCCAGGACGGTTTCTGGCCTCACAGCCGTCGTCAGCTGGGCTCGATCCCAACGCAGGGAAACAGCTGAATCGAAACGAACAGAGGAAGACCAAGTCAACTGGTCATATCGATGGCGGGTCGCAATCTCAATGCAACTCGCGCCATCCTACGGTGAATGTTCGCGGCAGTCAAAAACTTCGCAATACATTCTTCCCACAACCTTGGATGCAGGTATAAGGTTTGCTCAAAGGATAGCGTAGTGGGGCCGTGGAGAGAGATATTTGAAAAACAGAAATTTTTCATCCGTACTTCCACGTACCACTGCTTGTCTCAAATCAGTCGCCGCCACCACGTCGAGACAAGTACCTCCCAGGACCGGTTTCTGGCCTCACAGCCGTCGTCAGCTCGGCTCGAGCCCAACGCAGGGAAACAGCTGAATCGCAACGAACAGAGGAAGACCAAGTCAACTGGTCATATCGATGGCGGGTCGCAATCTCAATGCAACTCGCGCCATCCTACGGTGAATGTTCGCGGCAGTCAAAAACTTCGCGATACATTCTTCCCACAACCTTGGATATAGGTATAAGGTTTGCTCAAAGGATAGTGTAGTGGGGCCGTGGAGAGAGATATTTGAAAAACAGAAATTTTTCATCCGTACTTCCGTATATATATATATATATATATATATATATATATATATATATATATATATATATATATATATATATATATATATATATATATATATATATATATATATACGGCCGGCTAGGGTAACATTACTTCTAATTAACTATTCGAATGCAGTAATCATGAATTTATTTATTTTATATGGACAGTGTGACAAAATTATCGACCGTACCTGCAGACAATTTAATGCAATGTATCGTAATTTTGCACGAATGAATAAAAGAAAATTTAGACGGATTCAACAAATTTTATAAATTTTGATTTTACGAAGGCACCCCGGAATTTGGCACCCCGAAATATCTAGCTATGTTGTGGTAAAAAGAAATATTTTTATATTCAGGGATGTTTCATGCTAAATTTCTTAAAAATATTTTTTATTTTCGAAATGGCTCAAGATAGGTATAGCATATATTATATAAAAAAGTTTCAAAATACCTCATATAATCTAAAAATGCAATATTATATAGGGTATTTCATTTAAAAAACATAGCTGGTATCAGTTACGAGTAGATATGCAACACCGAGTACGGAAATATTTTAAATGTAGAGTTCATATTTATTTATTTACATAAGCTTCTAAAATTTTAAATCTTTTACTAGTTCTCCGTAAACGTCTAATGTACCAGTTATCGTGAATCACCCTGTATATATATATATATATATATATATATATATATATATATATATATATATATATATATATATATATATATATATATATATATATATGCAGTTTTTTGCCTTCTTTGGACTGCGTCAACGAGACAACAGTAGTGAGGAGTTATACACCCCCGGCCGTTGGCTTCTACAATCTCATGTGGAAAGCACAACAACCTGCGTCTCCGCCATAATGAGCAATGATTAGTTGCTTGATCGGGAGGAAGCCCCACCCATCCCTTACATTGGAGGGCACATGTTTAATTTGTTGGTGGTTAGATTCATCAGGGTACCGACATATGCTTTCTCGCCAAGAATAGGGAATCCCTCTCCACAATCAAACAACCCATATTTTCGCCGACTTCACGTCGGATGCTTATAAATGCCGTTTTTTTGACTTCTTTGTAAGTCGGGGGTGTATAACTCCTGACTACTGTTGTCTCGTTGGACGCAGTCTAAAGAAGTCAAAAAACTGCATTTATAAACCATCCGACGAGAAGTATATATATATATATATATATATATATATATATATATATATATATATATATTATATATATATATATATATATATATATATATATATATATGTATATATATATATATATATATATATATATATATATATATATATATATATATATATATATTATATATATATATATATTTAGGCAATAAAAAACAAGAAATTTACTACTAACATAATATACTAACTTCACATAGAATAGACATAGACAAGAAAAACTTGAACATATACTCAGAATTCCATCATCATCAGCCTGTATCGATCCACTGCAGGATGAAAGCCTCTTCAGCATGTTTCCAACTTTCACGGTCCTGGGCTTTCCTCTGCCACTCGGGTCCAATATACTTAACGATGTCATCAATCCATCGTGCTTTCGGTCTTCTTCGCGGACGTTTGCGATCAAGCGGTATCCACTCCAGGATTGCTTTGGTCCATCTGTCGACCTATCGCCTCGCTATATGGCCTGCCCATCTCCACTTTAATTCCTTTACTCTTCCAATGATGTCACAGACTTTTGTTTGTTCCCTGATCCATGCGCAGGACTTTCCGTCTCGTCTTATAATGCCGAGCATACATCTTTCCATTCCCCTCTGTGCCATCCGAAGTTTTTGAATTGATTGCGATGTGAGTGTCCAGGTTTCATTTCCGTATGTCATAACGGTTAGAACGCACTGATCGAAGACCTTTCTTTTCAGGCAAAGTGGGAGTATGCTTTTAAACAGTACGTTGAGCCTACCAAATGCCTGCCAGCCACATTTACCACGCCGTTCCACCTCCCGGGCGGTATTCCCCTCCATTGAAATCCTCTGCCCAAGATATATAAAGCTGTCTACAATATCCAAATCCCTTCCTAAAACTGAAATTCTTCTGTCCTGAGTGAAGTTATTGAACATAACCTTACTCTTTTTCAGGTTTATTTTCAAGCCAAATGGTTCGCCAGCCCTTTGCAGTTCTTGTATGCGTCTTTCCAGCTCCTCTGGGTCTCGTGAAATGAGAATAATATCATCTGCAAATCTAAGATGGTTTAAGTTTACACCATTGATCTTTACACCATCTTGTTCACAATCCAGTTTACGGAATACTTCTTCAAGGTCAGCCGAAAAAAGAATAGGCGATATTGCGTCACCCTGCCGTACACCTCGTTCTACATTAATTCCCACTTCAAGATCATCAAGGTGAATTGTGGCTGTAGCTTCATCATATATCGATTCTAATAGGTTTACATAGGCTCTCTCTACACCTTGGCTAAGCAGTGCATCCATTATCGCATGCTTTGAGATGGAATCAAATGTTTCGTAGTCGATAAAAGTCAAGCACAGTGGCATGGTGTATTCGTCGTGCCTTTCTATAACCTGCTGTACAACCTGGATGTGATCCATTGTACTAAATCCACTTCTGAATCCTGTTTGTTCTGTTGGTAGTGCGTCATTCAGTTTTTTTAATATTCTTTTAGAAATTATATAGGTGAAACTTTGTACATTACTGATAGGAGGCTGTATCATATATATATATATATATATATATATATATATATATATATATATATATATATATATATATATATATATATATATATATATATGTATATATATATATATATATATATATATATATATATATATATATATATATATATATATTTATATATATATATATATATATATATATATATATATATATATATATATATATATATAAATTTTTATATTTATATTTATATTTATTAATAATCATCATCATTGATGTCATCAGCCCTTTATGTGCTTTCGGTCTTTTTTATGGACGTTTATGATCTAGTGGATCTAGTTTATGATCTAGAGGCAATTTGAAGACAGATAGACTAAGGCAATCCTAGGATGGATACCACTAGATCATAAACGTCCACATAAAAGACCGAAAGCACATAATGGACTGATGACATCAATGATGATGATGATCATTGCGCTTTCGGTCTTTTTTGTAGACGTTTGTGATCTAGTGGTATCCATCCCAGGATTGCCCTTAGTATATCTGTCTTCAAATTACCTCGCTGTATGGCCTGCCCACCTCCATTTCAACTCCGTTATTCTTTCAATGATGTCATACACTTTTTTTCGTTCTTTGTTTCATGTGCATGTATTTCTGTACCGCTTTATAATGCAAAGCATAAACCTTTCCATTTCCCTCTGTATAACCCAAAGCCTTGAACCGATTGCGATGTTTTAGTTCCGTATGTCAAAACGGGTAGGATGTACTGATTAAAAACTTGTCTCTTCAGAAATATTGGGAATTTATTATTAAAGATTATGATGAGCCCGCCAAATGCCTACCAGTCACATTTAACATGCATCATCAGCACAATATTATGCAGCCATTGAAGAGATGGAAAAAAGTCATCGAAGAGTATTGTTTAGGTGCAGTTTTTTGCAAATAGGAATTTTCTTAAATTTTTATCAAAAAAATGGGATGAACTTTTGCGTCAACCCAATATAATTTTATTTTAATAATTCTTAGAAAAATGTTCTATTTTTATCAGACTTCTTTACAAAACTAATTAATCATTGTGGTTGTTTTTTTTTTAAATATTTTTATGACTATGCACCTAATTAATATTCTCGGCATCGCCTCGACGCGTGATTGTTGCATTGCGTTTCGCACAGAACTGAAAATTTTAATTCACCTCTCTTCAAATTCACAACGGTTCTTCGTTGAAAGAGAGAATCAGTAGTGTTGCCGACTCTAAAAAAAAACAAAGAATTACTCATTCTGGTACGGTAGATGCGTGAGATAGCTCAGAAGAGGTTCATTGTCTCGCTCTTCAGGTCACAACATGAAGAATGCATAACAGTTTTTATTCATTTCTTTCTTCTATCTTCTTTAGTACATACGAGGTTGTCTCAGTAGTAATTGATTTTAATTGATATATATGATTTTGATTAGTGATATAATCATCATTATTTTTAACTATTTTCAATAAATTGCAAGTTCAGTTTCTGGTTGAAGACTTGTTTTTTAAATGTTTTTTTTTGTGTCTAGATGTCAAAAATGTTCTTTCCTATTCAGTTTTTTTTATATATAAATGGTGGGGCAAATTTTTCGCCACCATTATATTTATTTATAACGATCTAGAAACAGGATTGATTTTTTTCCTTTTTTTCCTGTTATTTTTATTTCGTCTTTCGTTAAAATTTAAAATTTTGTTTTTGTTAATTATTAAAATATATATATATATATATATATATATATATATATATATATATATATATATATATATGTATATATATATATATATATATATATATATATATATATATATATATATATATATATATATATATATATATATATATATATATATATGGACACTCAGCACTGTTGTCTCATTGGACGCAGTCCAGAGAATTCTAACATTGCATATATACGCCATCGTACGGGAAGTCGGCGAAAAGAATGAGTTGTTGACTATGGATGGGATCTACCTATTCTTGACAAGAAAGCACATGTCGGTCGATATATATATATATATATATATATATATATATATATATATATATATATATATATATATATATTCAGCCATTCGGGTCCAATATACTTTTAATGATATCATCGATCCATCATGTTTTATGTCTTCTTCGTGCATGCTTATGATCAAGCGGTATTCATCCAAGATTGCTTTGGTCCATCTGTCGTTACATCGCCTCGCTATGCGGCCTGCCCACCTTCATTTCAATTCCTTCACTCTTGCTCTGATATCCCATACTATTGTCTGTTCTCTGATCCATGTGAAGATCTTTCTGTCCCGCTTTTAAAAACCATGTTGAGCCTGCCAAATACCTGCCAGCCACACTTAACGCGCCCTTCCTCTTCCCGGGCAGTATCACCCTCTTTTTTTTTTATTTATTTTTATTCCATCTTTTATTCCATTTATTTATTTTTATTCCATCCTGTTCCCAATCCAGATTACGGAATATTTCTTCAAGGCAAGTTGAGAAAAGAACAGGGGATATTGAGTCACCCTGCCATACATCCTGTTCTATATTAATTTTAACTTCAAGGTTGGTTAAGCAATGCATCCATTATGGCTTGCTTTGATATTTAGTCAAATGCTTTTTCATAGTCAATAAAAGCCAAGCACAGTAGCATGGTATTATTGGGCGATAGTTTTTCAGATCCTCCTGTGTTCCATTTTTATGAAGAAGAATCACTTCAGCACTTTTCCATAGGTTAGATATTTTTTGTTCTTTGAGGCATTTTGAGTACAATTTTGGCAGTATTTTATATAAAGTTCAACCACCAGCTTTCAACATGTCAACTGTTACATTGTCCCTTCCTGGAGCCTTTCCATTCTTCATCACTTCTATAGCATTTGTCACTTTATCCAACAGGATATCTAGCATTTGCTCTTCCGGAGGTTTTGTTCTCTTTAACTGGTTCTGATCTTCATATAACTTTATAACTTGGAATAAAATCGTTTGAAATCCTTTAACATTTCCGTACGTTCCCTGTCCACTGTACCATCATCACGCATTAATGCATACATTTGTGTTCTTTTATTTCTCAGCTTGTGATTTGCTTTGTTTATTCTCTTGTTTTCTTCTAGTTTTTTCATATACATACATACATATATATATATATATATATATATATATATATATATATATATATATATATATATATATATATATATATATATATATATATATATATATGAATGGCAGAAATCTTTCATCCGTACTTCCACGTACTTCTGTTTGTTTCAAATCAGCCGTCATCATCACGTCGGCACAAGTACGCCTCAGGACCGGTTTCTGGTCTCACGGCCGTCATAAGCTGGGCTAGAGTAAAACACAAAGACAGCTTAATAAAAACAAACAGAGCAAGACCAAGTCAACTGGTCAACAGAGTTGAGGGGAACATTGGAACGACCTTATTTTCATAGCATAATGTCATTATTAGTTCTTCTAGATAAAATAAAAATTACCGGTTTATCACTTGTAGTTCTCATTGTGTCTCATTTTAAATTTCTGACACTCCTCGACAGTAGACAATACTTTATATTAAAAAAAATAGAACCTTTTGCATTACCCTCTACGTTACCCTGTAAGATATAGGGGCCATTTTGTAGTTATTAAGTCGATAATATTTCAGATCACCCCCGTATGTGAAACGAAACAAGATGAAACATAAATAATGTTATCATTGTCGTTCATTTGTCATGTCACAGCGGGTTTGATTAAAAGAATTACCTCGATTAAAGCCCATTGTTTTGCTTTGACGGAGAACTTTTTCGAGAAAATCCTGTCTGATTTTACGGGAACGATACACAAAGCAGCGTCATTAAGTTCGGGGATTGCTTAACAGTCTGCCGGATTATTATTACGTTTTTTCATCTTTCGTTTCGTCCATCACGACGACAGTCACGATTGCTTTTAAGCGCATTTTTTTTTCTTTGCTTCAATCGAGTACCGTTTATTTTGATTAACGATTTTAAATTTCTAGAGCATATTTTTATTTGCTCCATTTCGAAGTTGTTCTTGTAATATCAAGTAAAAAAATGATTTGTGTGCTTTTTAATTTTAAAAATCTAATAATGGTACAATAAACAAGTTGACATTTTCAAGAAAATATTTGTCATATAGTAAACGACTGTTTTAATGGAATGCAGTTTTTATTAAACCTATTAACCTATTTTGCGATATTTATCAATGTCTCCTATATGAACATAACATGTGCAAAAAATGTGTTCAGTGAAATGAGGGCTTACACTTTTCTTAAACATATTATTTTTTTTTCAACACTTAATCATATTAAAAACACAAGTTAAATACTTGATTAAAATTTATTTTCTTATTCTTTTTGTGGTGCTATAGCTCGTTAGTGAGATGATCTTGATCTCCTCTAACCTTCGCCGGATTGATATGTTGAATCGATCCAATCTGAGGCTGTATATGAGGCGTGCTAACAAATACATTAATGAGACTGGTAGTCTGGCATTTCATTTGGCAACACTGTTGACTACCCTTTTGGAGGATTGGAAGGACAACATCTGATGCGTCGTCAGAGCTAGTTTGAACTAGTTTTGCAAAACTTTAATAGACCTATAAATACAGTGTTTTGTCAAAGGTTCAGGTTTTCAGATGGTTTAAGGCATTCTCAGAAGGCCGAAACATGATTGTTGACGAATCTCGCAGCCGAGGGCCTTCTCTTGTGCTTTCTGATCATTGGTAAGATATTTCCACGCTTGTTCAACTTTCTGAAAGGTTAGACGTATGCGGTGTTGAATGAGCGCCATGCAAGGACGCAAGGAAAAATCACACGAAAAGACGCAAAAATAGTGCACTGTTTCCCACCGATGTTGAATATCTTGTGCTTTCGCTTTCAATTTCTTGATATAATCTGCAAGTTTTGCAATAGTTTACAAATTTTATTTAAAATAAAGTAGTTCAGTTTTATTAAATTATGTATTTAAGGACACAAAAAATCTATATAATTTTTAAAGTAATAACTTTTTTAAATTTTTGTAAACTCCAGGGCAAGACAAAATTACAGCAGAAATGCTGAAATATATAGGAGAAATAGCAAAGGAAGAATTTTGTCAATACTAAACGATATCATTATAGAAAAGAAAGTACCAACAGACTGGAATATGGGTAATAATATTGCCCTTATTTAAAACATGGGACAAATCAAGAATGTAAAATCTATATAGGGATTACACTAACAAGTTAAATTGGAAAAATGTTTACCAGAATAATAGATCATAGACTGATGAACCACAGATAGGAGTTCATACACATAGAGCGTTACATGATAAAACAACGCGTCTTTATAGTTAAACATTGGCGAAACTTTGTTTGCTACTATTCGTAAAGTGCGTCAGTGAAAAGAGTAATCGAAAAATTCGAAAGTACTGGTTAATGTTGGTGAAAAAATTTCGTTAGAAGAGAAGACGTGTATGCCATCAAAGCCGTGGCGGCCGTTTACTGAACCTGTTGTTCCATGCATAATTTCTAAATGTTTAAATCAAGAAAAATTTCACTACTTTGCTACACAAAACCATGTTTTATTTAAAATTCAGATCTTGGTCTCTTATTGTAACACCCTTTATAACGAAGAGCTAAGAAAAGTAAACATGGAAATAAATATCGACAAAATGTGTCAGAAAAATGAAGAATTCATTTGAACGAGGCTAGAAAATTAGCACTGGACAGGAACTCATGGATGGTAAAAATTCATGATATATCATCATGCTAAAATGTAAATTGTCAGTCTCACACCTAACGGTACACCGAACTTTTATATTAAATAAAATAAAAAGTAATAAAATTGCAAACTGAGCGTGTAAAGAATTTTTTTTTTTGCCTATATTTTCCTGTAGTAAATTGTAGTAATTCAAATCAATGGGTATAAATGGAATGGTTATTGGCCAATAATATATTGTTATATTGTTATATCAGTTATAATATATCAGTTATAATATTATATCAGTAATTACGCATTTCACATTACGCATACTTCTTCAGCATCTTCAACTCAATGTTTAAAAAAATTGTGTTTTTGGAATAAGACTAGAAGACACACGAGATGACCCTAAATTGTTCTTCATTATTGATTGTAATCCGATAATACATAATCAGAGATTACTTAGCACAAAATGTTTGATTTTGTCAGTTTTCTTTATTGCTTGACATGGAAAGTCTTCCTGCACGGCGTTCATCTTCAAGTGCTTTTCTACCATCACTGAGGTCCTTGTTCCACTTGCAATGTAAATATCATTTTTTGACACATGTTCATGTTAACATTTTCAATACATCAGCATTTGAAATTTGGTTTCTAGACAATATTTTATTCAAATTCTTTCCTCATTAAACTTATATATTGGAAAAAATCGTTGACAAAACTAACAAAATATGCAATAATTTCTAACTTAGTAGGCGAAATCCTATGATACTTCTGCAGTAGCGGCTCGTTAGGGACCCACTCCTCTAGCATTTATCACAGCAAACAATTTTTCAGAGCAAAACACCATATTTTATTTCCGTTCAGTTTCTTTCCTTTAACTCATTTTCTTGGTTCACCTCCTGTATAGAGTTTCAATAGCCAGAAAAGTAAAAAGGAGGAAGGATAAATAAAAAAAAATCTTCAGCACCAGTGTTTTCTTCTACGTCCTCCCACTTTAAAAACCCACGAGCCGCCACTGTACTTCTGTCAATGTCAAGGATAGTCATATAAAAATGAAAATATAAATGGTTGCATCGACACGTAAAGTTTAAGATAAACGTCACTTTTTAATCCTAGTGTTGTCTTGTTTATATGGACACCGAATTTTTACATTAGACATGGTAGGAGTGAACGGGGCCTGATAATAGTGAGAACTTAATAGTGCAGCAATGTCCAAAAGTTAATTTCTCAGTGGAACTCTGTGGAAATATTATGTTGACAATCTCGTACATATGCTGTGGTTGTCTTAATCAATTCAAACATAGTTCAGGGTCTTCAGATCAAAGTTTTACGCGTATAACTAAGGTATTAAGTTTTTCCCCATTTAGCTCCTGATGATTGTTTTCTATTTTCAAAACTTAAAATTCACTGTAAAGAGACTCGTTTTGCAGAACAGTTGGGGTATTTTTCTATGTTGCAGTGCTGAATGGGATGTCTGCAAGCTGTGGACGTTGTGTTGCTAAAAAAAACTTACTACCAATATGGAAGTATTTATAAAAATATTATTTGTTGTTTTTTCGTCCTAAAGTTTATAAAGTCGATTTTTTTTAGATAGTCTGTATAGTACATTTCCGAAGTAAAACATTCGGAACACGTTCTCCTTGTATGGGCACGTTCTCATTGTATATCATCCTTAATTATTTGAAATTTATCGAGAAACGCATAATGGCCTGACTACAATCTACCTTATATGAATCATCTTCCGCGGATATATATTTTAAAGTGTGAAGTATTAGATCACTTATTGACAACCAAAATATATTGTAGATAAATCTTAATTTTAGGAGCTTGTTCTTATCAGCTGTTACTATTGCCTCGTTAAATAAAACTTGATTCTGATGAATATTTTATCATTTTCAATCGCAGGAAATTGATCAATTATTTAATGTTTTGCTTTTTAATCAATAAGTACACAAGTTTTCAAAAGTTGTTAGAGTTTTTAAGCCAGCTTTATATATTTTTTAAATTAATGCTAGAATTTTGCTTATCAAACATAAAAAAAACAATTATTCAAAACTTTTAAAGAGTTATCAGGTATATAAATATTCAACAGTTGACAAAAATACACTACCGGCGTTTTTGATAAGAACTGTTTTTTAAAATATATTCCTCGTTACCGCGGAGAACAAAGATATCAGGCGTAAGAACCTTAGTTTGGTTCGAAATATTTAAATAAAAACAAGACCATACATTTTCTGAAATGTTTTTATTTGGGGATTTTTGCGCAGTGATTTTTATGTTACGCATTCTAAAACTCCTTGTTAGTTATATTTTATACGTATATATATATATATATATATATATATATATATATATATATATATATATATATATATATATATATATATATATATATATATATATATACAGGGTCCAGTGGAGGAATGGGTGACTTCGTAAACCTCCTTCATACATCTTCTTGTCAGCCGCCCAACTTATCTGCGGTTTTCCCGTTCCAGGGTATGACGTTCTTATTCCACCTTCGATTTACTTTCGCTGCTTTCTCTCTCACATCTTACGCTTTGGCTTTTTTCATATCCAGTCATTTCATTTTCTGTCTGCTAGTTATATTTGGAGAATTAAATGTAGGTTTTACTGATCTATATTATTTATGTTAGTTTTCAGAAAAAAAATGTTAAAATGGTTTTTTTGGTTTTTATACGGATTGCAATTTAGAATCCACTTTTTTAATCCAGTATCAATTTGTTGAACAAGAACATGTTTTCTGGTTAACCTGGCACTGCAGAATTTTATTTTGCACATATTCCTTCTTTTGCACTCTTTCAACTGTTTTAAACCCCATACGTGGGTTGCTATTTATGTAACCGGAATTGGCAGCAGTGGTCTTGCTAGGTACCATCCGACATATACATTGTAAAGTTTGACATTGTTGATTGTATACGTACTCAGAACGTTTTGATATACGGCCGCTATATGTATTGTTTAGTAACTTGAACATTTAATCTCAGTAAAAATTTGGAATTAACTCGTGAGAATTTTCGTGTGATGATTTACTACATCTTTCGACGTGGAATATCTCAACAATAGTCCATCAATCAACTCACTTCGACTTTCACATCTAAAACCACTGTATATCACTGGTTAAGAGAATTCAATCATGGCCTTCGTTCGTTGACGGCCGAATTTAAAGAAGGTCGTCCATCGGTTGTTGTGCCAGAAAACATCGATACTGTGCTCGAACTGACAAAGCTAGATCGTCATGTGACATACCGTGAGATTGAGGCATCCCTGGGTATTAGTATGATAAGCATACACAAAATCTAACATGGACATTTAGCCTTGAAAAATATTTGTGCATATTGGATTCCGCATAATTTGACCAACGCTCAAAAAAGGGTTCGTGCTGATTGGTGCAAAGAAATGCTCAAAAAATACAACCGTAATGCGTCAAAAACAGTGTATAAAATCTACACTTGGATCTATGCGTATGAGTCCAAAAGTAAACAGAAATCGACTGTCTTTCAAAATGAACCAAACCCAACAAAAGTTGTTCGCGAAAGAAGTACTTCGAAGTACATGGTCAGCTGTTTTTATAGGATAAATGAACATGTGGCTGCACTGCCACTAGAAAATTGTAGGACTATTAATTCTGAATGGTACACAACCTTTTGTTTGTCAGAATTCTTTGAAGGAATAAGAAGAAACAACTAGCGACGCATCATTCTTCATCATGACAACGCGAGCTCTCACACATTGGACCGAACAAATCAATGTTTGACCTGTCAAAACATCGAATTGATGGATCATCCACCGTACAGTCCTGATTTGGAACCCAATGACTTCTTGTTAATCCCGTCCGTGAAGAATAAACTACGTGGTCAACGATTTTCGGCGCCAGAAGAAGCGGTTAATGCGTTCAAAATACACGTTTTGGAGATACCTCAATCAGAATGGAAAAAATGCCATGAAAATTGATTCAAACATATGCAAAAAAGTATCGATCATCTCGGAGAATATTTTGAAAAACAATAAAACCATTTTCAATGCTAAATTTTTGTTTTTATTTATTATTTCGGATACATAAATAGCAAACCTTGTATTACGGACCATGAAGTTTTAAGCTCAGTAGCTACTTCCTGAATGGTTTGCTTGGAATCAGCTTCAACTATCAAAATCAAAAAGTTTTCCAGACTTTTTTTATCTTCGAAACTATTTAAATCAACGTTCATAATGTTTTTTGAAAAGCAATATTGATATGTTTTGCTATCTAAGGCATTCATAAAGCATCAAGTGTTCATTGGTCTCTTCCATTCTTACAGGGTTCTAAATATTAATATATTTCAGCCGAATATGATAAGCCGAAGTTATGATATATTCATTTAAATTTTTCTCAGCAGAGGCAAGATGAAATGAGTACCCCATACATTGTTAACATTGACTAGTCTTATATAACACACAATTTTGGACAATATATAACAACTTATTGAAAATGGATTTAAACAAGTCAAAGCATCATCCAATTAAACCAAAAAATAACAAGCAATTTCTTTGCAATACGGGTGCCTATTACTAAAATTATTTACAGCCGCACCCGTTAACGAACTGATCCACCTTGCCTACGTGGAGGATGTAGTTTTGATAATGAACATTACTGAATACTTACAGGGAATGTTAATACAGTTGTACTATGAGTTTAAAAAAATTGTTTTAATAACTTGGTTACTATCTACATTTACTTATGGAAATGAAACTCCGGTATTTCCAAAGAGAAATATTATAATAAGATAACAATCGCATTATATGGGGTGTAGAGGAAATAACTTTCGTACATTTAACCAACGATTCTTCACATCATCTGATAAAAAAAAAGTTCTTTACAACAAGAATTAAAAATTTTAACGTTTGTGCGGAAAAAATTGCAAAATTATTAAAACAACAACCGAAAAGTTATGATCAGAATTACCATTTTAAGCATATATGTGTAAAATCATATTTGGTAAATATTAATTGGTCATTATCTAACGAATATACTAATAACTATTTTTTAAAGCATTTTTAATTTACCTTCAAGCGGATGCGGGTATTTGTTACGGCAGCGGTCGCGCGTAATTTTAAAGTAGGTAGCCTAACCTAAGTGACTTTTTTAGACTAAAGACAAATAAAAAAATGTTAATATATCTTTTAATATATTCTTTATTTATTTAGATACATTAACTTTAAATTAGGAAACAATTTGGTAAAAAGAAATTGTGTAAATGAAAAAGTTTAATTTATAAAATTACACTTTGGCGAGATCAAGTAATAAAATAAACAGCAGTTTTTATTATTTACCTGTATTTAGCCCTTAATTTTAAGTTTAATTATATGTATACACGTTCTCTTTGGATTGGTAAACATTTTAGCAGTATAACTCTTACTTAAATGTAAATTAAAATCAAATTAATAAAATTAATAAGTTTGATTAATTGTCTTCATCATCAGTCTCTTCATCACGGTAACATTCATTGCAAAGAAATGTAGTATGGTGTCGGCAAATATTCCTCAGCCAAGCTGCACATTGTGTCTTGGATTTTCTACTCTATTTAGCAGGATATATTTTGTAGCCTCCTCTGCATACACTGGAATTTGTGCCTGGTTCGTTACATGAGTTTCGTTACTTATTTTAAACATATTTTTTTGAGTTTTCTCGGAATACTTTTTTATCAGCTGCATCCTCAATTCACGTAAATATTTTCGCTTTTTTTCTATAACTACTTTATTTACCCTTAAGATAACATGACGTTTATTCCTGTAATATCTAGAAAATGAAAATAGTGTCAAAGGCTTTTTTTTTCGAGATCGAATGTATTTTTGTCAATTTTACTAGTTGGTCTTCGCCTACGAACCATTTTTAATAATAAAAATAGAAAATACGAACGTTGTTAGACGAAAATTGTATATTGTACTGTATTACATTTCATTGCATTGTATGGCCTTGCATTGCATTGTATTGTATTATATTTATTGCAAAAAATACTATTGCGAAGAGCTTCGCACGTGATTTTTTCATTGTCGGGCGCGCATAAGATATTCGACGTTTACGCTGCGACTACAACAAATGCTATCTGTACGTTATGGACCGCGCGCAGGAAGGGGTATAATCTCTTGTATCACTTGGTGAGCCTACAAGAGGCTACTAAAGATGGGGTACACATATGAAGTAGATATAAGATTTTATGACCGAAAATGTATTAAATGCGGTCGGTTCGACTCCGTGCGACCGTTTGAAAATTAAGAAGCTCATCATACATCAGCCGTCACTGGAGACAAAACTTATTTCAGTGTATATCAGTGCGACTATGTAAGTTCCATTTAAAACCAATAATGCGAATATCACATATTTACGGAGAAGTTTGTATTAAGAAGAAAGCATTTTTCCTGCTGTCGACCTGATTAGAAATATACCAGGACTTTTTCAACATATTCGGGAAAACTGATTAAAACGGTGGCAGGCTTGCATAGATGCAAATGGTGGACATTTTGAGCATTTATTTTAGTCAAACAATTAATCATGTGTTTCTTAATGTGACGTGAATCGGTTGAAACGTGTTATAGCGTGAAAAATTAGTGCTAGTAATTTCAACTTTAGCACCTTTTTCTTTTATCGTAACAAAACAAATATAATTTATATTGAAACATATGAAATAAATGTTTAAAAAAATATTACATATTATTTTCACATAATTCTTGAAGAGGCCAATGAAACAAAAAACTGAATTCCCTTCGATCGAAATAAACACGATGTGACAGGGCAGGAAAATTAGGAGGAATTAGGAAAATTAAAAAAGTTCTGACCTGTTTTTTTTTTGCGGAAATTGTTTTTGGATACATGTTCTAGCAATCTTTTTGTTCCAAATGATGATACGAAAGTTAATTCTCTTACACTTTGTATAGGTTACATATTCTATCATATATTAATTTCCGAATAAATACCTCGGATATTCTAAATGTCGGAACTCGTCGCGTACCTTTCTATAACATCACAAAACGATGTTATCACAGTACCATCTTGTGTACCCTGACAATTAACAATTGCCGTGGTACAGCGATAAATATATTTCGATACATTTTATCTCGTCGCCGCATTCGAGATCATTTCGGATACGATGCCGTATTCTGTCAAGGAAAATTGACAGTACAAAGATCACTTTTTCGATACTGTGAAAGGTGGATTGATGTAAATCGTGTTAACTTACTTTTGCATTTCTTTCATTCGATTAAATTGAATTTCGATTCCGCGTAGGTTATTTTTTACAATTACTTTCTTCTATATTTTTTTTATAAAATTGTATTTTGTTTCTTAATGTTTCTTAATATTTCAATATTAAAATATATTGTACTACATCATATATATTATTATTATTAGGTGCGTATAGACCCGGTTGGATCATGCAAAGCATTCCGACTCATTTTTGATCTTCCACATCTCTCTCATCCTCTCTCCGTGGATCCTCTTTCTCTCCTCCGTCCACCTTGTCCTCGATCTCCTTCAAAACTTCACTCTCTGATGCGACGTTCCCCATATGTATTTTGTTTCTGTCCTCAATCTCTGTCGGATCAATTTGTGCCCTTCCCAGATCAGTTCTGGCTTGTTCAATTCATGGTACTATTGACTTGACCCCTTGTATGTATGTAAGAATTTTGTTGGTGAGTCTTGTCGGTGGGAGTCTACTGATATGTCCATAGAATTTCAACCTTTTTTTTCTTATGTCCGTCGCTACCTTGGACATTCTCTCTGTGGTCTTCCTGGAATATATCTGTATTCTTCCTCTGTTAGTTTTGGGCCGAGAATTTTCCTCACAATTTTGTGTTCTTCTTTTAGTATGTTTTCTATGCCGCTTTTTGTGAGGTGTGTAAGTGTCTCGCTTGTGTATAGTACCTCTGTTTTGATTACTGTATTGTAGTGTCTTATTTTTGTGTGTGTGGACATGCATTTCTTATTGTAGATATTGTGTGTCTTGCCGTATGCCCTCTTCATTTTCTGTAATCAAGTCTTCCGTGCTATCTTCTCTCCTCCTGTGGGTTCGAGGATTTCGCCCAGGTATTTGAAATGTGTGACCCTTTTTATCTTGCCGTATTTGGTGTTCAAATTTTGGACATCTAATTTTGACCAAAAGAATTCGGTTTTTTGAAAGGAGATTTGTAGGCCAAGTTTCTCTGCACATTCCTTGAGGACTTCTATCTGTTTGGTTGTCTTTGTTTCATTGTCTGCGGGTATGGCTAGGTCGTCCACGAAGGCTAGGCATGAGATTTCTATATTGTTTTTGGTTCGTCCGAGTGGTATTGGTTTCCAGTGTCCTTGATTTTTCAGTTCCTTTTCACATTCCCTTATGACTATGTCCAGGACCAGGTTGAAGAGGAGTGGGCATAACCCATCTACTTGGCGTACTCCGGTTTTAATAAGGAAGAGTTCAGAAATTTCTCCCATAAATTTCACTTTAGAGACTGTGTCGGTCAGTGTCTGCTTGATTAATCGTAGTGTTTTGGGGTCGAGTCCTTGTTCTTCTAGGATGTTGAACAGAAATATTCGGTCCATGCAGTCGTATGCTTTCTTGAAGTCCACGAACGTGCAGATGATTGGGACGTTCCTGATAGCTTTCTATTTCAGTATTGTTTTTAGGTGAAAGATTTGTTCCGTGCATGAGCGACCAGGGGAAAGCCTGCCTAGTACTCGCCAATTTTATGTTCAAGTTGTTCCTGTGTTCTCTGGAGAAGGCATGTTGAGAGGATTTTGGAGAGAGGAGGAGACAATTTTCCTTGGGGAATTTTGTGTTGTGTTTGGGGCAATTGTTTGGAGAAAGAGTGTGCCAGCTCCTGACAATTCTCCTGATTGGTTAGCACTAATCTCCCATTTCGCTTTCTGAAGCAAAGATTTTGTCGTGTGTCCCCACGGATATCTCTTGCGAAAGTCCTATAAAAGTCGCTAGTATTATAATTGCGGAAATTCTTCTTTATAGAGTCTAGTTGTTCCTTCATGTACTTCCTCTTAGTTTGTCAGATAACTTTTGCGGTCTGTTTTCTAGTCTCGATAAAAAGCTGTTGGCTTTCTGGGGATTTTTTACTGTTGTACTCCTGAAATGCTCTTTCGTATTCTGAGTCCCATCAAGGGTGTTTTGTGTTCTTTTTCAATGGGACCAGTTCCGGTGTCTGTTCTTTTTCCCATTCCTCTGATATGTTGGATTCCTTGATCTTTTTCGTATCGAATCTCTGTAGGTGTGCCTTTTTATGATGAATTCTCCTTGACTCCTCCTTGGGGTGAACTTGACTTTGATTCGTGTTAGATAGTGGTCTGAGTGGATGTTTGCGTCCCTGCGGACTTGAACATCATGGATCTCTCTTTGTAGTGCGTATCGTAGTAAATCGCAACGTGGTCTATCTGGAATTCACCAATCTGTCCAATTCACCAATGTCTTCTGTTTTCATGGAGATTTTCTGAGGTATGTTGACATGATCTTCAGGTTATTCTGTTGGCATAGTTCGATGAGTCTTATGCCGTTCTTGTTGGTGAATTTGTTACCGGGGAATTTGCCTACGGTTTTCTGATGGATTCTTTCCATACCGATTTGTGCGTTAAAGTCACCCAGCAAAATTTTGATGTCACTGATGTCATGATGAATTATTCGCATTAAATTCGAATTATTAACATTATCATGCTCTTATACTTGTCATCGTATCTTGTACTGAGTATGTGCATGGTCGAGCACTCGCATATCAGATGTTGTACACTCTCCTCTCTGTTGTTACACAGTTGGCCCATACTGTTATTCTGAGTCCCTTGAATGTTGGTTTTTAAGTATATATTGGGAGAGCCTTGTGCTAGGCCGCAACCAGTAGACTTTCAATTTCTTTAGTAATTGCACTTCTCCACAACCAGTCACAGGTCAACTCCTTGTTACATTTTCGTTCGATTGTTGGTAAATATTGTCCATACAGTTACTTTTCTGTCTAGGCGTCCTGTCGCGTCACTGAAATATCAGGTTGGTTGATAGCCGCTTCACATATTTTGAGAATGCTGAAAGTCCCATTTACTTTATCACATCAAAATCACCACATAAAATAATTCGTGTTAATTTTGTCTATAATTTCAACTTCGGCTTCTTTTTACACAATGCCAATATAATTGATATTTTCACTCAGATCGTATCCAAAATCATTAAAGTTTATCGGGTTTTAATTTTCGCCTAGTGCCGTTTGCCTTATCATGGTTGATGTGTTGTTTTGAATAAAAACCGAAAACTATGTTGCCTTACTTCACCTGCGTTAACAACCTGTTTAAGCAAGGAATCCCAGCTGTTGTTATTTTTCGGCTTCATATTTTGCACTTGTCAGCTCAATATATCGACGGTAGTCAACAGGTGACGCATGTATTTATAATTTTTGTCATACTTAGAGATTCGCGTTTTATTTAATACTTTCTAATATGTTAATAAAATATTTTGAGGATATTTTTATTTATTTATGTATACTATATAAATTGTATACACTATAATAATATTGGTAATGATAAAAACTAAAAATTCCACATTTATTTGATAGTTAAAAATAATAACGAGTAATTTCATCGCGGTTATTATAATATTCTGTGAGGCATGAATTGAATTAGACGATCTATATGTTCTTGTGATAACGTATCCTAGACACGTTGTATACATAACTAAAATTTGGTTGAAGTTGCTAGCAGCTAGAGCACTCTCTCATGACGTCAACCAGTTCTATTTCGCACATGTTCTATCAGCGTCAAATATGGGTATCCCACCGGTCAGTCGAGTCTAAGTATTGTAAACTCTTCTAAAAACTGCACTGCTGACGAGTTGTGTGTGGTTTGATTCATGTTACTAAAAGATGAGACTTTAAAAAGCTTACAGATATGGCCTGCTATACAAGCTGCAAGGGGTGACAAGGGGTGATCTGTTTCCCATGTGTTAAATGGACTCATAAGTAATGTGGCTTTTTTTAATTTTAAAAACATTGCCTTCTATTGACGGTTTTTTCAATCTTTTCTATGGTACAAAATCTGGAAGATATGTTGAGTTTAATAAGGATCTGTAGCTGGCAGAAATTGCAAATGATCTCAAACATACCATTCAGGAATTAGTCACAAGGCTTAAAACATACTGGTCTACAATACAACGGTGTTAAAACCAGTGCACAAAGTTCAAAGAAAGGAAATATGGATATCATTTCAACTTTCAATTGAAAACAAAATTCAACATGTAACCATCTGCAGTGCATTTTTTTCCAGGTTACGCAGCGATGCTTTTCTTCAAGAAATTGTTACTGGAGATGGAAAAATGAATGCTATATAGCATTCATCATAAGATAGAATGATGGTTAACATCAAGACTCGCTTCAAAACCAGCTGTTCACTCTAAAAAGTGTTACTGTTAATATGTTGGGTGAGATTTTCTTGGAATTATTCACTATGAATGCTGAATATTATTGTGCTCAGCTTAAGAGACTAAACATGGCTTTGATTCAAACATATCTAAGACTGATTAATCGAAAAAGTATCATTTTGCTGCATAAGAATGCAAGACCTCAAAGTACCAGAATTATTCAAGAAAAAATCAAAAAGTTAGGCCGTTGTAGTTTATTTTCTAAGGACAATTTAGATCCGTCACAATTTCGAACTTGCGACCTAGCTTTATTATAGTGGTAAATATGTAGTGTTTCTTATTCAGTCGTTAATCTAAATTCATTTCAAGTATTTATCAGTATCGGATTTCGGGAATAGATTTCCATATAGGGTTCCGCCCAGGTATGTTTCTTTTGTTAGAGTGATCGTGATAAGTGTGGATTTTGAGTCATTAGCTTTAATTCGCTGTATTTTTAGCCATGTCTCAATATGCCCTTTGGAGTTTTTTCGGAAGCCAATCTGGGGACTTTATTGGTCGCTAAGATGGCTGTATCATCAACGCAGGTTATTGTGTATACATGTAGTGTTACAGGAGAATCGGCAGTATACATCAAATAGAATAGGCCCAATAACACTGCTCTGAGAAATGCCATTCATCGGGAATAATTCTGTTGTTTGTTCTTATATTTGACTATGAATAATCAGTGTTAGGAATGATTGTAGTACCTGGTAATAGGGTGCCGGCAGGTGGATTTTTAGCTTGTTCAGAAGATTATTAATCCAAACCTTATCGAACGCCTGAGTGATATCGATGAAGACAGCCCGACCAGTATTTTATTATTTCAAATAATTTTTTTTTGATCTCTATTACTCGATGCACTTGTTCAATTGTGGGTGCTGGTCACACACACAAATTTAAACTGATGTTCTGGAATCAATTTATTCTTTCCCAAAATGGGCTTTAATCTCTCAAGAAACAGCTTCTCGAAGAGCATGGAACGCATGGGTATTAAATTGATTCACCTGTAGGATGTTGGTTTGTTAGTCGGCTTCCTTGGTTTATGATGTAATATAATTGTGGCAAGTTTCTATTGAGTACGAAAATAGTCTGTTCTGAGCATGGCAATTATCGCTTGCTCAGGAAGTCGTTTTAATATAGCCCTAGTTATCAGGTTATAACCTGAAAGTTCTTAAAGTTTATGTTTATCATAATATTTAATTTCTTTGGGTTTGAATGGTCCGATGGGAAGTGCTATTTAGTACGGTTTCAGGCACACCGCTTACTGAATATCCTTTGGAAACTATTGTTACCACGAGTCCTACCCCATTTAGAGGGGCACTGGCCGAGACTAATGTTTTCCCTTTCCCGTGGTACTCAAGCTAGATGACTTTCCTCATCAACGTTGGATGAGTAGCCGTAGCGATCTATATCACAGGTCAACAAATTTAAACTTTTTTTAGGTAATATTGATGAACACATTTGGATATGATATTTTAAAAGCCTATGAATTACACCCTAGTAATTAATAGGCTTTCAAGAGTTCATATATGAGATTTTTATAGCTTTTATTTTTCTTGTTGCCCAGAAATCCTTTCACTACACTTATAAAACGCTTTCAAGCTGCTAAGTCCTTTTAATTTTTCGTCAAAACGGAAATCATCTAGAAGCTTCCTTATTTGAGTTCTATTAAAAATGTCTTTTTTTAGTTTTACATCACTTAGTTGAGGACAAATTTCTTTTAGGTAGTAGGTTCTGTCCACACTGTAGGAAAAGCAAGCGGCATAGAATTTTTCTTGCGATGCATCTACTGTACTAAATTTACGTGACAACTTTTAGTCCAACTTTTATCTCGATATCCAATTTGGCACTTAAAATATAAAAGATAGGTTTTCTTGACTTCCTCAGATATAGATTTAGCTTGACACTTTAAAATATATCGTCCGCATATATGACAAAACTTATCCGGTGGACTTTTACCAAATCGATTACTAGAACTTGCCATTTTATTTAAAATCGACTTAAACACTTGACAGTACTGTAAATGAAACATAAACAAATTAAGCCATAGGAAACAATAAAACTGCCCTTAAAGGTTCGCAGAATGCTGAGGATATACCCCCTCTACGGTCTCGTGGTAATTCCTACATTGTCCAGTCCGGTACAAATAGCTCCAGTGACTCCATTTCTGTGAATATGTATTTTAATAACTACCTAATTGAAACGCAAAAAGATCATTCTCATCAATGTTACAAAATCATGTCGACCTGTGTACTTTACTAATTACTGATGCCAACGCTTGTAGTTCATAGGGGCTTGGGAAAATTGAGGTAAAACACCAGTTTTATAAGTGGGCGTCGTAAAGTGGGCTAGCTATCCGTGGGGAGTTGTGGTAGGGAAGAAATATTTTTGTCATTATTCGGGTAAGTTTTGAAAGAAAATAATTGACCGAAGAAGAAAAACGTTTTACGAATGTGTCTGCCTTTTCTTGATAGTTTTGGTCCCTGATTTGTTTTTTTTCCTGATTGGAGAGATAGTTTCTTGTGATTTGTTGATTTTTGAAGTACAAACTTAAACCTGCTTGATTTAGTGACATGTTACCAAGAGCTCGACCCTTTTCAAATTTCGAAAACTGCCTGAAATGATAACTTATAGGAACTCCTCGCATCTCAGCACTGTTAGCTATATACTGTTAGCTTATATTTTTAGTTGCATACTCGGTGTTACACTTTTTTTTAGTTAAATAAATTTCTTCTTGAAATAAATGCATTTCTCAATAGAAACGTAGCGAAAATTAAGTCTAGCATGTATCATGAAAACTTAAAACTAAAGTTACACCAGCTTAAATTAATTTATTATCGGTTGGAAAAAAATAATATGTCACTAACCATTTAATTGAGATATTTTCGCAAACCTGTCATTGTCATTATGGTCACTTTTGTTTTCATCACCTATTTCTTATTTTCCAAATACAAAAAAATTTTGATAAAATTGGAATTCTGTCTTGTCCTAATGCACCTGTTCTCCTAACCTGTTTAAACAAGGTACCCCAGCTGTTGTTAGTGGTTCAGTGGTTCAGCCTCATTTCTTGCACTTGTTAGCTTAATATACCGAGGATAGAGATAGTTGGGGCGTGGAATTTTATTATTTGTCTTTGTAAGTGGCGTGTTTCCTAGCAGTTAAACGCATTTTACTTTTAAGTTTATTATTTTCCTGACAGTTTTAACAACAAAAGGTAAATGTGACATTTAGAATTGGTTGGATTGCTACGATCTGTTCATATATCAGCGTCGTTATCGACTGCGAGGTATAATAATTGTGCCTAGTACAAGGCCAACGTATATTTATATGATTTCTTTAAGTTTATGTTCGATATTCCGAGATTATAGTGCGAAGGAAACTTTCAAATTTATCTCACGGACAGTTTATCAAAACTTTTCAGTTTTATCGTGTTAGACGATCCGAATTACGCAAATTATGTTCAGTGTAAGGATGTAAGCGTAGGTAGATTCGTTAATTATACTTTGAAATTCTAAACAAATCGTCGTAGCCTACTATGAACATATTACATAACTTTTTCCATTATTTTTAGCTGTGTTTCTGTTTTATTTTATTACTTGTAGTAGAAAAATATATATCCATGGATGATGGATTTAATGGTCAGGTTTTGTAACTATTGTAATACAATGGGGCAACTTTCAAGGGTACCTATAAGTAATGTTTTTTTATATTTTAAAAATATTGCCATTTACTGACAATAATTTAACTTAATATAACATAACTTATATTCCACTTAAATATACAGGGTGTATATAACTTTCATATATTTAAGCCATGATTAATTACATTAAACCGATTAAAACAATTTTTTACTTTGCTATCTATCACTTTTATTTTTTACTTTTGTGCTCTTATAGTTTCGTAAAACAAGGTTACATTCTCAAACACTACTTTTATAACTAAGGGATTACAGCTGTTTATCCTATGTAGCTAATTTTACATTTTTATTGGGGTTAATTTTTTACAATATTTTAAATAGTGGGGAATTTCGCAGAACTGTCTTATCGTTTAATAACCGTCTAGAAGGGTCTTTATTATATTTTTAAATTTCAATGGCTTCTAAAATGTTTAATTTTTTGTTTTTTGGCACTGTATGTAAAATTTATAAATTTGTAATTTCGGGAAATATATATCCAGTATCTATGAAATGGTTCGCAAAATTAGAATTTTGTTTCTTTTAATATGTACGCAGCAATATGTATCTGGTTTGAAAATTTCGGCCCGTTTGTCCCACATAACAGCTACTGCACTCCTTGCAACTTAACATATAAACTCCAGATTTTTTATTTTGTGATATTTTATCTTTGACATTAAAAAGTTGTTTACTGGGGGTTTTAAACACTATTTGCAAATTATGTTTCCTTAAAGAGCGAGCTATTTGTTCTGAAATTGGAACGAAATATATAATCTTAGAGTATTTTTTATGATTTGTTTGTTTTACTTTTGGGTATACTTGATGAATTAATAATTATTTCCGTTTTTTATTTATAAAATATAATTATTTTGTGCTATTAGTTTTAATTTTTGCATATTATATTTTGCGTTATATTTTCGTTTATTTTTGGATAATGGAATTGTGAAATCTCGGGGATCATAGACATATATGCTGCACATTTATGTGTAATGGGGTGGATTTATTGTTTTCTAATTTTTATATCTGAGTATATGGGTTTTCTATAGTTAAGAGTATTGTTTAGAAATTATATTTCAAACAAAATATCAAGTTTATTTTGTATCAACAAACAAACTAGAACAGAATAGTTTATATATATATATATATATATATATATATATATATATATATATATATATATATATATATATATATATATATTAAATGAGGTAATAGACTGACAAGGCAGTAACCTAGAAGTTTGTTGACCTATGCCTTACTTTGTCGCTATTTTTGACATTTATATTTCTTTTTTTTTTTAGAAAGTTTAGAAATTATATTTCAAACAAAATATCAAGTTTATTTTATATCAACGAATAAACTAGAACAGAATATTTATATATATATATATATATATATATATATATATATATATATATATATATATATATATATATATATATTAAATGAAGTAATAGACTGACAAGGCAGTAACCTAGATGTTTGTTGACCTATGCCTTACTTTGTCGCTATTTTTGATATAGTTCTGTTTTGACGTGGGCAAAAAGACACGCCTGGTGCACCGGCGAGACTTTCGTTTCGCTATTCTTGACCATTTTATCCTCCGAACTGACCGGATTTGCATTGCGTCGAGCTTCGCTCTTGACTCATCTTAATTGGGCTTACGTAAAACAATTGCTTAGTTAACTTGTTTGTTCGGTAAATCACTCGTTGAATAAGTAGGTTTTTCCTGTGTGTAATTTTCCGGCAAAGCATGAATCTTATTGGTAAGGATTGGTAATGTTGACTTAAGATGTATGTACACTACCATTCACAATTATTTAAATATCGTAAATAACTGAATATTTTTGGTTTCAATATAGCATTATATAATGTTAATATAGACAATTAAAAGTGCCCTTTTGTATTAATTATGTATATTTATGCCTATACGCGGGTGATTTAAAAAGAGTATATATATATATATATATATATATATATATATATATATATATATATATATATATATATATATATATATATATATTTATTAGGTGCGTATAGACCCAGTTGGGTCGCGCAAAGCATTCTGACTCATTTTCGAGTGTTCTTTCTGATCCTCCACACCTCTCTCATCCTTTCTCCGTGGATTCTCTTTCTCTTCTCCATCCACTTTGTTCCCGATCCCCTCGAAACATCGCTCTCTGATGCAACGTTCCACATATGTATTTTGTTTCTCTACGTTCTTCTATCCTCAATCTCTGTCGAAACCATTTGTACCTTTCCCAGATCAGCTCTGATTTGTGTGGTCCATGGTACTGTTGACTTGACTCCTTGTATGTATTTAAGAATTCTGTTGGTGAGTCTTATGGGTGGGAGTCTACTGATATGTCTATAGAATTTCAACCTTCTTTTTCTTATGTCCGCCGCTACCTTGGACATTCTCTCTGTGGTTTTTCGATTTTCCTCATAATTTTGCGTTCTACTTTTAGTATGTTTGCTATGCCGCTTTTTGTATGAAGTGTAAGTGCCTCACTTGCGTATAGTACCTCTGGTTTGATTACTGTGTTGTAGTCTCTTATTTTTGCGTGTGTAGATAGGCATTTCTTATTGTAAATATTGTGTCTTGCCGTATGCCCTCTTCATCTTCTGTAATCGAGTCTTCTGTGCTATCTTCTCTCCTCCTGTAGGTTCGAGGATCTCGCCCAGGTATTTGAAGTGAGTGACTCTATTTATTTTGCCGTATTTGGTGTTCAAATTTTGAACATCTAATTTTGAGCAGAAGAATTCGGTTTTTTGAAAGGATACTTATAGGCCGACTTTCTCTGCACGTTTCTTGAGGAGTTCGATCTGTTTGGTTGCCCTATTTCATTGTCTGTGAGTATGGCTAGGTCATCTGCAAAGGCCAGGCATGATATTTCTATGTTGTTTTTGGATCGTCCAAGTCGTATTGGTTTCCAGTGTCCTTGATTTTTCAGTTCTTTTTCCCATTCCCTGATGACTTTGTCCAGGACCAGGTTGAAAAGGAATGGGGATAACCCATCTCCTTGGCGTACTCCAGTTTTAATCAGGAAAGGTTCGGAAATTTCTCTCATAAATTTCACATTAGAGGTTGTGTCAGTCAGTGTCTGCTTGATCAATCGTAGTGTTTTGCGGTCGAGTTCTTGTTCTTTTAGGATGTTGAACAGAGATTTTTCGGTCGATGCAGTCATCGGCTTTCTTGAAGTCCACGAACGTGCAGATGATTGGGACATTCCTGATAGCTTTGTATTCAGTATTTTTAAGTTAAATATTTATTCAGGGCACGAGGGACCAGGGCGAAAGGCTGCCTGGTACTCGCCAATTTTGTGTTCTAATTGTTCTTGTGTTCTCTGGAGAAGGCATGCTGAGAGGATTTTGTAAGTGACTTGTAGTAAGCAGATTCCTCTGTAGTTGTTCACATCTGTTCTGTCTCCCTTCTTGTGCAGCGGATGGATAGGAGCACATTTCCATTCATCTGGTAATTTTTTTGTTTGCCAAATGTTCGTGATAATTTGCGTAAGTTCCTGAAGTGAAATTTGTTCGAGGTTTTTCAATAGTTCCGCGGTGATACCATCTTCACCGGATGACCTGTTATTCTTTAGTTTGCGCATGTGCCTGTGGATTTCTTCCTGTGTTGGTGGTGGTGATTCTGAGTGGGTATGGATACAATTTTCCTTGGGGAATTTTGTGGCGCGTTCAGGGTAATTGAGGAATTCAGAGAAATAGTGTGCCAGCTCTTGACAATTCTCCTGATTGGTTAGCGCTAATCTCCCATTCCGCTTTCTGAAGCAAAGATTTTTTGGTGTAAATCCACGGATTTCTCTTGCAAAAGTCCTATAAAAGTATCTCGTGTTATAATTGCGGAAATTCTCCTCTATAAAGTCTAGTTGTTCCTTCATGTACTTCCTCTTAGTTTGCCTGATAACCTTTGCGGTCTGTTTCCTAGTTACGTCAAAAAGCTGTTGATTTTCTGGGGATTTTTTAGTGTTGTACTTCTGAAATGCTCGTTTGCGTTGCTGCAATGCACTTTCGCATTCCGAGTCCCACCAAGGGTGTTTTGTGTTCTTTTTCAATGGGTTCAGTTCCTGTGCTTTTTGTGTATTTTTTTGTGGAATTTTTCCACGTGTCTGCGTGTTCCTTTTCCCATTCCTCTGTTATGTTGGATTGCTTAATCTTTTTTGTGTCGAACTTCTGTAGATGTGCTTTCTTGTGATGAATTCTCCTTGGGGTGAACTTGACTTTGATTCGTGTTAGGTAGTGGTCTGAGTCAATGTTCGCGCCCCTGCGGACTTGGACATCTTGAATCTCTCTTTGTTGTGGGTATGAGATCGCAA
This sequence comes from Cosmopolites sordidus, assembly GCA_031761425.1. NCBI lineage: Eukaryota > Metazoa > Arthropoda > Insecta > Coleoptera > Curculionidae > Cosmopolites > Cosmopolites sordidus. The sequence goes on along the minus strand of JARFXV010000753.1, from coordinate 295,289 downwards.
CGTGGTCTATCTGGAATTCTCCAATCTGTTGTATAGGCGATCTCCATGTCTTCTGTTTGCGTGGAGATTTTCTTAAGGATGCTGACATGATCTTAAAGTTATTCTGTTGGCATAGTTCGATGAGTCTTGTGCTGTTCTTATTTGTAAATTTATGACTGGGGAATTTGCCTACTGTTTTCTAATGGATTTTTTCTCTACCGATTTGTGCGTTAAAGTCGTCCAGTAAAATGTTGACGTCATCCTTTGGGACCTTTGCCATTACCTTCTCTAGTGTTGCCCAGAATTTCTCTGCAGACTTGGGGTTTTTCTTGTTGTCTCTGTTTGTGGGGGTATGTACGTTGATCATGGTGTATTTTTGGGCGTGATTTCCTTAGTAGAAAACTATCCCTTTATGTACCACAAAGGCCATGCCTAGAAGCGGAGAGCTCCTGGCGAATCGTTTTTCTGTCCTGCTATTTAATATGCGATAGTTCCCATAGTCTACCGTGTCCTCATCGGTGATGCGTGTTTCTTGTAGGGCAAGCACAAGTATCTTTTGCCAGTCAAGTTCTGAAGTTAGGTTGTGAAGTTTTCCTGGTTGGATCAGCGTGTTGATGTTGAAGGTACCAATATATGTAGGTGTTTTATGTGGAAATTTGCCGGAAAGCTCCGACTTTTCTTGAGATCGTGAAAGTCCAGGTTTCCTAGACTCCGAAAACTCGGTTGCCGTCTGTCGACGGGTGGGTTGGTTACCACCTGGGGTATCATTGTTATTATTTTTGTCATTTTCGTAAATTTAAACAACGATTTTTTACATCATTATGTACAAAATGTACCATTTCCGCAGAAAACAACTCAGAAGTTTGTTTTATTTTTTTAGCAATTGGCAACATCTCATTCTCTTGTATATTTAGATTGAGGGACATTCAGTTTTTTGTTTCATTGGCCTCTTAAGTTATTATTTAAAAATAAAATAATTTATTTTTTAGCCATTAATTCTATATATTTCATCATAAATTTGGTTTGTTTTGTTATGAAACAAGAAAAAGTTACACAATATTGTCGTTTAATGTTAAAGTTGAAATGACTAGCATTTATTTTTCGCACTGTAACTTGTTTTCAACTACTTATGTGACGTTAAGAGACACATGATTAATTTTTTTATTAAATTAGTCCACCATTTTAAATTAAATTAGTCCACCATCCCATTTCTGTTCAAAGAAGCTTCGTCGGTTGATCATTAGTGTCAATGTTAGCTCGAATCATAAGCAGACAATTAAACGTAGGCGTCTGAAACTATGCTGTACGAAATTTTACGAAGATCAAAATATTACTGAGCTCAGACTCATAATTTAAAAACAAATAATCGGAATTCGAGGAGAAATGTTACGTTATATAACGAGTGATTTGCGGTTTACACTGGAAGAATATTTACGAAGAGTCGGAGGTCACTTCGAACCGCAGAAACTAATTTCTAATTTCTTTAAATAAAGTATTTTGCTTAGTTACTGTTTCTTTTATGTCCTGTTTCTCTACTGTACACTGTATATTGACATCGAGGTTCTCCCTATATGGAAAATTGGGACATTTTCAAACTGATGAGTGCAAATATGTCCTTATATTTTTGGTAATATCATCCATAAAAAGGCACTAAATTAGAATAGTTTGATTTTTTTTAGTTCGTCCGAACTTCATTAAATTCAAATAAAACAACAACCAAATTAGACTTTAATTGAAATAACATTCAATGGCATTAATGTTTGAAAAAAATTTCGGACAAATATCCGTCGCGGATATTCTGACAAAGCGCATTCTGTCAATTCAATTTCCGACCACTTTTTAAAGCAATTGGAGACTTACGTCCGCAATTGTCCGAGTTATGTTGGCTTCCAAGGCGTCAATGTTGCTGGTTTATCAGCATAAACCAAAGATATCCATAACACCAAAGAAAATAATCTAGAGGCATTAAATCGTATGACTTTGTTGGCCAATTAACAGGTTCGTTCCTCCAAATAATTTTCTCACTAAAATGTTTTCTCAATGAATCGATTATTGCGGTCGCTGTATAATATGTGGAGTCATCCTGTTGGAATCACATCTCCTCTAGATTAACAGCATTCAAATTCGGAATTAAATAATCATTGATCTCTGTAACGATTCGCATTAACGGACTGATCAATTTGGTTCTTCATCAACACTGCCAGCAACAGTGGCCATATTTTCTTCGGAACGTACAGTTTTTTTTGTCTTGTTTTTGTTTTAACACCGAGCAGCGTGAATTGCGTTTGAAATTCATCAACAATTCGGCAAGTACATGGCTTGGTTGGGCGATTTTGTGCACAATAAAATTCTCTACTCTTCAAGTTTGGCGTGGAGAACCCTCTCAAGTTTGGCGCAGAGAACACTGACAATTTTCAAGCGTTGCTCTGATGTTAAACGTTCCATGATGATTTGCCAGACATTTAATGTGCTATGATGATTGCCATGATGATTTGACAGCGATTCCTATCGGAAGTTCGGACATACTTTAAAAAATCACCCTTTATATAGCTCGTACAAAATAAAAACAGTTGCATGTCGTTAAACACGTGATCAACATTTTGACTGCCCTGTTGCCAGATTGCTATTAAGCATCATAACCTTACTTTAGCGAATCATTTTTACAATTGAAACTTTAATAACAATTAAAAAAATAAACTCTAAATTAAATGTAAATTACAAAGTAACTAACAAAATTATAACAAATGTTAAAAGTCTTGCGAGTGTTGTCGATTTAATACCTCAAGATAGATTCAGCATATGGAAAATCCTTCGTTCAAAAACTATCGACAACGTTTTTTAATATTTGAATGGTTATTAAAATTAACGGAAGAACTTCTTTTACATTCATACTGGTCGTACCATTTCATTATTTATTTTTTTGTATGTTTAATCGAATTTTTCCATATCTCAGGAGTAACAATGTGAAGTGCTTCAAGCCCTATGTTTACACAGTCTTGCTGTGTATTACCATTTCTACCCGTATGTTTATTACAGTAATTTTTTACAATTCCCCATATAAGTTCAAGTGGATTGAAAATGCAATGGTATAAGGGAATACGTAAAGCTTTGTGCCTATATTGTTCTGCCAAGTTGTCTACGAACTATTTCCGTGTTGGTTTATTTCTGAAAAGTATCCATTTAGGACATATATTAAAATAATAAATTTGGTTGTGGTACGTACTCTGCTACAGTTTTTAATAGTTCAGTTTTAGGCATTTCGATTGAAAATGCTATATTATTATAAGTTAACAATCTTGAATGACAGCTTTAGTCCATGAGCTATTTGGTATCTTCTTTAATAACATGCTATGATACGAAGCATTATCCATAAAAAATAAATATGGCTTACTTAATTTTTTTAATAATTGGTTTTCAAACCATTTCGAGAAAATTTCCTGATTGATTTCACCATGATAGCTCATTATTTGACGAAAATATGGTCTCTTCACCCTCAAATAAATCCATCTTTACTGCCAGCATGAAGTATGATGTATCTAAAATAAAAATTTTCAATCAAAACTTTTCATATTTTTTGAATATTTTTGTTACTTATCTTTTACCATTAACTTTGGTGGTTTTTACACTCCTCATATTATTATCTAGTGATGAATGACTTACAGTACCTTTTTGAAAAATCCAGATTTCATCTAAGAAGAGAAATTTGTACAAGACTTTTTTTCTTTCCTTCATATAAATTCTCAAAAAATCTATACGTTTTATGGCAACATTGGGAAGTTCCATAAGCCATCGTCTTGGATCATTTTTTCATATAAAACCTACTTTTAATACGTTGCAGAATGACATATGGCATCTGTCAAACAGTTTTTTCTCTTTTAATTGCTGATGATTGCTGTCCTGAAAATTAAAATGAAACTGTGAGTGCCTACGTATAAACTACATATGGATTTAAGAACAGTCTTCTGCAATTCTTAGATTTCGAATACTTACTGTGTTCATACATGATATAAATGGTGTCACGAATAGAACTTGCATCCAAAGCTGCAGTATTGGTAACCCTTTTAGTAAAACTACGCTTTCTAGGTGATTTTAAAACTTCATTGTTTTTCACTTTTTGTGACTATATATATATATATATATATATATATATATATATATATATATATATATATATATATATATATATATATATGACAAACTAAATATGTCCAATTATTAGCAATTAACTTAACATACCTCTCTAACTGCTGTGTAACAGTGGACCATTATTTTCTCGTTTTTGTTTACAATAGTGTATCAGAGATGCTACAAACTCTTGACAACGACTGTTTAAATGATTTGACATTTTACAGGCGCGACTCTGACAATTACAACACTGTGGTAGTTGTTAAAATAACTGCTTTCGATTGTAAAATGAAAGTAAATGTTTAGATACAAATGGGATAACCTTTAAACATGTCAATAAATATCAACAAGGAAAATTTGAAACTTGACAACGTCGCATATGCTGTCAACCGAATCCAGCTCTAAATTTGAAATTTATTGAATACATTCCATTTGAATATTTTATTATTTAATTTGCAACTGCTTTAGTTTTGTACAGGCTATATACACTAATAATTTAATTTATAAAAAATTATATGTCAAAAAACAAAGCTTAAATACTTTTCGATTATGTGAAAGATTAAAAAACCCATCTGGGAAATAATCAGAAACGGTTTTTTTTCTCGTTTAAATAAACCCGGTTTTAAACAAACAACGGTTGAATCATGATTTAAAATAGTAATTGCCGTCGCTTTATAATTTTCGAGATTCAGATCTGACCGTTAAATTCTCTATGACTGGTTTATGGCTGGGTCCATAAATTATGGTAACATTCTAACGTTTCGGTGTCTTACCGTCACTCGATTCATCAATTTTTCTTTCGATGGTCCGTTGTACATAGTACGTCAATATATTTTAGATACGATAACGCGTCTTTCAAATTGACCGGTTTTTTCAATTCTTAAAACACATAATTTGCGTTGATTTCAAAAAACTTTTTATTGATAATTGAAGCATAGTGTATGACATTTAAACACGAAAGACAATATCTGCCAAATGACCACCTCTTGTAGCTCCACAGACGTCCACTTTTTTGTCAAATTTTTGAATGACATTTTGGCATAACCGTTGCCATATCTCACCAATGATCTGAATAATTTCATCCTTTAGTTTAGGAATCGATTGTGGATTGTTCTTCTAGACTTGGCTTTTTACTTAACCCCAAAGAAAATATTCCAACGGTGTCAAATCACATGATCTTGGCGATTGATTCTAAATGTCATTTTTACAGTATTTTACCATTATAATCATCTCAAAAAAAATAATCTCAAAAGTCTTATGCTTTCTATGCCAACTCCAGAATATTTCGAATGACCATCGTAGAAAGGGGGACTAATATCATTTCTGCAATATTTTAAGTTCTAATAGGTGTTTCGGTTAATAATGTCGTTTTTTTCGCGATCTTTTTATCTATTGTTTTGAAAATAACAAAAGTAGCGTCACTGTAAACAGATTGTCATGAAATTTTGACACATGACTTTGAAGGTTGGTACAATCGACAACTGGTAAGGATTTTACGTAAGTGACATATATATATATATATATATATATATATATATATATATATATATATATATATATATATATATATATATATATATATATATATATATATATATATATATATATATGGCAGAACGGGGCCTTATTGGCCGATGTATTATTTGTAATGTTTTTATTCAGAGTTGAATTTTTTTGAGATTGCATTGCTGGTTTTCTTCTGCCTAATTAATATTGGATAACTTTACTTCTGTTGTATGCAAGTTAGTTTTATTTCAAATAGTCCTCAATGACTTTAAAACTAAATGTAGGTACTAAAGTTATTTCTGCAAAAGTTCTGTTCATTTTTTTTCAATAACATGTGTACAATGGCGTATAAATTTTACATTTTAAAATTACGTTCTGTTTAAAAAACAGCACTTTCGAAAATTATCCAAAATTTGCAAGTGTTTCGTTCTTCTTTTACATTTTTGTTTCGAAAAAACTGAAAATTACAATTTATTACGTAAATAAATTTACGCCAAGACAGCTACCAAATGTCCCAACGTTTGTTCCCAATTTTTACATACAATGGCTCCATTAAGGCTTCCAGTCTTGAAGGCTGCACTGGCAAAACGCTTTTAATTAAAAAAAAGTGGATTATTGTAATTGGAAAAGCGTCAACAATCGTTGTGTGGGTACGGGCGTAATTTTTTTCTCTTCTGGCTATTAATGGCTATGTAAACAAATTCGTCGACCTTAGAGAATGAGTTTTTTTATTCTCTGTTGCATTACCGTATATTACATCACATATGGCTACAGGGTGATTCATTGTATTTTTATTTGCTTATTATATATCTCTGTAAGTATTTAGTACCCAGTTTTGTTTAAAAAATTACATAAAATTGAAAGTTTATTAAAGTTATGCATGTTACTTGCGTGTGTACATGCATGGTGGTTAATAAGCACTTCTCCTGTCTTGTAGCCCATTCTGGTCGCTTTTCAATTAATGCATGAATCAAATTAATCACTTGTTGACGATAGCGAATGGTATTAATTGTTTCACCTGGTTTCAGAAGCTCATGGAACACGACACCCTTCTGATCTCTTTCAGGCCGAGAAAACAAAACTTCCCACACCGTTTTTCGCTTTTCCATCTGTCTGTCATTTAGCTGATGTGATTCCCATTTTTTGCCTTCTGAATCTTTTCCATGATATGCCCGGTGATCACAAATGGTTCGGTGACCAATATTTAACATCTCTACCATTTGTTGTTCAGTTTGCCCCTATCGTGTTCTTCTCAAAATGCTTGCAATTCGGCATCTTCAAATTTTTCGGTTGACCTGGGGGTTTTTTGTCTTTCAAGTCGAAATCACCTTTTTTGAATCGTCTGAACCAACGCCCACAAGCATCTTGGGTTGGGACATTATCACGGTAAATTTTTACATGTATATGACGCTTTTCACTAGCATTTTTCTTTTGATTGAACAAGAAAAGCAGCAGTTCATAACCGCAAATGCTCTTTATTTGACTTGAAACTCGACATGTGTACCAGTTAGAAACATTAATCCTAACTCGAAATTGTTTAAAAATCAATGGTGTTTTGAAAAGTAGTATTCTAGCAACAAAATGACATAAGAGATTAGACTACTTGTTTATACCGCGGCGTATTATTTCAGTGCTGACAACTTTTTGAGAATGGTTTTCCACCAATGTTTTGAGCTTAGGTGCACTAATTTATGAGTGTTTATGTATTTCTTTTAACATAAAGTGTTGCTCTCTTCCATTTCATACTTTCGGGCGGTCAGTTTGTTTCTTAGGAAAAATTCTGACCTCATTTTTGTAACGTTGCACGATATCTTTAATCGTACTTTTACTTTACTGAAGCAATTGCCCAATTTTTCGGTAGGAATTTCCTCTTTCATAATGATATAGCACTATTTGCCAATTTTTAGAACTAATGTTTTTTTTTTGGGTTACGTCCCATTTTAAGATATTCCTTCGACACCAGTCCTATTACCACCAGTCCACCAATTACTATTTGTAGTAAACAAAATTCGAAGATTACTCAATTAGACATAATTGATCCAGACATAATTGATTACTCAATTAGACATAATTTTTTTTGTTTGCTCTTCCGAATATTTTTGAGATGAATAAAAATAATATTTTTGCTTATCTTCTTAAGTTCGTCAAAGTCGTTGGGTATTTTTAAGACAACTAGAATTTCATACTTAATATAATAATAACTATGAAACTAACTACTTAATATAATTACTATAATCCTCAGACCATTTTATCCATCTCTTCATAACAGTAGAACCAGCAAAGTTCAATAGATTTGCTATTTCATGAATACTTGAACCAGCTTCTTTCATACCAACTGCATTAACGTAGCATTATAATACTTGTAACAGAATCCCTAGAATCCTGCTGAATTTAGTGGCATTCGAAAATGATCCCATACCATGGCAAAAACAAAAATGTATTCTCTTTTTGCCACTCTTTTTTATAAACGCATACATGTATTTAAAAATAATCAAGTAAAAAATGTGTTAATTTTTATATTAAAGATAAACTTTACAGTGAGTATATTTTCAATTTAATTCAAACATGTATAATGGGTTTCTTTTCTTTTTTATTTCGTCTTTTTGTTCTTCAGCATAAATAAATGAATAAATATGTGTATATATATATATATATATATATATATATATATATATATATATATATATATATATATATATATATATATATGTGTGTATATATATATATATATATATATATATATATATATATATATATATATATATATATATATATATATATATATATATCATCATCATCAGCCCGCATCGATCCACTGCAGGATGAAGGCCTCTTCAGCATGCTTCCAACCTTCACGGTCCTGGGCTTTCCTCTGCCACTCGGGTCCAATATACTTAACGATGTCATCAATCCATCGTGCTTTCGGTCTTCTTCGCGGACGTTTGCGATCAAGCGGTATCCACTCCAGGATTGCCCTGGTCCATCTGTCGTCCCATCGCCTCGCTATATGGCCTGCCCATCTCCATTTCAACTGTTTTACTCTTCCAATGATGTCACAGACTTTTGTTTGTTCCCTGATCCATGCGCAGGACTTTCTGTCTCGTCTTGTAATGCCAAGCATACATCTTTCCATTCCCCTCTGTGCCACCCGAAGTTTTTGAATTGATTGCGATGTGAGTGTCCAGGTTTCACTTCCGTATGTCATAACGGGTAGAACGCACTGATCGAATACTTTTCTTTTCAGGCAAAGTGGGAGTCTGCTCTTAAACACTATGTTGAGCCTACCAAATGCCTGCCAGCCACATTTAACACGCCGTTCTACCTCCCGGGCGGTATTCCCCTCCATGGAAATCCTCTGCCCAAGATATATAAAGCTGTCCACAATCTCTAAATCCCTTCCTAGAACTGAAATTCTTCTGTCCTGAGCGAAGTTATTGAACATAACCTGACTCTTTTTCAGGTTTATTTTCAAGCCAAATGGTTCGCCAGCCCTTTGCAGTTCTTGTATGCGTCTTTGCAGCTCCTCTGGGTCTTGTGAAATGAGAATAATATCATCTGCAAATCTAAGATGGTTTAAGTTTGCACCATTGATCTTTACACCATCCTGTTCCCAATCCAGTTTACGGAATACTTCTTCAAGACCAGCTGAGAAAAGAATAGGCGATATTGCGTCACCCTGCCGTACACCTCGTTCTATATTAATTCCCACTTCAAGATCATCAAGGTGAATTGTGGCTGTAGCTCCATCATATGTCGATTCTAATAGGTTTACATAGGCTCTCTCTACACCTTGGCTAAGCAGTGCATCCATTATCGCATGCTTTGAGATGGAATCAAATGCTTTTTCGTAGTCGATAAAAGCCAAGCACAGTGGCATGGTGTATTCGTTGTGCCTTTCTATGACCTGCTGTACAACCTGGATGTGATCCATTGTACTGAATCCACTTCTGAATCCTGCTTGTTCTCTTGGTTGTGCGTCATTCAGTTTTTTTAATATTCTTTTAGAAATTATCTTAGTGAAAACTTTGTACATCACTGATAGGAGGCTTATTGGACGGTAGTTCTTTAAATCTTCCTGTGCTCCTTTTTTTATGTAAAAGGATCACTTCTGCATTTTTCCATAAGTCCGGTACTTTTTGTTCTTTGAGGCATTTTGAGTATAATTTTGCCAGTGTTTTATGTAACGCCTGACCACCAGCTTTTAGCATTTCGACAGTTACACTATCCTTTCCTGGAGCCTTGCCGTTCTTCATCAATTCTATAGCATATATATATATATATATATATATATATATATATATATATATATATATATATATATATATCTTTATAATATGGCCTCACGGAAACGAACGAAATCCACCCCAGAATTCAGTTCACTCTGGAAGTCGAACAGGATAGAAAACTGCCATTTTTAGATCTCCTCATCGCAAGGAAACTTTCTAGAACACTCAAATACACAGCGTATAGGAAACCAACTCACACCGATCGATACCTCAACGCTAAATCCCATCATCATCCTTCTCAAAGTAGTAGTGTACACCTTGATTTGCTTGATTGATAGTGAGTAGCGAACACCTTGATTTCCAGATCCTTCCTAATGACACTACCAGATACACGAAGTGAGAAACTACCAAAAATTTCCACAGCCCTTAGACAAAATGGATATTCAGAAAATTGTATCAGGAAGGCCATTCGCCAAACACAAAGAACAATAGAGGATCATGAACCAAATACACTAAAGCTCCTGCTACCATACGTAAAAGGAATCACAGATAAGATAGGCAGACTACTAAGGAAACATAAGATCAGAACAGCATACAAGCCGCACAAAACTGTTGCAAACATCCTAAGAAACCCCAAGGACAAAGTTAGACTGGAAAATCATGGGATATATAATATATCTTGTTCCGCCTGCAATAGAGCATACATAGGACAAACAAACAGACGAATATCGGTCAGAATACAAGAACATAAAAACGAAATAAAAAACAAACAAACCAGTTCTGCTCTGTTCCAGCATCATCTACAAACAGGACATAAAATCAATTTTGAAGGAGCTAAAGAAATAGCGAATATTGAAAACTACAAGGTCCGAACAATCAGAGAAGCCTTTGAAATAGAAGAAAGAGGTGAACTAAATACGCGAAATGATGCTCGCAACATTCCAAAAGTATGGAAATCCCTTCTGAAAAAAGAAGAAACGCGACAACGTGGCGACGAGGTAGAAAAATCAATAAACGGACGCCCGACAGCGTTGCCGAGCGTCACAAATAATCCCGAACGACCCGATGCTACCCCTGCGCAGTCGCCGGCTTAAAAGCGGGCACAACGACCCGTGCACGTCATTTGGACTCTTCAGTCGAAGCGGATAATACTTGAAAATACCAAATACGATTTTGGCGAAACGTCGTGACTCTTCACAGAATCAACGGATCGACTCCCAGAATGATTTAGAAACATTATCTACCATCCGTGAAAATATTAGATATAACATTTTGCACCTCTACGGGGAGGAGACACAGCAATCCATCGACCGCTTTGAAAAGTTGATGTTAAAAACATTACTTTTAATTAGCGACATTATGTTTTTAACGAAATGTCACGATAACGACCTCCAACCGACATGCACAAAACTCGCCTATCATACAAGAACAAGAAAACCCAATGCTATCTTAAGAAATGGAAGCCGAGCTCTTCTTCGAGAACAAATCCGAGAGAAAAGAAGGCATGTGTACATACATATATATATATATATATATATATATATATATATATATATATATATATATATATATATATATATATATATATATATATATATATATATATATATATATATATATATATATATATATATATATATATATATATATATATATATATATATATATATATATATATATATATATATATATATATATATATATATATATATATATATATATATATATATATATATATATATATATATATATATATATATATATATATATATATATATATATATATATATATATATATATATATATATATATATATATATATATATATATATATATATATATATATATATATATATATATATATATATATATATATATATATATATATAATTTGTTGGTTGCTTGATCGGGAAGGAGCCCCACCTATTCCTTCAACTGGATGACATATGTTTCATTTCTCGAGGTTCAGATATATTGGGTGCCGATATATTCCGTACTATCAAGAATAGGGAGACCCTATCCACAGCCAACAACCCATGTTTGATGGCGTATGATGGGATATGACCTCCCATCGGATGGCGTATATGTGTAGTGTTAGATTTTCTTGGACTACATCCAATGAAACAGCAGAAGCTGAGTGTCACCACACACCCAACCGTTGGGTTCCACAATCTCATGTGGAACACACAACAACCTGCGTCATATATATATATATATATATATATATATATATATATATATATATATATATATATATATATATATATATATATATATATTCACTTTTTTTCCTCTTAGAGCATATTCTATTCTGTAGAACAATTAATATTTAAAATTTTTAACCCGGCAATTTAAAATATGCCTCAAACCCAACGATCTATCACGTCTTGACTATAATTTCAGTTGCGAAATGAATTGATATTCAGGCGCCAAACACCAAAGTGAATTTATGGGTAGCCAACCGTTCGGCCACTGTAGGTTTGCTAAAATGCATTCGGTTGCATAGCAAACAGCTTTCCTCTTGAATTTTCGTCGGTCTTTGTCGTATTGCGGGCAGGTTGGTTTACCAAGCACCTGGTCGAGCGACAGGGATAATTTACGTGTGGCTGAAAACGAGAAGGAAAAAAATTGAGCCTACGGCATTTTGCACGGCGAAAGTTATTCCAAATAATTTGCAGCAATCAACGTTCGGTTGAGAACCCACGCCGAAATACAAGAGTCATTCTAAAAAGTATTTACTGCAGGTTAGTGTATAATATTTTGTTTGATTTAAACTAGGTCCTGCATTTTAGCTCAATTATCTATTCAAGAATAACACTAGTAATTGATTTTAATTGGTATGCTTATTAGTATAACATATAATAATCCGTTACGTGTGCTCACTTTATGACAAATATATATCTGAGGTCATATGATACAATGATAACAGGAGAGTTCCCTAATTACTGTTATTATCAGAGAGTGAAACAATTGGGATTTTTAAATATATTTTTTTAATTTTTCTACATAGTCTTTTTAATTGAACTTCCCATAAAAATTAAACTAAAATTAATCCCTGGGAGATCAAACCCAGCTTTATTTTGGTGAAATAAAATGCATCGGCTTAACTTTGCCTGTATAATTTTACCGTGCTAATTTACGAACTTTCGATATAAGTTAAACAACTAGGGTCGTTGTTACAGAGTTAATTAGTTAGTTAGTTACATGCTAGTTATATACATAGGTTGATTTTTTTAGTGCCTTTAAAGAACTAATCTAATATTGACGTATTCTTTTTTGAGTTTGGTTGAATGGGCAACTGGGATAGATGTATATCCATTGGGTAATAAAACACATTTTAAACTTCTTGTTGAGCTATCTATAAAAAGACAAGCTCTTCCTCCTTACTAAAATGCGGTAAAATATTTTTTTCTAAGTTCTATGAACTGTTATTAATACTTCTGGTTGCAACAAAGCAGAACAAAGCAGACCAAGATCTTTACGTAAAACTTTTCTCGTAGTGGAATTACAAAGCCCAACCTTTAGCGAATGGCGACGAATTGATAAATTTGGGTCTTCCTCAACACTGCCAGCAACAGCTGCGATGGTTTTTTCGGAACGCACAGTTTTTTTGTCTTATTTTTGTTTTAATATCGAGTAACATGAAATGCGTTCGGAATGTGTCATTAAATCGGCGAATACATCGCTCGGTTGGGCGAGTATGCACACAATAAAATTCACGAAGTGCTCTATAAATTTGGCGCAAAGAACACTGATTTTGATAATAAATTTCGACAATTTGCAAGCGTTGCTCTGATGTTAAACGTGTTATGAAGATTTGCTAGACTATACTGAATAATTCTGACTCTAGAGGCGCATAAAGTCACAGTTCGTTTAACAACGACCCCTATTGGAAGTTCGAACACATTAAAGGAATCACCCGTTACTAGTTTTCATGTTAATCAATACATTCATTATCAAGCATTCAATTACCAAACATTCAATTACATATATTCAATTACCTTATTAATCGAATAAAATATTTCATAGTAGATTTTTTTTGTTCTTCAGTTTACATTCCGGGAGCAATTGTTGACAAATGTGAGGGTATATTGGAATAAATTGTTAGAAATTTCTTTTGAACTAGTTGCTTGTCTATATGAAACTATAAATTCAGTGATGTATTAAATTGTTATACGATATGTTTATGTAAAATGTCGTATGTATGAAAACATATTTTTACGACTTGTTTTCTTATTTATATATTACAAATTAAGACGCATTTCTTAAATATTTTTAAATGTAATAATTTTTATTATATATTCTTATTAAAATAACTGATTAGGATTGTGCGATTATTATGACTGTGGGAATTTTGATTCTCATTGGGAGATTCTTATTCATTCGTCATCTTTCAGCATTTTCTTTTATAATTTGCTGTGTTGGTTTGTCTCTGTCAATAACTGCTGTTTAAATAGATCTGTCACCTACTGAAGTTGCTGACATTTGAATTTTGAACAGACTACTAAGATATATCTTATTCCATTTTGAAATCTGAATATCTATAATGTAAAAATGTACATGTTCGTTTGTTCAAAATCTTAAATCTCGGAAAGTTCTTCACCGATTGCTTTGAAATTTTGATACAACGTTGCATTCGAATACGCGCATGTTTTTATATACCTATTATATAGATGTCACACCTGTAACAGGGAAAGACATGCTTTTTTAAAAAACAGCGCCATCTGTTGGACGTAAAAGCAACACATACTATACTAAATATTTACCACGATGGGAGCGCCATCTGTTGAACGTAACAGCAACAAACGCAATACTAAACATTGATCATGCCGGACAGCGCGCTTCTTGACAGCTGCTTCTTAGTATTTTCAATCTTTCCGATTGCATTGTTAAATTGAATTTTCATAGATTTCCATTTATTTTTATTTTCATTTAATTATTTAACCAGACTGAGTCACAGCAACGTGTGGCCGGGTACAGCTAGTTATATATAAAATAATTGATTAATAATTGAAATAATGAATAATGAATAACTGACATGAAACTGATAGAAACCTATTAATAACCAAGGTTCCTGGAAAATGGTAGTTTTTTTAAAGAAGCATGACTACTCTAATTATTTGTAAAATAAATATTTATTAACTTAAAAATAATCAGGGGCATCCGGTGCTTGTAGAAGCAAATGGTGACGCTGCTTTAAGTGAGAGAAGTTGTTGTGAGTGGTTTCAAAAGTTTAAAAATGGTGAGTTTGACGTGGAAGACAAAGAACGCAGTGGAAGTATTATTGGAGAAAGATTTGTCCCAAACGTAAAAAGAACTTGCACTTACATTAGAAGTGACTCAACAAGCAATTTCACCTCGTTTAAAATCGTCGGGAATGATTCAAAAACAAGGAAATTGGATTCCATATGAACTGAAGACGGAAACGTTGAACGCCGATGTTGCATGAGTAAAATGCTGTTTGCCAGGCATAAATAAAAGGGTTTTTTTGCATCGTATAGTCACTGATGATGAAAAATGGATCCACTACGATAACCCAAAGAAGTTGAAAATCATGTGGACCACCTGGCCATGCTTCAACATCGACAGCCGAACATTCATGGAAAGAAACTCATGCTGTGTATTTGGTGGGATCAGCTTGGTGTCAGCTCCATTACTGGAGCTCTCTACCGAACACAGTTAATAAGATTAAGCCGAGCACTCAAGGAAAAACGCGCCCATTATTACTCCAGACACGACAAAATCATTCTCCTACATGATAATGCTCGTCCGCATGTTGCTTGGTCGGTTAAAACCTATTTGGAAACACTTAATTGGGAAGTCCAAGTTGGAAATTGGTGAATACCAGCCGTATTCACCAGACATTGCCTCTCCCGATTATCACTTGTTCTGGCCGATGACATGTGGTCTATCTGAGCAGTGCTTTATATCATATGAAGATACCAAAAATTGGGTCGACTCGTGGATAGCCTCAAAAGATGAAGAGTTCTTTCGACATGATATCCGAATGCTGCCAGAAAGATGGGAAAAAGTAGTGCCTAGTGATGGACAATACTTTGAATAAAACGTAATGTACCGTTCTTTCACAATAAACTCCTAATTTTTGATAGAAAATAACGAAAAGTTATTTGTACACCTTTTACATTTTAAAGTTTTATTTAAAAATTTACTAAAATGTGCACTTACAACGTAAAACCGTATTATTTAGGCGTCTACCGTATTAACTTTTCACGGATATGCTAATTTTATGTTATGTTTTTTTGCTTACGAACAAAACATCTGTTAGATTGGCAACGAAACAACGACATTTAATATTATTAGTTTAGAATAGAAATTCATTATCTTGTTTCGTAATTTACTCAATTTATATTTTATCTTGACTGTTTTATCGGGTTTTTCTGTATAAAATTAGTAATTAATGTTTTACTTTTAGATAAAAATGAAGGGAAGGTAAGCCTATAGATAATATAAGTATTATCTTGAATATCTTACTTTGAACATGTCGAGACCAATGTAAAAACATTTTTCCATGCTTCATTGACTTTGAGAAAGTCTTTGATAGGATTCAACGCGCCAAAAAAGGTCGAGGCTGGGTTAGGCCGGATGCTTTCTGAGAGGTATTCTACGTTGGCTACTCGCCAGTTGGTATGCTTCTCGACTTAAAGACGTAAAGTTAAGCACAAAACGTGGTTCGGAGTCCACGTTAAGCTGTAGGCCAAGTTGCTGAATAGTCTAGTTACTAATGAGCCTTTAACCTTAAATCTTTACTTTTTTTGAAATTGTATCAATATGAGAGGATAAGAGGTTGTGAGTGAACACTACTGGTTATTTTATGTCTACAGCTAGCCTACCTATCTATTTCTGCCTATCTCTACCTATTTCTGCAACAGTGAAACAAAAGTATTTGCGTTTTTGAGGTACTTAATTATTCACTACTTAAAAAACGTATATCTGGGATTGCTCTAGGATCTGCAGCCACAACTGGTCTTAAAACCTCAGCATCGAGAGACCGTGGACGACCTCTATCTTCATGTTTCTCCCGGAAGTTTTGATCGGACTGATACGGCACCTTCCCCCTTTATTTCGTAAATCTCTCAAGCGGCGTCAGTCGCTGTTTTGTCTATTTTAAAACAATGTCTTGAAATTGCCTTAATTTCGCGACTGATTTCACTCCCATTAACGTTTTTGTTAAAATTCGTCAACGGAATATTTCGCGGTGAAATCATTTTAATACTGATGAAGGAATGTTTATTTGTCGGAATAAAAAGTTTAAATCGAATTAAGCATCTGAGATGTCTTTGTATCCCAAATTTTCACCCAAATTTTAAGATTTAACTCAACTTAAACATGTATAAAAAATGTAATATATTTCTATCAAGATATTGAGTTCCTTTCATATATTTTTTGTAAAAAATTAAATTGAAGCTGAAATTGAGCAACCTGGAAATGCAATCTTGTGTTTTACAACGTGACCGGTATCTATAAATATATTTCGCTTTTTGTTCGGCGTTTATATCATCGCTGTTTCGCAAAATACCACTGAATAATTGAACCGTTTTCGTTTAGTCATGTACGTATATTAGTGATAGTTAACTAAATGCAAGTTCTTAATGTCAAAATGTAATACATAGTATTAATTGTACAATTTAGTTTTAAAACCTTTAATTATTTCAATATTGAACCTGACAAATCTAATAGTTAGACCAAAATTTCGAAATATGGCGAAAGCCGCAGCTTGATTGACAACCTCAAACTATATGTTATACAAACAAAGTAAATACTAAAATATTTCGACGGATTTAGACTTAATAATAATTCTTAATTTTTTAAGATGGCGCTGGAAACAAGGTTCACAGTCTAGTTTTTTATATCACTTTGTTGCTACGACAGTACCTTTCAAAACGACATTGATATTTAAACGATTTTGAGTTAGGGTCATATTTTTTCGTGTTGCAAACATGTCGAGTTTCGAACTAAATAAAAATCATTTGCGGCACGTACTGCTTTTCTTGTTCAATCAAAAGAAAAAAGGGAGTGAAAGCTGTCCTATACTTGTGGAAACCTTACGGTGACAATGTTCCAACGTAAGACTCTTGTGGGCGTTGATTTAGACGATTCAAAACTGATGATTTCGACTTAAAAGAGACAGAACGCTCAGTTCAACCGAAAAAATATGAAGATGCCGAATGGCATGCATTGCTGGAAGGAGATAATAATAAGCTCAACAACAAATGGCAAAGAGGTTAAATATTGGTCGCCGAATCATTTCTGATCGCTTGCATGCGGTGAAAAAGTTTCAGAAGGCGGAAGGAAAAGCGGAAACAAAAGTTTTGCTTCCTCGGAATGAAAGAACGACCTTTTTGTATCGGATCACGATTAGAGACCAACAGTACATATATTTCGAGAACCCAAAATGAAAAACATCATGGGTTGACCCAGGACAACCAGATCAGAGAGGTGTCGTGTAACGTGAGCTTTTGAAAGCAGTTGAAACAGTTAATACTGTTCGCTATCGTCAACAAACGATCAATTTGAACCATGCATTGATCAAATAGCGACTAGAATGCATCACAATGCCCCATCATACACAGCGAAAGCAGTCAGATACCCCATTTCAGTTCTTGGCTGGCAACTGTTTCTTTCTTCTTTCCGATTACCACTTGTTTTCATCGGTGTTTCACGCAGTTACCATAAAACACTTGAACAATTACGGAGATGTCGAAAAATGGCTTGATGATTGGACCACCTCAAAAGATGTACCGTTCTTTTCTGGGAAGGCATCCACAAATTGCTAGAAAAATCGGAAAAATACGCAGCTAGCAATGGCGCATACTTTGAATAAACGTTTTTACCTTTCCCCCAAATTGAACATGTTTTTTTTTTAAGAAAAAAATTGCTTCACCTGGTGTATTCCAAAACTTCACACCATTCGAGTTTCACCTTTTCTGTTCATTAGCACAATTTTTGTGCTGATGGAACTTAATTTGCATATTGATTGATATATAATGATGCAATAATTTGAAAGAGGTCGAAATAGGGTACCGCGCATTTTTGACATTGAGGAACTTGTTATCAAATAATGAGTGAGGCAGAGAAATGGACAACTTTCGAAAAATAGGTCTCCCGGATAGACTTTGTATTTTTTCCTTTGTTTATAAGTAAAATATTATACAAGGTTTCCAATATTGTTGTTTATTTTTGTACGTATAATTAATAGAAGTCGATTTATGGTATAATAATTTTATTATTATAACATTGTAGTACAGCGTTTGGAAATTTATTCAGCAAAAATAATACTGTTACAAGATGGCGGCTTTCGCGGCATTCTTGAAAGTATGATCGAAAATGTGCTATCACCCTGCCGCACATATGTCTGGATATTGAGTGGATCTCATGAAGAATATTCCCCTTTAACAACATGGTCCGTTCTCAAATGTCAAGCGTATAATAAAATCAGTTTCTTTCATTTCTTGTACAATTTGAATTTTATAGGGATGAAGACCAAGAACTATTTTTAAAATGACATGGAGTGGAGATTTCTTAATGTGTACCGGGAACTTCCGTGCGGATTGGGATGAATTTTCTCTAACCGATTCACGGACACGTTTAATGTGCGCTGCAAACAGCACCTCCGCTTGACCTTGGACGACCCGTTGACGTTAAATTTAGAGTTAATCCTGTAGTTTCAAACTTTATTATCTATTTCTTTATTAAATTAACACTTGATGCCTCCTTTGTGTCGAACACTTGGTTTCAAGTTGAACAGTTTAATAACTCGTTTATTAATGCGGGTTCTTCATAATAAGCTTCCATACTTTAGCAACATTTTGTTTTTTATTAAACATTCAAATAGTGGAGGGATAAAAAACAGCTTGTTTACAATTTTTTTGTTTCTTAATAAAGTTACGATTTGTAAATAGGGAAATGAGAGTGATTTTAATTCTATTTCAATTAAAATTACAATTATACATTATCTCCTACAACGCAATTGCCTTGGGAAGCCACACAGCGGTGAAGCCGGTTTTGTCAATTCCTTATTGCAGTGGAAACTCAGATACTGGAATTACCTTCAGCTGGTCAGTTACGACCTTTTTCTACGACATGTTTTTACGACATGTTTTCCAATGTCTCAAAAACGTATCTTTTGAGATGAATTTTTAAG
Organism: Cosmopolites sordidus; assembly: GCA_031761425.1. NCBI lineage: Eukaryota > Metazoa > Arthropoda > Insecta > Coleoptera > Curculionidae > Cosmopolites > Cosmopolites sordidus. The sequence continues at coordinate 275,291 of JARFXV010000753.1, read as the reverse complement.
TTTGGGAAAAGGAAAAAGTCACAAGGACTCAAGTTTAGTGAATAAGGAGACTCTGGAGGCTCCAAATTAGATAATTAAAATCACTCTGTGACAAGCCGCATTGCGGCGATACAGCACACATCACAGCTCACATGAATGGCTCTTTTTTGCAGTCTTTTAACAAATTTTCGGTAAAAATGCTGGTTTACCATTTGGCATTCAAACATGATTGAAATTCCTTATGGGCGATCGCCTGACTGTCAAATAAGCAATTCAGTGTTTTTGCTTTTTGATTTGCCCATTCTGGTTTTTATTGACCGCGTTTAGGCTGGACTGTGTCATTCCTAGCTGTGGTATTTCGTTTCCGGGTCGCATTCAAAAATCCCAGAATCGTTATCAGTAATGATACTTTCTAGCTAATGACGGTCATTTTCAATCTGCCACGAAAAGTTAAGACATATTTCTCTCCTGTTGTCATTTTAATCCAGCGAAAGGATTTTCGAAACCATTTTCGCTCAGATTTTCTTCATCCCCAATTAATTGGTCAGAATCTGATGGATTGAGTGAATCAAATTCAACTCTTCTCCGATTATTCTGACTGTCAACCAACTCTCAGAATGCACAAGCTTCCGGATTCTGTGGACATTTTCATCACTTCTCGTAATTGAAAGGCACCTGAAAATCTGAACCCTAACTAAACACTGTCTCTATAGGTCTGTGGCTCTAGTGATTCTAGGGAGTGCAAAGTCTTACTGAAGACGCCTCAGATATTGATCTGCCTTTACTCCAAATATTGCCAGATCTTTAATTTATTTACACATCTCGTTTTTCTTCCAGTTAATTTAAATAACCTAAAAATGAAACAGTATTTAAATTGAAAACCACAATTAAACCTTTAACGGAAACGTTTCAGAACTGATTTCTACACTTAATATATATTGTTTGTGGTTCTATCATCGTTACTTCGCAAAACACCTCATCTATTGCGTTCAGCTATTTACGTATATAGGTGAGCGCTGAAGAAATTTCAGTTCTATTATGTCGAAACGAGAATAAATATCCGGCAAATGTAAATTAGTATATTATACTGGTTAGGTTAACTGCCAAATGCCTATGTTGGTTATTTGCATTTATATAAGATACGAGCAGCCTCGAGACGTTTATTTTTTTCTTCTAACGAGGCACCAGTAATTTCTTTTTTCTTTTGTTAGCAATTGGGTTCTTACAGTCACTTGATGCAGGTTATATTGCTTATTTTATAGAGTCTAATTAAAAGCACAGTAGTATTTATAGAGTATTCTCCAAATACATTGCCAATCAACAAACATTGGCGATACCTTGTGGGAGGAAAGTTTGATGATTTTTAGGATACTCAATTTTGATGAACAATGTACATTTTTTACTTAAAATAATTTGTATAGAGGCATTACATTTTTTCAAAAAGAAATAAATATGTTGGCCGTTTCCCTGATATAACGAAAGGAGACAGGAAGAAATGATGAATTGGAACTTTATTTACTGTATACGTGAATAATGTTTTTCCTATTTTTGATTAAAAAAAAGGAAAAGTGAGAAGATGTTGTGAATAACTTAGATGGCAAATCTGAAACTGTAGCCTTCACGTATGATCGCCAGAATAATGGTAGAGTCTCATTTTTGGAAGTTTTAGTGAGTAGGAACAATAAAAATTGGTTAGATTTTGATATTTGTAGGAAAAACGTCACCACTTTGAGATACATTCCTAACGATTCCAATGATAGCTTCCATAATAAGATGGTTAGTTTAAATTTTATGGTAGACAGATTAATCCATTTTTCTTTAAACAAAGATAATTATTTAAAAAGAATAAAACAATTTTTTACTTTAACAAAGTAAAAAATTGTTTTATTCGTTTTAAAAAATGAACTATCACAAAGTAACGGACAAATCAATCAACAATTTGAAAGATAATTATAATAAAGTTAAATTTAATAAGGGAGGTGTCAGAAATGAATGGTTATAATAAGAATATTGTAGATAGATTAATTAGAAAACCTAAGTTTAGGCAATTATTGAAAGAATCTTCAAAAGGAACAGAACAAAAATAAATTCATGATAATAGCGTTTGATGCTCAATTAACATGAGAGCTAGACAAGATTTTGAAAAAAGTGGACATTAAGGTAGTTTGAAAACCATATAATAAATTAAGAGAAGTCCTGGGTAATCCAAACAGCAATCCAACTTGAAAAATCGGGGATGAAATCAACATTGTTAGGAAGGTATATTGGGCAAACTAAAAGAATATTGGGCAAATAACATCCATATCAAGCAGATAAAGGGTCTTTCAAATTGAGCAGTTTTTTTAATTCTTGAATAAAACACAGATGGCGTTGTGGATTTTCCTAGGTCTAGTCTCATTTCAGAAATGTATCAAAAGTATATGACATTTATAAACATGAAGTTGTACAGAATACAACAACGCGTTAAAAGTATTGAATTATTTTATGAAAATGGGCGTTCGATGAAAAATGTTTTTAGAAAATTACGTGATATTTAACTTTGTACAATCGTCCATCTGAAAGCGCTATAATTCGAATTGTTCAAAAATGTCAAGAAATCTACAACATGGCGTACTTTACGAAGGAATTTAGCCCTGAAGGCATATAAGGTTCAAATAATATAGAAACTAAAGCCACTCGATCGCATTAGATGTTGATCTGTATCTCTTTCAAAGAGGAGGCTATATCGAACTAAGCCACCAGTTTCATTTACTTTCTTTACACACCTCGTACCTCAAATACACTGGATTTCTCCCAATAATATTGAAATATAAAAATCCAGAGTAGCAAATTATTTTGAATTAAAATATCTTGACGAAATCTTGTGTGGGTACTTTCAGAAGGAGTATTGTAAAAATAATACTAATAACAATAATCCGATGGGTGGGGTCTTTATGGGCCATTATCTATGCAAATCTCGACTATTTATTACACCAACTTAATTTCTTCGGTTGGCGTATACGTAAAGGGATCGTAAAGTTACTTCGGGTCGTGGTACCGGCAGCGCATTGTCCTTGAACCTGGATCATAGTGTAACCCATCGGAAATGCCTCGTTCCGCCGTGGTAAATTTCCTCCCTAGTCCTTCGGTTGGCGACTTAATGAAAGCGAGGCTACTCATGGGTCACCGGGCAGACAACAATGAGGTCATACCAGAGTGGCGTGTACACGAGAAGATATAAGTTTAGTCCATGGCGATGGCGTGGACATGATAACAAAGAGTTTTCGCGAGAACGAACGCTTTTCATCTGTGATGAAATATTTTGTTTTCCATACAGTCCAATATTTGGAGAATTTGGAACATTTGGAAAATTTTTATTAATAAAAAGTTCCTAGTGTAATATAACTATAATGTTATATAACATTTAGCGATTTTTTATTGTTCTTTATTTACAAAAGATAATAGAATCTTCTTTTGCTACTTATGCACCACTAATCAAAAATCTACACTAGAAATCGTCACATGGATTCCCACTTATATTATGCATGTTGGAAACGTTTATATCGAAAAATGTTTCACATGAAGCATAATGTTTCATGAAGCTTACAGGTTTTTTTCTTATTTTCCTTGACTTTATAATATACAAGGTAGTCGAAAGAGTTGTTAACTTTTTGAAATAAAACAAAAAAAAAAACAAGTTGATTTTAACAAATTTATTGTTAAAATTTACACAAAATTTTGAAATTCATGTTTTGAAGATTACATTGTCAAAATAGAGCACATTTCTGTCCAGGCACTCCTGAAGCTGACTTCTAAAATTTACCATAACGCGACAGGTAAGTGGCTGTAGTTATGGCTTCGATTTCTTGCCGAATATTATCTTTCAGGCACTGAATGTCTCCTCTTCGAGAAATCAATTTTCCCGGAAAAAGCGCCTGAACGACGGGCAAAGAGCGATTGGAAGTGTGGCCGGTGGCTCAGTCCTGCCACACTGCTCAGTCACATTTAAAGCAGCTGCGCGCTTTCTAGTCGATAAGTTTGATTGTTGACGCATGGACGTACTCACTATCTCAATGTTTCCATCGGTTCTCGCTGACCTTGGATGGTCGGGGACGCGTTTATTTACCTTTGAACCAGTTTCTTCAAACTTACGATCCCATTGCTTAATTAATGGAAGGCTTGAACATTGCTGATCATCGTGCAAATTGAAATGTCGAAATCTATAGCGCGCAGTAGTTGTGGAATTGTTGTTGCGGCAAAACTCGCACACACAAAACGAGCGCTTCTCTCCCGTGTAGCGCTGCATGGTGATAAATGTCCCTGAGCCGAACTATCGTTTAAGACCAACCCCACCTTTTTATTCCTCCTATCAAATTTTCTACAGCGCAACCAAACATTAACAACTCTTTGGGTCACACTGTATTTTCGGGTATAAGACAGTTTTGGCAGATGAGTTTTCTTTTGGGGGAAATCTCCAAATTTCTCTCAATATCTTTCTTTTATAAGTTACTTCAACTACCTCTTATTCTCTTTTTCAATATGTTTCTTGATTTTACTTTTTGTAAGTTCTTGCTGTGTCAAATTTCTAATTTTGTCATTTTTCATTATACATTGTATTTTTTTCTTCTAGCCTCATTTCTATTGCTGATATTTTTCTATTTATATATTTTTCATTGTCTCCAAATATAACCTCGGTGTAATACCTTTTAAAATTCCTTTATTTTCACATATTCCAGTATTTTTTTTCTCATAGAAAATAATTTTTTAGTTTCACAATTTCCCTCCATTTGATATTAATTTGTTTATTTACTTAGCTGTGGTGTCTAAGGCGTCAGCCTTACGTTACGGCAGTTAATGTGGAGCGGGTTCGAATCCCGTACTAGGCAAAAAAGTTTTTCTAACTTCTTGTGAATGTTTCTAGGTAAGAGTGTAAAATCTGACAAGGAATCACCCCTCAGTCACGCCAGTTCGAGGCTGGGTAAGGCCGGATGCCTTCTGAGAGGTTTTCTACGTTGGTCACTCGCCAGTCGGTAGGCTTCTCGAGATACTTTCGGTTAAGCACAAAACCAAGAGTTGATAGCCTGAGGGGGGTGCTGACCGGGGTTTTCGGTAGCTGATGACCGTGGTTCGGAACCCACGTTAAGCTGTAGGTCCAGTTGCTAAATAGCCTTCTCAGTTGCTGATGCGCCTCTAACCGGAAAACTTTACTTTACTTTTGTTTATTTACTCTTTCAATCTGTCTTTGGGAATTTATAAATTTATATGTGTCTATCTTGTTTTTCTTCGAACCTTGTATCATTGTCGTTACTAATGGTAATCGTTAATTTCTTCAACTTTTTTTTATATGTTTATGTTTCAGTGTTAATAGTATTAAGTTATTAATCAAATAATCAAATTAATAAATATGTTTTCTCTCTTTAGTTGTAGCAATCATACTGTCTGCATAGCATATTTCTGTTTTGTTTCAATTTCTTTTTTTTTTGAAAATCTTACTTCGCACTGTTTTCTTTCTTTCGCTGCGTACGTTATGGCTTCATCCATAACCATTGTAAATAATAGTGGATAACAAAATACGCATCTTTATCTAACTATTGTTTCTAATATATTTGGTGTTTCTGGTTTTGCAAAGTAATTAGCTGTTTTAATACATAAACTGTATTCCATTTATCAATATTCCTGGCACTTCATTCTTCCTTAATACCCTCCGTATAATTTTTTAACGAATATTATGTGAAAAACATACATATATGAACAAGTATTGTGTCTTTTTCAAAAACGTTAAATCCAGAAATTATATTTGTGATCAATAAGGATGATAATGGAGTTTCTAACACAAAGTTGAAACTCTGAATAGATGGAAGAAATGCGTGGCAAACAGTTAGAAGTAACCTTTATCTAGATAACTTTATCAAGAAACATGCCTTTTATTTTCACTTTTTTATATTATTCAGCTGAATCGGGCATTATTTTTTAATCTACGCATTATCCAGTAAACACATGAGAGCTTAAAAAGATTCTTGTTTCAACTCTCTTGTTGCTGTGAGTAACTGAAGAAATATTATATCGTTAGTTTAAATTATCTGCTGCATGATTACCCACTAGATCAGAAAATGGTAAAAAATATTGCAGAAAGGAATATGGTGAATACTTCAAGCCTTAACTATTAAAAATTAATGCAGTTTCACACCATATGAGAGAGATATGATATATTATACTCCCTGTCGGAACCTTTTGAACCAGAGTTAAACGATGTGGTTTGATACGGCACCTTTCTCCTCTACTTCACAAATCTCACGAGCGACGTCAGTCGCTTTGAAAACGGATGTCTTAAAATTCCCTTAATTTTGCGACTAATTTCACTAATTTTCAACGATTTTGTTAATATTTGGCAGTGGAATCACTTTAACACCGAAAAAGCAATGTTGATTTGTCGGAGCAAAAAGTTGAAATCGGATTAAATCTCTGAGGAATAAAATGCAATCCTTTATTTATAAACAAAGGAAAAAACGTAAATACTTTTGTTGCACCCGAGTATTGGGTGCTTTCAGGACAAACTATTTAAAACTGTTTAAATACCAATAACCTTACAATCGCTGTATGTATAAATCTCTATGTAAATTAGGACAACTATTTATACCAATTCAATATTTCTGGTTGTTGGATACGTAAAGGGAAAAACAATCGTAAATTTACTTTGTCTCATGGTACCGGCACCGGGTTGTCCTTGAACCTGGATCGTAGCGTAACCCATCGGAAATACATCGTTCCGCCGTGGTAAATTCTCTCCCTAGTCCTTCGGTTGGCGACTTAATGAAACCGATACTGCTCATGGGTCACCGGACAGACAACAATAGGGTTGTACCAACGTGATGTGTACACGAGAAGATACAAGTTTAGTCCTTGGCGATGGCGTGGACCTGATAAGAAAGAGTTATTGTGAGAAGGTTTGTTTCCCATCTATAAGGGAAATTATTGTTTTATGTGCTGTCTATATTCGAATTGATGAATTATTGAAGAACAAAGAGTTACAGAGGGATAAAGATAATGTGTTAAAGATAATGCTCAATATGTTCTGAAGTAGTGTTTGTTTGTTTTACTTCTGATTTCATAGCCCTTTATATTTTATATCCAATTAATAATTATTTTATATCCTATAGACATGAACAATTTTTGCCAATTACTTAAAAGAAAGAAGAATATATTAATCGCATAATCGAATATAATGATCGCATATCATCATTATGAATGAAAAATGTAACAATATGAAAAATACTTTTTTTGTGTACATTATAGTATTTTGCGATGATATATAGAAATATAAGAAATTCGACTTATATTTGATATATCATTATTAAGAATGAGTAGGTCCTCGATGGTTATTTTAACACTCTATAACTCTGCGAAGTAAGAACCGAATTATATGATCTATGTCCTTTTGTGGCAAGGTATTCCAGCTTCCCAATCATATATCACCCTCTACCATAATTCTTGATAGCTGTTTGCCATTTTTCTGAGAATATTTAGTTTAGACTGATGCTTCTACGTTTAGGTTTTATAACCTAAAAGCACGGCACCATTCTAAATAAGTAATAATGTAAATAAGCAAGGATTAATATGTAAACATTTCCACTATATTTAAATATGTATGACAAATTGTATGTTTATTTAAAATTAATTTCCATCAAGTATCGGCTACCTCAGTTAAATCATTCTGTTGTGATGCGCTGTAAGAGGAACTACCAATAAGGATAATACCTACACCATCTCAAGTAAATGTCGATTAACAGCTAGTCTCGAAAAAACCCCATCTGTAGCTATAAGAAATACTTTACGCACTTGTCGGATATGTTCATGTCGATTTCGTATAGATAGAAAAAGGTATATCTAGCTTCTATCTGGACTTTGCCCATTGCTGGAAAAAGTAAAATGGTTTGCGGCAATTTATGCAGTGTTTCTGTCCATAAATGCTTGATTTATGCATGGTTCAATCTTTTGAGGGCATCCGGTACGTGGTTTATCTTCAAGACTCCTTGGCGAAATTTAGGAGATATCGTGTAATTTACAACGCTCTCTCCATAAGCATCGCTGGCTTCAGCAGACTACAGGGTACTGGCACTTAATGATGATTGTTGATTGTGTTTCTCCGAATGAAAATTATCATTTGTTATTCAAGCAGCTCTTAAGTTCGCTAGCCTTCTGTAAAAAAGTATTCAAGATATTTTCCGAGTAATGATACGCAGCCTTGCTCCATACTAAAATTGCCCATACCTTTAGCCACAACTAAAGCGTTAGTAATTGTCTCTCGAGACTGGTTTGTGCCCTTATGCCGTCATTAGTCAGGTTTGAGCTGACCGTTCGGAGCTGAAGGAATGAGCGAAGGTATGACCATATACAATAGACATGTCGGATGTAGACTGTAGTCAAATGTAGCTTACACCATCCTGTGGTTAAAATTATGATCTTCTTGAGATACCGTTTAGTTCGTTCAAGTTCTTAACTCGATTATCATAAGAAAGAAACAATCACTTGTACTTTTTTAAGTGGATTTTACTTTGTTCTCTTGCATACTTTAATAATGTATATCAACATATTCTATTTGTTCCCAGTGAACTGATATATCCGTGTTAAACCATTTTGCTTTTTATACGTTTTCAGGGAAGTTCTTTTCAAGAAGCTTTTAACTGTACTTTCATCTAAACGTGCGTCAATACGTGCGCTCATTGAGATTTGTCAAGCAGTATACAAAACTGTTGAACTGCGAGATAACACATTAATGATCATGTAGTGAAATATTTTATTTCAGAGAATAAACAGGAAAAAAGAAGAAAAATTGGAATCCGACAATACTTAATTTTCTGTAATTCCATTAGATAGATTCTGGCGTAATTGAAAAAATAATTGTAGTGTCATTATTACTGGTTTCAATATTTTATTGGAACTGAATTATTTTTCACGATAAATTGTATTTCCAAATAACGTCCGTCACTTTTCATACACTTTCGTTACCGTTCAGGCTACTGTCGAATCCAAGATCGAAAAAAACTTGATGGTTTTGATGTGATAAAGTAATTGAGGAGGTTTTAAACTTCCTGAAGAGATTTGAAGCAGCTCTAAATCCTGTGATGTTGCAGGGAAGACGCCAAGTCTGGAGAATATGCCGGATGTGATAAAATCTCACAATTCAACTCGGTGATCGTTTTCAGAGTATTTTTTGTTGTATGTGTCTGAGCGTTGCCTTCCTTCCCTTTGCCACAGCCAAGATGTGGCGTTTTTTTCCTCTAGAGGATCTCTAACCCGAATAAGTTGGTGCTGATAAGGTTCAATAGTGACCGTTTGGCCATATTTGAGCAACTCATATTGCACAATATCCAGCTGATCATACTATATATACAAAAAAATCTTTTTGGCGTAGATATTTGGTTTTGAAATAATGAGGTACTGATTGATGGCTCACTAGGATTAACCCTTGATTTTCGCATTTTTAGATTATCCTAGAAGATCTACATCTCATTCCAGGTCATAATCTTATGTAGGAAAAAGTTATTTTTCTTGATTCTGGAAAGCAGTAATACAACAATATCAAATCGCTTACTCATCAAAATACCTACTTATTCTCAGGTGTAATTTCGTAGATGACCCAACAACTTTTCTATCGTGTAAATAAAAATTTCCAGTTCGGAATTGCTGAAACCACGTCGTACAATTTCTGTACGAAACACCATTTTCTCCCAAGGCCGCACAAATCATGGACTAAGCCCTTCCAATATTTTTATTTAGTTGAAAGGCAAAAAGAAGAGGACGCTTCAAATGTTGCTTTTCGAACGATATCGTGTCTACAATTGATTTTTTAGGTACTATAATTCACAGTAGACTCATACATTATACCTAGTTTTGAAGTTGAAATACCACGCTTTGAAATAATTGTACGACAAGAAAAAAATGTGTTTGGAATAGGTTCCGCAGCCAAGAATTAAGTCGAGGAGCTAAGACCTTATGAACGGGATACTATATAATTCATGTATAATGCTGCATTTCTTGGGAACTAAAGTTATGAACCTGTGGAAAATATTGATTAATTGTAAAGCAAATGTATTTGCCGTAACTTACGAGAGATTCATTATTTTATTTTTTGTTTTTTTGTGTTATTTACTTATTTATTATTGACCTTTTTGTGTTATATATATATATATATATATATATATATATATATATATATATATATATATATATATATATATATATATATATATATATATTATTAGGTGCGTATTGACCCGGTTGGATCACGCAAAACATCCTGACTAATTTTCGACTGTTCTTTCTGATTCTCCACACCTCTCTCATCCTCTCTCCGTGGATTCTCTTTCTCTCCTCCGACCATTTTGTTCCTGATCTCAAAACTTCGCTCTCTGATGCAAAGTTCCACATATGTATTTTGTGTATGTACGTTCTTCTATCCTCAATCTCTGTCGGACCCATTTGTGCCTTTCCCAGATCAGCTATGACTTGTGCGATTCATGGTACTGTTGACTTGACTCCTTATATGTACGTAAGAATTCTGTTGGTGAGTTTAGTCGGTGGGGGTCTACTGATATGTCCATAGAATTTCAACCTTCTTTTGCCTATGTCCGCCGCTACTTTGAATTTTACTTTGATTCGTGTTAGGTAGTGGTCTGAGTCGATGCTTGCGCCCCTGCGGACTTGAACATCATGGATCTCTCTTTGTTGTGGGTATGAGATCCCAACGTGATCTATCTGGAATTCACCAATCTGTTGTATAGACGATCTCCATGTCTTCTGTTTTTGTGGAGATTTTCTGAGGGATGTTGACATGAAGATCATGATCTTCAGGTTATTTTGTTGGCATAGTTCGATGAGTCTTATGCCGTTCTTGTTGGCGAATTTGTGACCGGGGAATTTGCCTACGGTTTTCTGATGGATTTTTTCCCTACCGATTTGTGCGTTAAAGTCGTCCAGTAAAATGTTGACGTCATCCTTTAGGACCTTTGCCATTACCTTCTCTAGTGTAGCCCAGAATTTCTCTGTAGACTTGGGGTCTTTCTTGTTGTCCCCGTTTGTGGGAGCATGTACGTTGATCATGGTGTATTTTTTATTGGCGCACTGTATGGGCATTGTCATCAGTCTGTTGTTAAATAGACTGTTGTTAAATAGAGAAATAGAGTTAACTATCCCTTTGTGTACCACAAGGGCCATGCCTAGAAGCGGAGCACCCCTGGCGACTCGTTTGTCTGTTCTGCTTTTGAATATGCGATAGTTCCCGTAGTCCACCGTGTCCTCATCTGTGATGCGTGTTTCTTGTAGGGCAAGCACAAGTATCTTTTGTCTGTTAAGTTCTGAGGCTAGGTTGTGAAGTTTTCCTGGTTGGATTAGCCTGTTGATGTTGAAGGTGCCAATGTATGTAGGAGTTTTATGTGGAAATTTGCCGGAAAGCTCCGACTTTTTTTGAAATCGTGAAAGTCCAGGTTCCCCAGAATCCGAGCATCCGGTTGCCGTCTGTCGACGGGTGGATTGGTTACCACCTGGGGTATTATTGTTATTACTTGCACGAGTCATGATTGCTTATAAGCTTATGGATCCAGTGTTTCCACTGAGAGTTTAGAACCAGGGATTGTTAGTTCCTAGAGCATGGTGTACAGCCTCACCCTCTGGGTGAACAGACGCCGACCGGGTTGCCGGTGGTTGCCACTGCAGACGCGATCTGGGTTTTTTTTGCCAGAGCCCTGTTAGCCGTCTGTTCCCGAAATAAACGTTCGAGTTCAGCCGTTGTCCGCTTCCTGCGACGTGGTCGAAGGGTTGGAACTTTAGGAAGCTATATATATATATATATATATATATATATATATATATATATATATATATATATTCGAACTTTCAATTGAAATTAAACAAAATTAGATGTCTTGAAACAATAAGTAATAATTTGTAATAATAATACAATAAAATAACAATAATTTTATGTGAAATAACATTCAATGGCATAAATGTTTGAAAACTTTTTCTGCCAAATGTCCGCGACTACTTCTGATAATCCAGTTTCCGACCACTATTTCAAGCAATTGGGGTCTTATGACCGCAATTGTCCAGATTATGTTGGCTTTCAAGGCGTCAATAGTTGCTGGTTTATCGGCATAGACCCAAGACTTAACTTAACCCCAAAGAAAATAATCTAAAGGCGTTAAATCACATTGGTGACCCATTAACTGGTTTGTTCCTCGAAGTAATTTTCTTACCGAATAGTTGCCTCAATAAATCGATTGTTGCGTTGGCTGTATGATATGTGAAGACGTCCTGTTGAAACTACAACATCTCTAGATCAATACCATTTAAATTCGGAATTAAATAATCATTGATCATTGCTATGCAACGATCCCCATTAACAATAGCGTAACTTGCTAGCTTGATTTTTAGAGAAATAGTGCCAACTTGTTTCTCTGAATCCAGTCCGATAAAACATTTAAATCATTATTTATATGCAAATAGTTTGTTAAATTATTATTGTGCAAAAAATTGCTTTATATTACATGTGCTAATATATATATATATATATATATATATATATATATATATATATATATATATATATATATATATATATATATATATATATATATATATTATGTACCCTTTCAACCATGCTTCATACAAACATAGAAGTCCAAATGATTTAAATATGGGCTGTTGGGAGGCAACAATTCTTTGGACCAAAATTTGTCGATGTTGTTCGACAACTAATTTTGAACCAAATGACTTGTATGGGCGGGTGCACCGTCCTGCCGGAAACATACGGCTTTCCAGATGACACAGTTTTTATCCCCGGCTTCAGTACATTTGTCAGAATACGCAAATAAAATTCTTTTGTGACATTTTCCTCTTTGTTAAAGAAATACGGTGGCATCACATCACCCTCACTGGACACAACACTTAGTACGTGGACATTCGTTTTTTTTCTGGAAACACTTTAGGGACTCTTGTGCGAGCCAGCGATCATTCCTTTGATTGATTTTCCCATCGATAGTAAAAAATTTTTCGTCAGAAAAAAATTTGAGGCTTCCAGCAGCATTGTATCTTAAGGAATACAAAGGTAGGTTGTAGTGTTCAACTCGCTTTGTCAGCTTTGACACCTTTGACAACTTCGGAAAGACCTCGAAGAACCGAATGATTTCTCTCGCAGAGCGCCTAGCGTGAACACTTGCGGTAATCGCGACTCTTCGGTTATACTCCACACTTGGTTTCAACAATGCAACTGTTTAGAGGTTATGACCTCTACAAGTGATATAGAACGGCGGGAAATTCAAATTGAATTTTGTTCGGATTTTGACGCCGCACCCTTTAAATATAATGTAATAAAATCAATAAAATGGACGGATACTTTCAAATTATTTCATCCCGTTGTTTATCTGTTTTTTTTTTGTTGTCTTCTTTTATTAAATCTTTGTTATCTGTAAAGGTCGATACTAAAATGAACAAAGAAAATCGAATCTGAAGGATCGATGATCTAAGTAGGACAATTGTCACGTTCTAAACAAAGTTGTCGACAACAAACGCACAGAATGGGTCGTATTGTTAATGGAGATTATGTGGGTAACTAGATCGCACGTACATGGAAGTCAGGGTATTGATTTTTTCGTAGTGTGAAGTTTTTGACTCTATTTATGAATGTCATTGTGTTGTAAACGTCATCCTATTTATAATTAAATCTTTAGATCTGATTCTTTAAAGTAGAATTTAACTCTTTTTGAATGTCCCGTTGGGTTTGACCCCATCAATTAAAGTATATTACAAAAGAAGTTTTCTAATAAGTGCGTCAGAACTTTGAAACGTAATGGCGGCAACACTTATAGAAATAATAAATGTTACTCATAGACTGCCGTGTTCAGTATATTTTGACAATTCATCATGGAAAGGTATACTGTTTAACAGCGCGTAGAAGTTATTCGTATCTATCATCAAAAGGCGACCAACACTTTTTGAAAAAAATCTTTTCCGACGAAGCGCACATCTAACTTAATGGGTTTGTGAACAAACATAACTATAGGATTTGGACTGACGAAAATCTTCAAATGATTCGGGACTTACCTCTTCATCCTCCGAAAATCACTGTGTAGTACAGTTGTTCACCCGACGGAGTTATATGACCTTATTTTTTTAAGACGATGATGAAAATCGTGATTCTATATATAATGAACCCTACAGGAATATGCTTGCAGAATATCTAAACTGATAAATATGGACGTAAACAATGTGTTCTTTCAACAAGATGGTGTGACTTACATCTCGCCAGGCAATTGATTAATTGCAAGAAAAATTTCCAGGAAGCGTTATATCACAAAATGGTAATGTTAACTAACTACCAAGATCATGCGATCTCGCGCCTTTTGAATGTTGTTTGTAGGGTTACGTTAAATCCTTGATTTACAGAAATAAACCCCGAACAATTATAGTTTTGAAAAAAAACATTTTTTTATCATGAATTTTATTGGAAAGATCATATATAAGTTTTATAACAAAATTACTTTTGTTTTTATTTTTTTCCTTATTATTAAAAAGTTATATCAAATTGAAAATACATTTTTAAATCTAGTACCGATGACGTGCAAACAGTTGTCACAATGTCACAATGTCTATTTATCCTTAACATTACAGACAGCTGATACGAGTATTTAGTTTTTAATAAACTTATTCTTGTTATTATCATCAGTGTATTGATAAATTTATTGAAAATGTCAAATCTAACTAGTTATCATGCCTGTTTCATACTATTTTGTAGTATGCTACTACGCATACTACAAAAACAACTCAACAAGATGTTAAACGTCGAAATCAATAATTCCAAGCAGCAAGACGTATTAATTATCAATTTTTTTATATTTGAGTGTGTATTACCTGCTGAAGTTAAGCAATACACATTGAGTGTCTTGAACTTTTCTTAGTTTTTCCTTAATAATTAAGGTAACTGTATAAGTTTTACTCAGAACTTTATGTTCTGGAGATACACCTCCTTTCACCGTGCAAATACAATTTTTGTAACTTTCGCGTGACACCCTAGAAATAATTTATTATTATTATTCACGTATGGGCCCTGGTGGACCACGCGAAGTACAATAAGAGGCGTTTGTTGTTGTTAGCCTTCCTTTGAGCCCATACTAATTTCATTCTTTCGCTATGAGCTTTTTTCCTTTCGTCAGACCAAGTTGTTCCAGTCTTCCTACATTTTTCTCTCTGGCCAACCTTCCAAACGTTTACCTTGTGTCTGAAACAACCTCTATCCTGAATTTCACTTTGTGTAATATTTGCTGATCTTAGGTCCTCTTTAATTGCCGCAATCCATTTAATTATTTCTACTTTAGCTCTACTCCTATTTTCATAAAATTCGACTATTTGTCTAGTTAGCCTACTCGGATTCATCCGTTTGATGTGCCCGTAAAACTTAAGTCTTCTTTTTCTCATATCGCTATGTATATATGTGTATTGCTTGATTTCTTGGTTTTCTCGAAGTCGGTATGTTGTGCCATTTATTTGTTTGGGGCCTAGGATTTTTCTTATGATTTTTCTTTCCTTCTTTTCAATGTCCTCGATGTCCCTCTTTCTATTCAAAATGAGCTTTTCTGCAGCATATAGACATTCTGGCTTAATAACCGTGTTGTAATGTCTCAGTTTTGTGTTTTTAGATAGGCATTTTTTGTTGTAAATATTTTGTGTAAGTCTCAATGCCGTTTCCATTTTTTGACATCTACCCTTATTGGCCGCTTTTTCCAACCCATTTTCCATGATTATTTCACCCAAATATTTGAATTGAGAGACTCGTCTGAAGTTACCATATTTTGTTTTTAGAAATGGTGTTTTTAGTCTGTTGCAGGTCATGTATTGTGTCTTTTCAAAGGATATTTGGAGTCCTACCTTTTCTGCTGTTTCTTTTAGGATTTCAATCTGTTTTTGAGCCGTTAATACATCTTGAGCTAAAATTGCTAGATCATCAGCAAATGCCAAACAATCAATTTTGATGTTGGTTCTCCCCAGTTTAATGGGCTGGTCAATATTCAGTGCCGACTTTTTTTCACGCCACTCCTGTATTACTTTTTCTAGAACACAGTTAAATAAGAGTGGCGAGAGTCCATCCCCTTGTCTCACACCAGTTTTAATTTCGAAGGGTTCTGAGATGTCACCCATGAATTTAACTTTTGACCTCGTGTTAGTTAACGTTGCTTTAATAATTGCCAGCGTTTTCAGATCTAGTCCTTGTTTTTTCAAGATTCGGAATAAAGATTCGCGGTCAATAGAATCATATGCTTTTTTGAAATCCACAAATGTACAGACGAGATTTTTATTGTACAGTTTTTGATGTCTTAGAATCAACTTTAGATTCAGGATCTGTTCAGGGCAGGATCTGCCCGGTCGAAAACCTGCCTGATATTCACCAATGTTCGGTTCTAACTGTCCCTGTGCTCTGTCTAGTAGACATTGAGATAGAATCTTGTAACAAACTGGGAGAAGAGATATTCCTCTATAGTTGTTTACATCCGTTCTATCTCCTTTCTTATGTAGTGGATGGATTAGAGCATCTTTCCAGTCTTCCGGAATCCGTTCGGTTCGCCAAACTTCTTGTAGAATTTTGGTTATTTCCTTGATTGTACCTGGACCAGCGGATTTCAAGAAATAATTTAATTATATTTAATAAAAATATTTTGTTTCCTATTTACATTTGTGTTTTTTTAAGTCAAATTGATACTTTAGCACCTCGAACTTCATCTGAATCTGTGACCATAAAAATATCCACACCAGATATATTATCAGAATTGGATTTCTGAACCCTTTGTCACACATTACTGAATTAAATTAGTAATACAACAATATTTTTTTGCACTAAATTTCAATAATTTTGACAACATATACATAAGTAAAAGCTGCTGACAGTACTTACGTGACACTTTAACAATAATGATGTCACAAACATGGCAGCCAATCGTGGCGCTTTGGTAGTCACGTGATTTTATTTGAAATTTTATACATTTTAATTCATTTATAATTAATTGCAAATATTTTTTAAAATTTTTCTCATCGTTTATCAATATTATTTATGATAAACTTTTAAAGTAAACTTTTAAAGTTTTTCAAAAACCCAATTCTTGAGCTTGACGAAACATTCAGGTCACCATTGAAAATATACCACGCGATATGTGTGAAAGAGTGATCGAAAATTATGTCTCCAGCATGCATTTCACCGTACAAAACCGAGGGGAATTTGAACGACACTACTTTCAGAACAAAATACCATTATTTGTTCATCAAGATATCATTTTAATTACAGGAATATCACTTGTAGTTATCAGCGTACCACTTTTGAAAGTTCTGGCACTATTAACCCTATGTATCAGTTCAATTTTTCAGAAAACCTTTGCTACAAACAAAAAATTAAACGAAACTTTACTGCACCAACGAATCGTCCTTGATAAATACCATTGTTGCAAAGTTGTTAAATCGCCAATCGAAAAGCTACGATAAGAAATATCACTTAAAGCAAATTTTGTAAAAGCATATTTGGCAAATAATAAATGGTTATTATTTAACCAATAAACTGCAAATAAAATAATGACTAATTGAGATCGACTAATTAAAATCGACTAATTGAGATCGGCTAATTGAGATGATTCCTACATGTTGGTTAACAAAAATTATTTCAGTGCGTGTATTTAAATTCCATTTAAAACCAAAATTGTATTCTGTACGCGAATATCACGATATGCTCTTTACCAGGTGTGGCGGTTAATAATTCTTAATTTATTTAAGAGATGGAACTGGAAACAACGGTTGGTTCACAGTCTAATCTCTTATCGAATTCTTTTAAAATACCATTGATGCTTAAATGATTTCGAGTTAGCGTCATATGTTTTTCGTGCGGTAAACATTAAACTCGAAGAGATTTACGACTAAACACCAAATACCTTTTTTAAATTCTCGATGCACGTTTCGTTAACCATCATCAGGAGATTATTTAATCTAATTCTAAAACTCACCTATGTTCTATTTATATGATAACCCTACCTAATGAAAGCTCTAAAAATCATACACCGTGAAATTTACTAAGCCTTACATTAATACTAAACTTGAAGAGATTTACCACTAAACACCAAATCACTTTTTTTTAACTGCTCGACGCACGTTTCACTAACCATGTTAGCATCATCAGGAGATGATTTAATCTAATCTCTCCTGATGATGCTAACATGGTTAGTGAAACGTGCGTCGAGCAGTTCAAAAAAAGTGATTTGATGTTTAGTGGTAAATCTCTTCAAGTTTAGTGTTTTACACCGAAGGTTCCAATAGAAAAATTGACTTACATTAATAATTGGAAAAGTTGACTGAATTGAATAGGTCCTTTATCCCGGTTCATGATTTTCTTACATTTTTCTATTCGAATGCTTTCATATGCTTGCAAAGGAACCAAAGGAACACCGTTCTCAGCCAGCTTATTCATGAGTAAATTTGAAACCGAGGCAAAAGATGCATTCAGTTACTTTCCGAAGGTATGGTTAAGATATGTTAATAACGTTTTTGCAATTTTCGATTGAAAAAATAAAAAGTTAGATGATTTTATTAAGAACTTAAATAGTAAATCCCAAAACATAGTATTAATGCATGAACTCGAAAACAACGATAGTTTACCGTTTGTGGGATGTTTTAGTCAGTAGAAACAATAAAAATAATTTAGATTTTGATATTTCTAGAAAAAACACCACCACTTCGAGATACATTCCTAACGATTCGAATCATAGCTTCCAAAATAAGATGGCTAGTTTAAATTGTATGGTAAATAGACTAATCAATTTTCCTTTAAACAAATATAATTATAACAAATGATTAAAATTAATTAGGGAGGCATCCAAAACGGTTATAAGATCATTGTAGATAAATTAATTAGAAAATATAAGTTTAGAAAATTATTGAAAAATCTTCAACTTTTCAAAAGGATCAGAACAAAAATAAATTAATGGTAATACCGTTTGATGCCCAATTAACACGAGGGCTAGACAAGATTTTTAAAAAAGTGGATAACGGTTGTGCTCAAACCATATAATAAATTAAGAGAAGTCTTGGGTAATCCAAAGGATAAAGTAGATCAATATGAAAAACCGGGGATTTGCGAAATTAGTTGTCAAAACTGTGATCGAATGTATAATGGGCAAACAAAAAGATCCATATTAACGAGATATAAAGAACACATTGCCCACATTAGATATGGGAGAAATGAAAAATCTTTTATTGCCAACGTGTAATCGAACTTGACCTAAAGAACCTATTCCGTTCAGTCAACTTTTTCAATTACTAATGTAAGGCTAAGTAAACTTCACGGTTCAATCATCTCCTGATGATGCTAACACGGTTAGCGAAACGTGCGTCGAGAAGTTTAAAAATGTGATTTGGTGTTTAATCGTAAATCTCTTCGAGTTTAGTGTTTCACACCGAAGGTTCTAATACGAGAGTTGATGTGGTAATTATGTCGAACTTCGAGCCAGATAAAGAATATTTGCAGTCGTATACTTGTAGAAACTTACGATGACAATGTTCCAACGCCATATGCTTGTGGGCGTTGGTTGGAACTACTTTCTTGCATCGGATCGTGACTGGAGATGAAAAATGGATATATTTCGAGAACCCTTTCTTCAAAATTAGACGTGTTTTTTTCTTAAGCAGCTACTCGATTAAAAATGTACCGGATTAAAACCGTGCCAGGTTTCTACAGAATCAAATGATGGCCATTTTGAACATTTATTTTGATAAAACAATTAATTATCTACTTCTTAATATGAAGTGAATCGTTTAAAATGCGTTAAGGTGTGAAAAGTTAGAGCTAGTTGTTTCTATTTTGATATTAAATGACATTAATGATTTCTTATATCTCTTTTTTAAACTTTTCGAATTACCGTTGTATGGTAAGACAATTTGTATGGTTAACCGATTATTTTTCAGGTATAGCTGTCCAATTTGTGGATTAAGAAAAATGATGTCTAAATTGCCATACAATTCAGTACTAACAAATGTATGTTATTTTATGACCTTCTCTTCAAAATTACTCAAATTAGCTCGTCCAAATTGTAACTTGACGGACATGGACGTTCTTATTAGAGGTTTTCCAAGATCCAAATTCAACATTGTTTGACCGTGTAATATCGACCCATATCGAAATAGATACACATATTTTTCAAAATTATCAAAAAGGAACTTGCAGAAACAAAAGGAAAAAAGATGGCGCGCTTTTGAATCAGTTAAATTCTTATCGATTATCCTGTTAATTTTTTAATTTTTTGCATTTATTTATAATACACATGGTGTCTCATAAATATATCATTAGAAAATGAACCGTTTCAGAGGTTATTAAACACGAGTTTCAAAATTTTTAGCAACATATTTTTATATTCTATTCTATTTATTGCTGATACTATTTTTTTACGACGGTTTATTTTCGAATTCAGGAAGCCGTCGTTGAGATGCACTTTTCGAAAATAGATTAGTCAACTTCGCAACGTTCAAAATTTCAACTGTTCGGCTGCCAAACCGATTTTAAATGATTTTATTTGTGACTTAATGATTTTTTTTGTTACTTTTCTCGATTCTTTTATTACTTCCTAGTTCTAATAATTGTCGGGCCATCTGTTGTTGTCATTCAGGATTTAACGGTACCATGTAGGTGAATTCAGAAATGCAATAAGGAGATGGGAGAAAACCAATTTTAGTTTCATTAAATTTGTTTGTTTTAAGTATATATCTAATTGGCGTAGAATATACAGGAGGATAAAAAATGCTGCAATGCGAGAGCTATATTTTTTAGGATTAATTTTGTAATGAATGTATATCTTTCATGTGAAATTTGAAAGAAAAAAATGAGTAGATACACTAAAACTATTGCTATGGTGTAACAAAAGTACTTGCGCTCTTGAGGTACTTAGTTATTTGATGTTTAAAACATGTACACAAACATGTTACACTGGAGGTTATTTCTCGATATATAGCCCGTTATTTTCAAGGACATCAACACATATTTGAGCCAGTGACTCTGTTATTTTTCGATACCATAATGAGTTTTTGGAGGGGAAAAACCCAATTCAGTCAGATTTTGTTGATTCTTCAGTCCGGAAATTCCCTCTCAAAAAGTGAGCCATGGACTGAAACAAGTGTATGCTGGATCAAGTCAATTCTAAGTCCAAATTATTAATGTTCGTCGTTTTGCTGTAGGAAAACTATTTTACGATTGACCAAGTCGTCCTTAGTCTTCTCTAAAGCAATTGTATCTTTTTTTTTCTCATATATTTCATGATCTTCTTATTATCTGGTTATCAATTATTTTTTCTATTAGTCCTATTTCATTTGTCCATCATTATCGTTTTCATATTTTTGATTTCCTGACTTATTAACAATATTAAATTATTTTTTGCTGGTCTTTGTATTATAATGTTACAGTATTCTCACATTTTTTTAACATGTATTTATTCTTCAGAATGATCCAATAACCAGATAGGCCTGAATCATTCATTCTGCAAAACAAGATGCTATATTTATAACGGATACAAATTAATCCTAAGTTTGAAATAGGCTTTTATTTTATTTAATTTTTAATCATTAGACTAGACCAGTGTTCTCTGTATTTCCGTGCTTTTCTCATGCTCCTAATTATTTTATCCCTACGTGTTTTATCCCTGTAGTAGCGTTTTGCTTTATGTTTCCATGCGCTTTTTCTTTTTTCGTTAGGGGCATACTGAGCAGAGTGTGGTTAGAAGGAGACACGTATCAATTTTGTCCCAAGTAATTAAATGAATGTGATTTATTCAATTTTTTCTCCGATCTCTCTTGTGTTCACTGCTCAATGTATTACCTTGTCTTTACTTTTATCTTAGAGGCTGAAGAGGCCGATCTTTCTGCTGTGGAAGATATTTTTTGTAGACCTTTTTCTTTTACTTTTACGGTTATTTTAACTTTAACTTTTTTTTGGTTACGGGCCGTTGTGGCGACGTAGTCGAACATCAATATTATTATTGATACATTATTTATATAGTTAGTATTGATAACTTACGAACTATAGTAGAACTATAGTTCGTATATTTCTGGCAAATCTCGCCATTATAGCGGTGAGCGGGGTGAGGTAATGTGAACTCCTAAAACATCGTGAGGATCTCCTGGCCTATTCCGTAGTAGCGCTTGTAACCCATCCCTACTTTTTGGTTGATCTGGGGTAAGAGAGGCATGTTCGCACCCCTAACAATCCGCTCTAGCCAGCACCCGCTCAGCGGTCGAATATTGTTGTACACATCATTTACACACATCATGGCAAATCCTTTTACGTTATAATACATTCTTTGTATTCCTTTCTCTCCTCTTTTTTGTTCTTTTTTTAATATACTAACGTAGTGCGTCGTAGGTTTCTTTTTTTGATTTCAATATTTTGTTTCGAAATATTGTCTCTTCTCATCTGAAGTATATTTTATTTGTAACATTAATAATACTCTTTAAACCAAATCCAGGTATATGATGACCAAACCATAGTCGACTTCGCTGAAGTTCCAATCGTCATCTGACATGATCGCACCTTTCAGAATGACAGAACCTCTTCTGAAAAAATTTTGCACATGCCTCTATCAAAATTAACTTATTTCCATAGCAACGCGATTTATTTTTGCATGAAATTAATTTATCAATATTCCGTCGTTTAATATAAGATAACATAACCTTAAAAGATCATAACATGTGAGAAGTTATTCTTGAAATTGATTGAAAACATGGTGTTCACTTGTAAAATGTGATTTGCTGATCTAAATCATTTCATTTATCAAAGATTGAGTCGTTTCTGTCTGTTTAATAACATGGTGGTGTAGCATAAGCACAGTGACATAAAAGGTAATTTGATCGGGGGGATAAAATAAATTACCGCTAGCTAAATTATAGTGCGATGGGAGATTGAATATCTGAGCTTGTAAAATATTGTTGTTTAGTACCTTACCAATATTGTAATGGATGTTATCGATACGGATATAAATAATTTCCAGGATAGTCGGTACTTCGTCGTACTTTCTAATTCGTTACACAGACCTGTTGGTTTTATTTCGAGGAGTTTTTGCATCATCTCGAATCAGTCCCAAGTTTATCATAATCATAATTAATGTCGGTTCGGACGAAAACGGAATAGATTAAGAACAATTTATGCATGCCCATCTAAAAGTAAAAAGGTGTCATCTTGTGATAGTTTATGTTCAGTTTACATAATGTGTTTTCAGTTTTTGCTGACTCCTTAAACCCACATAATATTTTACTCATAACAAAAAATATCACTGATTATCACTTAACACTGATTCAATAAAATGCAAAGAATGAGTTGATCTAAACTTATTGTGTGATATAATATTGTTCGCAGTGTTTTGAGTGTTTTTAATTGGATATATGGTTTTTCAATAATACTTTCAACATTTTAAAATGATGCGCAAGTATAACTAAAAGCGAAAATATCTGTTATTTATATTTTATCTTGAAATGTCATATCACATGGTATATTTTCAGTGATGACCTGAATGTTTCGATTAAGGTCAATAAGTGTTTTGATTTTTTTCCTGTAATTAAGTCATTTAAAATAACCCCACAAAAAATAAACCAAGGTATGATCTTGGTGTTCACTTAGCATTGCCATTTCGCGAAATCACGTGCCTAGGAAACTTTTCTTGCAATAAATCGATTGTCTGGCGAGATGTTTGATAAGTCTTGTTGAAAGAAAACATTACTTCTATTCACATTTATTAGTTCATACCAAAATATATACCGTTAGCATATTCCTATAACATTCATCATTAACAGTAACACGATTTCCATCATCGCCTTTAAAAAAATAAGGTCATATTACTCCTTCAGGCCAAAAACCGTACGAAACAATAACTTTCGGACGATGAAGGAGGAATTTTCTTCACAAACACATTAATATTGTTTCCAAAAAGTGTGAAACACCTTTTAATGATAGATTCGAATGAGTCACTAAGGGATTTCTATCGGTCCAAATCCTGCGGTTATGTTTGTTTACAAACCCATTAAGCCAGAAGTGCGCTTCGTCGGCAAAGATAATTTTTTCCGACCTTCCAATTGCTCTAGAGCTCAGTTCGTGTATCGAGTGTCTTTCAATGCTGAATTGACACAAATAGTGTTGCCGCTATTGTGTTTCAAAGTTCCGATATTCTTATTGGAAAACTTTTTACATACTGGAGCACAAAACAATGTGAACAAAATAATACTGTGAAAAAGATATCAGTGATAATCTGTATATCAGTAATCTCTCTTTCCTTCAGTGAGACTTTCTTTGCTATTTTCCTTCAGGTTTTCTATTAGGTTTTGGATTTTTTATTAGGTTTTTATACGGTTAATTTTCTGGCCAAGGCAGAATCTTGATATTTTTTTCAGACAGGACTGTTATTATATACCTGTCTTTATGGCACGGGGCTAAATCGCGCATAAATATATATTTTCCACACATCAGGGAATGATCTGAGGTAATAAGCGATTTTGCAAAACTCATTTGTATTGTCTTGCCTAGTTGTGTCTGGATATTGTGGATACGTCCAATGCCTTTTGACCACTACCATCACCAATCACATCATCATGCTTACTGATTATTTCATTATTTCTACGGAGCAGTCATTTTACGGTGCGTTTTCGCACAAATGAGTTTTGCCCTTCAAAATTAGGAACGTTGACAAAATGTTCAACAAAACATGAGTAATTTTTTCTTCATTGTTTCAGTCAGACGTGGCTTTTTTGTTGGCCGCTAACCAGTTTAGATACGTTTTCGTCAGCCAACGTTTTCTTTCGGAAATTTTGATCTTTTCAATATTAATCAAAATACTAAACTTGAAGAGATTTACCACTAAACACCAAAACACTTTTTTGAACTGCTGTTTCGCTAACCATGTTAGCATCATCAGGAGATGATTTAAGCAGCAGATTAAATCATCTCCATTTTCATTTTCAAACATTACTTTAATACTAAAGTATTAGTGTTAACCTAATTTTACACTTTTATTAGGGTTTTTTTACAATATTTTTACATATGCTATTAAATATATTTAAATTACAATTAAATGACCTCTATATATATATATATATATATATATATATATATATATATATATATATATATATATATATATATATATATATATATATATATATATGTATATATATATATAAAGTAAACCATCCCTTGAAAATATTCTGAATTCTAATTTTACAAAAGAAATAATTAAAACGACTCTAGAAATGAATCGAGAATTCCACAACAAAAATGAAGACTATATTATCAAATCCATTAATTCTAAATTCAAAGATAATAATTTAGTTATAACTAAAGTATATAAAGGTAATTAAATTGTCATTCTAGAAAAAGATATTTACGCAACAAAAATTAAAAACTTTCTAGATAATCAGGACCTCGTCAACATAAAAAATGACCCTACCACGAAAATTTAAAACAAGTTATAATCAGCAATAAAAAATATAAACACAATTTGGTCAAATGAAGATAAATATAAAATGGTCAATATGAATCCTGCTTTTCCAAAACTGTTCGGTTTACATATAAAGAAAACTTAAAAAAAAAATTAAATTCATAAAGAAAATTTTTCAATAAGACCGGTAATTTCGTACACAAATAGCCCTTTAAGAAACCTAGCATTTTACTTAAATAATATTTTCAAAAATTTAACGAATTTCTCACCAAAACATTCAATAAAAGACTCGGTAGATCTTACAAAAAAGCTTAGCAAACTGGCTAGTTTTCTAACTAGTTTTCTAGCAATTTTTGACGTTAGCAACATGTTCCCGAATATTCCGAATAAGGCTTGCCTACAACTAATAGATAATTTACTCATAAAAAATAACTTCAATCCAATTATTAAGCAAGATATTTTAGAACTCTTTAACTAATGCGTTAATGAAAATATTTTCAATTTAATAGTGTTTTTTACAAACAAAAGGATGGTCTAGCAATGAGTTCCTTAATAAGCCCTTTATTATCAGAACTATTTATGTCAAACTTGGGAAATACATTTTTAAGAACGGATAAAGCAAAAAATATATTGTTTTGGTTTAGATATGTAGACGACCTTTTGGTTTATTATACTTGAAACGAAAAACAAATAAAAGAAACAATAAAGCATTTAAATATAATCAATCCATAAACTTACACTTGAAAAAGAACAAAATCAAACCATATATTTTCTGGATCTTTCAATATCCAAACAAAATAATAAACTAGAATTTAATATCTATACACAACTCATATACTCAGATATAACAATTATAAAACAATCCATCCACCCCATTATACATAAATATGCAGCATATAAGTCTATCATCCACCCAGCTTTCACAATTTCATTATTCAAAAATAATCGGAAAATAAAACTGCAAAAAATAAAACTAATAGCACAAAATAACGGTTTCAATTAAAACAAATTAATAAATACAAAATGGAAGCAATAATTAATTTATCAAGTATACCCAAAAGTAAAACAAACAAATGATAAATCCCCCCCCCCCCCCCGCCATCAAGCAGTAAATTACTTTTTAATGCCAAAGATAAAACAGCACAAAATAAAAAAGCTGAGGTTTTTATGTCAAGTTGCAATGAGTTCACTTCTTCTTCTTGTCCTGGAGGTTAAGTTGACCCGAAGGCCCTGACTTGTATTCACTGATTTTTCGAACGTCACGACAATGTCGCTTGTTCGAAGGGTTTTAGCTGCCGTCCTTTAGGCATGGAGGTGATGACCGAAGAGGATGGTCATACTGGGGCAACGGCCGGCAATGAAGCTGCCGTGGCTCTGATTAGCGGATTGTCCGAAAGGGACGCCGTCGCTAGGAATTTGTCCAGAAGTCTGGACAGGAATGTCTGAATCACTGGTATGTCAGTTTCCTGATGGATTTGCGCATTCCTTACAAACCATGGGGCACCTACTAACGTGCGAAGAACACGTGACTGGAACGATTGCAGAATTGCAATCGACGTTGGGGGGAGGTACGGAAACCAGGCCTGAGATCCGTAGGTGAGGACGGATCGGACCATGATTTTATACAAGGTTATTCGGATGTTCAGCGAGAGCTTACTTTTGCCGTTCATTAGGGGGTAAAGCAGACGAGCCATGGCTCTTGCTTTCCCGGTTACCTTCTTTAGGTGCGGCACCCACGTGAGGGCCTGCAATGAGTTCAGTAGCTGCTATGTGGGACAAACGGGCCGAAATTTTCAGATCAGATTCAAAGAATATAAATCTGCTTACCTATTAAAGAAACAAAATTCTAATTTTGTGAACCATTTCATAGATACCGGACATATTTTCCCGAGATTACAAATTAAAAAAATTTAGATACTGCGCCAAAAAGCAAAAAATTTAACATTTTAAAAGCGATTGAAATTTATAAATATAATAAATACCCTTCTAGACGGTTATTAAACGATCAAATAGATCTCCGAAATTCCCCACTATTTAAAATATTGTAAAAAATTAACCCCAATAAAAGTGCAAATTAGGTACATAAGATAAACAGAGGTAATACCTTAGTTTTAAAGTAGTGTTTGAGAAAGTAACATTGTTTTACGAAACTATAGTCACACAAAGTTAAAAAATAAAAGTGATAGATAACAAAGTAAAAAAAATGTTTTATTCGGTTTATAAAATTTAATTACTAAAAACTAAAAGTACGTTACATTAACGCACGTTTTTACAAGTTATGGAAACTGAACAACTGACCATAATTTTTAGGACATAATAAATTAAATTAAATATTATAATTAAATAAATGAACTGTCTGCAAAAATCTTCGGTAGGACATGTATAAAGATTGTATCACTTTATATTCTTAGCCTGATAAACGTTCCACGTTACTAAGTGTTCCCATTTCTGCACTCAGTATATATTTCTTTATTGTAATTATATGTTTTGGATATTTAATAATAAAGAATGTTTTTGTTTCATCAAATTTCTACAAATTAACATTTTTGATGTTCTTCACTCCTACTGAAACTGAACGAGCTGCGGACCATTCATCAGTGGTTTTAAAATAAGCAATAGCAGTTTTTCATGTGTTGGCGAAACGAACCAAAAAAAGTGAAACCACTCCATATTAAGGAATAACCAATTCGAAATTGTTTAACATAATTCTCGAACGTGCGTTAGCTTTTTGCATTTTTCGTTCTAGTTAGGAGCCCGATTAACTCGTTAGATAAGGCAATGGTGCGTTTATTATATTAATTAAGAGCTTTTATCTCTTGTTTTGCTTTATTCTTTTTTTTTATTGTGTAATTAAATTAGTGTTTTGATAAAATCCATTATTCAATCTGAAGAAATAACAAATATGAAGCAGTGCACAAGTTTCGTTATTAAATATAAAAGAACACCAGGTGTGGCGGTTAATAATTGTTAATTTTTTTAAGAAATGGCGCTGGAAACAAGGGTCGGTTCACTGTCAAATCTCTTATGTCATTTAGTTGCTACGACAGTACCTTTCAAAACGCCATTGATGATTAAAGGATTTCGAGTTAGCGTCATATTTTTTTCGTGTGGTAAACATGTCGAGTTTCTAGCCAAGTAAAGAGCATTTAAGGCACGCACGGCTTTTCTTGTTCAATCAAAATAAAAACGCAACTGAAAATTATCGCATACTTGTAGAAACTTATGGTGATAATGTCCTAACGCAAGACGCTTTGTTTTAGATGATTCAAAAGTGGTGTTTTCGACTTAAAAGACAAATAACGCCCAGGTCAACCGAAACAATTTGGAGATGCCGAATTATAAGCATTGTTGGAAAATACGATATACAAACGCAACAACAAATGGTAGAGAGGTTAAATGTTGGCCGCAGAACCATTTGTGATCGTTTACATGCCATGGGAAAGATCCAGAAGGCAGGAAAATGAGTGCCACATCAGCTGAACGACATATAGACGCGAAAAACGGTGTGCGAAGTTTTATTTTCTCGGCATGAAAGGAAACTTTTTTGCATAGGATCGTGACTGGATACGAAAAATGGATATGTTTCGGAAATCCAAAACGCAGAAAAGCATGGATTGAACTAGGACAACTATCAACATCGACCGCAAGACCGATTCGCTTTGGAAAGAAGTCAATGCTGTTTTTTTTGTGGGATCAGAAGAGTGTTGTGTACCATGACCTACTAAAATCAGGTGAAACAATTAATACCATTCTCTACAGTCAACAAATGATCATTTTGAACCATACATTGATCGAAAAGAATGGGTTCCAAGATAAGGAAAATTGATTTTGCAGCACGATAACGCCCCATCACAACCAACGAAAGCGGTCAGAGATATAATTTCTGTACTAATCTGGGAACTTTTGCCCTACCCTCCATATTCACCAGACCTAACCTCTTCCAACTACCACTTGTCTTTATCGATGACTAACGCATTTTCCATGATATTCAACAATTGCAGAGATGTTGAAGGATGGCTTTATGACAGAGAGGGCATCCACAAATTGCCAGAGAGATGAGAAAAATATGCAGCTAGCGTTGGCGCATACTATGAATAAACCATTTTTTACTTTTTTCTCAGATTAAACGTGTTTTTTTTTTAATAAAAAATCAAGAATTAGTAACCGCCACATCTGGTACAATTAAAATTAAAAGGTTGTAGACCAGATTCAAAAAAAGTCAGTTAAATATTCAGGATTTACTGAGAATTTCTAAGAACAAGTTATCTATTGTTAACCAACGTAATCTCCTTGCAATTCAATATATTTAGACTAACGGTATTCCAACTTTAAATACTTTCCATATCAATCTATTTGTTTATATCTATAATATAAGCAGTTGTATCAGCTTTAACCTCACCATTTCTCCAAAAACTTTCATCATAGTCATGTTTCCATCCACATCCGACACCTCGACGAAGATTTAGTTTCAGCTTGTGACTCCAGCTTAATGTGTGGTATACTACAAGAAAAAAAAATCCGTGGAATTTAATAGGGTACCATGGAAATAACTCAACGTAAACATCTAAAAGCAAATGAATATAAAGAAAGTAGGGCTAATTACGGCAGTAAGAAAACTATACAAGAATATGGTAGCCAAAGAAAAAGGTGGGGCAAGTGTCACGCTATAATTTTGTTTTGGTTTAATTTTTTTGTCGTGATATTTGTGACAGTTTGGCTGTTGTGTATTGCAAACGGGGAAGTCACAATATCCAGATGTTTTTTAATTTCCATTACCATTTACAGTGCCAAAAATTATTCTAAGTACTCTTCTTTCAAATGATACAAGCTTCTCTTATATTATTTTCATTAAGGTTCACGTCTCGCAGCCATAAGTGGCTACTGGCCTAGTGTTTCGTTGATCTTAACTTTCGAGTTCGTTTGTATAAGTTTAGATCTTAGAACAGGCTGTAGGGAGTAAGCAGTTTTATTACTCTTCATAATACGATTGCTGATATCTTCTGTGATGTTGTTGTTTTGGTCTAGTTTGCTTCCCAGATACGTAAATTCCTTCAGAACTTCAATGTTGTCATCGCCGATATTCCATTTCTGTTCTCTTCTTGGATTAGTTCTCTATTCTATCCCCTTTCTTGTGCCGATATTTATTTCTAGACTTGCTTTTGGCTTTTACCCTTTATTTCATCATATGTCTCTCTTAATAATAATTTTGATTATAGGTCATACCAGGGTTGCTACGTATGCATCTGAAATACGGACTGTATGGCGGATGATCCATTAATTCGATGCTTTGACCGGTCACATATTGAGTTGCTCGGTCCGAGTTGGTTTTCTTATTTCTTCAAAGACCTGGTAAGCAAATGACTACCATTCAGATTTGACCGTTCTACGATTCTTTAGTGGCACTGTAGCCACATGCCAATTTGTTTAAAAATAAAGGCGACCATTTCCTTCGAAGTGCTTCTTGCGGGAACAATTTTTATTGGGTTTGGCTCATTTTGAAAAACCACACAGTCGACTTCTGTTTACTTTCGGGCTCATACGCAGAGATCCAAGATTCGTCATCTGTGAATTCGTCATCTAAGAATTTATTAACGGCTTTTGATGCACCACAATTGTATTTTTTGAGCATTTCTTTGCACCAATCGGCATGAGCCTTTTTTTGCGCGATTGTCAAATTATGTGGAATTCAACACGCACAATTTTTTTCACCGCTAAATATGAATGTAAAATCTTATGTATTCTTATCATACTAATACCCATGGATGTCTCAATCTCAGGATATGTCACATGACGACCTTGTTTTATCAGTTCGCCCACAGTATCCATGTTTTCTGGTACAACAACTGATTTTGGACGACCTTCTTTAAATTCGTCAGTGAGCGAACGACGACGCTAATTGAATTCACCAATGCAGTGATATTCAGTGGTTTTAGATGGTGCTTCATCGCCAAAAGTCGAAGTGAGTTGATCGATGCGCTATTATTGAGATAATTCAAGTCAAAAGGCTCAGTAAATCATCGTAGTAAATCACATAATTCCATTTTTTGACTGAGAAAAATTTTCAAATCACTAAACAACACAAATAGCGTCCATATGAAAATGTTCAGAGTACGTATAGAGTCAACAATGTCAAACTGTACGATAAGTCAGATGGCGCTTAGCAACATCATTGTTGCCAATTCCGGATACTTAAATAGCAACCCTCGTATGTTAAGTCAATCTATTTTTCTTTATTTATCACTGTTTTATTTAATATAATAAGAAGAAACATTAAAAAAAAATAACAGGCACACCTAAATTCATAATTTTTGGTTCTGTTGGATTAAGGTCGATAGTTTTTGTGTAAATGCATATTTTGATAATATTCATTATTTAAATTTCGAGAAGAAACAAATAAGAAAGAGTGTAGTATTTTACATAATTATACTATAAAAGAAATTATTTAAAATAGCTACGGTTTTGTGTTAGTTGACACCAAAGAATCACAAAATTCATGAATATGAAACAATTCATAAATATGTTAAGGTTTTAACGTTATGTTCGCATTAAAGATTTTATAATGCAAACATAATATGTTGTTCCACCACACGTTTGTAAGGATCACACAACCCATTTTAACAAAAAATATGTTATATAGAATAAATTTAGATGAGGTGAGTATGGTGCCTACCCCTCTACATACAATCCCTACTACATACAATCCAAATTCAAATCCTAACACTCTTATTGGACAATCTTTTATAATTTATATAACATTTATACTTTTTCATCCTATTTGATCCATGACAGCACGCATTCAACATTGCTAAAAATATTATTGTTTTTATCTTCGTTATTTAATTAATTGTATTACATTTTTATTTTAGAATAATAATAATGGGAAATCCTTCAGTTTTATTCCATATTGTTAATTCCGCTTCAGAGATCATATTGTTTTACAATATAACATAGCTACAGAAGTTATGCAACAATAGGATCAATTAGATTGTATCACTGTAACTTTTTTATGACTGGTGTTTTAGTTTCTTTTTAATTATTTATTTGCTGATCTAGAAGTCTAACTAAATTATTATATTTATGCTAGTTTCATTAATGATCTTCTCCCATCTTTCTCTGCATTTAAAGAGTACAATTTTGCATAAACCCAAGAAGTAGTATTGAAAGCTTTATGATAGGTTAGCTGAAGTATTCCAACAATTTTGTTAAAGTCTATAACAATATCTGTTCTCTGTCTGTCTCATCTGTTCATGCTAATATGGTCTGGCGTTGTTATGGTACTTTTCCATTTCTGTTGGCCAAATTTGGCCTCTTTTTATTGATCGGCTCCGTTGCTTGTTGACCAATAGTTAGCATTAGTTTGAAGAATTAACAGTTTGATTTAATGACGTTCATTTTGTGAATCACTATCTCCTAATGTTGCTATACCCTTTCACTTTTCATCAAGCGCTATTAGAAGACTCATTATCATTTGATGCAGCACCCCTACTCACTGATATTCAATGTCACACTGGTTTCAAGTCTTGATGATCAGCAATTTGACTCATCGAAGCCACATTTTATGCGTTGAATAACTTATGCTATATATATATATATATATATATATATATATATATATATATATATATATATATATATATATATATATATATATATATATATATATATATATATATATATATATATATATATATATATATATATATATATATATATATATATATATATATATGTATATACATATATATTTTTGTTTGTGCGTGCTGTTTCACGGATGGAAAAACATGTATTGGGTTTTTTCCGGGAGTACATCCGGTTGTCGAGTTGGTCCCTGTCGGGAGCTTGCAGACGTTTCGCCAAAATCTCATTTGGCATATTCAGTGTTTACTGTCGCGAGGTTAGTGACTGAAGTTCGAGACAGTCACGAGCTTCTACACTATCCCACCAAATATGTATCAAAGCCTTTTTTCCATGTATATTGCGCACTGGTTGTGATATTGAAGGCTGACCTGGGTCTATCCATGATTTTTTACGCTTTGGGTGGCCAAAATAGATCCACTTATCATTGGCTATTATAACTCGATGTAAAAAATCTTTCTTTTTTATCTGGTAAGCAAAATTTTACAAGTGGTTTATTGCCTTTCAATGTCTCTTTTCTTCAATTCATATGCAACCCATTTTCCTTCCTGCTCACTATTTTCAATGCGTGTAAACATTCGGAAATAGTGGTTTGGCCAACATTCAATACTTCTGCCAAATGTTTCAATGTATGGGTTGAGTCTTCATTCAATAATGCTTACAAATCTCCATTTTCAAACTTTGTCGGCTGCCCTGGACGTTCCTTGCCTTTTATAATTGGGTTAAAGCATGTTCACCATAAGCTCTCTCATAAACGTCTCGGTTGCCGCTCGCAAGAGTTAGGCTTCTCGCCAATGACAACCTGGCGAATTTTGAGGTTGAATTTAGGCTTGCATCCGTATAAGATCGTACTGACACAAGAATTAAAGTCAATGGACTATTGTATTTGTCGTGAATTTGCCGATTAGGCCCTCAAAATCATGGAAGCCGACAATGGATTTCATCGCAAAGTCATCTTCTCCGATGAGACTCATTTCTCGCTCAATGGCTTCGTCAATAAACAAAATTGTCGTTATTGGTGCGAATCCAATCCACACGTGATGCATGAGAGGCCTTTGTATCCGCAAAAGATCATAGTTTTGAGTGGATTTTGGCATGGAGAGGTCATCGGTCCTTATTTCTTGAAAAATGAGGAAGGAGCCACCGTTATCATCAATACCGAGCATTACAAAGCAATGCTGGAAGTTTTTTTTTCCGGAATTTGATGGAATCGATGCGGATGACCTTTGTTTTCAACAGGATGGTGCACAACCGACCGCACATTTCCCGAGTAAACAAAGGCTTATTGCGAGCCAAGTTCGGCAACTCGTTAATTTCATGAAATGGCCCATCGCTTGACCGCCGAGATCATGCGATTAACTCTTTTAGATTATTTTCTCTAGGAACATGTGAAAACACAAACTTGGAAACTAACATTCGTCAAGCCATAGTCGCCATATAGCCCGAAATATGCGCCAGGGTCTGCATAAAGAGCCGTGGTGATCATTGAACCGATTTTGAACAAAAAATGTGTGTTTTATTTAATTTTGAAGTTCCATTATGTTTATTGGTAGACCCTTTATTTTTCATATTGTCGCATTTTATTTTCTTTATATATAAAGCATGATTTTTTTAGTGTGCCCGAACTTCAAAATAGCCGGTCGCTATCAAATTATTATGGTAATCATTGTACATCAGATGTCTGACAAATCATTATGGGAAGTTTAACATGAGAACAACGTTTACAAATTGTCGCAATTTATTATCAAAATCAGTTTTCGGTGCCCCAAACCTATAAAGTTTTTTATTGTGCACATAATCGCCCAACCGAGCTATGTATTCGCCAAATTATCGACAAATTCCTAACGCATTTCACGCTGCTCTGTATTGAAAAAAAAAACAAAGACAAAAAACCGTACATTTCGAAGAAAATATGGAAAATATCGAAGGTGTTGCGGGCAGTGTTGATGTAGATCCAAAATTATCAGTTCGTTAATGGGAATCATTATATAGGGATGATCAATGATTTTTTAATTCCGAATTTGAATGGTATTGATCTAGAGGATGTGTGGTTCTAACAGGATAGCTCCATACATAAAATAAGTAGTTTGAAGGCATCTAATTTGGTTGATGAACCTATGAATAACCCTATAGTATATATTAAAACCTAATTCACTAAATTTTAGTTTAAATTATAGAAAAAAATAA
Organism: Cosmopolites sordidus; assembly: GCA_031761425.1. Lineage (NCBI taxonomy): Eukaryota > Metazoa > Arthropoda > Insecta > Coleoptera > Curculionidae > Cosmopolites > Cosmopolites sordidus. The sequence goes on along the minus strand of JARFXV010000753.1, from coordinate 240,021 downwards.
AGATATTCTATTCATTATATGGATATGTTGTTCGAATTATGTGAAGTCATCATACGAATTGATTGCTTTAAACATTTTTTTCGCTTAACCAACCTGGTACATTCGATTCGTACGTTTTTCAAATAATCAGCCGGCCTTTTGTGAACGATTCGATTTGCCCTTGGCTCGGCTAGGCGAACATCTTCCATGTCAATGGTCCAGCGAAGGACGAATAACTCGAGGAGAAAGTATGCTTCCGATTTTACACTTTGTGCTTCGCACTGTTTTTTCTTTCTTTTTCCACGAACATCTTTTCATAAGTCCCTTAGTGTATGCTGTAAATAAAATTTTATTTAATGATTTCTTATAGAATATTTGAAATGGTCTCAATATAATCTTAATGTAATATCTCTATGGATCGTCCTTTATGATAAATTTATGTTATATTTACCTTATTTTATATTTTAAATTTTATACATTTTTTATGGTATAAATATAAGATAAAAACCAAGTAGCACACACGTAAGAGAAACTACAATCTTAGTCTGCAATTGTTGACCTGACCCAGAGTCACAAGTATAATCAACATTAGTAAGCCGCCACAGAGTCAGCGTGGAAATTGTTCACCCAAAAGCCGCAAAAGACTACTCCTGGTCACAAAATTTTTTAGCGATAAGAAATACTCCTTTCATTCCTTCGCTACCCCTGAGGAAGGCATCCAGGAGAATCGATTTTTTTACAATTTTTCATTTTTGACCAATACAATTTTGTTAAATTGTAATTTAATGTAATTGTTAATTGTTTCTTTTGCCTGGATTTTGGTGACACATCCTGTATAGACATGCGACATAATAAAAACTAAACTCGAAGAGATTTATCACTAGACATCAAATACTTTTTTTAAACTTCTCGACGCGCCTTTCGCTAATCATGTAAGCATCGTCAGGAGATGATTCAATCTACATTAAATCTTAGATTGAATTATCTCCTGATGATGCTAACATGGTTAGTGAAATCGCGTCAAAAGTTTTGAAAAAAGTGATTTAGTGTCGAGTGGTAAATCTCTTTAGTGTTTCACATCCAAGGTTCCAATAGAAGAATTGAAATGCGATATAATATTGAGTCGATGCAAAAGTTCGAGCAATATGTCGTTCTGTTCAATGAGTTTTCTCCATCTCGTTTAAAATATTAAGCAATTTAAATAAATGGTGGTCGGAGGGCGCAAGTTCGGGAGAGTATGGTGGGTAGATTATAGTGTCCAAGAAAGTTTGTCTTGGGTGGCTAGGACAAAGATACGTCTAGTCTAGCATTGTCTCGATGAAACGTGATGCCCCTGTCTCGATTCTGTTAATTCAGGTCGCTTCTGGTCTGTTTCTCGCTTTAATTCACGCAGTTATATAACAGTATTTCTCCGAATTAATGGTCTGGTTTTCAGGTAATAGCTCATAATAAACGATTTCGGTCCGTTCCCACCAATTTCATAGCATAATCATCTTGGATGCGAATTAGCTCTGCGCTGGTTGAAGGGGTTTATCTCAGCGCTTACACCATCATCTCTGAAGCTTGATATTACATAAATCAATTTTTCGTCACCTGTATCTATTCGCTTTTAACATCTATCGATTTCATTGCGCCTCAATAGAGAATGGCAAGCAGAAATTCGATCTATCAAATTTGTCTCATGTCATGTGTTTAACTCATCCAGAACGCGTATATCGGCCTTGCTAACTATTCCAGGTTGACTTAATAGCCTTAAACCAGTTGACTAGGTGATTTCAAGATTTTCTGCCCTCTAGTGGGCTCAATTAGCGCCAATGTTTCATTGCCACCGGTTTCGGCTGATGGTTCAGAATGTGGTGTATCGCTAAGATTAATATTATTTTCAGAAAAGTTTCTGAACCACTTACGGCCAAAGGCGGCAGAAAAGAATAATAAAAAGAAATCATATTTAAATTTTTAAAAATTTCTATGGTATGTCTAACATTTTGACACTGAGTATAGTTTTATTTGGCAGAACACTTTTTGTTGGATACGATTATTAAATCTATATTAGTTTTGTTCTCATTTCATATGTTCCGACAGTAACAGCTACTGTGACCCAAAAAAAAAACTGTTCATCTAACGTCATCATCATTATTTTTAATACTATTCACAATCGGTCAACTTGCATCAACTAGAAAGGCTTTTCTTTTTCTTTTGTTCTCGGTTCTACAGCGTATACTTGAACAATAACGCGACCAAAAGAGAAACAGCAACAACAACAACAAAAAATCTAAATCCCGGATCGTTTTTGTTCATAGTTCGTGAGGTACCGCGAAGTATATGAAGCAGAATCGTGAGAATTTCTCATAATCTTACGGGAAATATTTAAATCAGGTTGGTTCACAGCACGTAAACATCTAGAACGGCGACAGACCGGGCATAGTTGCCGACGTTTGGTCTTGGTTTAAGAAACGGTTGCTGCTCTAGGCCAGTCGATGGTCTCATGTCGTCGTAAAGGCATTTTGAATCTGAGATGTGCTACATTTTTCACGGTCAATGTTGATGAGCTTCCGGTTGATGCTTCAACTTAACGTACTTAAATGCCTGAGAGTATTCGTCTGTTACAATGTAAGAATAAAACTGTTGCGTATTATTATAATTAATTTGACTTAAATTGTTTTGGGGAATGGTGGGAAGGTTGAATATTAGATGTATGCGGTGAAATTTACAAAAATTTGTCACTGGTTTTGTCCTTAAACCGCTGTTCATCTCCTTAAAGGTCAATACATTTGGGTTATTGAGTTCTTCGATGCAATTGGAAAAAAATAATTTCTTGTACTATGAGTCACTTATTAGCATCGGCGATTACGTCTTCGTTCTCAACTCAACCTATATATAGGTTATTATCAATACCAAAGTAGACAATCATATTTATTTACATCAAGAAGGACAATGTCTGCGAGACAGATATATATATATATATATATATATATATATATATATATATATATATATATATATATATATATATATATATATGTTAATATGATTATATGTATATATGATTCGTCTCCATTTTTTCCAGTCTCTGGTCTTTTAATTGTCTTCCACGCCTTCTTTCACCTTGTGATCTTCCCCATGCAATCTTTCTCACCAATCTATTTTTTCCCATTCTCTCTCTTTATCTGTAGTCTTCTCGATTTTACTATCGTGTTTATCTTTAGATCCTTGAAAATATTATAAATTTCTTCATTTTTTTCTCATATACAAGCTATCAATCTTCTTTCCTCCAGTTATCCTTCTGATTATTCTACGTTCCCATCTTAACAGTTTCTCTTATTCCTTTTTTTGAGTACCGATGTCTCACATCCATACAATGCAGTTGGTCTCAATACTGTCTTATACAATCTTAATTTGGTAATTCTAGATATGAATTTCAACCTTATTAGATGGTTCAAGGATCTGTTAGCTTTGACCAATCTTAGGTCTATCTCTTCTTCACACTACAAATTCTTCCACGCTTTCAAAATTCATTCTTCCTAGTTCTGTATCCACTTCACTTTCGAGTGTACGAGTGTACGTTCTACTATCATTAGTTTGCTTTTCTTTTGATTGATTTTAAAACCATACTTATATGCTACCTCCACTAGCCTTTTTGTCACATATTTCAATTCTTTCTCACTTCTCACAATTATTGCTACCTCGTCCGCATAACCCACTATTTGATGAGTTGTGTAAAGAATGGGCCCTTCTCTGTTTAACTGATCCTTCTTAATGATCATTTCCACAACCATGTTGAATAATAATGTGGATAGTGGATCCCCTTGCCTTAGGCCTGGCTTGATCAAAAAATCTTCTGTCGTTCTTCCTTTTACACCTACACTGGCTGTTATCGCCACTGTAATGCTTACTAATCTCGCTATTTTAGAGGGCACTTTAAATTCTTCAATATTTTTTATCATTGTCGATCTCTTTACTGAATCATAGATGTTACTAAAATCTATAAACAGTACCATTGCTGGAATTTTATATTCGTAACACGCTTTTAGTGCTTCTTACATGACAATTATCTGGTCGGTTGTTCCTCAATTATTCTTTTTAACCTCTTTTTGTTTAATATCCCTACTATTTTATAACAAGTATCCAGCTAGGAAATACCTCGATAATTATTATAATTTGTAATATTTCTTCTAATTTTTCTTTTCTCCACATTATTATGATTACTTCGAACAATTTTTGTTTTAACTCATCTGCAAATTTTATGTTTTCTGTCGCTGTTCCATTTCTCTCTGAGCTCTTGCCATTTTTAAGTTACTTTATAATCTCTTCTACATCTTCTTTTGTAGGTTCTGTTATTTGAGCGTTTTCCTCTGTATCTATTACCAGTTCTTCATAATATTCAAAATATTCTTTCCATTTTTTTTTCGTTCTTTTTTCATCTCCTATCAGATTGCCCTCTTTATCTCTAAAATATATTATTTGATCTCGTTTTTCTTTGCCTTTCTTCATCTCTCTGTAAAATTTTTTTATTTCTTTCCTGTAGTAGTAATTTTCTGCCTGCTATACAATTTCCTCGTTTCTAAGTGTTTTCTTTTGTCTAATTATGTTCTTAGTTCTTGCTCTCTATTCCATATACGTTTGTCTATCCTCTTCTATTGAACTGCCTTCATTAAATGACGATTTAAAAGTTCCATAGATCTGAATAAATGGTAATTTGACAATGCAACATCTGAAAAATACAGTGGGTGAAGAATTCCATCCTAGCTTAGGTGATTCTGGCTCTATGGTGTTTTAGAATAACACCTTTTCGATAATCAGTCGTGGACGTTTTTGAGCCAAAGCCATGCTTAGTCTATCAAGCTGACCACAATAATAGTCAACTCTTCTGGTTTCATTAGGATTCAGAAGCACATAGTGAATAATTCTTGCAAAATCTCATCATACTGTCGTGTAACGCTTTTTTAAAAAGGGCAAAAGTTGTCGACCTGGCGTTAGCCATTGTTTTTCTTATGTGGTTCACTGCATATAATCCATTTTTCATTTTCAGCAACAATTTCTTTGTAATATTGAAAAATAACCAGGATTTCAAATCATAAACGTCTGTATAATTTATATTTCTCGTAGAATATAATTTTCATAAATAAAGGAAAAAAACTTCTATAGATCTAGTTGATAATCTTTTTTAATGATATAATTTGAAATCTATGTACGCCACTGTTCAGCAAAACACTAAATTTAACCATTTTTCTTCTAGTTGGATGACGCAGCACTTCAGCTATATAAAGATGGCGATTATGGTTCCTATCTTGACCTTGAGGCTTCTATCTCCGAGCAACAAGAAGAATTCGAAGGCTTTGAATTAAAGTGAGTACTACGTTTTTTTCACCCTTTTATTATATGCCAATTTAAAGACTTCTTCGGTGCGGTAAATATATGCAAGTACATTCTTAATATTTTTTTATATTGCGCACTAAATTTTTCGTATAAATTTAATGTTTTGGAAATGGGAAAGTCACGATGAGTCAATATTAGAAATTTTGCCAGATTTGTGCTTTATTTTAAAGCTTTTGGCATTGATTTTATCAACTGCAGCTATTTTGAGGTAAAACATATTGAGTTTCTGACAAGTTCTACTCGTATGAATAATGGTTTGGTATTTTAAAGGCTGAACAACTATTAGGTCATTTACTTTTTGAATATTTGATATGTTGCATAGTCTATAGCTTGTCAAGCAAAAAAAATGGTACAAAATAAATCGATACTGAATGGCGAAATCTAAAACTTTACGAAGCAATTATTTTTGACACTCAATTAGTTTGTCTTAACAAGCACGTCAGGTTATTGAAATATATTTGATGCCGAAGACGAAACATCTTGTTTTGGTGAAATATTTGGGGCAATTTGAATAAAATAAAATATGAATTTACAATATGAATTGTGAATTTGAAATTGGGAAGCACATATAGATTCACCAGGTGTGGCGGTTAATAATTCTTAATTTTTTCGTAAAAAAAAACACGTTTAATTTGGAAGAACGGTAAGAAATGGTTTATTCAAAGTATGCACCATCGCCAGGTGCATATTTTTCCAATCTCTCTTCCAATTTGTGGATGCCCTCCCAGAAAAACCATACATTTTTAAGATAGTCCAGTCAGCAAGCCATCAATTTAACGTCAAGTGGTTGCAAAAATAAGAAGTTCTGGCAAAAATAAGAAAAAAAAACAAAAAAAGATTGACATTCAACTTTTAGATGGTCCATTTAGTGAAGATTTTAAAAGGATACAACAATTGACATTTTTCCTTCAACAAAAAATATTATTGTTTTATTTGCAAAATAGCCTTATTTCAAAAAAATCAACCCAAAGGCAATGTGTGTAAGTCAAATTAATAATTGGTTTATTATTTTATTAAGATAAAACTTAATCAAAATGAAATGAAAGGTATTATTGCAATACTTTTATTTATCACAATATTTTTCTTTAAAACTAAAGCTAATGCTCAAATTGTTTGTGTTCGGAGCAAATTCATGCTCTGCATCATCTTAGAAAACAATCTTTTTACTGGTTGAGTGAATCTCCTTGCATTTATTTCTTCTGCTGTTTTTTTGACGCAGATAGGCTAGATTTTGTATTGATTTTGCATGCATTGTTTCTTGTATGCAGTCGCAGTAAAATAAATCAAAGGGGTTTAGGTTCAGAGAACGAGGAGGCCACGAGCCACAGCGCCCAATCCACCTTTCGGGGTACTCTCTGTTCAAATAATCCTATACAGGACGAGCATAATGCGCTGGGCAACCATCTTGTAGAAACCACATTTCTCTGTAGATATCTAACAAAGTCCGCAAATCCTTTTGGAGAAAATCCAAGTAGTAGGCGCCATTGAAACTTTCAGGCAGCTCAAATGGTCCATTTATTTGTCCGTTTAAAATTCCGGTCCACATATTAACTTAAAATTGATACTGGGACAGGTCTTCATGCGTTAAATGTGGGGTTTCCATGTGCCAACTATGTAAGTTATGCAAGTTTAAATAACGGTCTTTTTTAAACATCGATTCGTCAGTTTATAAAATTTTGTTTAAAAATTACGGATCGTCATGTTCTCTCCTCAACATTGTTCTGCAAAAATTGATTTTGGGAGTGTCACGAGGTAGCAAACAGAATCACTATTTATCCCACTCTATCATATCTGTCCATCTCACTTAAACTGGTGAAGTCCATTTTTTAGTACATAAAAGTATTTTTGGATTTGGTATGGGTTTTTTGAAATGTGGTCCTTTTGCAAAAAAAATAAGCAAAAATATTTTTTCTGGGCGTGGCAGCGCCAATTATTGCATCATTTTGAAATCTTGACTAAATGGGCCATCTTTTGAAATAACTTGCCTAGGGTAGTGTAAGTTAGCTGACAATTTTTTAAATCAATGAACTTTTTTTTTACTAAATTAACAACGTTCATTATTTGATTTGTGACTACGATTAATAGTATGGTTATTTAGAATCACGTTATAAAAAAATAACACTGAAAAATTGGGAAATCTGTGATCACAGTACCTAAAGATATAGGCTAGAGTCTGGAATTTCAAGATTTTCAAATATATGCCTATTATCACTTAATACGGTGACATGGATTTTTTCTTATATTTGCCAGCAGAGCACCCACTTGACGTAGAGTTTCGGGACACCCTGTATATATACATACACCCTGTATCAGTGGCGGCTTGTGAGGGAGGGCGTTCTCCCCTCTAGCATTTATCACAGTAAACAATTTTTCAGATCTAAACACCTCAAGTTTCACCTCTTTTATAGGGTTGCAATAGCACGAAAATTAAGGAGGAAGGAGAAAGCAAACAAAAATCTTCAGCAGCATTATTTTCTTCAACCCCCTCCTACTTTAAAAACCTACGAGCCGCCACTGATATATATTCAAATCCAAATGATTCGCTGCTACATATGCTTGCTTCTCGTTTATGATTAGAAGAATTTCACCCTAAAAGCTTTTGAAATGTGGCTATTCAGATGACTACTACGAATATCTTGGTTAGAGAAAGTCACAAATGAAGAGACTCTACATAAAATATCTATCGAAAAAGGACACGAACATCGAAAGGAAACAATCATAAGGACACGCAAGTTGGAATATTTCAGTCAAGTAATGAGAGGACAGCATTTTGAATTGTTGAGAGTGGTTATGCAAGGAAAGATAGAGGCGAGAAGAATTATGGGAAGACCAAGAATCTCATGGCTGCAAAAGTTGAGAGAACGGCTCAATTGTACATCGTATAGTGTAACACCAGTTATTTAGAGCAGTTGTAAACAAAGTGAACATAGTCATGATGGTCGCCAATCTTCGTTTGAATGCGGCACGATAAGAAGAAGAAGAAGAAAAGTGTGGTGTTTAAATGTTGAAAAAATATTGAAGAACAGAAAACATTATGCAAAATTTTTGTTTAGATAAATTTTGTAATTTTTGTGTACACCATGCTGGTATTATATGATGATCAAAAAATTAAGACATCCCACATACCTTTGATAAAAAAAAATTAAATAATCAGTATGTTCACCAAGTATGGACCGAATTAGATGATCCATGCCTTCTTGTGGCAAGGCATATCAGATGTGTCATATATATGCTTCAAGTTCGTTTAAAGATTGTAGCGGCCAGAGAAAATGCCCAAGTATGGGGACCTCGTTGATGTATTTGGAGCATCGTCATCTGAGGAATGTTTTAAAAATTCAGTGTTTCACAAGCTGTATGCGGTCTAGTATTTATCTTCCTATAAAATGAGATTTAAAAGAGTTTGCAGATTACGTAACTGACTGCATTTAAACTGATTCTACTGCTTACTGACCTTCCTAAGAATATAACCCCACATATATTTATAATCGCTACCTAAACAAAATCTAGTCTCACTACTAAAGCAAATAATGTTCCATTCCAGGCCTTATTGAATTCTAAATTGGCACTAATTTTAATCCATATATCTTGTAATGCGCTATAAGAGGAAGAAGTACGATAAGCATGCATCTCCATTAGGGTGGCCGCACACTGCAGACTTTTGATCGGCCGATAATTGGATCGGTCTTTTAATTAGCATGAAGACGTATGCGAATGCGCACACTCTTTAGGTCTTTATGCTAATTAAAAGACCGCTCCAACTATCGGCCGATCAAAGGTCTGCAGTGTGCGGCCACCCTTACAAGTAAATGTCGATTAACAGTTATCGTCGAAACATTCTTAATTGTAGTTGTAAGACAACATTACTTGCCGAATATTTTCATGTTGATTTCGTGTAGCAAGAAGTCTAAAGTGCTGTTTGTCTTGGATGCTTCTATACACAAACGAACCACAAGAATACTGCTTAGCCTAGTAGCATACGAATAATGCCTCGCAACATGATAAAATCAAACATTTGTAAATCGTGTACTTTGCAACATTTTTATGAAACATAAAGCATATAGAAACATAAAGGAAAACAAGAAATACCAGCAAAAAATCTATCAGGTTTTTGGTACTCAATATGTGATACAGAGTTGCATTTTTTTGTTCTTTAGTATATGTGATAGTTGGACAATGAAATATTTGGTGTAAAAAGTGGCACGGGTATTGTAACCCAATCTATATTTTTTGTCCTTTATACCTTTTGTAACATTGTGACTGAACATTATTAAAATGCCCATCATCTCAACAACAATGCGCAAAATCAGTTGCGCATTATTATTGCTAGTGCTCTGCAGTAACATTTTGACCGAGGCTTTGTAGCTTGGTCTTTAAAATGGTCTTTCTAATAAGAAGAGTTTTCTAATAAGAATGTTACAACTTTGAAACGTAATAGCGGCCACAATGTTTGAAATGTAAATGTCATTCATAGACTGTTGTGTTCAGTACATTATGTTAGTTTACCCTGGAAAGATACACGATGCATGAACTGGGCTCTAGAGTGACCCCCACTTTGGAGAAAAAAATAATTTTTCTCGACGCAGCTCACTTCTGGTTTCATGGGTTTATGCACAAGCAAAACTTCAAGATTTGGGCCGATAAAAATGTTTAAGTGAGTCAGGAGTTACCTCTTCATTCTCGAAGAGTCACTGTTTGGGCTAAAGGAGTAATAGAACTTATTTTTTGAACACGATGATGGAAGTCGTGTTACTGTTAATGGTGAACGCTCTAGGAATAATAGAACATCTTTGGTCTGGGCTGATAAATGTGGATATAAACAATGTTTTCTTTCAACAAGACGATGCGGTCACACATCTCGCCAGACAATTGATTTATTGCAAGAAAATTTTTCTGGACGCATTATTTCGCGAAATGGCCAAGATCGTGCGATCTCATGTCCTTTTTTAAAGAGGTTATATTAAATCTTTGATTTACAGAAATAAACCTCGAACAATTATTGACCTTGAACGAAACGTTCAAGCCACCATTAAAAATGTACCACGCGATATGTGTGATAGAATAATCGAAAATTAGCTCTCTAGAATGAATTCCAGCTGTATGTTATGGTATAAGTCACAAAATGCTAAGACACTATTTAAATTTGATCAGAGATCAAAAAACTTTTCTTAAATATCTGGATCAGTAAAAAAGAAGTACACTTAAAAGTTGTTCTTTTTGTTTTTATATTGTTCTGTACAGTTCATTTATAGAGTTATATACCTACCTAGAGTTTCATCCCTACTATTTTTAATATGGATTGTTAAGAACCCGTTCTAAAAGAGAAAATTAATGCCACTAAGAATTTAAAATTAATCCATTGGTCATTAAATTCTTGCCGCTTGTTATAATTATCTACATTGTTATCATTATCTACAATTCTATCTACAAATGAAATGAAATATCGACTTGAAAATGTAAATGGCACTTGATAGAACATTACGTTTTCGAAATATAACTCTATTAACTCAGTACACCGCCATATATGTGTTAATACAGGAATATTTTGAGCTCATGCTGTATATTTACTAATTGCCACTAAATAAATATATATTAAGGACGGAAGTCTAAATTTAATTCGGAAGAGCGCTATAAAAAAAGGACAAAAATAAAATATATACATATTTGTAGTGGGTATTATGTGTAATTGATTTAAATATTAAGCAAAATGTTTTAATTTCATTGATACATTTGAACAAAATCCGACTATGAAATAAATCACACCGACTTCCCCTACATTTCCGTATTCACGAATGAAATATTACCCACCAGACTCCTGAGTATAGGCAACGTTCCTTACTCAGTGTGCGCTTATATAGTTGCCTATAATAAGTGCTTGTATTATCTACATTTTATTCATGTTTCCTACTTTGAAGTGTATTTGCATATAATTAATATATGAAATATCAATAAATAACAGTTAATTATACATTCTGCTGATTTTCTTCGAATTTGTGACCGTTTCTAAACTAACTAGCATATGTCGGATAGACGTGGCCGACCAGTTTCTTGCCTTATGAGCTTTTCCTTAACAACGGAAGTTATTTTAAAGTTTTCGTTATTTTTGATGATGCCTGCTACTATTGTACAGTTGTGCAATTTTATATCCAAGGTTTCGGGATACACCTGGATACCCAGTTGGAGTTTATCCAAAATATTTGTAATAAATGTTTATTTTTGCATTGGAACAGATACGGAAACACAGATTTTGTCAAATCTAGTGTGGTATGAATAATAATAGATTATTTTGATAGTTAAATATTCCGTAGTCACGGACTGTTGCTCTTGTTTGCAAAATATTCGTCGTCATAGGTTTAAATGATGTGATTAAACGTATACAGTCTTACAACAAGGAGTTTTTTTGGCAGTTTATCGTAACTTGTCCCATTTTTGACAGCTTATCGTAACTTGTCGCATTTTTAACATCAGTAGTTTTTTCCGTTCTCTCGCTTGAGAAATTGAATAAACAAAATTATTTTGCGTGGGGTGAAGGAAATCTAAGTATATTAATGAAATACTATACATCTTACAAGTTATTGCTCCGTATTTTATTGAAGATGCAGTTAGTAACGCGGTTAATCAGAAGCTTTTGAAAAGAGGATGATCGTTTTTAAAGCAGCAGTATAAATGCCAACTACTGAACATTTGAATTAAATTTTAAAAATCAGTGGACTCTTTGTTTAAAACATAATTTAAAAAATCTCCTTGTTGAAGCCCCAAAATTCTATTTTGTCAGCTTCTTGAATCCTTGGCGAAATTGATTTTTTCAATAATTCTCAGTATTTCATTCATACTATAGATTTGGGATTAAAATTTAAATTTGTCACGTTATACTGAGCAATTTCACTTGACCGAAGATTCTAAAGGTTAAGTACAAGACCAAGGTGTGTTAAACTGAGTCTGGAGTGAAATTGTATATTTTCTAATATACAGGGTGCGTCATCAAAATCCGGACGAAAAGAAAAATTGTTTTAACCAAGATTTTATTGGTCGAAAATTAAAAATAACAACAAATTCTTTTTGCGTGTTTTGAGGGGAATTCTTTAGAGTATATTCGTTTAATGGGATCCCCTTCAGTTTGAAGCACGGCCTCAATTCCCTTTATAAAGCGCCCGCACACCCTCTATATCAATTCCTTATTTAAATTCGCAAATGCTGCTTCTATGAGCGTCTATCGACATATCACATGGTATGACTGGATTTGTTGGTGAGCCTTCAACAATGATTCGTTCATAGTATTAAATATTGTGTTAAATGAGAATAGCCTACGACTAAAGATATATATGTGGGTGTTATGACGAATGTATTGAAACCTTAGAGGGACACTGTGACTTCCGGGACACTATACATGTTTAAGGAGGATCGTGTACTGGTATTCACGAGCCACTAAGTTCTAAATTGGCAGATGGATAACGTGAATATATTCAGTGATGTGAAAAAATATAGACTCAGGAACCAAATTGTTGTTATCTGATTAACTAAATTTCAGATGATTTAAAAATTGAGCTCTAATTGCCCTACTTTCTAGGTTTATACGAAAGAATAATTTATAAAAGGATGATGGTAATGATGATGAATAATGTAAATAATAACAAATTGTGGGCACATTCTGTATTTACATTGTGAATAAATATATACTGGAAGTGATCATCTCCTTATTCAATCCAATTATTTGCCAAGTGTGAATCAATTCTTTTAAGCTTGATAGTGTTTTCTAAAGTTGCTATTTTTAATTGTGATGATGCCCAGGGGAAATAGTTAATTCAAATTGAGTAGCAAAGGATTCTGGATTTAAGAAGAGCCGGAGAGAGAGAGACAAATTCCTGAAGAATTGCAATGCTCTCTAGGCGTGGCAAATTTTTTTCTAAATGCAGGTTCTATCAATTATGGAAGAATCAATAGATCTGGATGGCCTCAAAATTTTTTCTGTATAGCGAAATGGGTTGTTTTTTGCGAAATATCAAAAACAGAGCTTTATTTAAGCAAATTTTCAGGAAATGTAATCCAGGATGTGACCTTAGCTTAATTCGTAAATGAGCTGGTATTTAAAATATTAAAAAAATGAGAACGACAGAGTAAAATCAATTCTGCTATTGGAACCTTCAGTGTGAAACACTAAACTCGAAGAGATTTACCACTAAACACCAAATGCTTTTAACCACCAGCTTTTAACATTTCAATCGTTACATTGTCCTTTCCTGGAGACTCTCCATTCTTCATAACTTCTATGGCATTTGTCACTTCATCGAACAGGATATTTGGCATTTGCTCTTCTGTGGCATTCTTGTCTTTGACTGCTTCTGATTTTCATATAACTTTGAATAAAATCTTTTGATAATCTTTAACATTTCCTTACGCTCCCGACACACTGTGCCATCCTCATGTATTAACGCGAATAGTTGTGTCCTTTTATTTCTCATCTTATGTTTACCTTTGTTTATTGTCTTGTTTTCTTCAAGTGTTTTTTGCACGAGCTGCATGTTGAACTGACGCCTTTCCCCTCGAATACATTTTCTTATAGTTTTGCAAAGCTCAACGTACTCGAGTCAGCAAAAAAAAACTCTATGTGCTATTGCAGCAGCCGTTTCAAGCACATTATCGATGATTTTTTCATACTGATCTGTTATTTTCATCTCTTCTCGGTCTTACAACATAGCAAAGTGCTTCGACAAAGTAATCTCGCTATCCCTCTGCGGCAGCTTTCCAAAATTCACTTTGCCTTTCTTTAATCTTACCATTCTTGTACGTTCTCTTCGACAGTTTATCCTAACCTTTGCTCGTACCATTCTATAGTCACTTCCAACATTAAAATGTTAAGAATAGTATAATTGCAAAATATTGTTTTATCGTTTGACATGTACTCAAATTCACTTGTGATATCAGATGGTATTTTCCATGTCCATTCTCTGCTGATATATATATATATATATATATATATATATATATATATATATATATATATATATATATATATATATATATATATATATATATATATATATATTTATGGCAACGAGTTTATAGCAGCAGATGTGAACATAAACTAAAATTTTAATGAATGTTAATTCACTAAATTGTTGTTGTAGCTCTTGTTGATTTATTTATTTATATTTTGATTATGAATAATAGGATATAATTACGTGCCTCTCGCACCAATGCCAAACTCTTGGTTACGCCAGACGTTAAGAAAGTCGACATATTTTTGGCCGTCAACCCGTGAAAAATATCCCGCATTTTCGAATTGCAGTTGACCACTGACACTGTTTTCATAAACGCGACCGATAATTTTCGATCCGATTCGACCAAGTTCTACGATTTTCCCCGTACAATATTTCAATCACGATGAGATATATTTACTATGACAGTTTTTCAACTGACAGGTGAGACCGTTGTTTATTTTTTTATTTGATAATCACCAGAGTGCTATTCATTAACATGTAATTTTTAGAAACGGTTTTACCTTTTTACAATATTTCATTTCATATTAGGCTTTTTGTTCCAGAATTTGAATTTTATTATAGTATCTTGCATGATTTGGCAGGAATAATTTCCCATTTAATGCATTAGTGATGATGATGTTTATCAAAACGTGCTTCGGGAAATTAAAAACGAGTGATTTGGTATTTTGTGGAAAATTTCTTGAAGTTTAGTGTTTCACTCCAAATATTTCAATATGAACTGAAGATATTTTGTATATATGGTAATTGTATAGAGCAGGATTTCATTCGTAATCGTTTGGCTTTTGTCGAGGAGCTTGTAGCAGACTATGCCAAGAGTAGTGTACGTCTGAGTACGAACAACAAAATGATGGAAACAAACGAAAAATGTTTTGCAATGATTGTTTTTAATAAATTAAACATGGTAATTGAAATTATCAAATTGCTACAACTGACCTTAAGGTTTTTTTGCACGTGCCTTATATATAAACAGTCTTTCAAGAAGGAGTTTTTTGATACTAACGTTGTACATATTTAACAATATTACGATGAAATGAATATGATAGTTGTCAACATTAGAAGGCGTGCTGGAAAATTTCAGGCGCGCGTATTTAGGTGTTTTTTTTTGTGGTGGTCGAGTAAATCAAACAAACAACTTTGACATTTTCTGAAAAATAGTTAAAATTGAATTTTGAGCTGTTGTAAAGCTTCTTTATTTTAAACAGTTTAATCCCGACAGATATATAAAATGAGTTAGATTCCCCTTTAAAAGGTTATTCCCGTTCGTTTTCGACGTTAAAAAGGTGGATTGCTGAATTTAGCATGATCGTGTATCACTTAAAATGATTAATGCTTAAAAGTTCAAAAATCGCTATGATTGACAAAATTGTCACAAAAATCTACATTGTCGTATTAACTTATCTCCAACTAAAGATTCGTGAGCTTACTAACATTGGAAATATCACTATAGACCATGTCTATAGTGTCGTTACACACCGGAGATGAAACATCAGTCCAAACAGTGGAGCTGGTGAAATGGAAATGAAGAAATCAATTTACTAACTGTCAAATGGCAAGATTATCATCGAGAAGTATTAAGCGTCTCTCCTGGGCAAGGTGCTACTCAAGCTAAACGTCCACATGTTGTTAAAAAAAATGTCCTCCTGCACTGCTATAATATGCCTTCATATACATCTCGGGTAGGTGTTACATAACCTACGCTTCGAAGAACTTCCTCATATGCGCCATATTCTTTGGATTTAGCTCTCAATTATACTGGGCATTTTTATATAGAGTGTGTCTCGAAACTCAGCGTCAAAGGATGCCGGGCGAAAGATCAGGTTACACCAGTTCTGGCAAAAATAAGTAAATAAAAAATCCATATTAAGAAATCCATCCTTAAGTGCATATATGTGTTGTTTAACATTTATCTGGATATCTAAAAATTATGCCGACATTTGATAGTGTGTTTTTGCGTATATCAACATTGCTCTTTTATTTACAGTAGTAGAGTGACGTTACTAGCGCATTGATATGTGTCGTTTCTGTTTGTAATGACATATTTAAATGAATTAGTTGTTGGTAAAATTGTTACTTTAACTAACGAGGGTTGCAGGCAAGAACATGTTGCACAAATGCTGGGAATACATCAATCGACGGTCTTTAGTGCAGTAAAACGATAATAAGAAGTAAGAAGTAAGAAGAAGGCTAAAGGAAGTTGGTTTAAATCCAAAACGTCTTATCAAAGTCAAACAACTTCTCCCACATCTCAAAACGGTCCGGATATAATTTACACGGGATCATGCTGATTGAGATGTTTAAGTTTCCCCTTTCCAAAGTTTACCCCGTCAAATCATTGTACTGCTCGGTCTCTATGCTTCATTGATTTATTCGAATTAGAATATTTTTTCATAAAATATATTTATGTATATTTATATTTATATGAGTCTAATCTGAAATAGGTAAATATAACCTGAAAAATCTGAACTAAATTGAATCTTCTTTTCACCTTTTAATAAAAAAAAAATGCTGCATAGCTCAGGCCATGATTTGTTTATATTTAAGTGATAATGCTGTTTCGTACAGTACTTACTGTAAGTAGTTGTTCTAGTAATTCCCAATTGTAAAATTTTGACTTTAATGATGCAGAGCGTCCGAGACATCTAAAAAAGTGTTACAAATGTATATGGATATATAATCATAACGCTATACAAGCATATAAACTAGTCTAGATTATTTTTATTTCACTCGTATGTATAATTCTTCCTAATTATAAATATGGATAATATAAGAAGATGTAGAATTAATTGCAGTGTTGAATCTATAGCTACGAGCTCGTTAACGATGGGCGTGAGAAAACTCGGAACAAATATTTCGATTTTAATGAGATTTGGTATAATTAATTGGAAAATGGTAATTATGACGAGCAACGACGTGATCTTGACGTTTCCGCAGATCGGAGGAAGTTCCTAGTTATTTTAATGGCGACAAAATTATAGAGAATTCCAATCAGAACAGTTTGATTATACAGTATAGGGTTTAGTTTGTTTCAAAGTAAAGATCTATTAAAAGTAAATATTTTTAAGAAGTGCTTTAAGAGAGAAAATTTAAATCAAGGTCGGGTCGACATTTAAGGCCATTTTGCGACCGAAAAGGATCAGCAATTAAAAGACTAAGAGTAAAATGGACTTGAATAAGTTGATGCTGTTATCGACAACTTACTGATCGTATGGTATGACATTAGCATATTTGCCTTGTATATATATATATATATATATATATATATATATATATATATATATATATATATATATATATATATATTATATATATAAAATATTAGAAAAAAGAACGTGAAAATGTGGTCATAAAAATAGAACCAACCAAGAATCAGGAAAAAAACGTACTATTTAACAGTTACCAAAAGTATTAAATAGCACATAACCATTTAATACGTAGTTTTTTGATCTTTGTGTTTTATTATTTCGGCACATATATTGGGCATAGAGTTTACAAGTATTTGACACATTTCTAATGGTATAGCTTCCCATTCTTTTTTAATCACCTTCCAAAGTTCAAGCTTGCTTCTCGTTTTATGTTTACCCACGCCATTCTTGAAGATAGTTTCAAGATTTCAATGGGATTGAGGTCCGGCGATTGGGAAGGCCACCGCAGTAAATCCGCTTTATTGTAACTAAGAATTTATTTTGTTTTTCTAGCAGTATCTTTTGGGTCATTATCGTGTTGATATTTTCATACCAGCGGCTTATTTTTCTTCTGCAAAAGGCAGCATGACTCCCTGAAAAATGTGGATGTACTTATTTTGGTCCATGTTTTCTTTTAATCCAGTAAATTGGCCCTACACCATACCATGAAAAAGCTGCCCACAGCTTTATATTACTGCCTCCATGCTTTAGAGTTTTAATCGTATGTTTTGGTAATAAATCTTGGTTGAGTGGTCTTCCAACATATCGCCTACCATCAGAACATACATTTATTTTTGTTTCATCATTCTATAAAATACTGCACCATTTCTTGATTCCGCGTTTACCATACCGATTTAATCGGTATTACCATACCGGTCAAGGCAGAGGCCTCAGACTAACAGGATCCAAAATCTATCAATCCGCATTCGACCAGTATGGCAGATTACAGTCCATACCTTCAACATGGTATTTCAATATGACAGTACAACCTGAAACACGGCCCTCATTCCTCAGAGGTCAAGGGGCAACTACCTACGGCAGTGGGAAGATCTGCCCCAAGGCAGAAGGTGCTAAGAATCACCGGGTTAGATCAGGCTGCCATTGGACTTTTGACATAGCTAGACCGACTAGTCCAATGCGTCATTCAGCTGAATAAAAAGTTTAGGCTTCAAATCGTCCAAGCTTATGCACCAACTATAAGCCATAGGGATGAGGAAATTGACAATTAGAATTTTTATGATGATGTGGCCCAGCGTTTATTCAAGGAAAAATGTAGTTATATAATCCTGATGGGTGATTTTAATGTCAGAATTGGAACAACAAGAACAGATGAAAATGTAACTGGCCCATATGGAACTGGTGAGCGAGACAATATAACTGATAGATTGGTTGATTTTACTGAAGGACAAGAACTTTATATTATGGATTCATTCTATAAGAAAAATATCAGCAGAAAATGGACATGGAAAAGTCCGGCTGGACTCACAAGTGAAATTGACCAACGTCATGACCAACGATAAAACAATATTTTGCAATTGTACTGTCCTTAACAATTTTAATGTTGGAAGTGACCACCGAATGATATGAGCAAAACTTAGGATTAACTGTCGAAGAGAACGCGAAAGAATGGTAAGGTCGAAGAAGAGCAAAGTAGATTTTGGGAAACTGCTGGAGAGAGGCAGCGATTTTGAGATTGCTGTGTCAAATCGCTTTGCTGTGTTACAAGATCCGGAGAAGATGGAAATATCAGTTCAGTATAAAGAAATCGCCAACAATGTGCTTCAAATGGCTGCTTCAATAGCACCAGAAGGAAAATGTCTCAAACAGAAAAAAAAATCCAGTGAGACCATTGATTTAATGAAGAAACGACGGACGATGAGAAATGCAAGTAGTCCTTTTGGCAGGGTCGAGTATACTGAGCTCTGTAAAACTATAAGAAAACGTATCAGAGAGGACACGCGCCGATTCAACATGCAGCTAGTGCAAAAAACCCTGGAAGAAAACAAAGGAATTAACAAGGCTAAACAGAAGCTGAGAAATAAAAGAACGCAAATTTATGCCTTAAGGCGCGAGGATAGCAGAGTGTACAGGGAGCGTATGAAAATGTTTGAGGTTGTCGGAAATTTATGAAGATCAGAACTAATCAAAGACAACAATACCCACGGAAGAACAAATGCCAGACATCCTATTGGAAGATGTAACAAATGCTACAGAATCGATGGAAAACGGCAAGGCTCTAAGAAAGGATAGTGTGACTGTCGAAATGCTAAAAGCTGGTGGTGGGACGTTACATAAAACACTGGCAAAATTATATTTACAATGCCTCAAAGAACAAAAAGTACCTGACTTATGGAAATATGCAGAAGTGATCCTCTTACATAAGAAAGGAGCAGAGGAAGATTTAAAGAACTACCATCCAATAAGCCTCCTATCAGTAATGTATAAAGTTTTCACTAAGAAAATATCTAAAAGAATATTAAGAAAACCGAATGACGCACAACCAAGAGAACAAGCAGGATTCAGAAGTGGATTCACTACAATGGATCACATCCAGGTTTTACAGCAGGTCATAGAAAGGCACAAGCAATATACCATGCCACTCTGTTTGGCTTTTATCGACTACGAAAAGGCATTTGACTCCATCTCAAAGCAAACCATAATGGATGCACTGCTTAGCCAGGGGATATATAAAGCATATGTAAATCTACTAGGATCGATATATGATGGAGCTATAGCGACAATTCACCTTGATAATCTTGAAGTGGAAATTAATGTAGAACGAGGTGTAAGGCAGGGTGGCGTAATATCGCCTTATTTTCTCGGCTTGCCTTGAGGAAGTATTCCGTAAATTGGATTGGGAACAGGATGGTGTAAAGATCGATAATTCAAACTTAAATCATCTTAGATTTGCAGATGATATCGTTCTCCTTTCACAAGACCCAGAGGAGCTGCAAAGACGCATACAAGAACTGCAAAGGGCTGGCGAACCATTTGGCTTAAAAATAAATCTGAAAATCTGATCTGAAGAGTCAGGTTATGTTCAATAAATTCGCTGAGGAGAGGAGAATTTCAGTTTTATGAAGGGATTTGGAGATTGTGGGCCATTTTATATATCAAAGTCTTCGATCAGATCTTCAGTGCGCTTCACATTGCAATCAACTCAAAAACTTCGGATAGCACAGAGGGGGATGGAAATATGTATGCTTGGCGTTACAAAACGAGACAGAAAGCCCTGCGTATGGATCAGGGAACAAACGAAAGTGTGTGACATCATTAGAAGAGTGAAGCAATTGAAATGGAGATGGACAGGCCATGTAGCCAGGCTATGGGACGACAGATGGACCAGGACAATCCTGGAGTGGATACCGCATGATCGCAAACGTCCGCGAAGAAGACCGCAAGCCCGATGGACTGATGATATCGTTAAGTATATAGAACCCGAGTGGCAGAGGAAAGCCCAGGACCGTGAAAATTGGAAGCATTCTGAAGAGGTCTTCATCCTGTAGTGGATCGACACGGGCTGATGATGATTTTAAAAAAGTGATTTGGTGTTTATTGGTAAATATCTAAGTTTAGTTATCCATCAAAATTTAAAATATATAAACAAATTTTGCGGATTATTTCAATTTTAAGTTTCAATACCGCTTTCGTTATTTTTTCCTTAACTATTGAAATTGTTTTGCAGTCCAAAATTGGTTCCATACTAAATTACTATTTTTTTGAGTTCGGAATCGAAGAGATCGTTCGAATTTCGTGAGAAAATTGATGTCAATAGGTTAAAAATGGAGGCGTCACGAACTGAGCATAAGATTTTATAGCTAAAAAGTGAAAACTCAGTGGTCAACGTAATACTATTTTGTTACTAATTACTCCATTAATTTAAATAAATTTTGTTTGGTTAGGTTAGATTTAATTTCATTTGTTCAAGAAATATACCTATCTGTAATAATATTACGAAATATTTTTAATAATTTTATAAGCACAAATTATTATATAACAACTAAAAATTTGAACTAAAGTCGAAGAAATTTACCATTAAACGCCAAATCACTTTTTTAAACTTCTCGACGCATCATCAGGAGATAATTTAATTTCAACGTTTCAATAAATTGAATCATCTCCTGATGATGCTATGATGGTTAGCGAAACGTACGTCGAAACGTTTAAAAAATGATTTGGTGTTTAGTGGTAAATCTCTTCGAGTTTAGTGTTTCACACCGAAGGTTCCAATAGAAGAATTGATCTAAAAATTAGAAGTTAAAAATAATATTTATTATGCTGCTTATTTATTATTCATATTGATTATTTGATATAAATTCTCCAATTTATCAGGGTATTTTTATCATTATTATTGCTATTCGTTATACAGACTGTCATGTAATATTTAGAAGATTACATAATTTTCCAAGTAATATTCATCTACGAGTTGACCCTTTAACACTTAACAGATTACTTACTGGTGTTTTTCAAATTTTCTCATTACTGTGCTTTTGGTATCCCCTATAATAATTAAATGGTTTTTAACCCTTTAAAGTGTTCCGCTGACTACTTCAACATTTACGTATTTATGAAACTATTCTTTGTGCTTTTGGGCAAATTATTTCACCTCGTATCAGTAGTTTGTTGTGTATTGCCAATGGATTTCTACTATTCTACAAATTGCCGGTACATGCATTACCTTTATTATTAGGAGCTTTTTGGGGCTTTTCATTACCTTTTTGCTATGTTTTTCACAACACTAGCATGCCAGTATCGTTAGCGAAACGTCGGTATATCAAAGCTGTGTGTCAATTCAACAGTGTACCTAAAGGGTCTTTCAAATTGAGCTTTTTTTTAAATTCTAAACACAGAATTTGCGTTGATTTCAAAATTTTTTTTATTGATAATTGAAATATATTGTATGACAGTTAAACACGAAAGACATCTGCCAAATGACCACCTCTTACAAGTTCACAGGCATTCATTCTCTTGTCAAAATTTTGGATGACATTTTGACGTAACCGTGGCTCTATCTCACCAATGACTCGAATAATTTCATCGTTTGGTTCAGAAATGGATTGTTCTTATAGACCTGGCTTTCCCTGTAAGCCCAAAGAAATTAGTCCAACGGTGTCACTTCACCTGATCTTGCCGGCCAATTAACTATACCGTTTCTTGCAATTGTCCACAGAAGCGGTTTTTGGGCCTCCTAAACTTTCGTCAGCTCCAATGAATGTACGATTGTGTTTAAATTTACCAATCCGTTTTTTTATAATCGAAAGCGAAGCGAAAGAATCCTTTAAAGTTTCTTTACATTTCTCTGATAATAGGTCGGGGTTAAATCCCCTGAAACAAATATCTTTATAACAGCTCAAAGTTGAATTAATTTTTCAGAAAATATCAAAACTTATCTCAGTTCGCTTTACTCTAATGCTACTAATCTGTCATCGTACAGTCCTAAACGCAACGATTTTAACAAGTGAAAGCTTGGATAATTGTAGTGTTACAAACATTACGATCATGAGAGCATAGCAACTTTTGTCTGCATTATCATCGGTAAAAGACGAAAATAAAGACCAATTTTTGGTACAGTTGACAAAAAATTTATTTGAGAGAATTCTCTGAATGAGAGATAGTCAAATTGTGAATAATGTTTCCAATTAACATCACCGTTTTTCGCAATAACTCGTCCGGAAATTTTTATCTCAACAAATCAATTGTTCCGTTAGCAGAGTGAGGTGTAACGCCATCCTGTTGGAACCACATATCCTCCAGATCAATATTATTCAATTCAGCCCACAAAAATCTAGTTATCATCTCACGATATTGGACACCATTCACAGTTACAGCTTCACCAGCACCATTGTGAAAGAAAAGGCCCAGCTACACTTCCTGACCATAAAGATTTCTCATGAATCAATTATCATTTTTTAACATAGCCACCAATTGTGCTTCATCTGAAAAGATGATTTTTTGAGAAAAATCATCTGTTTGTTCTTTGATCCAATTAGCAAATGCACGATGTTTTGAATAATCCACTGTCTATAGTTCTCATATTATTTGTACTTTATATGCCTTCAGAGCTAAATTCTTTCGTAAAATACGCCATGTTGTGGATTCACTGTGTCCAAATAGTTGTGAACCTCGACTGACGGAAATTTCTGGGTTTTCAGCAACACTATCATGTACCAAATCAATCTGCTCTTGTGAACAATCACTACGACTATATATTGCTCTTCTTTTATCTTCCACCGAACCAGTTTCTTGAAATTTTTGTACAATTCATGTAAATATACGTAATATTCTAAAAACATTTTTCATTGAACGCTCATTTTCATAAAATAATTCAATACTTTTAATGCGTTGTATTGTATACAACTCCATTTTTATTAATGTCATACATTACATTGGTACACCAGCTCTTGTTTATCTGAAATCAGAATGTTATTCTGAATAATCATAGTAGTATTCTCAAGATTCGTTGACTAGTATATACCAAACCCCCCTCAAAAAGTTGTACAATATTCTGAAACATACCTGATCATTTGTTCTTTTTTTCTTGTGCTTTTTCTAGCTGATCCATAAATATATGGATCTGATTTATTGCTGCATGTTTTCCTTTGAAATAAAACTTTTATGAATGGAATGAACGTTCCTTCACTTTAGATCTTTTAAATAGATATCACCGGTAGCAATGAAACTTCGTCTAAACGAGGTCTATAGGAGGACCAGTGGCCGCTCGTGAGGAAAAGCGCCGCCCCTCCAGCATTTATCACAGTAAACAGTTTTTTTAGAGCAAAACGCCATATTTTATTTCCGTTCAGTTTCCATCCTTTAACTCATTTTAAGATATTATTGAAAATTAAAATCTCCAAATACAGAAGAATGTCTGTCGACCCATCACACCAAATAATGCGGATAAAAATTCCATCCTTTCACCACAATTTTTACAACGTTGGTGTTTTGTTAGTTGCCAGAATTCGGGGGTTTACTGCTTTGTAAAACATGCGATTTGGACGTTGATTCCCTGCAACCGAGCGTATCAGTAATTCGTTTTAAATGCTGATTTGACGAGTACGGAGCGTTTAATATGACTCGCGTCGCGTATTTCGTTCGCCTCGCGAATACTTGTTTTGATTTGGGATTTGCTACGTGTGTATACACTGAGTAGTACTTTTTAAATAAAAATAATCAACTTTTAATTGCAAACATGAAGATTTCTGATTTAAAACAGTTAATAATAACTAATTTGAGTTTGAAGGAGAAAGTTGAATAAAACACTAACGGTTGTCCCACGCCCGTGTTGATTTTGAGTCAAGTTTAAAAATAATTTAAAAATAGAAAGAAAATCTGTAGCAGCCCTATTTTTTTCTACGCCCTCCACTTTAAAAACCCTCGAGCCGCCACTGAGGAGCACGCGTCATTGATCAGTTTTCCAGGTTTAGAGATCATATTCTGATTACCTTTACAATGTGC
Source organism: Cosmopolites sordidus (assembly GCA_031761425.1). Classification (NCBI taxonomy): domain Eukaryota; kingdom Metazoa; phylum Arthropoda; class Insecta; order Coleoptera; family Curculionidae; genus Cosmopolites; species Cosmopolites sordidus. The sequence goes on along the minus strand of JARFXV010000753.1, from coordinate 215,033 downwards.
CAGCCGTTTGCTATTTATGAAAACTTCCTTGAGTAACTTTTTCATGCTACAATATTTTATGTTAAAACAAGGTGAGAGTTTTCTGTCCTCCAAATTTCAATTATAGAATATATTTACAATATATTTGTACTGCTAGTATTTCGAACGCTGAAAATATTTTAAGTTTATTTTCAGTTGAAGGCTACATTTAATGTTATATTAAGATAGGATATGTATTGTGACCAAACATTATAGGGATTTTTAAACACCTTGGAGTTATAACCCGTGAAGATTGATGACTTTAATGATGATGATTTTAAAAAAGGTATTGACAATTTAGAGATATTAATAATTTGGCGGATAATTTTTGGAAGCAACAGTTACATACGGCAATAACAGTGAGGATTTGAGAAAATGAATGGGGTCTCAATTTGTGCAGTGCAAAATGCAAATTGAGCCAATATTGCAGGGGTTCTTTGTGGAACCATGGAACACGCACTATCAACTGACACTAGCAGATCGTCTATTTAGCTAAATTTAATACTCATCGCTGCTTTGACATCTGAATGCTTCGGTTAACAATGTTGTCGTAAATGCTATTGCTAACTCAGCACCTCAGTACACTCAAAAGCTGTTTTATGATCTACTAGACGAATTTTCCACCCACAGAATTGTGAATTTTGTGGAAAAACTGTTACATTTGATTGAAAAGACTATTCGACCCAATTTAATTTATACCACATTCCACGCACAACCCAGATTTTGCATCACTCAATTTTTACTTTCTGTTTTCAATGACATACTTTTTCTGCCTTATCTTCATCGCTATTTTCCAACAATTCTCCTGATCCTACCCTATCTTCAACACTCATGTTTCCCTCCGAGAACTTTTTAAAACCAGCGCTGAGCATCGTTAGCGTTAAAGCAAGTTGCCCTAAATTCGAGACGTATTTCATTCATTTCAGGGTTTTTCTTAATTTTATAGTAAAATCGCTTTGATATTGAAGAAGTAATATTTTATTTGCCGAGGAAAAGATATGAAATCGGATTAAATCTCTGAAGAGTGAAGAATCCTGTATTTATAAACAAAGGAAAAAATGCAAATACTTTTGTTACATCCTAGTAGTTGGTGTAAATAGTGCTTTCCAAGAGTTCAACTAATACATGGTTTTTTATTCGGTATTTGTATGGGAGTGAGAAATTACTCACGTTCAGAAGATGTGATAGAATTGTATAGTTTCATTATGTTGACTAACGAGTTCAGATATTTAGACTCTATATAAATTGTAATATAAGATAATATAAATCAATGAGAAGGATATAGAATAGTGTAGATTATTTCATTTAATTATTTTAATTTTAATTTTTATTAATTTAAATTAATTTAAAAATACATCACACCCAGTATAAACCTTAGTAATATAGCAAATATAGAAAATATCTGTGTTTGAATTGAATTGTTGAAAACAAATAGTGTTTGAAGAAGAAACTGCAGCTTATAGCAGTCTGAAAAATATTTTATATAAAAATGTAGATTTAATGCTGCAAATTATATTCAATTTAGCAATTTTACAACACTTTTTCATCAAATTTAAATATTTAGAGAATTTAGAGCATTAAGGAGATAAATATTTTTGTCAATTTTCAGTTCAGTTATCAAATAATAATTATATATAAGCAGAATCTGTGAATTCTTGTCTTGTCTTGTCTTGTAAAATAGCTCATTTTTTTAGCCCAAAACATCATGTATAGTGGAGATGATCTTTCGAGATGTTTACAATGTTTGCAATCTTCCGTCGGCGATTATTTAATTCGACATTGACGATTTTCATGTCTGTAGCGGTTTCTGGGCAGTTTGTAATTTTTCGGCAGTTTTGTGTTGTTTGTAGCGGTTTTTGCAAAATTCAGCAGTCCACTTTTTACCATCAAAAAGAATCAAGAAGAATGGAAAGAATCCTTAAAAGTAGAATCTACTTCTTTCTGAATATCTATCGGAATTAAACCCCACAAAACAAAGAGTTTTATAACATAAATACTTGCATAGTGGTCTCGTGGAGAATATTCAAAACAAGGACTACTTTTTTCATTTCTTCAGTCACCATCACAATTTAGCAAGCGTCTCCTCATACTGGTTTCTGGAAAATGCACGTGAAGAAGAAACGTGAGCAACTGGGCCTCAAATTCAGAAAAATGTATTGGCTACTAGGGCGTCACTCAAAAATGTATTGGCTACTAGGGCGTCACTCTGTGTTGTCAATACATAATAAATTGCTTCTTAATAAGCAAATTCTGAAGCCTATATGGACTTATGGCATCCAGCTTTAAGGATGCACCAAGAAATCTAATATAAAAGTCATTCAGACGTTCCAAAATAAAGTACTTCGCAGTATTGTCAATGCCGCGTGGTACATCCGAAATGAAAACATCCATCGAGACCTGAAAGTGCCTATGGTCGAAGATGATATTAAGAGGTTTGCAAGCAAACACAAGAAGAGGCTGGAAAGCCATGAAAATGTTGAAGTGATCTCGTTACTCGACAACAAGGGACTTATTCGGCCGAGGAAGAGGCTGAAACCGTTCGAATTAGTGTAGTGACAATGAAGGGTGCCCAGAATTTATTCTGTGCGTGTGAACAGAGAGATTAGTGTATTGTGGAGCACGTCGCTGGAGATGTATCTACCAAACAGACTATGATTAAGATAAGTTTTAGTTCTTAGTTTAGATAATAGAAAATTATTGTTAGTTAGATATATTTAATCTAGTCACAATGTATAATGTCCATACGACAGAATTAGAGAATAAAAAAAATACTGGTTTCTGGCCTTAAGCCGTCATCAGTCAGGTTCCAGCTGAACGGTCGAAAGCAATTGAAGGAATGGCCAAATATACGACCATTTACATTGGCCATGTTGGATGTAGACTCGAAGAATCGTTAAGAGCAATAAATGCCATTCCTATTGATGTTCTTAAACGAATTAAGGTTTTAAACGACATTTCATAGAGCAGATAAATGTGACACTGGAAGGTCCTTCTAAGTATATGCAAGTTTGGGGGCCCATGTTGCAAGACCTGAAAATGCGTCACTGTGTGAAATCAATCGTGAAGTTTTTTCACCCTATATCCTTTAGACTTAATGACATCAAATACCATGCTCTTAATTAACCATGTTCTTTTTGGTTCATGTTTTAAACGGCAAAATAATTGGGAAATGGATATATTGAATACATTGTATCTAGAGGTAAATTACTATTTAATAGTGGAATCAAATTTTTGCGAAATAATGGGAAAACGTTATAGGAATTACTGAAAAAAATTAAATGAATACGTGAAACCAAATTCTTTTTCAAATAAATGTACTTGTCAATCAAAACATAATGGGAACGACATTTGGTACTTAATGAAATCAAATAAAAGAATTGATCGTAAAATTTGATCGTTGTAGCAATATTATTTACCTAGAGAAATTCGCATATATAAACACCTTCTCCATTTATATTATTTTTATTGCTTCATGAATAAAATTTGGCACCGATTTTTATAAAGACAATTAAATATTAATTTATTGTCATTTTTAATATTTCTTCAACATTTTACTTTCAAAGAAAGTATCTATTTGTATTTTCTAAAATTTATTGCTAATAAAATTTAGTTAGATACATATAAAATGTTTGGGTTTTGCTATATATTTAAGTTATGTTATTTAAACATAAGGAAATTATATTTTTACTCTCCTACTTTGTGGTTTGACAGCCCATCAAGAGTATTCGCCTCTCCAACGGGTTGTTTCTAATTTTTCCGGCATTTGTGTCATCCGTTCCGACTGTTATTCGTGATTTATTGGCTCTTTTCTTTTTGTTGCCCACTCTTTTCTCTCTCTCTCTCTCTTTTTCCTTATCTTCCTTCTTTCTCTTCTTTCCCTCCTTTTCTCCAGTTTGTTATTTCCAACGCCCACCGATATTTGATCGATTGTTGCCGTACCTTTTCTTGATAGTGCCGTACCTTTTCTTGCATTTGAATATCCAGTCATTTTTTTGCTAATTTGCTAAATATTTTGTCATTCACATTTAATTGCAATTTTTCTTTGAATTTTTTCACCTTTCTTATGTATTGAACAGATTATTGTCATTTTCCAGTCGTTTGACATTTCCTCTTGTTTCCACGTATCCTTTACTAGTTGGTAAACTTCATCTGGACTCCTGGAGCCCTGAAATCATTCTGGATGTCGATCCGTACATTCTGTTCCGTTCAAATGATAATAAGAGAAATCAGAGCGCTTGAAAGTTTAAAAAGAAACGAGGATATCACTATATTACCGGCGCACAAAGGAAACGCAACAGTCATAATGAACACCGAGGACTATATGGGAAAGATGACGAACATTTTACTACAAAAAGCATATAAACCAGTGAATAAAGATCCAACAGCCTATCTAGAAAAAACAACCAAAAGCAAAATCAAAGCATGGAAACTAGAACTGGACATTGAACGAAGAATAATTCTAAGGGAAAAATCAAACACATGCTCTAAATTTTACGATCTACCCAAACTATATAAACCGGAAATCCCATTAAGGCCCATTAAGATAAGTGCCTCTGGCTCTCCAACACAAAATTTGGAACAATATCTAGCAAATATCATGCAACCAAGCGTCAAACTTGCAGAGTCATATGTTCAAAACTCAGAACATTTGATAAGGATAATTAAAGATTTCCAACTAGAGAATATAGACATACTAGCAAACCTGGACATTGTCTCACTATATCCAAGTATCCCCATAGTTGAAGCTCTGGACCTAATTTCGACGAACGAAGACTTTCCATCATACGTGGAGGAAATCTCCGAACACTGAATAATACATATTTTTCCTTCAACCAGCAGATCTATAGGCAGACCGACGGTGCCCCAATGGGGTCATCTCTATCACCCATTATAACCAACCTGTTCATGACAGACTTCGAAACAAAGGCATTGGACAGCGCTCCTTTAAAACCTAAACTTTGCAAACGCTACGTAGATGAATCTTTATAACATGGCCGCACGGAAAGGAACTTTTAAACAACTTCCTAACCCAACTAAACGAAATCCACCCCAGAATACAGTTCACCCTAGAAGTCGAACAGGATAGGAAACTGCCGTTTTTGGACCTCCTCATTACAAGACAACTTTCTGAAACCCTATAATACCCAGTGTATAGAAAACCAACTCACAAGGATCGATACCTCAAAGCAAAATCCCATCATTATCCTTCTCAAATCCAAGCAGTAGCGAACACCTTGACTTCCAGATCCTTCCGACTGACACTACCAGATACACGAAGCGAAGAACTTCTCAAAATATTCACAGCCCTTAGACAAAATGTATATTCAGAAAATTATATCAGGAAGGCCATTCACCGTCAGGAAACTCAAACACGAAGAGCAGTAGAGGATCATGAACCAAATGCACTAAAGGTCCTGCTACCGTACGTAAAAGGAATCACTGATAGGATAGGCAGACATAAGATCAGAACAGACTACAAGCCGCACAAAACTGTCGCAACCATCCTAAAAAACCCCAAGGACAAAGTTGGACGGAAAAATCATGGGGTATATAGCATATCTTATTCCGACTGCAACATAACATACATAGGACAAACAAACAGACGAATTTCGGCCAGAATATAAGAACATAAAAACATCGTAAAAAACAAGCAAACCACTTCCGCTCTGTTCCAGCACCATGACCAGGACATAAAATCAATTTTTAAGGAGTCAAATAAATAGTGAATATTGAAAACTACAAGGTCCGAACAATCAGAGAACTCCTTGAAATAGAAGAAAGGGTTTACATAAATGCGCAAAACGACGCTCGCAACATTCGAAAAGCTTGGAAATCCCTTTTGAAAAAAGAAGAAACGCGGCAACGTGGCGGCGAGGAAGAAAAATAATCTGCCGTCCGACATCGTTGCCGAGCGCCGCGAATAGTCCCGAACTACCCCGATACAATCTGCGCAGTCGGCTGGCTATAAGACCGAGCGTGACGACACGTGCACGTCAGTTGGTGAAACGTCGTGATTCTTCACAGAATGAACGGATCGATACCTGGAATGATTTAGAATCATTATCTACCATCCGCGAAAATTATATGAATTATATGATATATATATATATATATATATATATATATATATATATATATATATATATATATATATATATATATATATATATATATATATATATTCTGTTAGTTGTTTGATCAGGATCGATATATATATATATATATATATATATATATATATATATATATATATATATATATATATATATATATATATATATATATATATATATATTCTGTTAGTTGCTTGATCAGGATCGAGCACCACCCATCTCCCACATTGGAGCGCACATATTTCGTCTGTTGGTTGTTAGACTCATTTTGGTGGAGACACAGGTTGTTGTGCGTTCCACATGAGATTGTGGAACCTAGCAGTTGGGGGTTTATAACTTCTAGCTACAGTTGTATCATTGGACACAGTCCAAAGAAATTAAAAAAAACTGCATATATACAGTAAACTTTGTTAAGAGCCTTTGTTAGGTTAAAGGCCTTTGTTAGCAGTCGACCAAAGTCGCATTTGCATTAACACTTTTCAAGAGTGTTTAGAATTATTTAAGCGCAATTCGCTAAGTTTCCTCAATATTATATAATAGTAAATGTACAAATGTAATGTGTAAAAGTAAACAAGGATATATTGGCATATACAGTGAGTGGAAGCAGGTAAACGTGTGCCAAAAAATGGGAAGGAAAATCCTATGCCTATGGTTTTTTGGGATCCTCGTGGTGTGGTGCTGATGGAATACATGGCAAAAGATAGTGCGATCACTTGGAAGTATTACGCTTCATTACTGGACCGATTGAAGTATTTTATTAGAATATTATAATGTTAAAGTTAAGGCAATCGCTTATTTCGCTCAATTTGTCAAATGCCTTTACAGTGACGAAATTTAAAAAGTTGGATTGGTCTCAATGTATCGGATTAAAAGGCAATATTGATTTTTTTTAATCTTCAAAATCTTGTATGTAAAATTTTCTCACAGGATCCTAGTATATTCTCAGAGGTGATTCCTGATATTTTTTCTGTTTCTCTTGAGCAAAATGAACAAACCTATCGCTGCACATTGCAACGCTGAAAACTCAGAAAAAAATGAATTATTTTTTTAGTGGGGGTTGGGACCACTTGGGGGTGGGCACCATTTTTAAAAAATTCTCATAGATAAATATTCGATGCTCCAAAGTCCACAAAGGCGAGCTAAAAAGTCAATTGGCATAAAAGAAAGCGAAGAGATTTATTACTAAACACCAAATCACTTTTTTAAACTTTTCGACGCCCAGATTAAATCATCTTCTAATGATGTTAACATGGTTAGCAAAAAATGCGTCGAGAAGTTGATTTGATGTTTAGTGGTAAATCTTTTCGAGTTTAGTGTTTCACATCGAATGTTCCAGTAGAAGAATTGATCAATTGGCATACTCTGATTTTACTCTCGTGAATAATACACCCTGTATAATAAGATATGTACGATCGTTACACCCAATTACACAGCATACTAATAAAATTATGTGAAATAACAAAATAAGATAAAGAAAATATATAGAAAACAGTTTCACGTCGAAGTGGTACAAAAGTCGAAAAAAAGTATTACAGAACCATCACAACTGATTTATGTATGATTTAATAGACGGACCTGCTCACATCTGATGGAATCGGAACAAATCGGACAGGTTGCTTGCTGATCAAGACAATTCCCGTTATTCGAGATCAGTGGAAGTGTGTAGACATACAGGGTGACCTCTTTTTTTCCTTTCAATATCATTATGTTATTGGGTTAGCCAAAAAGCAATCGATTTTTTTTGCTAATTGATCGTCGTATATATCTTAAAGCGTAACAATCTCCATTTTGGCGGTGATTGATTCTGTTTTTGTGATAGCTGAATATTTACAGTTTTTTTTTGGTAGAAGGAAATGGAGATGTTGTTAACTACTGAATGTTTATTTAAAGATGGAATATTACACGAATATCAATTTCTTGGTGTATGTGAATGCAACAAGAGTTAGATAAAAATGCTATTAGTTAATTACATTGATTAAAGTTACAATTATAAAAATTAATATATGTATAAGTAAAGAACAATAAAATTATTTCGTAAAACATGTATTTAAAATGGGCGGAATTCTTCGAAAAAGGGGTCAGAACTTCATTTGAATTTTCTTAACAGTGGCAATGTCTCGTCGTCTTGTTTATTTCGATCCATCCGAATTTAGTTTTCTTGTTGCATTAGCCTCTTAAGGAATTATTTGAAAATAAAATATAATATTTTTACAGTTATTTATTCCATGTGTTTTGGCATAAATTTGGGTTGCTTTGTTACAGAAAAAATGGAAAACCACGTTGTTGTCGTTTATTGTAAAGATGAAATTATCAGCACTAATTTTTCACATTTTAAACGTTTTTTTTACACCATAACATGATTTACATCACATGATTAATTGTTTAAAATAGCCACGATCCTATTCCTCGTGAAAGAAGTTTGGTAGGTTGATCAAATATTTGGATTCAATAAAACATTCACAATATTTTTGCCTATGTGAAAAACCAACAGATAAGAGTGCTTGCACCTCTTGTACATCAAAAGGGTAGAATAATTGATTTTTTATTATTTTACGTACAATCAATTCAATGGGAAACTCGAACTTGTCGCGCAACACTTCAAGCACTTTTGGTAGAATCCTCTTCAACAAGATGTAAAATTTGTTCTTCGACTTTAGAACCGATTTCTCGCTTACAGATTCCTTACGCTCTCATATTTTATTAAATTCTGGAAGGACACCACCCTTATCCAAAAGTATTTAAAATCGTTGGACAAAATCTTTGCCGAGCTGGAAGCGGTCTTTCTGGGTATCGTTGCTCATAAATACGCTTAACCGCTTTGGAATTTTTGAGAGCTTCTTCGTAAATACGAAGCATATCGGGATATTCGCTTACAGAATATATTTTTGGTTTTAAATCTATCTTACATACACGCATTGGCATCCACTGAAATAATCTATTTTAAACTAATATGTTGCCACAGTGTTGTTGGCTGATGTAGGGTATGATTTTTAATAAAAAAAAACATTTTAACAATACGCATTAGTTTATTTGTAGTTTATTCGTAAAGTAACAATCAATGTTTGCTAAATATGTTCGATTGGTGAATCCTTAGGTTTTTGACGATTATTGTAAGAAAGGTATCTGTACTTTAAAGCCTTCTAATATCCCAAGGCATGATAGTTTTCCATTTTATTCATTTATGTAACGTATATTCTGTCAAAAAAGTACGGGTAATTGATCATTTGAAAAGCCCGCTTAAAGGGATTGTCAAAATTCTTTGTATCGCTATGTTGACACAACTGTCCTCTATACTGATGTGAAGTTTGAACTTTTGAATTTCGTGTGCCGAGTCGCTGAAAATGTTGCAGAAAGCTTACGATGAATAGACTTTATCAAAAACACGTACATATGAGTGGTACAGTGATTCAAGAGCGGTCGAGATGTCGTGGAAGATTTGCCTCGCTCTGGTCGACCATCAACGTCTTCAACGGAAGTTAACATCGCGAAAGTGAAGAAAATGGTAACTGAAAATCGTCATTTAAGTTTAAGAGAGATAGCCGCTGATATTTCTGTGTCTCACGAATCAATTCGTACCGTTTTAAATGACTGTTTGGGCATGAAACGCGTTGCCGCTCGACTAGTGCCGAAAGACCTGAATTTTCTTCAGAAACTCAATCACGTAAAGGTCGCTGAAAACATGCTTGAACGAGTTAATTCCGACCTCACATTTATAAAACGCATTGTAACTGGTAATGAGATATCGGTATACGAGTTTGACATGCAAACCAGTCAACAAGCTTCGGAATAGCGCCTTCTAACTGAGCCGAAACCGAAAAAACCACGTCAACATCGATGAAAAGTTAAGGTGGTGTTGACTGTTTTCATTGATTATCGCGGTGTTCTCTCGCGGAGTTCTTGCGTGAAGGTCAGAAGGTAAATAAAGAATGTTATCTGAGCGTAATGCGGCGTTTGAGAAAGCAAATTCGTCGAAAAAGGCCAGATTTGTGGAAAGAAAACTCTTGAATTTTGCATCACAACAACGCACCGTCTCACAAGGCTATCATTGTGAACGAATTTCTTTCCAAAAACCGTTCCAAAAACTTAACAAACACCATCTAACAACCACCGTATTCACCTGATATGGCTCCGGCCGACTTCTTTCTTTTTCCAAAAGTCAAATTACCACTTCGAGGCACCCGTTTTCAGTCGATAGAAGATATAAAAGAGAATTCACGGCGAGAACTGAAGTCGATTCCGGAAATTGCGTTTAAAAATGTTTTGACAATTGGATTATTCATTGGCATAAGTGTATTATTTCGGAAGGGGCCTACTTTGAAAGCGATACAATGAATTTGGATAAATAATAAATATTTTGTGTTTTATTGACCAATTCGCGGTACTTTTTTGACAGAATGTATACATGTTTGTACCATTATTTTGTAGTTTGTTTCACCATTATTTTTTGTGTGTCGCTGTTTTGGCTTTCTTTTGGCATTTTCTTTTTCCTGAATTCTTCTTCCCATATAATCGGAATATAGTCGTGTTCCATATAGTCTTGAATATTTATTTCGGTATAGGTACATGACACTAGGTCATCGTTTTGTTCAATCCAACATAGAATTAACATTTTCTTAGCAAATATACCCATTTATTGGGTAAACATTACTCTATCTAATACAAATATTCCTTCAGCCCCCATTAAAACATCAACAAATGTCTCCTGAGACAGGTTTCTGGTTTAAGCTCCCATCAGTTGGCTCGAGCTGAACGCTCGGAAAGTAGCTGAAGAAGTGACCAAGGGTACGACATATCAGCCTTGACGGATGTAGGTTGTAATTAAATGTAACTCACGCCATCTTGTGGTAAACTAAATAGTCAGACTGGGCGAATCATCCGTGACCCGGGCCGGGCCGGGCTAAAGTAATGAGCAATATTTACGTGGAGCATGGGTGAGTTTTCTTTGTTTTTGAATATTTTAAATATTCTCCACGGACACACTCTGTAATTTTTCATCTATTCAATAAAACTATTCTGGTAATTAACTTTTGTATCATTAACCACAATATTAAATCATATAAAGCTGCCCTCTTATTGGCCAGATCAACCGTTCAAACAGATCAACCTCAACCGTTCAAAAATAATTACATCGATTTTTGTAAAAAAAAATGTTTATTTATGGTGAAAGCACATTTCCAATTCATGTTCGTTGCAACTCATTCGTGTAAAACCAAACTAGTTCCAGAACTTTATAGCAGAGGCTTTAAAATAAATCCGAATCATCCTACGTTGTTCACCATGTATCCGTTACATTTTTCATTCATACGCCGATCAACAACTCGGCTACGATATCTCAGAACTGGTTTGCAAACAGTGGTCAGATCTTTTAATGCATAATTAAAACCAATTTCTTTATAAGTTATTGGTCGAGGTGAATATCTCTACTGATGTCAGTCGTTGTATGAAAATTCCTATGCAGTATGATTTCTTTAAATCGTAGAAAGATAAGCAATTATCGTAGGTGGACGAAAGTTAAGTTAATTACAGCGAAAAATTATATTTACATTGAGTTTCACTAATGGAAAGCGAACAAATTTCAAGAAAAAATGTTACAGACAAAAGAAAATGTCTGGGAGCGTAATTGGAATGACATGAAATAGGCCTAAATGTAAGGCTGTTACTATATTCATATTTATTATTATTATTAGCATATTGATTTTGTTGTCTTTTAAATTCTCAGAAAACTTGACTAATTGATTAATCTTCAATTCACGCTTGTTTTTTAAAATTTTCAAATTTTCGGTTTTATTGGGTACTCGAAACTAAATTTCTCCAAATATAGACCTATACTGTGATTAAAGAGTAAGGTAAAAAAACAAAAGAGTGTTGCAATAAGAGTGTCACAATTTTGAAACGTAAAAGTAACAACAGTTGGAATGCAAATGTCACTCGTAGACTATTGTGCTCAGTACATTGTGATAATCCATCATATACACGATTCAGCAAGATGTAAAAAGTGGTAGCCTTGACAGCCTGACTGGCTTGTTCTTCAGAATTGAAGGCTGTTCATTCAAAAAGTTCTGTTAGGAATACAAAAGGTGGTAGTCTATTAAGGCAAGGTCCGGGGAGTAAGGTAGGTGTGGTAAGGTGGTTGTGGTTATTTTTTCTTGAGTCACCCTTGCTGCATGTGGTCGCGCATTGTCGTGTAAAAGAATGAGGTTTTTATAATTGAAGAGTGCAGGACCCTTTTCATAGAGTTTCTCTTTGACTCTTGTTCTGCAGCTGCTGAACGTTTGTATCCGCAGTAATAGTTAAATTTAACTTCAACAACTCGTGATGAATTATGCCTCTACAATCCCACCATACACACAATAAAATCTCTTTTCCATGAATGTTTGCTTTCGAATTTGGTAAGGGTGGTTGATTCTTATCAAGCCACTGTCTTTTGCAGACGATATTGTCATAGGTAACCCATTTTTTATCGCTTGTTATAATCATGTCTAAAAAAGGGTCCATTTTTACTCGTGAGTGCAGATTTGTGGCAATTCACATGCGATTATCTTTATTCCATTCAATGAGATTGTAAGGTATCCATATTCTTAACTTACTGACTTTCCCTAATTTCTCCAGGTGGCAGTAAACAGTTGATTGTTATTGTATCTCCTGGTGGTTGTCATGCATTTTGCTCCAATAATGCTTTTAAAAGATTGTCGTTAAGGATGCCCTGCCCTCGATTCCTGTCTGTTTCGTTTGTACCGCTGTTAGTTCTATCGGTATTTTGTAAAGGTACGTTAGTTCATTGTGGCATCTAAGAACAGTTTGTAAAGTGTAGTGTTACGTGCGCTGTTTTGTTTATTTTTCGCTATTTTTTAAATAAATATTCCGTTTCAATATGGAACAAAATATTAATGAACCTGGACCATCTCAACCTAAAAAACGAGCAAGAGTTTATTATTATACTGATGAAGAATTGCGTCAGATTTTAGAAAATAGTGATTTCTTCCTGAAAAGAAAAAAAATCCAGCCAAGAGATGCAGATCCTGCAGTCTTGAAGGCAAACGAGCGGACACCATTTATGAGTGTCCTGATAGTCCAGGATATTGTTTCAAATGCTGTTCAATCTATCACAATTAATTTGCTTTCTACATCAGAAGAAAATTTTGTTGATATCTTATATTTTATAAACATTTTTTGTTACTGTTATTATTATAGTTTTGTAAATATTTCTAGATACATGTATTAGATTTGTTTAGTTTTTCTTATGCATGTATTTATATTTAATTTACCATATCTTGTGTAATTTCTATTTATATATTATCTTTTGTTTTAGTTATATATCTTATTTGCAAAATTTGTTTTTTTATGAACTAAATATATTAATATATTACACACACACACACACACACACATATATATATATATATATATATATATATATATATATAAATATATATATATATATATATATATATATATATATATATATATATATATAATATATATATATATATATATATATATATATATATATATATATATATATATATATATATATATATATATATATATATATATATATATTTGTTGGTTGCTTGACCGGGAAGGAGCCCCACCTATCCCTTCAACTAGATGACATATATTTCGTCTCTCGAGGTTCAGACTCATCAGGGCGCCGACATACCCCATACCATCAAGAATAGGTAGACCCTATCCACAGTCAAAAACCCATGTTGTCGCTGGCGTGGCGTGTGGTCGGATGGCGTATATATGTAGTGTTAGATTTTCTTGGACTGCGACCAATGAAACAGCAGTAGCTGAGTGTCATCACACACCAAACCGTTAAGTTCGACAATCTCATGTGGAACACACAACAGCCTGCGTCTCCGCCTAAATGAACATTTTTGTTGGTTGCTTAACTGAGAAGAAGCCCTACCTATCCCTTCATCTGGATGACATATGTTTCATCTTTCGAGGTTCAGACGCATCAGGGCGCCGATATACACCATACCATCAAGAATAGGGAGACCCTATCCATAGCCAACAACAATTTTGCAACATAAAGGAGACTCGTCAGAATCCATTAAAGTGTTTTATGGAAAGTGCGTAAAATACCGATGAAAATAAGTGGTAGTCGGAAGGGGCCAAGTCTGGTGAGTATGGCTGGTGGGACAAGAGTTCCCAAGAGTGGTCGGGTGTTGTCTTGGTGTTTCACCTGGTTTCAGAAGCTCATGGTGCACACCCTTCTGATCCCACCAAATGCCCTGCATTGTCTTCTTTCCAAAGCGATTCAGTCTTGCAGTTGATGTTGATGACTATCCTGGGTCACCCCTAATTATCTGCATTCGAAATATAACCACTTTTCATCCTCAGTTATGATCCGATATAAAAAAAATACTTTTTTCATCTCGAGAAAACAAAACTTCACATACTGTTTTTCACTTTTTCGTCTGTCTGCCATTCAGCTAATGTGGAACCCATTTTCCTGTCTTCTGGATCTTTCTCGTGGCATGCAGACGATCACAAATGACGTCACTCATATCGTCTTCATCTAACAATGCTTGCAATTCGGCATCTTCAAATTGTTTCGGTTGGCCTGGGCGTTCTTGTCTTTCAAGTCACAAGCGTCTTGCGTTGGAACATTGTCACCATAAGTTTCCACAATTACACGACGGTGCTCACTTGCGTTTTTCTTTTGGTTGAACAAGAAAAGCGGTAAATACCGCAAATGCTCTTTATTTGGGTCAAAACTCGACATGTTTACCAGACGAAAAAATATAACGCTAACTCGAAATCGTTTAAATATCAATGGCCTTTTGAAAGGTACTGTCGTAGCAACAGAATGAAATAACAGATTAGGCTGTGAACCGATCCTTGTTTACCGCGTCATATCTTATTAACCGCTACACCTGGTGAAACGTGCAAATTTTTTAAACAAAAATAACTTTGCTTTTTGATCATATTATAATTTCTGTATTGATAGATATGTATATTATTCTCAATACATACATTTGTAATGCATTTCCTAATCTTTCAGATGGTAATATATGGGACATATACAGTTGTTCTCTATGTTTTATATAGTTAGTCTGGGTTAATACAACAGTGAATAGCAAAATCTGAGTTTGATTTATTGTAATACTGAAACTAAAGCATTGGAACCGATCCAATAAAAAGCAAACTATTGTTTTCATTCCAATTTATTTTGTTATTCCTGATATATATTTTTCGTCAAAATATTACGATGATAATGTTCAGACTAGAAATAAACAACTAACATAGAAATTGCAACACTCGGAGGGGCGTTTTCGATTTTAGATAATTTTTAAATATAATATAGATACGATTTCGAGCAGAAAATAATTTAAACTTGGAGAAGAATTGTAAGATTTTTATTATCATAGTTAATGTGTTCTCGCGCTCCGATTATTTACATTGTCCCCAATATACCTTGGTATCGATTGAGTTAGATGCTTTTTCCTTTATATAATACAGTTCATTGTGATTCCAATAACTTATTGTTCTTGGGCAGATTGTTTAATAAATGGTTTAAAAAAATCATTTTGAGGCATAGTATCAATTATTGATATCTCCGTTCATAAATTTCATCTCCGATTTTACATTCTTTTTAACAACATTCCACCGTATATTCCCCGAATTATAATTCGAATAAACATTCGAGAAAATAGTGAAAAGTACTTGTTTTCAATCACCTATCTAGCATTTCTTTGTCAACCAGCTATAGTAATCTTATAGCTGCTACTCATAAAATATATAACGTTTTCAGTATTTATTAAATACTATAAATATTATTTTATCAAATCAGTCTAAGAGAGTTGATATATTTTGTCAGCATTCTACATTCGGAAATAGTATTGTAGGTTTGGTTTTGTTTATTACTGTTGTTAGGTGTTGTTTATTGTGTAAAAAAAGTTTTTAGTGTTTTTTTATTTAAATATTATTATAGCACATATGGTATGATCTATGGTTATGGTTAGTTCGTAATGTTTCGTGGACATAGCTTTTTTTCTTATTTTTGCCAGAACTGGTATAACCTGGTCTTTCGCCCGGCACCCGCTTGACGTTGATTTTCAGGACATTCTGTATATATACTGTACAATGTCTGAAAAACTAGAACTATGTATATGTATGTATTTTTGAAATCAGTACATCAAAATTATCCAATATAATATTTTACTTTTCCTTCATCGTTTTTATTAATATTAAGTTTTAACTTTACAACAAACTTTAAAATAATTACAACCTTTCTAAACAAATAGGACATTTTTTTATTTTTTTTTTCTCTTACTTTACTGAAATTTTGAAATTAAGCAATACCCTTAGTTTTATTATATTATAATATTTAGTAACATTTATTGGGCGCACGGAGTAGATAACAATCGAAACAGTTCTCCAGACTGAGATATACACCAATTAAAGCACAAACGGTATTCCTCTAAATTTGCCTCGTGAGAACCAGCGATTTCTGCGGCATTCGTTTGTTTGGGTTCCCAATAAGAAACCTGTCGGCAAAAGGGCACACCTCTTAGTTTTATACTCGCTGCTGATTTATTATTCAAATATGAGCACGTTTTCTTTTGTTTACTGTCCTAAACTTTGAGGTCAAATGGCCGATGGTGCAGCAGACATCGTTGCAGCGATATATTTCGTGAGCGGAACCGAAATGGAATGTTCTTCTTCTGTTTTCAAAAAGACGTGTAAAAGACGTTGCTAAACATTTTAGGTTTCGTTTATTTTGTAATTTGCCGAGGATGAATATTTAATGGTTTTCTAGTATGCTTCTGCATCGTATCAGATGGTTGATGGACAGTAAAAATGTCCAACGAGCTTGTACAGTTTTTAACGCTAGAATAATTTCCGTTTAACTAGAACGTATACTTCAGTTTTCTATGCGAAGAAGAATAAGAAAACGGAGATTAGGGAGTTCAGATATGGTTTAATTAAAATATTCATAACCCAAGAATTTTCAATAAGTGAATTAGCAAACGAGATGAAATATCTAACATTTTTTTAATTAAAAATTGAAAGATCCTTATTTATGTTAGGTATGGTCAAAGCTTATAAAAATTTTTAATTAATTAATTGAATTATTTCAAATTCGTTTAACTGCTGTTAAATTACAGAGTAGTTTTTGAATTTTTATTTATGACGAACAACCATTCGTAAATCCGCTCTTCACACCACCCGCTTCTTCACATTCATTTAGCCTGGAACTGAATGAAATTTTCAATCACTTGCTAGAGCATCACTCTTGGAGTCGCGTGGATTTCGTCTGTTATTCTTTGCTTTAAAACATTTAAGTTGGGTGGTGATGGGTTAAAAACCTTACTTTTTAAGTAGCCCCCACAGGAAAACAAATTAGCAGGTGTTGAATCTGGACTCCTCGGTGGCCAGTTGATGTCCCCTCGTCGACTAATCACTCCTTCAGGGAATAAATCGTGAAGAGCTGCTAAAAATCATTCGTGACTTGGGAAGTTACTCCATCTTATTGGAAAATTGTGTTGCGATTGTAGTCATTAGAGTTTTCAATTCCTGCAGCCAAAAAATTCGGATCATATCGCAATAACGATCGGAATTAACTGTCAACGCGACCATGGTTTGGTTTGGCGGCCCCTACAAAAAAGTAGGGGCCGATAATTCCTTCGCTTGATGGCAACCTAAACGAGAACCTCAGGCGAATGTACTGGTTTCCGGTGCAATTCCAGCGGATTGTTGGGAGCTCAATATCTGCAGTTTTGTTTATTCACGTTGCCTTTGTTATTGAAACCTTTGTTATTGAAGCTCCTAAAACGATTTTTCATTGTCCTGCAAAATTTGATTCGTTTAACTGAAGCATCGGGCTTCATCTCTTGCACAATAACAATTTTGTAGGGCTGGAAATGTAAATATATTGCAAATTATTTTGGAGGAAATCCAAGTAGTTGGCGCCATTGAAAGTTTCAGGCAGCTCAAATGGTTCAATTATTGGTCCGTTTAAAATTCCGGTTTAAAGTTTCGGTTTATGTCTATTATTATTGTCTATTATTATGTTTTAATGTCTATTAAAAAAAGTTTAATGTTAATCTGTCTCTCTAGTTCGTCGTCGAACAGCGTCACTATCTATCTCACTCTATCACATCTGTCCATCTCACTTACACTGACGAAGGCCATTTTTGAGCACACAAAAATATATTTTATCATGGTATGATCTTTTTGTGGAAAGTAAAGTGCCATTAATATACCATGTGCCATAATAAGTAAAGTGCCATGCCATTAATATACCATTTTGAAATCTTGACTAAATTGGCCATCTTTTGAAATAACTTGCTCAGTGTCGATTAATATATATTTTTTTCAATGATGAATTGTTAAAGTTACCTGACATAATTTTTTAAACCACGTCTCAATGAAACTTTTTTTAAACTAAATTGACAACATTCATTATTTGATTTGTGACTGCGATTAATAGCATGGTTATTTAGTTATAAAAAATAACACTGAAAAATTGAGAAATTTGTGATCACAGTATATAAAGATATAGCCTAAGGTGTCGAATTTCAAGATTTTAAAAATATGCCTATTATCACTTACCAAGGTGACATGGATTTTACCAGAACTGGTATAACCTGGCCTTTCGTCCGGCACCCGCTTGACACGTTGAGTTTCGGGACAGCCTATATATATATATATATATATATATATATATATATATATATATATATATATATATATATATATATATATATACTAGGTGTCCCATTAAGGATGGATCGCGGCCGCATCTTGAAAACGATTTATCCCACAGCTTTGGGGAAAAAAAATTGTACTAAAAATGATCATGAGAAATTCACCAAAAATATTTTTAAGCTTCTAAAACGACCGCAAGAGCGCGTGACGAGCTAAACATTTTTAAAAATAATTTTTTGTGTTTTTTCAAGTGTTAACCGAGTAAAAAAAATTCTCAGTTATAATTAGCAAACTGTCTCCTACAACTTTGTTTTATGACATTTTGTCGTTATTTCACGAATAAAGGGGGGGGGGGGGGGGGGTTTACCTATTGAGATAAAAAATCGTCTAATGTCCGTTTGCCTTAACCGATTTTCCTCAATTTGGATTCATTTAAAAGACAATTGCTGGGACAATCAGATAATCTGGGAGATAAATTATTTTGTTTATAAATGAAACCGCGAGGTGGCGTTACATTCAACAATAGTTTTTTTGAAGTTTTGTTCAGTTTTTTCAAATGAAATGGTACAGCTTTTATTACATGGCTAGAAAGGTAATTTAAAGAGGAATCATCCAGTGAAAACCCGAAATGTGTGAAACCCGTGCTTTACAAATTATCAGCTTTTTGTAAAACTGGTTTGACAGAAACTACATTACTATCCTCATTTTCGAAAAAAATACGAAGCAATTAGTTGTCGAACATCATTTTTACGTGAACCCACTAAAATACACCATAAAGAAAATGTATAACTATTTTTCATGACAGATCATAATTTGCGACAGTTGTTTCTGTTGTTCTGAAACTGTTCTGTTTTAGTGTATCTGAAATATTATTAATACTCAGTTAGAATATCCTGAAATAATCACAATCCAAATAAAACTAATTTATCGGGAACACTATAAAAGCTTAATCAACTTAATAATTTGAAAGTCTCATAAGTTAAGTCTAAAATTTCATGTCTTATTGACAAGATAGTTATACAAATTATTTTATTAAATTCATGGTTATATTTGAAACTGTATAGTAACAAGACACTACCATAAATACCAGGGTGGTTTACGAATAATCCTTAGTTCTTATCACAGTAGCATGTGACCAACAAATGAAAAAAAATCTGTAACTAAAATCAAGTAATTAAAAACCAGTATCTGCATTTAAAATTCAGTAGAAAGTCTTATGAATACGCACCAAATGTGAGAGCAACCAAAAGACCAAAAGAAAATGTTGATTTGGTGTATGGCAACAGACTTAATCATCCAATAACTGCACAAAAATTTGAACCAGCAATATAATCTTCTCTGGAAAATTGTGATGGTGGACAAAACACCTATGTATCTTTTTGATTCAGAGTCGAAAGTCTGGAATAGGGAAATAAGAATTCCCCGTCTCTACAATTCTCTACATTTCCCAGCCTTTATCCACCGGCAAGATCAGGGAAATAAATTTTGGCACTTTTAATGTCCTTTTTGTTGAATGTGTACCATGATGCTACACGATCACAAACCACCATTTTGCTGATCTTATTGCGAAAATTAGTGAAGCATTAAAAGAAGAATATGATGAACATATATATGAACATATATATACATATATATATATATATATATATATATATATATATATATATATATATATATATATGTATATATATATATATATATATATATATATATATATATATATATATATATATATATATATATATATATATATAAATATATATATCAGTGGCGGCTCGTGAGGGAGGGCTTTGGGGCAACGCCCCTCCACCATTCATCACAGTAAACAATTTTTCAGAGTAAAACATTTATTTCTGTTCAGTTTCTTTTCTTTAACTCATTTTATAATGTTATTAAAATTAAAATCTCCAAATGTAGAAGAACGTCTGTCGACTCATCACACCAAATAATGCGGATAAAAATTCCACCCTGTCGCCACAATATTTACATCACTTATCGGACGTTTACCTCCAGCGACCGTATACCACATCATCTTTTCTCGTCGTTCGCGTTACATGTTTTGTTGGTTGTCAGAATTCGGGGGTTTAACTGCTTTCTAAAATATGCGATTTGGCCTTAGATTTCCTGAGACCGAGGGTATCGGTAATTATTTTTAAACGCTGATTTGACATGTACGGAGCGTTTGGTATGTCTCGCGTCGCGTATTTCGTTCGCCTTGCGAATACTTGTTTTGATTTGGGATTTGGTAGGTGTGTATACACTGAGTAGTACTTTTTAAATAAAAATAATCAACTTTTAATTGCAAACATGAAGGTGTCTGATTTAAAACAGTTAATAATGACTAATTTGAGTTTGGAGGAGAAAGTTGTATTAAAAATTAACGGCCGTCCCACGTCGTTTAATTTGAGTCAAGTTAAAAAAGAATGTAAAAATAGGGCAAACTTCAATAAGCTATTTGAATGGTTTCCTCTTCAAGAAACGGTAAATACCTACTTATTCATTCCTTTATCTGCACAACAAGCAACAACCCATCCTCCAATGTCCTTATAAGTAGTAACAATACAAAATTTTAATGTTTTTCTTGTTTACCTCTGTATATGGTTTCAATAGCACAAAAAGGAGGAAAGGGGAAAGCAAAAAACCTTTAGCAGCACTATTTTCTTCTACGCCCTCCCGCTTTAAAAACCCACGAACCGCCACTGATAGGCAAATCTTGCGATTTTTAGCGGTAACAGGAATATTAGATTATAAAAAAATATAATGTAAAATTCGATAAACATCAACCGACTAACTAATATTAGTATTATGAAATAAAAAAAAATGATTTCTATCAATTCGAACTCGTCGGTTCACGTGCTACCACTCCGAATGGAACCTGACTGTGCAAAGAGGTAGTTCTTTCGTTGCTTTGACTCTCATTCATCGATGTCCCAGCTAAGCCAGTGCGGTACCAACTTTACCGGGCAGACTGATTATCCACGAATAACATTATAATTTTTGTTGTGATCAGTGGCAAATGTGAAGTTTCGGAAGTTAGTGAAACTGTTCCTAGTGATCGTGTTTGATAATGAAAAATTCGTCATAAGGGTAAAAAATTTAGCTATCAAGTGCATTTAAAATATTGTTGTTATGTTTCGTGATTTTACCTCTTTAATAGGCAATCTAGTGTTATTTTAATTACGCTATATACTTTCCAATTTAATATAATGAAACAAGTAACCTGACGACAGTAAAATATATTTTATAATTACTGAAATAAAAGTAATTCGTAATAATATAAACCTCTGAACCCACTTTTCTACGCGCGAGAAAAAAATGTAAATATTAAAAAAAAACATTTGCTTTAATTGACAAAAACTATGACAGGTTTTTATTCAGTAAGTAATTTTTTAAAGTATTTGTGGGTA
This sequence comes from Cosmopolites sordidus, assembly GCA_031761425.1. Taxonomy (NCBI): domain Eukaryota; kingdom Metazoa; phylum Arthropoda; class Insecta; order Coleoptera; family Curculionidae; genus Cosmopolites; species Cosmopolites sordidus. Next base: position 192,832 of record JARFXV010000753.1, on the reverse strand, counting down.
AAATACAATAATTGCAAAATATATCTTGTTTTAAGTCCCATTTTAATTAATTATATTAAGCAAAGAATACTCTTATTATATTCGGAGTAATATTGATTATTTATGTTATTCCACTCACTATTTTGTTTTTCTTGCAACTCTTCTCAATGTTACTGATTATAAAAAAGGAAAATCCTATTCAGTTCATATACACCACACATTTAGTTACTCGCTTTTGAAATATTGAAATGTATTTATCATATATATATTGTTTAACTTGTTGAGAAATAATAGTGAACAAGTAAATTATATCTTCCCTATATTTTAAATTTATCTAGTGTTTCAAACTTAGAAAAAAGATATTAGAACAAATATGTTTGTTGTAATTCCTTTTATTTTAACGGCTTTAAATTTTTTAATAATTTTAAACTGCAACTGATTGTCACCTAAAATATGCTATAATTTAAACAAAATATAAATTTGAATACATAACAATTCATGAAATCAATTTTGAACTTGAAAAAGATTTTGATCATTTAGTAAAGTTTCTAAAAATGACAGAAAAAACTTCCTCTGATTCGAGATATGTAGTCAACCTTCTTCTAACATTATAGACCAACTATTCCCTAACCCTTCATATGTGCTTCAAGTTGTTTAAAATTTTCTCGTATGTCCACATACTTCCAAACATTTAGGACCACGTCAGTGATTACTAAATTTCCGGGCCTAAAAATCCAAAACATACACCCATTTACAAAAAAGTGACGGGGTAATTTACGTACTAGTTGCTGAACTGGAGTCTTTTTTCTCTACTTTTCTAGCTGATGAAGGATTTGTTCTGTGCTCTGCTTCTCCTTTATCCGAAATTGGATAAATATTTTTTTTACAGTCTTAGGCGTGGCGTTTACTCTATAATAGCAGGTAATAAATATCAAAGGCTATTTCTTGACTTGAAAAGAAGCCATTTTCTCTAACAGATCTTGACATTTTTCAGTGAATTCTAGCTGATAGTGCTTTTGGTCGTCCATTCTTCTTTTCTTTTTCAATATGATCGTGTTATTGCATGTTTATTCACTACATTATGGACTGTAGATAAATTAAACTTTAATTTTTTGTTAATTTGTTAAAGTTACATGTTATTATTTTTGAAATGTACAATTTCCACACATATCTCCAAAACCTTGGCTTTTTCTAGCCATTGCTATTACAACATTAACAATCAGCACTCACTTTATAACCGACTAGGATGAACTAAATGCGTTTGTGTATTATTTAGTTATTTATAATGTATCTAAAGTGGATTAAATGATGAAAACCAACTCTTCAAGTTTTGTTTTCCCATGAAAAATCGGTATCTTATTAGTTACTTTTAAATAAACTATATATTATGATTCATTTATTCTATACCTTTGTTGAAATGTATTTATCAATTGTATTGATTTAATGTTATAAGATTTAATGCAGTTAGAATAAAGAAAATTTTAAAAAATCGATTTCATCAAATTCATTTTTCCCCATAATAGTAAAAATAAATACTTTAAAGTGCTGAGTTTTTCGTTTTTGCAGTTATTTAGAAATCTATTAGTAGGCATAGGAGATCAAATGTCAGCTAGATATTCTAACCGTCTCATATCATTAAAATAAATTCATTCAAAAATATCACTATTACTATTCATGACTTTGTTTACTATGCTAAGTAAGTTTACTATGCGCAGCGGTAATGATAAAACAAGTTTATAGTTGACAAAATTACTTTGTATATTCTCCTTATTCTTCCATATATTCTCTGAACTGACTTTCTGGAAGAGCTTCAAATACTCATCTACGGCTGCTTTAACTTCTTCATTTGATAAAAAATGTTTGTTATATAGGAATTTTTTGAGATTTGGGAACAGAGGAAAGTCAGAGGGGACAGATCTGGTAAATATGCTCCAACAGTTCGTATGGTATTCCTTCAATTTGGCCATCTCCTCCTTCTCCTTTGCCCACAGAAGTGCTCTTGAGAGAGAAAAATATTTTTTTCTTTACTAAACCAGGTCCTTTCTCACAAATCTTTGCATCTAATTGATCCAAAAGGTTGGAGTAATACTGTTCTGTTGTTGTTTTACCGGTTTAAAGGTGATCAATTTTGCATCCCAAAAAATTGATGCCATAACCTTTTTGGTTGATTTTGACCACTTTGGCTTTCTTCGGAGCTGAAGAACTGGGCTGAGTCCGCTCTGTAGTTTGTTGTCGCAGTTCAGGATCATAGTGGTAAACCCAAGTCTCATCCAAAGTTGCAAAACGACGTTCAAAATCTATTTCGTTCTTTCGAAAAATAGCTAAATGTTGGTTAGAAGGTTTTACTCGAAACCGTTTTAGACCAGAGTTTAACAAATGCGGCACCCATTTTTGCACATAGCTTTCTCAAGCCCAATTTCTTTTTCAAAATATGAAACACCCGTTCAGTTGAGATATCCATAGCCTTAGCAATTTTATTCAAAGTGTCTCTCATCCATAACCATATCATGTATACTATAATAACCATTAATAATTTGTTCAGTAGTTGCACTTATTGGATGTCCAGAAAGAGATCATAATCCATGCTTGTACGACCACGTTGAAACTCACATTCCCACTTATAAAACCATTTTTTTTAAGGAGCAGACTCACGTAATACATTTAGCATTTCACTATGAATTTCCATTGCCTTTAAACCTTTTTTTTACAAAGAATTTAATCACTGCACGACTTTCAATATTTTCCATTTTAAAAAATAACACTGATACGTTTATTTTAAGCTGCTGTTCGTGTAGGAATGACTTGACATATCGACTCAAAAATTTATATTCTTCATGTTTATATAAAGGATGAAACTTCAACATGTAGTAATTATATATTTTTTACTGATCTATAGGTATCGCTCCGCGAATTTTTTAATTAGCCTAGTATAACATAATTGATCATATTATCAAACGACATAATCTGACCAAACAAAAATAAAGACAATGGCTCTTGAAAAGTTGTATTTAAGACACTGCTTTCATTAGTATTTTAATCAATGAAAAATTTAATTGAAGCTAAGGAAATTATTTATGCCATCCTTTGAAAAAACGATTGAAAACCATCAATATTTTTTGCTAACCTAATATGAAAAATATTTTAATAGTTAATAAAAATGACTATTTCGCCCCAAAAATAGTAGAAAAAGAATAGGTAAATCCCAGCTAATTGTGGATAAAAAGTGCTACTGAATGGTGGAGAAATCTAAAGGATGTGATCGAGTTCTGTGCCATATTTTAATTTTCTTTTTTCTATTATTTTCTTTATTATTATATTTTTTCTTTATTATTATTATAACATTATTAAGCTTGGAAGTCCTAGAATTGGAGATTTTGTTTCCGGTATGGGCTATGATTCAGAGAAGCTAAATGAGACTGCGGAGGAAGGGGGGAATGTACTTACAAAAGAAGAAGTAGAAGTTTGTATAAAGCAGTTAAAAATAACTAAAGTGCTGGAGAAAACAGTATAACAGAATGAAGTCTTGAAACACGGTGGTGATACATTGGTGGCAAGAACATGGGAGTCAATGAAGAGGGTTTGGGAAGAAGAAAATATGGCAGAGAAATGGAATAAAGCGAAATAAGAAAAAAAAGAACTCGAAGCTAAGGGCCACTAGACCTGTAGAGCTGAATATTATTATGGGCGATGATTACCAAATCGCTGTTTGTATAAATCTATTGATATAATCTACAGCATTATTGATATCAATATTTATTTGCAGACAAATTCTTAGATCTGGTTTGCTTTAAAGTAATGTTCTTTATTTCTTTCAGTAACTGTATTTATTTATTGTCTGAATTATCGTGGCGTGTTGATATATTTCTTTCTTTTTTTTTGGGTTTTTCGATTTAAAAATTAAAAAAATATAAAAAATATCTGTTCTTATGTAAATAAAGAATCACTGGGTAAAAAACAAAAAGAAAACGGAGACAAATTTCTCAGTGATTCTTTTTCTATAATAAATTATTTATTAAATTAAAAATTTATTATTTCTGTAATAATAAATTGAAAACGGGAGGAGAAGACCTCCCGAAACGTTAACGAGTCAAAAGTTTGTATTTATTTTAGAAAATGTTTGTATTTTTTTAATTTTTGTTTGTTAGGCAAATTTATTATAGAAAAAAAATAACTGAGAAATTTGTCTCCGCCTTCTTTTTGTTTTTTACCCAGTGATTCTTTATTTACATAAGAACAGATATTTTTGATATTTTTGGAGTGAAGTGGATTTTTCTAGCACGTTCTGCAAATGAGTTATAACAACTTCGAGCAAATGTGGGCCATTAAATTTTGTTTCAGACTTCAATATTGTACAATGGAAATGTATGCAAAACTTCAACGGGCCCATTGAAACAGTGGTTTGTCAAGAGCCTAGATTTTCAGGTGATTTAAAACACTGATATTGTTACTTATAATATAACTCATAATATGAACATTATAAATTATCATTGATGACTCTCATATCAGTGATGATCATGATGATGATATGTCAGAATGATCGGGGAAGCGTTCAATTTAACTCACACAATTCTATCAGATGTTAACCAATTAATTCGAGATGTGAAATTGCTTCCGAACAGCCTTTCGAAGAATCAAAAGAATAACAGGAGGGAAACATGTCTGAACTTTTTGGAGCGCATTGAACACTCTTCTGGAACTTGTCAATACTGGTGACGAGTTTTGAATTTTTGAATACGACTCAGAAACCAGGAATGACACCATTCCAGAGCCAGGAATGACACATTCGACCATCCCCACAGACAAAAAAGTCAAAATGAGACAATCGAAGCCAGTCACTTTGACCTTTTTCTGTTTTCTAAGATTCAAAATTCAGGACATCATTTTGGGACATTGGAGAACATTAAAAGGGCCATAACCGACAAGAAAAATCTTATTCATGCAAATAATTGCTGCTGATCTGCAAGTGACTCTAGGGAGTTCAAATCCGCACAGAAGATGTATCAGATATTGGCCTGCCTCTTCTCCAAAAAGGATTTCCACAATGTTGCCCGATCGAAGGTTATATCACCAGTCTCATTACTTTATTTACAGAAGTTGATTTTTAGATCTAATATATTGGCAGAAAATAATTTTATTGATTGTAGCTATTTTGAGGACATTCATATAGTAAAATTTGTTATAAATATAAACTTTCTCTGGTCAATGAGATATGATGTGATGATACTGAGGATGAAAATAGTATTGCTGAGAAGGTACACAAAATATAACTGGAGGAAAAAGTACCTTGTCTCGAGCGTTTTCCTATTTGAAACATTAGCAATAAATAAAATTATCATGAAATAAGGTTATGCCCTCGCGTTACCTTACCAGAAACAAATTATAAGGAACATTAATGAGATTTTACTCGTTTGAATTGAAACGGCTGAAACGGGGTTAGTTCGTACGGCATGAAATCGATAAGCGAGGATCGGACGTATCGATGGAACCGAATGCATCTTTCTTTGAGGCCTCGGTCAGTGGGTTACCTATGCCTGCTGGCTGGCTTGACGCCTGGTCAGATAACGTCGAACCTCGTACGGTGAATGGGGACCGAAGAGACGATAAAAATTTTGGCAGCGACGAGATCGCAGCGGCAAAACCTAAAAGATACACGTGGGCGGAAGAGTCTGCATTTTGTTTTTTAACTGGATTGCGTACTAGTAGTTTAGTTTAGAACCATCTGATTTTTTTAATACAAGATCTTACTACTCTTTTATAGGAGTAATGTTGCTTTCAACTCTTGTGGTCCTCAGATTTCTTCTGCCATTGGGATTCAATATATTTATCGATGTTATCAGTGCAACGTGCTTTCGGTCTTCTTCGTGGCCGTTTGCGGAATTAAGCGGAATCCACGCTCAATCAACTCATTCAGGGAAGTAATTGTTGTACGGAATCAAAATCTATGAAATACTCAGGTTACAATGTTGCCGAAATACCAAGACTTTGGTTTTTGTTATTAAAAAAGTAACACGAAAAGTTTTTCCTTTAAAAGTTTTATGAATCTTGTGAATATTGCGGCTTTTCATTTAGTTCACACAAAGTTTAATTATGCAATATCGCCAAAACAACTTTCAGTATCTGAGTCGCTGTTTAAGTAAATTATTAGGGGATTAACTTCTAGTCTATCAAATACTCTATCGCGATTCTACCATCTGTCAATCTCTTCTTCTGTATGTCTTATGTGGTTGATCCAGATTTGTGGTGTAACTATTGGTAAAACTTTTTTCCACATAGTCACATTTTCTACTTATAATAGTTATCAATCGTTCTTCCATCTCGACCTATGTGAGTATTGTAATAATTTTTAGCCACCCTCCCCATATCAATTTTATAGGATTGAATATGCAGTGATAAGCGGGAAGACGTAACACTTTGTGGCCATACTCTTCAGCCATATGATCTATCACATCCTTTTTTAGACTTATTTCTGGAAAAGACATTATGACACACAAACCTGTCTCTTTAATTACTACTTATCGATTAATAATGATTTCTATCAGTTCACTTTTTAACATAACGTTTTCAAAAGGAAGATTATGCTTCGTCGGGCATTCTGCAATTTCTGGTTTTGTGCATGCACTAATTGGAGGTTTATCCATCAGTGTACTATGATATGATGCATTATCCATGACAATAACTGATGGCTCCAGATCTACAAGAGCTACTTTGCAAAGCAAAACAGAAAGTTATTTTGATTGATTTCTCCATGATAATCGCCTTTTGTTTTAGAAGAGACTACGAATTTGGCCTCTGAAATACAGCAATTCTTGTTCCCAGTATAAAGAACAATACAGCTGCATTAACATATTATTATTGACACGTCGTAAAACAACTTTTGTAGTCTTTACACACCTCTTGTTATCTTATTGCCATGAGTGATTCAAGGTCCCATTTGGAAATATCCATGTTTCACCCAAATAAACAAAATCAAACAGAGTTTCGTCTTTTATATTTTGATATATCTTCAAAAATTGAAGAATATCTGGAAGTTTTATCAGGCCACTACGTGGATTATCCTTACTCCATTTGAAACTAATTTCTTTAAGTGTATGAAGCGAAGTTTTACATCAATCAAAGAGCTGCATGTTCTTTAGTTTTTCATGAACACTCTCAAGATTAACCGTTTGTTCTGAAATAGTTCAATAAAATTTCATAAAAATACAATATTACCATGTAAATCTATTCACTTTTTTCATACATTTTATAGATTTGGGTGCGAATTGAGCCGACATCAGGACGATCTAGGTTAGTTACTCGTTTATGATATAGACGCTTTTTTTTCGGTGATTTTAAGATTTCGTTATTTTTCAACTTTTTTGAAATTACATTAACTGTACCAATACTAATATTTAGTGCAGCTGAAACTTGCTAAAAACTCCAATTAACCATGAGACCTCCCACGGCGTTTAATGGCAAAAGAGGAGCCGCATTTTTGTTCAAGATAACTGATGAGTGACGAGACAAGTTACTTACACCGACTACTTAACGGTTTTAGCATTTTTTTTGTAGTTATAATCGCAGATTTTTTGCTACGGAACTCACAAAAACAGAAACTTAACCAGAAAATAACTATAACACCCAAGAATGCAGTAAAAATAATTCACAACGTTTGATGGCACAACTCAAAAACGATCAGAACATGTACATGACAGATTTGACGAAGAAAGTTGTGTTAGGTCAGCAATACTGCCCAGAATCACAAACCTAAATGTCATTTTGACCGCGAATTCACAGAATGTGATACAACGGCGCAATTTTATCCTATTCTAATAGAGTTAGAGGAAGAAGATAAGAGAGTGTTTCGAACTTTACTTTTTTGATTACTGAATCTATAAAATTACTGACTGGTATTTTAAAATGCAAATTCAGAGAGACTATAGAAAGTAAAGATGAGATGCAATTGTTCCAGCAAAATATATCGACGACTGATATTTTATTCATAATAGGACAAATAAGGGGAAAGGCTATATCATTTAGTTACCCTGCCTATGTATGTTTCATAGATCTAACGAAGGCGTTTAATATTGTCCACCTATCTGATAAATTAAATATCCTAAAAAAGGAACAAATCGCACTATCGATCATAACCATCATTAATAAATTGCACACTGGCAATACAACTAGAATAAAAGTTGAACATGAAACATTAAAATACAGGGTGGCGCAGCGGAGACGCATGTTTTTCACCTAAGCATAACATTGTTTATTTTCAAGATAATTATTTTATAAGTGCAGCTAAATAAAATAATAATAGTGCACTCTTAAATTAATGGTGGAAAATAATGTCCGTCAAGTGTCGCCCTTTTTCGCGGTCACTGCGAAATAACTCTTGAAAGTTGTGCATCACTCTCAAAATCATGTCTTCTGGTAGTCTTGCGATTTCTTGACGAATTGCAACGTTCAGTTTCTGTATCGTGCATGGTTTGTTATCGTACACTCTAAACTCTAGAAGTCAGTGGAACTTAGTGGAACACTGAGGACCAGCAAGGACCGCTTTTCTCGCTGTTTCAACATTGGTGTCTAACAACATCTGGTGTCCGAACGACACGGAGAAGGCCAGGTGGTTTCCTCTTTATGACAGACCCGGTAATTCAAAATGCTTAAATCCATTGAAATATCGTGTTTCGATCTGGAATTGGCCCTCGGTTTTCAACGTTGAACTGTCGACGGAAAAGACGATGCACAGTAACTACAATATCACCTTTTCTAAAAAACTGCTCTACGACAAACACATAATGCTCCAAGGTTCACGATGCCATGGCTAAAACTGCATCTGTCCATTGCGGCGTGGCGAGGTCGTCACCCCTCTTTTTACAAAATACTAGCCATTCAAAAAACATGTGTTTTTTCTGCGCCACCTTGTATATACCAACACTAAAATAAATAAGGTAAGGTAATAGCCTCAGTCCATTTATTTTCTTAGAATGCACGAAATCATACAGAAAGTGATAAGAATGAATAATCGAATGGCGAACCAATAAGCATGATATGCTATGCGGATGATGCAGCAATTTTAGCAGAAACAGAGAACGACTTACAAAGAGAGCTGCGGAAATTCCATCAAACTAGTAAAAAATATAATATAGACTTTTGCCAAGGAGCCGACAAAATGAACACTGGTGATGGATGACGATTTAATTGAACAAGTAATGAGTTTTCCTTACTGACCATAAAGTGCTAATGGCCCAGTAAATAACCTAAAAATACAAGTCAACAAAACCCTCACAATGTCAGGTGACTAAAGATATATTATGTGGAGAAATAGTTGGCCTAATAATAAATAGTGTAAGACCGGCACTAACCTATGATATCGAGACCCGAGCTGACACAAACCAAACCAAAAGCATTCTATGGACGTCAGAGAAGAAAACCCTAGGAGCGATAGTGAGAAAGATGGCGATATAAGAGCGTTTCGCGAGCATTATTTAATAAATGAACCCCGAAACTTCACATCTGGAGGATGGGATAAGGTTTTCCTGACTAGGTTACTTTAAAACCATTATCTTCTCTGCCTTCGTGTTTTCGCTGCCTGACCAAGGGCTTCGCACCACTCCTCCTCTGCTGGACAAGTACCAGAGGGGGGCGTTGTCTTAAGAGATATAAGAGCACTATACAGAGTAGAGGACATATTGAGATGGGGTAGAAAAAGGATATATTGGCGAGACCATGCGTAGAAAATTGATCAGCGTAGGCTGGCTCATATCGCTAAAGACTTAATGTGGTGGCCTAGAGGTCACCTAAGAGATGGAAATATAGTTGGGTATCTACTCCTTAGGAAAACTATCAAACTTAAATAGCCTTCAAAAGATTAAACAGATCACTAGGTCTCCTTAAATAATAATAATAACAAGAAATACTAAAACTTTTACGAGATCGTATTAATCATTTTCAAGTGTTCAATGCTCAAGAGAGACTGCAACTGCAAAAAAACAGTTGTTTAAAAAATTAATAATAATAATTACTGGAAAGTTTCAAGAAAAAACTTGTGGAAAAAAACGTGGAGCCTCTACTATAATCTCGAGAGGTGAGATGAAATATCTGCGCCAAAAAGGTATTGCTGTGTATGGTGGATCAACTAGACATTGTATATTATGAGTAGTTCAAATCTAGTCAAACGATCCCTGCCGACCGTTAACAGCAGTAACTGACGCTCAGTAGGAGAAGAGAAGGCCTTATATGTTAGTGTCTCGAGATGTGCAAAACTGTTATTTTTAAGTAACAGTTGGAATTGTTTCTGTTTTTTTTTAATAACTGTTAAAAATAACAGGTTACTGTTATTTTTCATATTTTAAAAATATTGCCACATTTTGATTACATTTGCTCTTGTAACAGACATTTTGCAACCATGTTTACGCGCTATATGTCATATAACAATAATTACTAAAATAACAGTTTTGTTAAATCAAATGCATAATACAAAATACAATTGTACAATATGTGAAAGAGGAGCAGGTATAAAACCACAATAGAAAAATCGTTTGATAATAGATATAAACATTTGGTTATAGTAATAATTTTGTTTTAAATGCAGGATTTTGATAATCTGAACAGCGAACAGATATTACAAAAATGTAATTTTATTGCGATTTTTAATATTCCAATTTCCTATATATTTATTTTTAGTTTGGCTTACTTTGAATACATCTAAATAATCTAATGCATTTTCCTAACACTAACTAGTAGGTATTAGAATAATATAAATTTTATTTTGAAGATTGTTCTAGTGCAAATAATTTTGAAGTCGACCATTAAAATGTTATTAATGTATACATGTGAAATATGCATAGCGTAGTTGCTCATATTTAAAGTTGTCTAGTCATTTTATAGTTTAAAGGCTGCAATTATTATAATCATTGATTGTTTTTAAGTTTAAATTTTTACGTGCCAGTAACCAAATAGGTAAAAAACTTAGATGTTATAGATAAAGAATATCTGTTAATATCCAAACGTTTTATTAAAACAAAGTGTTTATTAACAGTATAAAACTACCCTTATTCCTAATGTTCTTCTTGAAACAGTGACTCACTCAACTTTATCAATAACGCTACCCAATGTCGACCGCTGACACCGCACTCCTGTTATTTTATAAGGTTGCTAAACGCGGCAACACCGAACAATGACAAAACTACGACCACGATTGTTATTTTCTATCGGTTATTAAATGCGCTATCTGTTAGTTGTCTGATGAGGAGTAATTTGTTAGTTCGTTTAGAAGCTGGGACGCGGCAACAGCGAATACGAAACTCCATATAATATTAACCCTGTACCTGTCATTTCGTCACATCGATAACAGTTGTTAAACGTTAATATGAAATAACAGTTATAAAATAAGAGATACTTAATTAACAACCCACTTGTAGTACTCTGTAAAGTAGTAGTAAAGTCTAGTACTCTGTAGTAGTAACTCTGGAAACAATTACTGATTTAGACTAGACAATTTTATCGCACGCGACGTATTTTTCATACTTGGCTCCTTCGGATTATAGTTTCTTCCAAGCCTTGTAACATCACCTACTTGATCATAAAGCTACACCACCTCTTGAAGACCTAAAAAAACCTCAGTGACTTTATTACATCAAAAACACCAAGTTTTTTTTCAATCTGATATTCGACATTTTCCTGAAAGATGGCGAAAGTGAGGTAGATTGTTTCAAAAATTAACTTTGTATTACTCTTATCATAAATAAGTACCCAGGGTGGCCAAAAGTACTGATAATTAAAGAGAGGTCCTAATATAATACTCCAAATACAAAGATGCCCCTATCCGAGAGACATGCAAAACATTTGATATTAAAAAATAATCCGTTCATCTGCCGCACCCTGTATAAATATGTACTACAATTCCACTCGTTTTGATTATGCGAAAATAACCTGTTCTAAATAAATATATATTCAGAATAATTTAAACTAATTCCCTACTAGTAACGTGACAGGTAATTGCCGATAATGATGTCGTTAAGGCACTGTAAAGCTCAAAACGTGTCAGATTTGCTATGAGTAGGCCACTCCCGAGACCTTAACCCCATTGAAAGTTTAAAACAAACGCAACGATATATCCGTTCAACGAGGTTTTCTATAAACAATCGTTGTTGGGCAAAATTAATGGTGTGTGAACAATATTTTCTGATAACATTATTTCAAACTTAATTATGCCAATTTTGAGTGGTATACGCAATTATTTTTACACTGTTATTAAAGTAAATAGCATAATCTGTATTAGCTAGAAGAATGGAATTAAATAACCTTATAATAATTTAATTTGAGCTTTCTGCATTGTTTATATATTAATAGTCTAATAGTTCTTTTTCATAATTGGAATGGCTCCGATTACTCTCTTTCGGTATTAAAAATTACGTTATCGCAAACAGAAAAATTATTTCTAAAAATATTTTTTTACTTCAGAATATTGAACAATTAAAAATTTTACATTGCTAAACTGAAATGTGGATATTGAAAAGCATATCACAAAATGAATATGTTAATATTAAAGATTTTGAGGTGCTTATATATATATATATATATATATATATATATATATATATATATATATATATATATATATATATATATATATATATATATATATATATATATATATATATATATATATATATATATATATATATATATATATATATATGTCCCAGCCAAATGGAATAAATTCGTTAATAAATAAATGGGGGCGTGTTCGAAAAAACTCTCGAACACGTCAATTGGTATTTGTAGATACGCATTTTTTCCAACAAAAATTTTTTAAACAGGGTGTGTCATGTAACAGTGGCCAATACCAACTTTCTTATTTTAAATACAACACCCTATATATTATTTAATTTTTGGATTCTTCAGGATATTCTAGACATATTTCATGTAAAATATCCTAGACTTATCTTCAACTGTTTCGGAAATATTAAGTAATTCTTCGAACATTATCAGCAAATAGGCAAAGATAAAAAATCAGGTTTTCAAGGTAGGTATTTGTTGTATGAAACGTCAAAAAAATCAACGTGCCTTTTAAATTAGTTTTCTTTGACGTGTGTGATTCATTTGATTTAAACATGGTGTATTTATCAGAGAGTCATAAAATAACTATCTTAATGATGATAGGTTATGGAGATAGGACACGAACTCAAGCCGAAGTTATTCGTCTCTTTAGGGAAAAATATCCTGACTTACCACCCATATCCCAAGGTACAATAAGTAAAGTTGAAAAACAATTTAGAGGACTGGGACACGTGAGACAAATTAAGAAGGAAGCAGTGTCGTTGACAGTTTCGAAACATTTGAAGATAAGTCTAGACTATTTTATATGAAATATGTCTAGAATTTCCTGAAGAATCCAAAAATTAAATAATATACAGGGTGTTGTATTTAAAATAAGAAAGTTGGTATCGACCACTGTTACATGACACACCCTGTATAAAAAAATTTTGTTGAAAAAAATGCGCATCTAAAAATACCAATCGACGTGTTCGAGTGTTTTTTCGAACACGCCCCCATTTATTTATTAACGAATTTATTCCATTTGGCTGGGGCACACGGTATATATATATATATATATATATATATATATATATATATATATATATATATATATATATATATATATATATATATATATGATGAAAAAACGGCGTACAATGAGGAATGCAGGGAGTCTCTTTGGCAGAGTCGAGTATGTTGAGCTTTGCAAAACTATAAGAAGACGTATTCGAGGGGGAACGCGTCGGTTCAACATGCAGTTAGTGCAAAAAACAACTAGAAGAAAACCATGGAATAAACAAAACAAAAAAAAGCTGAGAATTAAAAGGACACAAATGTTTGCCTTAATGCGTGAGGATAGCGCAATGTGTAGGGAATGAACGGAAATGATGATCCATCTTTGTCCCTGATCTACCTGAAAGTTCACTTCCTTACGCGACGTTCCACCTACTTATCTTGTTTCTGTACGTGCTTCTATCCTCAATCTCTGTTGGATGTATTTGTGCCTTTCCTCTGTCTTTCCTAGATCAGTGTCCTGGTATGGTATGAATGTATGTATGTATGTATATATATATATATATATATATATATATATATATATATATATATATATATATATATATATATATATATATATAGGTAGACATCTTCGAACTCCAACTTGTCTACCAAGAGAGCAAAGACTTGGAAATGCCAGATGAGGTTTTGGCGAAATGTCATCAAGAATGTGAAAATTCCTTAAACGAACGGATTGACACCCGGAAGAAAAATTCTAACATTTATTCCATCCGTGAAAACTTGGGGAGGAAAGCGTTAGAAAATGGCGGAGGAAAGCGTTAGAAAGGTACATCCATCACTGACGTTTTGATACCATTTGATCAATTAATGAAGCAAGTGCATACAGAGGATTGTTTATCCCGTGGCAGAGTTCAGGAGTGGTTTAAACGATTCATAAGTCGTGAGGACATCAAGGACGACGAACATCCTGCTACGAAAAATTCTGTGGCTACTCAAAGTCACATGTGAAATTGTGTGAAATTTATAAAAAAAATCAGTCAAAATCTTCATTGCCATACATGGAAATGGAATTGAATATGTTCACAGATTCACTTCATCGTATTTTGACCGATCATTTGGGACTTCGTAAGGTTTGTGCACCCTTAGTTCCACAGAAGTTGAGTGACCACCAAAAGTTGCTCCGAATCCAACATTGCAAGGTTTTGCTTAAAGAGTTGAAAAAATACAAAAACTTGAAGAACAGTAGTGTTTCTGGTGATGAGACGTCGTGTTTTCAATATAACCCAGAAACCAAGTGTCAAAGTGCTGAATGGAAGCAACCGAGAGAGCCAAATTCGAAGAAAACCCGTCTCGAGAAGTCAAAAATCAAAACAATGTTGATTTGTTTCTACGATTCAGAGGGAATTGTGCACAAAGAGTTCATTCTACCTGGTCAAATGATCAATGCTGTGTTTTATCTTGGTGTTATGAAGCGTCTGTTGTTGCGTGTACGTCGTGTGTGGCCACAATACCGTCAACAAGGCCGCTGGCGCTTGTTGCACGATAATGCGTCCTCCCATCGCTCGACGCTCTTCACTTATTTTTCAAAATATGGCATTTTAACGATCAATTATTCAACATACTCGCCTGACTCGCCTCTTCGAAAAACTTCATTTGCCCATGAAAGGACAGCGTTATGCCGACAGCCATTCAGAAGGCGTCGACCGCCATCCTGAAAGACACATCTTTGGTCGAGTTAAAAAATGTATTCGTTAACCTAATTGACCGTACAAGACGTATTGACGCGCAAGTAGAATATTTTGAATAAAAATAATGATTTTTGCCGAAAAAATAAATATTTCAATTTTTTTTATATATATTTATATATATATATATATATATATATATATATATATATATATATATATATATATATATATATATATATATATATATATATTATTTATATACAACAACACAACACAAAACACAAAACACAAAACAACACCAAAAAATGCACTGATCGAATATCTGCCTTCTTGTGGCATGGTTTGTACCACATAGTTGACGTTCTTTAAAGCAGCTGGCAACCGTGTAAGGGCTTAAGAGTTTGGCCAATGGTACCACATACATATTCCATTGGCGATAAATAGGACGTTTCGCCGGCTAATCGAGTGTCGCTATCGCAGACTCTTTTATAAACTGTACTGTTTGATGAGCTGTATATGGTCTGGCCTTATCTTTCTGAAACATAAGATTTAGATAAGTTTGGACGTAATAACACGATGTAATATTTCGGTTACATAACGGGTTGAATTTAAACTTGATGACTTCTGAAACTCCTGAACTGAAACTCTTTGATGGTTATTAAGGTTACCTGTTTCTCAACACTTGCTATTTTAGCACTTTTAGCGGAACCATAAGAATATTGCTTGGCTTAGTATAATGCAAAAAGACGTTTAAACATAATAAAACCTTTTTTTAATGTTGTTTTTACTTTACCATATTTTTAACAGTCGCTAAACATAAAGATAAACAAGTAAACAATATATCAGTTTTTATCTTTAATTTAATCTCGTTTGATTTCAGCGAAAAAATAATGCATGTAGACCTCTTGAAACCACCAAAGGACTAGCTCCTACTGATATTAATAATTCTTCGGGTATTTGATGAACAAAATTTTCATTCAATAATACTTCAGCAGCAACAATTCGGAGTCTAAACTTTTTTGATTGTCCAAATATTTCTTTGCCTTGTGCACTGAAATTACTTCTGAATTGTTAAAGATGTTATATTCTTTCTGATGAAGCTTGATCACCAAAAGTTTCACACTTAAAGAAATTTAAATATCGTGTATAATTTCATATAAATTAATTTTTATTGTTTTTAATCTACTCCTAAACACCACTGACAACAAAATCACTCTATTAAACTCCTTGATGTTTCGCTAACCGTGTTAGCAGCATCAGGAGATGATTCATTCTGAAGAATAATTTTTGTTAAATCTTGTTGATCGGAAATTAAAAATTTCCAAAAGTCCTTTTGCATGTTTTTCGGAGCAATCTTGTAGAATATCTTTATTTAATATAACTTTATTCAGCCTGAATCAATTCTCTTTTTCTCAATTCTCTTTTTGAAACTTCTGCTACCTACTTATCTAAATTCGCAAATGTTGATTCAATGGCGGTAGCAGAAATGTCAGGTTGAGATGTCTCGACTTGTTGATGACCCTTTCAATAACGCTTCATATATAATAGTCCAACAAATTTAGATCTGGACTATTAGCAGGCGAGAATTTTTTGGGCTAAAACATGTCCATATTGGTTTTGGCAATCTGAGAAAGAATTTGTTGTGTCTTCACCTATGGATTCTCTGATACATGGTTATGAACTCTTTCGAGAATTAGAGGGATCGTTGTCATCCGTTCTTTTGAATGATCCTTCATTGTAGGGTTAGAGGAATTTTCACTGTCCTCCGAAGCCGACCCAATAACTGGTGTATCCAAAGATAAGAGTACCCAAAAATAATATTGTTATAGTTAGCCAAAACAAAAAAAAAACGTCAAAATTATTATCTAATGAATTAAAGGAATTTTTTTGGTCGCCTAATGTCCAGCGCCAAGATTTTCACTTATCCCCGATTGTCGGTAATATCCCACATCCGATCTTAATAGTTCAGCCATATATTTAATACTACTAGATTGCTAATATCTGTAAGTGGAGGTGTCACGGAGTAAATGAGACACCAAACGTATGCTTCTCTGTATGCGTCTCTGTCTGATAAATAAACGTGACACAAAAACTGACTGGCAAACTGACGCACGTCTATAAGCATACTCAATTCTCGGACAAACGCATAAGACTCAAAGTAGTAGTGAGAGAGAAACAGACGCAGATCTCCAGAGTTTGGTAGCAATATGGTAGTATATGTAATATATATAATGTAGTATATGTATATGTATATGTAATATATAATGTAGTGTTAGATTTTCTTGGACTGCGTCCAATGAGACAGCAGTAGTTGAGTGTCATCAGACACCCAACCGTTGGGTTCCACAATCTCATGTGGAACACACAACAACCTGCGTCTCGGCCTAAATGAACACTTGTTGGTTGCTTGACCGGGAAGGAGCCCCACCTATCCCTTCAACTGGATGACATATGTTTCGTCTCTCGAGGTTCAGACTCTTCAGGGCGCCGACATATACCATACCATCAATAATAGGTAGATCCTATCCACAGCCAACAACCCATGATTTTCGCCGACCTCCCATCGGATGGCGTATATATGTAGTGTTAGATTTTCTTGGACTGCGTCCAATGAGACAACATTAGTAGCATTGTTATGCTTTCGAATCTCATAAAGCATCAAATGTTTATTATGGAACTTATTCACACTTTATACTTCCATTCTTATATAGCTCATCTAATTTTTTTTAGAGTTAAACAATAATCATGCATAATATCAATATATTTAACTAAAATATAGTTTATGTTATGTTACGTTAAATTATTATCAGTAGATGTAGAGTACTGAAAAAACGCCATTATTTATAGGTACACTTTTATATGATCTCGTGTTACAATTCCTATTCCTAATATTTAAGAAAAAGATCGCAAAAAATAATCAGAAAACACACCACAAGTTTTTAGTTTTGTTTAGTTTAAGCGAAGTCCCCGTTTTCCTCGTTTTTCCTCTATTACTCAAGGACATAAATAGTTCATAACAAATCTAGTATTTATCGTTTGTAATCAAAAAGCAAAAAAGACAAGAAAATGTTAAAATTTTCAACAGTAATTCGATATTATGGTATATCATAAACAATCTAAAACTTATTTGTTCATTTTCATTTAGATGATAGATATAACTGGATAGATGAAATAAGGAAAATAATTGAATGCATAATGGGGAAATAGTTGGTCTTTTTCTATTAAACTCTGAATATAAAATATATTTATTAAAATAACTGTTGAATCTAGGCTTCCATTTGTAGTAAATTATAATTTTATCAGTTCAACTATTCTTGGCTCGGCATCCACTTTATCTCACACCTGCCGTTAACGTTCACGTGCCATTTTTCCGTCCATTGGGAGAGGCGTGCCTCAGTAACAGTTATCCATTCGGCCAAAGATCTGATTTTCTTCGGGATTACATTGGTTCATGAGGTTATTTAATTATATACCGCTTCACACCATTGCCCTAAACGATTTCTTTAGATACTGTTATTGCATATTTATGCTTTTGAACATGGCTCGAAGATATTTCGAATTTTTGAAAGTTATTGCTGAATTACTAGTGGCTTTAGTTATTTTATGATAATAGGATTGGAATCATAATTAAAATTAATACATTTGAAGTCAATCACAAGTCGAACAGTTCTTGGCTTGACACTGAGATGGTACAAGTATTTCCAAATTACTATGATACTTGTCAAATATAACTCATCACATGGCATGTTGCGAAGTTTCATACATGTTCGTTTAATGGCTGTTTTGACAAATTTTCTAAAAATTGATACACCGAAAGTTGGAGCTATTATAAATTACTTTGTTTTATAGGATTTAACCCCCACTGATATAACCGATTTTTTTTAACCTGGATAGGAGTTTAACCCTTACCAATGAAATATGAATTTAGAACTACATGCCAGAGAAGAAGGAGCAGTCTAAACAATGGGAGCAAGTACGCGAGAATGCGCCAAAATGAGAATGGCTACGGATTTCTAAGACAGAACCATCACCATTCCAGTTAGAACGTCTACAGCTAGCCAAAAGAAAGTGCTTTTCCTCCACTATAAAGCACTTTCTCACACGTTTTGTGTTGTTGCTTCAAAACTCTATAATTTGCTCTTCAAAGTATTTCCATCATTGTACCGTATTCACTTGATGTAATTGACAGCGATTAATTCTTCTTCCTAAACCTGAAGAAATGGTTTGTTGAGTTCCAAATGATCAGGCAATCACTAATTTGAATTGGCAAAACTAGCTAAAAACTGTACATAAATATGGTGAATGGTCAACCTTTTGGGCTTTTAATTTTTATTATATAATTCATTTCCTCCAATATTCCGTTCAAAAAGGGGCGTACAGTCAATTTATGGTGGGTCATGTCAGCATTGGCTAATAACCAACTTAAGATATGGCGATGATATCAAATAATTAATTAATTAAATTTTAATTTAATCAAAACACTAAGGGATGAAAGCTGTTTTACGGACTAGAAATAAACGAGGAGAAAACGAAAATAATGTCGATGTTATCGACCGCCAAAACAACAACATGCCTAACATCCGATAGTTCATTTAAGGTGGTAAAGTAATTCGTCTATCTTGAGGCTTTACTATCGAACGAAAGTGGTAACACTTATGAGATTAGGAGATGTAAAATAGCAGGAAATACAATGCGAAATTTGCAGAAGATCTGGAAGGATGGGGTCATAACACAGAACACAAAGAAGCAGTTAGGAAAAACCTTAATTTTTAAGCGCATTGATCCTTTTGAGCTTTGTTGCTGGAGGCGGGTCCTTCGCATTCCGTGGACTGTTAGACAAAAAAAAGCATTCGTTATCCAAGAAATTAATAAACCCACAAGGCTAACCAAATTATTCATGACCGAATACTAATATTCCTCATTTACATCAAGCGCAGGGACGGCATTAACCTAAAAAGACTGGATGTACAAGGGCGGACGGAGGGAAGGTCTTAGATCACGCAACAGACCTCCAAAAAGAACAGACGAAATGGAAGACTTAACTGGTACATTTCTTCAACATGCTGCCTAGGCAGAAATACAGAACGCTGGCGAAGTAGTTCGAAAAGTACCAAAAACGCCATATTTTATTGCCTTTCAGTTTATTTCCTTTAACTCATTTAAAGATATTATTAAAAATTAAAATCTTCAAATGTAGAAGAATGTGTAACTTCAAAGTGTAACTTTATCGTCTGTTGACCCATTACACCAAATAATGCGGATACAAATTCCATCCTCTCACCACAATTTTTAGATCGTGTTCGGATCTTTACGTCCCTCGACCGTACGCTACGTCATCTTATCTCGTCGTTGGCATGACATGTTTTGTTGGTTGCCAGAATTCGGGGATTTAACTGCTTTCTAAAACATACGATTTGGACGTAGATTCCCTGCGACCGAGCGTATCGGTAATTAATTTTAAACGGTGATTTGACGGATACGGAGCGTTTGATATGTCTCGCGTCACGTATTTCGTTCGCTTCGCGAACACTTGTTTTGATTTGAGACGTCTGTACACACTGAGTAGTACTTTAAAAAAAATATTCTAAAAGATATTAAAAAAAATCCTGGCTCACCAATGAGAAAGCAAAAAATCTTCAGTAGCACTTGTATTTGTTAATAGCTTTAACATGTAAAATCAGAGGTAGAAGCCTTATACGAAAATAAAAAAAAGTTTCTTTTATTTTATCTCATAGTACACATAACGGTATCATAATTTAAAATAATATTCTCTACCATATGTGCACAAATCAAAAAGAAAAATAGGAATTGTCGTATCGATTATCGACCTACACGAAAATCAACACATTTCCGTCTTTATATGGATGTGTCAATATAATTATTTGCTTTGGAAAAAACGGATTCCCATACTCGACGCCCAAGTAGTTCGGAATTGCTGTAACTATAAACGAAGCCCGTAGATTACTTTCTACCGAAATATTTATGATAATAATTATGATGCATCTGCTTCAAACTTGGACACAGTTAGAAAATCAGGTCCGTATCGGGGATTTTCTTTATCAATCAACTGTTATAATTTATTTCACACGATTCTTGGTTTTATTGTGGTTGTTGGTCTTTTCAATGCGCATGTTGCTATTAAGAAAAAACAGGACATTGAAAGTAATTATATTATAATTTAATTGCGCAAACCTTTCTAGTTTAGTTTATTAATTTAATTATTCTGTTAACTAGTTTTTTAAACGTTGCAAATATTTATAAATATATTTTAAATTATGTGCGATTTAAATATAAATGTCGCAAATGGATGAAAGTTCCTGTTTTATTTAGAAGTAAGATTAAAATTGCAAATATTATATTTTCTGTACATATATTAACTAGTATATATATATATATATATATATATATATATATATATATATATATATATATATATATATATATATATATATTGCATATATTGCAACATTCAGAAGGGAATGTTTAATATTAATATATTTTTTAGTACTACAGCGAATAGTAAACGATTAAAATTTGGAAATAAATATCAAGGATTTTATAATTTTTTTATTGATTTTGTTCGTGTGTTTGTGCTCTTCGATTATCTGAACATTCTCCCATTCGTCTTGGCATCGATTGAATGAAATGGTCTATTTCTTCTTGAAGTGCGAGAATACGGTGGGAAGTAATACACTTCTCCGATAGATGGGGGTGCGATCGCTACCATATTATATTTTTGAAAGGTAGCTTTCTTTCTATTAACGTTAAATGAATTTCAAGCCGATATGACATTTAGTTTTATTTTTTACAGTTTTCGAAAGCAGATAAGCAATTTTGTTACTACATTTGTGAAATTACACATTAGTTCTACTACGACGGTTGCTATGTATGTATCCGGAATAATAAATAAAAACAAATATTTATCATTGAAAATGGTTTTATTGTTTTTCAAAATATTCTCCGCGATTATCGATATACCTTTGCATATGTTTAAACCAATTTTCATAGCACTTTTTACATTCCGATTGAGGTATTTCCAAAACATGCAATATCGAGTTGTTCGGTCCGATGTGTAAGAGCTCGCGTTGGCATGATGAAGAATGATCCTGCGGCGCTGGTTGTTTTTTCTTATTTATTCAAATACTTCTGGCAAACAAATGGTTGTGTACTATTCAGAATTGACCGCTCTACGAGTCTCTAGTGGCGCTATGGCCACATGCCCATTTACCCCAAAAAAACAGGCGATCATTTGCTTTGAAGTGCTTCATGCGCGAACAATTTTTGTTTGGTTTGGTTCATTTTGAAAGACCCATACAGTCCACTGCTCTTTACTTTCGGCGTCATACACATTCACGATTCGTCACCTGTATAGATGTTATACACGGCTTTTGACGCACCACGATTGTATTTTTTGAGACTTTATTTGTACCAATAGACACGCGCCTTTTTTTGAACGGTTGTCAAATTATGCGGAATCCAACGCGTACAAATCTTTTTCACGGCTAAATGTTAATGCAAAATCTTGTGTATGCTTGTTATACTAATGCCCAGGGTCGATTCAATCTCACGGTATACCACATGACGATCTTTATCTACCAGTTCGTATACAGTGTCGATGTTTTCTCCCACAACAGTCCTCCGTGAGCGAAAGACGGCCAGGATTGAATTCACCAAACTAGTGATATTCAGTGGTTTTAGATGGTGCTTCATCGCTAAAAGTCGAAGTGAGTTGATTGATGTACTGTTGATGAGATAATCCACCTCGAAAGTGGTAGTAAATCATCGCATGGAAATTCTCAGGAGTTAATTCCATTTTTTGACTGAGATGAAATTTTTAAATCCCTAAACAACACAAATAGTGTCCATATGACAAAAAGTTCTTTGTACTTGAAAAATAATAAAAATTGACAAACCCGAAATGGTACTAGCACCTTACCTTCCGGTACCTTATATAGAATTTCTCTAATAAACTTTACAGTACTTATAATAGAACGAGGGATTTATAGATATATTATTATTATTTAATGAAATATTATATATATATATATATATATATATATATATATATATATATATATATATATATATATATATATATATATATATATATACAAGAGTCGTTCGAATAATCCGTTCAGAAAAGTATAATTAAATTATTATCATATTTGTCAAGTATGAATGGCGTACTATGAAGTTTAATACCGATGTGTTCAATTGAAGTGTGCGCTGTTATAACATAATTTGTTTTAAGGTTTTTTTTTTACTTTTATGGGCATGCCCAAAGAGTAGATTGCACTTTTTGCACAAGGATTTTTCCGTACATCTGTTGAAAACAGTTAATACTGAGAATGCCCAAAAACCGCTACAACCGTCACGTCATAAAAATTCACAATATTGTATTAAATGATCGCGGACTGAAGGTACGCGAACTTGCTGATATCGTAAACATTTCGATCGACCGTGTCCACTATATTTTACACAATGTTAGGAGTATGTACGCGGTCTAACTATTAAATAACGAGACTGACGTAAAACATTTTATTTTGATTTCATACATATTTACTTGTTATCACCTTCAATATACACCCCTCCTCTATCCCTACAACGCTTGATGCGAATCTTCCATTGTTCGAAACAGTGTTGGAAGTCTTCTTCTATCAGCTCCTGCAGATCGGGTGCCGCTTTCTCTTTCAATATTGTTCCTTTTAATGCAGATTTTACCTTAGCAAACACATAGAAGTCACACGGCGCAAGATCCGGCGAATAAGGCGGATGGTCTAACACTGGGACTACTGTACTTGATTAGAAACCTCTTGACAGACAATGCGGAATGAGCCGGCGCATTGTCTTGGAGGAAAACCCAAGACTTGTCCTTCCACAATTCGGGTCATTTTTTCCTTATTTTTTCATGGAATTCAGCAAGAACGTGAAGTTAGTAATGTTGATTAATAGTTTGACCTTCATGAATCCAGTGAGGGTACACAGTCCCATTAATAACGAAAAAACAATAATCATTTCTTTGAATTTTGATTTGCTCATTCCAGTTTTTTTGGCTCTCCGGTGAATTTGGACTATTCCAGTGCGTGGATTGGAGCTTGGTTTCAGTATCATAAGTAAAAAACCACAATTCGTCACATATTGTTATCCTTTCCAATAAGCTTGGGTCTTTTAGGCACCATTTTCGTACACACTTTTTGCTTCCTAAATTGTTATGTAAAATTTGTCGTACGCATTGTTTGTCAATTCCTATAGTTTCAACAATTGCACGAATACTTTACCGATAGGCAGATCGAAGCAGAATACTGATTTTTTCGATATTGTCATCCGTTTTTGACATGGAAGAGCGACCCGGGCGTGGATTATCTTCAACGTCTTCTCGGCCATCTTGAAATGGTTTAAAGCACTCAAAAACATTTATTGCCATACACTTTTTTCAATAAATAATAAGTTTCAGTAGCGGGTTTTCAAAATTTCAAGTAAAATTTCACAACAATTCGTTGCCCTATTGTTACACTTGACGTTTTTCTGGCGAAACAAAAAAAACTCTCTGATGTGAACGAAGGCCACGGTTATACGGATTTGTTTACAGAACCGAGAGGTACTGCATTCGAAAGAGAAGGCTTTACGTTAAACAGCTGCTGGTCGCTGGTTTTTGGCGCATGTGTACTTCTTCTGTACCAGCGTCAGTCTCGTTATTTAATAGCCACACTTCGTATACATTCCCTTACTGAAACTGTTAGTTGGTTTGGTTTTTAATTGATGTTTTTTTTTATAACAAATTTGGTCACTTAACTCTACTAATTTACATATTTGCAGTCTTTCGACATGTGTTTCGATAGCTATATTAACAGTATCAGAAAATGACCTAAGCTTTCCTACATATAATACCTAAGAGTGCCCTTGTCCTTTGTATCTCATTGAACTTTCTCGGAAGGTGAGCCAGAAAGTTCTCATTCACTTTAAACACAATCTTTGCTAAATTATGATGGCATGACTTATTTAGGCAATGTAACAATAACCAAATCAAAATCAAAGACGTTAAAAAGAGAGAAAAAAATCTTCTCTGAGAAAAAAATCAATTTATGGTACAGTTTTTCGTATACGAGCTGTGTAAATAAACTAAAGAGACTGGTGGCGTTACGTTCGATTTGTTAACACTGTTTTTGGAGGAGAAGCAAGATAAGGTTTGAAGAGTCTTAAGTATAAGTTTAAATTCCCTAGAGTCACTTGGTGGTCTATGGCAATTCCAAAGCCACCTGAAAATCTGGGTCATTGACAAAACTGTATCCATCGGCCTGTGGAAGTTTTGCAGCAATTTCCATCGCTAAGTGACTCTAGAGAGATTAAACTCGTACTGAACACACATAAGATATTCTTTCCTGCCTCCTCTCCAAAGGAGTAGCCAATAGTGTTAGATCGAACGTTACGCCTCTAGTCTCATTACTTTAATAATACATCTTGTATAAGATATGTTATATTTTATTCATATATAGAAAAATTATATGAATTTAAATGAGGTAGCCGATACTTGATGGAAATTTATTTTAAATAAATAAGCAAAGATTAATATCTAAAAATTTCCACTATATTTAAAATTGTATGTATAACAATTGTTTCGACACACAGTGCCTTTTTCAAATGTATCTTTTCACAGTGCCTTTTTCATTTGAATACACTTTTAAATATAGTGGAATTTTTTAGATATTAATCTCTGCTTATTTATTTAAAAATTATATGTGTTTATGATATCTGTCTATCTACGCTAACATGTCACTTTGTTATTTATTACCACTGTAGTGCTAACTTATACATATTTGACTTACTATTCTTTAAATACAATATAGTTCGGTGTAAGAAACTTATGTCTGCAAGAGAGAATAAAATATTAGAAATGTTATCAATTGCACTAAACATGGACGATTTTTAAAAAAATTTAATCCAAATTGTCGTAAATTTTTTTTATTGTTAGTTTCGAAATCGAATGACTAGAATGACTTAAATTATAAAATTGAAAGTAATGTTTTCGTAATTGAAACTTATATTTGAAATGAATTAACTTTTACTATAGAATATTTAGGTTTAGAACTATCTTCTATTTTTATTTCGCAACCTTCCATCTTATTAATTGCAAATACTGTCTGTTTGATTCGGAGTGATACTGATATGAGAATTTTAAATGCAAGAATATTTATTAAATAAATGCAGCAAAAGAGAATATAAAAGAAAAACAACAAATATATAGGAAGAAAAAAATCAAGGATTGGAGGAAAAATGAATGTTTTGAAAAGGAATTATTTAAAGTCAGATCCTGGCATGGAAAACGAGCTCGCACTATGTGGAAGAAGTGGATAAAATGTGAAAATACCTAGATATCTGCAAGGCATATAAAAGATTCACGAAAGAATATTTTTTTGGGGCCAAAA
The DNA here is from genome assembly GCA_031761425.1 of Cosmopolites sordidus. Classification (NCBI taxonomy): domain Eukaryota; kingdom Metazoa; phylum Arthropoda; class Insecta; order Coleoptera; family Curculionidae; genus Cosmopolites; species Cosmopolites sordidus. Next base: position 166,206 of record JARFXV010000753.1, on the reverse strand, counting down.
ATACTTAAAATCTATGATCATGTCTATTTCATAAAGAAATGACATTGTTTGAGATTTTTTATTAAATTCGCTAAATAATAAGTGTCATATAGTGTTCAGGGCTAGTTCTAAACAAAAAACAACAAATACAGTTTTTAAACTAGAAATAAAAGTGTCTTTAAGGAGAGCAGGACCAAATCTAATTAATGATAATGCATTCTGATTCATATGAAGATTACATGAACTTCCATCGAAACCCAAAAGATATAGTAATATAAAAAGTGGGTGATTTAAAAATTAAGGCGTTAATAGTGTATCTATTCAGAAACAGAATCTAAAAGCATCGTTTTCTTTACATAATGATCAGATATTATCGATAGTGAAAACGTTATCGACAAAATCACGACAGTATTGTTTGATCTCGAGCAACCCCAACACATATTTGAATATCTTAAGCAACCGTCCGTTGGGTCGATCTCTCCAATAAATCAAGCAATAGAAAAGTAAAAACGTATCGAGGCGAGAAAAAGAGAAATGTAGAGGCGAAATTGAATTTTCCGCATTCGAATCCGTTTTGACTCCTGCGGTACTGGACATGTAAAACGAGCTGACTGCTTGACGGCCTGGTGTCTTTGACGGATCGTGTTTCGTTTCCGCGAACCACTGGACGGGGATATTACGGTAAATTATGCAAATATCGAAAATTTTCATCGCCACGACGAGTTTATGGAGGTATATTCGCAAAAAATGAGATAATTACATGAATCGGTTCTTCGTTGATTTTATTATGATTTTCTTATGCAGGTGATTAGTATTCACAAAACAAATAATCTTTATAATTTAATGTTAATAATAATGGGGACAATTTGACATCTGATGCCTGAAGAAACTTGCCGCGACAGTTAAAAACATCTTTTTCAGCTGATATTAAATGAAATTAAGGCATATTTGATAACTTATCCGGTAAGACCAAAGTTGTGGTCACCAAGATACTGTCAACTCCGCGACTATATTACCCTTTTTCCTCGGAAGGTATGAAACAATACCGCTAGAGGCGGTAGTAATGTTAAACGTACAATTTCAAAATATAATTCAATATAACAACAAACAATATAACACCAAACAAGTCCAAGGCCATATTGTCCGCGATCTAAAACGATAGTTAGCAGTCGCAATTTGCTTTGTTTTCGGTAATGTTGGTATATATGAGATCGATAAACTCCGATACCGATCACTGTGAAAGTTGGCACATCTAAGTATTTTTTTAATAGAGAAGGGTTTTATGCTATCCATTTGGTTGTAACTCGCCACTAGATGACGCTGCACGACATTTACTTTTACACCGTATAACCGATCGCTATACAATTTGCATATATAAGAACATGGTGAATATTTTCGCACTATCCATTTTGTTGTACCTCGCCACTAGATGGGGCTGTAGCGCATCAACTTCTACATCTTAACTACATCTTTCCCTGCTTACAGTATTTAAATTTAAAAATATTATCGTACGATAGACAATATGGCTCAATGGATATCGATAAAAGTGAAAGAAAATTTGTATAGGGCGGGTAGTAGTATATATAATCGTTAGTGCGTCTGTTAGTGATCGTGTAACTTCTGAACGACTTGACCGATTGAGGTCATAGTACCACAATATATTTGTTCTGTCGAGACAATGGTTTATAGCTATACTAGGATCTGATATTTAGCGCGGTTGCCAAGTTATTAACAACTTCTATATTTATAAAAACTCATCGCGTCACCCACCGCAAAAGGCAGAACAACGTCTGCCCGGCGGGGTAGTAGCGTATAAAGACACCAGAAGGCAAACATCTTCACTGCTTGTCCACATTTTTTCACAACTAAGAGACATAACGCAACTAAACCAGATATGGCTTTGGTCAATACCAACACCAGAAAGATATATGATAAACTTTTCTTGCCCGGCAGAAATTAACATCACTTCCAAAGAGACGGAGAAACGAAATTAATACAGGGATCTTCTTTTTGATATTTCTGATATGTATCCAGGGTTTTCTATCAGGTTAGTAGTCCTCATTGTCGGTTCTTTGGGAGGAATGAAATATCCGTTTGTCAAGGTATTTTACATTAGTCCAATCTGCAAGCAAAACTTTATCCTGGAAAATGCAAAAAAATTTCTGGAACCGCTTCGTATAGGATTTATTTTGATGATCCCGGATTCGAATATTTTCATTTTTTGGGACGCGACCGAGAGAGAAACAGCTGCCTCGAACATCAGGAAAATACAAGTATCCCATTCTTGCGCAGAAAACCAGTATGTGGCTTCTAGCTGAGGGCGTGTGATGATAATAATAAGTAGTTTTAAGACCACATTTAAATGCAAAAAACAAAATTTTAACAGCTGTATCAATAATTTCTTACACTTTTGAAATCCTAAACTGGATCAGTTTACTTCGTCAGAAGGCAAATCCCTCGATCGCCAATTTTGTATTATATAAACCTAGCAATGGAATTTTATCGACGAATTCTATTGTTATAAGGTTATATTTACCTCGTGAGAAACGCTGCAGAGGAATCATGACTTTGGAGGAGGCACAGCAAACATAAATAGATGAATATTCATCAATGAAAATAAATTTTTCATATACGACTGCATAAAAGCATAAAAACAGACTTTATGTTATTTTTTAACATCAAAACTTAATAATTCGTATTTTTGTCGTAATTTGTAATTTTAAATCTTCTATCTTATATTGGTTCCCTCTGTAGTGCTAAACGTTAAAAATGTTTCCTTTAACTTTCTCTTTCTATAGTCAATGCTCAATTTCTTGGAGCTTGACCCTGCATTCTCAGACTTCATTAATTTCATTAGAAAATAAAACCAATGTATTGAAAAAGTTTATATTTGTTCAAAATAACAAGCTAGGAAGTGCTAATTAGCTTTTAATTCACCCCAAAAAAGAATAAGCCTAACTCTGTAACATTAACTTATGTTATACCAACGTTTGCTTTCTCCCTAGAAGGAGAAACAATATGGTAGTCTTTTTTTTAGATGCATAGTTTAAATAAATTAAACACTTTGTTTCTCCGCACACTTGTTTTCTTTGTCCTCTTTTGATTATCAAATACTATATGATTATGTTATTTGATGAAATATGTGAGGAACCTCACATATACATTATATGTAACTTTATCATTTTATTTTTTCTTGTTTTATATATATTTTATATATATATATATATATATATATATATATATATATATATATATATATATATATATATATATATATATACATATATACATATGTATATATATATATATATATATATATATATATATATATATATATATATATATATATATATATATATACATATATACATATGTATATATATATATATATATATATATATATATATATTAGGGCGGTCGTTAAAAATTAATGTATATATATATAACTGAGATCTAAATTTTCACTATATTTGAAAAGTTATATAAGAATTATTGCTACACTCCGGGCCTTTTTCAAATACAAAGCGACGAACATTGCAGTTTCGTATATCAATCTCTCTATTGGAACTTTCTGTGTGAAACACTAAACCCGAAGAGATTTACAAACTAAACACCAAATCACTATTTTTAAACTTCTCGACGCGCGTTGCGCTAACCATGTTGGCATCATCAGGAGATGATTTAATTCCATCTATGATTTAATAGATTACATCGTCTCCTGATGATGCTAACATGTTTTGCAAACCGAGCGTTACGTGGTTTGATGTTTAGTGGGTAAATTTCTTAGTAGTGTATTGTAGTTTCGTATTTGAAAAAGGCACTGTGTGTCGAAACAATTATACATTTTTTTTTACATAAAAAAGAAGTTTTATGGAAGTTTAGACATAAGTCTCAGTTCTTTTATTTTCTTGTTTTTATTTAAATAATTAAATCTAAATAAGTATGGTTTATAATCGAAAATTCTAAACACAAAGCATAACAACAATATTTTAGATCATAACAGTAGAAAAAAATGTCCAACAATGACATACTAATCATGAGGGGATTTACGGAACTTGAGTGTAACATAACCTACCAGCAACCGATTGTGTTCGATCAAGATGGTCAATCTACTTTCCTCAGCCACTGGCTGAATACGTTTCATCGACGTCCAACTGTGTTCTGGGTACATTTTCCTGATGATAATCGCGCTTCCGTTGTTGAAACGTCGATTCAAAGAGCAAATTCGCTGTGCTCTAGTTTAGATACAGATTCGGGCGAGAATTCCACATCGAACTCGCTGAGTTCCAGCGTGAATTCTGACGAGGATCTCGAGAGGATCGAGGATGTTTTTGTACCATGTCGGAGTATCGCTCACAGGGAGAGTGATCTGTTGGTGGCTATTGCCGAAAATTGTTCTTTGGGTCCTGTTTGTTATTTTTGCAGGTAAATTTATTAGATTTAATTTAGTTTGTATTATTGTAAGAAATGAAAATATATGGTGAGTATACTGCTTTAGATCGATTATATTTTAAAGTGTCGGTTGTGCGAATATTAGAGAACATTTTTCTCAATTATTGGATATTCTTGAACAATGTAGATTATATGCTATTATGCTCAAAAAGTAAGGTAACTTACTCGCTACAACGAGTTGTTTTTTAAATTGGTATGACTCTCCTTACCATGTGACAGATGTTTTAAATCATTTCGCTTGTAATAATGAAATAAATTATCGGCTGTTTTTTAGAATTAATAAATTTATCGAACAAACAATTTGTGCTGATTAAACATGTTAAAATAACGTTATGGCGATGAACGCATATCAAAACAAAGTGTTTTCAAGTAGTACAAAGACTTCAGTGTGGTAGAGAATTAGATGAAGATGAACCTTATTCAGGAAAACCTTCCATGTCGACTAATGAAGGAAACTACCAAAATGGATCTTGTACTCAGTAAAAGTACGTTAAAGAACAACGCAATCTTGCCTCGTGTGTATTTTCATCTTATTCCGAACACTGATTTTTTTAAAAACATCATCGTTTTGAAATTACTAAAGAGATGCATTCTTTCGACCTTCTGATGATGAGACATGGATCATGCTTATGACTTAGAAACAGCTTAACATTCAAGCGAGTATCGCGCTAAAGATACAAAGCTTGCCAAAAATCAAGGCCATGTTAACTATTTTCTTCGATTACCATGGTATTGTCTATAAAGAGTCGCTTTCAACTGGATAAAGAGTTAATAAAGAGTAATATTTAGGCTTCATCTGTCATTTGCGTAACTTAATTCAAAAAAGTCCCAATTTGTGGCAGAATAATTCATGTTTTTTGCATCACTATAATGCACCATATTCCCCAGATATAGTACCATGGGACTTTTTCTTATTTCTTTGATTGAAGAAACTACTTCATGGACACTGTTTTGAGTCCTTAGAAGCTATTCGAGAGAATTTGCTGGCTGTTTTGAAGGAAATACTTGAAGTCGAATATAAAAACTGTTTCGAAAACTCGAATTAACCTTGAAATAAGCGTATTGTAGTGAGCGAAGATTACTTTGAGGGGACACAAAATAAATTTGGATAAATAAATAAATACTTGTACTTGTGTTGTATTTAAAGTCGCCTTACTTTTTGATCAGTTTCTTATTATGACCACTTTACAATGCTTCGTTGATTTGAAAAAAATTGTCGGAACTTCATTTTGATTCAGTAGATGTTTTAAATTTTCTTTTCCTTTTAAATCGTAAGTCATTTAAACAATACAGAAGAAATCTTGAATTGTGAACAAAATCACTATAGTTTCACCGGAAAATCTGAACTTCCCAAGAATATGTGACACACTAATCGAATAAATTATGTAAAAAATAGTTTATGATATAATATAAAAGAGGTCAATTTGTATAAGTTGATGTAAGACAAAAATGTGCTACAGCGATGATGTAATATACTGCAGCACAAAAAAGCAACATTATGAAAAATATGTTTTATTGGATTAATATTGTAATGTATATGTACACCATGACGATATTATGTAATAGGAAAAAAATAAGAAATTTCACTTACTTTTAATATAAAATAAAATCAGTGTAATAATTTTGTCGACTGCCGATGTCGCAGGCTCTTCTAAAAACTGCACTTTGACAAGCTATATACTGTCTGGTGTTATCTTGTTAAATATTCAGTCTAACAACGTGTTGTAATATTTCGGTTACATAAGTGGTTATTTAAACTTCCTCTGATAGTTACTTGAGGTAACCAGCTTTCCAAGCATGTTGCCTTCTATATCATCCTGTTCTAATAAAAATGTTTAGCTCTACAGACCGAGTTAACCCATAGATTTATGCGATCTGGTGACCTAATCAGATCTAGACTGCAATCGGCGTTTGTTTTAATGCGAAAATTAAATTTCGCCTTTAACCCCTGAATGTCCCGACTTCTACGTCCATCACAAAATCTAGAATCACCGCCAAAGAAAGATATCATTTTCACATCGTTAGATACTTTTAGGACGAGGACTAGAATCTGGAATTCATACGTAAGGGTGATCCTCAAAACATTATATATGTTTTTTTAACCAGTATATGTTATGTGGCGAATATATTTTCAGTTGAAGTCATATGTTGCCATACCGAATGTTGCAATTTTTTGTTCGCCAGTGTACGTATGACTATTAATATACAGAGAATTGTATATATAAATCAATTTCTTCATCTGTTACATATTCAACCGATACGTAGAAGATATTTGAATATCTAAGGTTTCGCATTAGTTGCACGCATTTAACAAATTATCGATTATGTGTGGCCATATTTCTTTTTACATTTTTGGATGTTTAAAAGTAACTTATTTATTAGACACCAGTCGGTTTAGACCACGTAAGTTCCGACAGTACTCTTCAGCACAAATTATCATGAACAAATTCAAGTCACCATCAAGCACCAATTCATCCCATTTTTAATTAATAGCAACAATATTAATAAAAATAGAGATAATCTTTTTTCAATAACCGCTATCTTCACAGTATTAAAGTGAATGGGTATAAATTCTAAAGGGTCTATATTTTCTGGAAAGTACCAAATTGTAGCGTACGCAGATGATATTGAAATGATGTGCAGAAAAAAAGATGGATTAGAACAGATGTTTAGACATTTTGAAGAGGCAGGGTCACAAATGAGTCTAAGAATAAAATCAATAAAATATAAATATATTAAGTAAAAAAAAGAAAGAAAGGAGCAATAAATGGAAGACAGTTTGAAAAAGATAATAGTTTTAAATATATAGGCTCAGTAATTACATTACGAAATGAATGTCATTGACATATGACGTTGCAGTAAGCATAACGGCTCGAAACAAAAGTTTATTGTTCTACAGAATATCTTGAGCTTTAAATTGATATCTGGATACCTATTTTAACAAAGAAAGACGAACTATCGTTAGGTACCTGGGAAAGAAAGAAGTATCAATCCATTAGTACCTCCTCCATTAACAAAAAGTAGCAATCGGAAGAAGGTTAGAGAAATACATCAAATGGATCAAGTCAACAATTTTTAAGAAAACTTTAAGATTAAAAGAGAATCTTTAATATTAAATTATGTTAACATCAGATCATCTTAAGATTAAATAATCTTCTGATGATGCTAACATGGTGAGCAAAACGCATCGAGAAATTTAATAAAGGGATTTGGGGTTTAGTGGTGAATCTCTTCATGTTTTAAACGATGCACATTAAGAAACACGTGGTTAATTCATTGTTTGATTTTTCCGTTACTTTTTTCTAATAAACTCCGTTAACTTGTTTTTTAATAAGTTTATTTAATATGATTAATTGTTTTATGAAGTTAACTGTTTAAAATCTCCACCATCCCATTCCACGTGAAAAATGCTTCATTGGTTGAAAAATATTCGATTGGAACAAAAATGGATTTTGACCAATAAACCAATCACATATTTTTGTCCGTGTGAAAAATAGTGTTCTATGTATAATCCAACCACTTCGAGTACTTCAAAAGTTCGTAGTCTATCAGTACTTCTGATAGAATCCTCTTCAAAAAGATTTAAAATTTGTTCTTTGACATCGGGACCTGCTGCATTCTTGAAATTTTCAAACCACTGGTGGTGTGTTTTCCAAAAGTCTTTCAGAAACTTGAACAAATATTTACCGAGCTGGAAGCAGTCTCTAGGGGTATTATTGACAGTGAATACTTCTAGCTCCTTCGAAATTAAGGATCCTTGTAAATAAGAAACATATTTTCATTTTTTCGAACCATATATATATATATTTCATGTCATGTTCTTTGTCCGCGATGAACTCCTAAACTAGTGAACCGATTTTAATGCCATTTTGTACACTGTGCAGTTTGGTCCAACTTGAGAGATAGGATAGTTTTTATCTCAATTTATAGTCGTAATGTTTTTTGATTGCAAATTATTGGTTTATTATATAATAAAGGGTTATAATTATCTGTGAGTTTTACGTTTCTAACAGAGGGCGGTGTAAGTTAGCTTATCGACATAACGCTTCAATTCGTTAGTGTCCGGATTGGATAAGTATCTAATAGATGGCGCAGTATTAAGAGTCCAAACGTTTCATTTATGCTACAATCCATTTCACGTCACCCGTGTGTTCAAAATTTACTTACCACATAAGTTTGATTTTTCAATTTTTGGTGCATTATTGCAAAAATGCACCAGAACTGCGGTTAAATAAATACAAAAATTTTTGAGAACTATTCATGCGAATGCGTCTT